>CM021245.1:16313561-16913561 GCA_010577795.1 Isatis tinctoria | reverse complement strand
CTTGCTCAATGTCAAAGCATGTGTAAAAGCAAGGGGTACCCCGATGGAGTGTGTGAGATTCCGCCAAAAAGCATCAGATCATAAACTATATTGTGGTTGCTACCGATTATAAAAGATTCTTCTTCTCTCTTATGAGATTTAGATGGAAAAAATATCATTTGTTGATTTTCAACTTCTTGATAATAATAATAAAATGCTACATTTCGCATAGGTTTCATATATTGTTAACAAAAGAATCAAATTATGCTTATTTTACCAAAAGAAAAAAAAAGAATCAAATTATGCGTTACTCTCCAAGAAGTTCCGATCACTGATTTCTTCACCGGAGCTTTATCAAGACCTGTTAGTCTTAGGTGTCACCGAGAGTTATTTCTATGTCTACTTAAGATTGTCAATAGATTTTGAAAGGTTTAGAAGGAATAACGTGTAAGATTTCTACGGTTAATCGTGTTAAGTTGGCGGATTATAGTAGGAAGATTTTGGTTTTGTGGGATAGGGATGTGTCTTGTAGTAGACGTGAGATTGAGGTGATTTGGTGGTGCGCGGTGATTGCGGTTGAAAAAGAAGATCTTTAGGTTTAGGGATTATTTTGGTTTGTGTTTACCAAACAACAAATAAAAATATTTAGGTTTAGGGATAAGTGCCGTTAATTTTTTAAACGCAGGGGTTGAATGTAGCGGAAGCTAAGATATGTCAAAGGTACAGTCAAACATGGGAGGTGCACGAAGACAAGTCACTGTGATCGTCAATGTATCAAATGGGAAGATGCTCGCCATGGAGCTTGCCATCTGGACAAACGCGGCCGCGCTTGTTTTTGTTATTTCAACTGCAAGAATTTAGGGGGTTTATTGAATCAAAGAATTGATAGAAACCAGAAAATTTTAAAATCCAGGGGAATTTTTAAAAATACTGGATTTGAGCAAATTTAAAAAATTCTTGTTACAAGGAATTTGAGACATGTACGTGGATTTGAAGGGAATTATAGAAGAATTGAAAAAAAAAATTCTTTTTAACCAAATATTCAATAATAGCAGTATATCATTCTTTTTTTGGTTGGAAAATATATACTTTTTCTATGCCCGACACAAGAAACACATATAGAGAAGAAAGTTGCAGGAAGTAACAAGAAAGTTTGGCTTTCATTAATCGCTGCCGAGAAACAGTAAAGATCTTCTTTTCATTGTAATTTAAGCTTATATTCTGATTATATATTTATATTTGAAGCTTTAACGACTCGATTGTTCGTTTTCAGGAACACATATAGGCCAATACTGCCACAAATCTCCCCTCACTACATACGATCACAAGTGCTCACTAGATCTTTGCTTTGCTGCAGTCATAACAACTTCATTCAGAACGTGTGATATTTATAATTCTTTGTTTTTGTCCATTTTCACAGAGATGGAAACTTAACTGTCTTCCATCATAGAACCTTTGCGTCCTTTCTGTTCTGATAGAAAATATATTATATGCTTGATTTGTGAATTTGTGTGGATCCTTTTATTTCAAAAATCTACAAACTGGCTCTAAAGGATTGTTTATGCAAATCAGTCATACATAAACTGTTTATCATTAACATTTTCTTTTCCATATTCCTTGTTCGGGTTATTGCAGCTCTTCCACCTCGTATGCATGTGGAAGCAACTTGACAGTAACAACACAGAACTAAAGGAGCACAAAGTCAAACAACATATAACGAACAGTTTATTGTACGTTAAAGACGTTTCCTTAAACCTCACATTCGTGACACCATCATTTTTTTCACAACCCACCCCTTTTTTGTAAACCCAGAATCCAAACATACGTTTGGCCGACAAAAAACGATCATCACCGAATGAGAAGTCTCCAAATGTGTTTGACGGATGAGATGATGACTCCCTTTGAAGCAAATCTTGTTTTTGTCGTTTCTCCCCGACGTTTCTTGAATATTGACGTTTCCTTCGGCTGTCCAGCTTTTCATTTTACTGATATCTTCAGCTGTCACAAGCATATATAGAAATAGAGATTCCATGGTTTGGAGAAGCTCTTTATCGTCGTTGCACATCGCCATCGCAGGCGAACCTTGGTTAAAGAAAGCTTGTGGTACTGGAGATTGCTCCATTTGATGAAACACTTGATCCTTGTTGCTCCACGCCATCGCAGGCAAACCTTGGTTATCGAAAGCTTCAATTGCATATGATGGTGATACTCGATAGTGCTCTGTCTGATGAAGCATCTGACGGTTGTTTCTCGTGGCCGTCACAGTCCAACCTTGATTCTTTCCTAGCGAATCTTCACTGTTGGTGATATAGTTTAACGGAGGTGGAGATTGCTCTGTTTACAGAAGCAGTTGACAGTAGTCTTCATCAGGTGAGACGAGAAGGAGGCGAGAATAGTTGACGATATTGCATATCTTGAAATCAAGACCATCTATAACAAGAGCCTGGCCTTTGCAGTAAAGTTCAGTGTACGACACAGAGAAGAAAACTTAAAAGCCATCAAACTGTATAGAAAGGATACAAGTAGTTAAATTTTGTTTCATCATCTAAGTTCCCTCAACAAAAAGCAGCTAATATGACTGCATAGTTGTGTTCCCTAGATAGACCTACATTAGGATAACACAAACACATTATCTTTCAGATTTTCCAAATGACAAGTAGCAGCAGTTGCAGGATATCATACACTAGCAATTATCGAAAAATGCATATAGGATAGACGTATCGATCCAAATTCACCACCTAACGAGCACATAAAAATGAGATGATGATAGAATTCATCTCAACGGATGCCACTGCATTCAACAGGGGTTTTTTGTTTTGGCTGATTTGAGAAAGAAAATCTTACTTTTGACGAACTTGATTGTATCGATGCCCTGTAAGATTTGTCAGATGAGAGAATCAAACCACAAGTTCTAGGGATATAATAATAGAAAAGAGAAACAAAGGGATATAATTGCAAGTCTTACCCTTCGAAATCGATAAGACAAAGAACATTTCGAGTTAAATTCAGAATCAGAATCGACCCAACAAAACAAGACATGGAGAAGCAGATGCCCTTGCTAATGAGGCAAAATAATCGTACTAAATCAATCCATCATTTGACCAAACAAGAATTAAGATCTCCAGATTTTGAAATCCCAGAGATGATTAAACTTCACAAGAGTGTACTTTTTCGCAGAAGAAGCTAGTGAAACTTTGAATAGAGGAAATTTTGAAAGGATAGAGAATAGAGAGAAGAGAAAGAGAAGAGAGAGAGAGAGAGACGCACACAATCGTGTGAAGATGAAGAAGGAGAAGAGAAGGAAAGAGGAGAGGAGCTAGAGATGGATAATTTGGTTTTTCAAGGTAGGCGTTGTTTTTTTTTTTTTTGGCATGAGCTTTTTAACGAAAAAAAAATAGTCCAAAATGTTCAAATACCCTCTCATGAGGTGGTATTTTGATCTACTAAATTTTAACAATAAATCACTTCTTAAAATTTTCAGAATAATTCTTGTTATAAATTCTTATTGAAATCCTTGTTTTTCAATAAGATGAGATTTGGAGGAAATTGTATAAATGATTAATCTAATAAGCTTGGATTTGAAACAGTTTTTATAAATACCATATCCAATAAGAGAGGATTCGAACAATTCTCTGGATTTTATCAATTCCCTGATCCAATAAAGTGTTTTGGGGATATTTAAAAACTCTGTGTTTGTGAAACTTTCTATAAGCTATTATATGTATTGTGGTAAAAGTTTTGTCGTTTTTCTTATGGAATAATAAGTTATGAATTTACGATGTGTTTGTTGTATTTATAATCTGTCTCCTTCATGAGTATTTTAAAATTGATCCACTAATAATAGTCTGATATATGAAACTTCCAATAGTTAAGTTTTTTATAAACACCAATAATTAAGTCATTGGGTAAAAAAAAGTATATATATACTCATCTGTAATCATAAAGAACTAGAATTTAGACATACCATTAATTTATAGTTACTTTTAGTATCCATACATAAATGATAAATCACACTAAACGTAAACATTTTCATTGGTGAGAGACTCTTTCAAGTCTCTCATTAATACATGCAGAGATGTGTCTCTGTCTTCAAGACTTCTCATTACTTATGACCGCTCCTTGACATTGATGGTTCATAACCGGGTCTAATTAAGACCGCCATGGATTTGAGAGCTTTACTATGGCTAAAGACCTCTCCTTGCTTTTCAAAAGCGAACTCGCTGCGCTTTGGATGCTTTTCGTGTTATATGCCGGCTCAAAGCTTTGTAAGAGCAATAGAATGAGTAGCTTTTATTGCAAGGGAACTACTAATTCAACACTCGTTTAGGTTAATTTCTCGATTTCAGATTTGCTTTCAATAACTAAATGGTATTTCGAGAAACAATCTCTCACGTTTTAACGGTTTATAATTTCATATTTTATCCGAGTCAGCTCTTGACTCTGTCTTAGCTCTTTGATCTTCCCTTTTCTCTTTTATTTAATTTCCTTCATGTTTGTGATATCTTGTCTCCAGGCATGAGAAAATATATTAAAATAGTTGTTAGAAGAAATAAACGACTTTCACAATCAATGTTGGGGTCGAAATCCCCTCCACGAAGATTGACGGAACGAGAAGTCAAGGTCGAGATCAAACGGAACTTATCCCGAACATGGACAGGACGAGCTAAGGCCAACTGCCCACGACCCGTCCAAGACACGAACCGGCGGCTGGGATAAGGCCAGCCGCCGGATCTTCCTCAAGCATCAACCGGCGGCTGGGATAAGGCCAGCCGCCGGGTCTTCTTCGTCCACGGCCGGCGGCTGGGATAAGGCCAGCCGCCGGGTCTTCTTCGTAAACGGCCGGCGGCTGGGATAAGGCCAGCCGCCGGGTCTTCTTCGTCCACGGCCGGCGGCTGGG
Organism: Isatis tinctoria; assembly: GCA_010577795.1. Classification (NCBI taxonomy): domain Eukaryota; kingdom Viridiplantae; phylum Streptophyta; class Magnoliopsida; order Brassicales; family Brassicaceae; genus Isatis; species Isatis tinctoria. The sequence continues at coordinate 16,908,685 of CM021245.1, read as the reverse complement.
ATAAGGCCAGCCGCCGGGTCTTCTTCGTCCACGGCCGGCGGCTGGGATAAGGCCAGCCGCCGGGTCTTCTTCGTCCACGGCCGGCGGCTGGGATAAGGCCAGCCGCCGGGTCTTCTTCGTCAACGGCCGGCGGCTGGGATCATTTCTCAGTCAAGTCTCATCATCCGAACATCGTCCAGTCGACCGACCGTCAAACATAACTCTAAGCCCGGACCGACTCGAAGATTATGCATTTGCGTGTTCTGACTCCAAGACGTCCGTAAACATTTTCCGAAGGACCGTGACCAACATCCAGCCGTCCGTGGACCACTCGCCGAAGCACACGAGCCAAAGGAACCGGCGGCTGGCCATCAATACGAAAACCCGGCGGCTGGAAGTTCAAACAAAGAACGGGCGGTCAAATCTCAAAAGTCGTAAAACGTTCAGAATACTGTTCACGTGGGAATAAAAACACTATTCATCTCGAGACAAAGTTAACCGAAAAATCGAATTAAGTCTAAACCGAGATTCGGATTACTATTCATCGGATTACTATTCATCGGCGGGCCAGATTTGGGTCAGAACGCGCAGACGGATCACGGAAGACTCTCGGGCTGGATATAGGGCCCAAAAGGTTAGGTCGGCGGCTGGGAAGGAAACCACAAAGTCCCACATCGAAAATCTGAAGTCTCAGCATCCTAGGATTGTCAGTATATATATGTACGCTCATGTAAGGGTTAGATACATCCAAAATCCGAGTATTAGGAGTTTTAGTAATATAAGACTTTTCAGCTTTTGCTAATTATTCTTGTACTTTCGGAAATCATCAATAAAATATCTCTTTTTCCATTTCGGTCCTTAAGTTCTTTAAAATAGAATTTTCGAGCCCCCATAAAATATAAGTTTTGACAGTGCGAGTTTCGGCTCTCACAGTTTGGCGCCGTCTGTGGGGACGAGAAATATTCTTAACTCTTAGAACGAGAGGATACGGAAAGAAGACAATGACCAGAAGAACCGACGATATCACCAACCAACCGGCTGGAGCAGCCACCACCAGAACGGCCGGAACGGGAATTCCCGCCATCGGTACATCGGCGGCCGGAACCGGAGCGACTGCCGCCGGGACATCTGCCGACGGAGCGATCGGGACTACCGAGACCTCCGCCAACGCGCTAACTAGGTTCGGAATGCCGATCGAAGACCCGGTCATCACGGGAACGGCCAACGCCGCCCCAGAGATGGCGGCGATCACCGAGCTGAGGAACATGGTGGCCGAAATCACGGAGCGGCAAAACAGGCAAGAGAGAACGGCCGCGCAAGAAAGAGCAGCTTCCCAGGAACTATTGCGTGGCCCCCGGACTTTCGAAGCAAGACGCCTGATTTTTACCACACGAGCGGATCCCCCGGGCCGTCAGAATCCCGATGAGCGGACCCAGTCGGAACAAGGAGAGAACCATCGGCACCACCTCCGCTGCACCGGAAAAGCGCCACTAGGCGAACCGCCGAACGGCCAGCTTCCACGGTGACCAACGGTGAAAACCCGAGAGACACCGCAAACGGAGACGACAGGGAGGAAAGCGAAACCGACGACGAAGCTGGAGATCTAAACGCGGACGAGGAAGAGCTCCGATGGATCGAAGAGCAGGAAAAGGCGGAACGAGAGGCCCGAGCTAATCGATCCACCAGCCGAAGGGACGAGTTGGACGAGCTCCGTGCCCGTTTGGAACTCACCACGAGTCAGATGAAGGAGGTAAGGTCAGAAGTCCATAAAGCGACAAGTGCCGCCTCGGAAATCGACCGCGTCTTAGAGGCAACGCAAAAGATCCCGTTCACTTCAAGGATCACAAGCGTTAGACTTTCTGACCCGGGAAAAATCCGAATCCCTTTTTACGACGGGACGACCGATCCAAAGGCTCACATGACAGCCTTCCACATCGCTATGGGACGGGCTAGATTCAAACCCGAAGAAAGAGACGCCGGATTCTGCCTCCTCTTCGTGGAACATCTGAAAGGATCGGCCCTGTCGTGGTTCTCAAGGCTAGAAAGAGACTTGATCGACGGTTTCGACCGATTGTCGGCAGCTTTTCTGAAGCATTACTCACTGTTCATAAGACAGTCAACATCCGACGCGGACCTCTACTCACTGTCGCAGGGGCCCGAAGAAAGCCCTCGAGATTTCATCGAAAGATTTAAGGTGATTGTCTCGAAGATTGACGGCCTAAGCAACAGTGCCACAATTAATGCCCTGAAGAAGTCCTTGCTGAAGACCTCAAGCTTCCGAAAGGAAATTACCGTGAATCCGCCCGTAACCATTCAAGATGCTCTCCACCGCGCTTTCAATTTCGTAATCTACGAGGAAGAAATGGGGGTCTCTGCCGGAAAGCACCAATCCTCGAAATTGGTCGCCAAAGGCACGGTGCAACCTTCTAACGTTCCAAACGAGAGAAGAAGTAGGCGGATCAGCCGAGACGAAGACCATCTGACAGGCACAGCAAAGGGCCGTGGAATACGTGGACTCGACCAGGATTCGACGAGAACGCATTCTGTACCTTCCACAAGACAAAAGGCCACTCAACCGAAAACTGCAGGACCGTCGGAAGAAGGCTTGCGGCAAAACTATTACCCGGGGAACTCGGGAACGGAGTAACCCTCGAGAGTCTAGGAGCTATCGAAGAAGACGTTGGCTCCCCGGATGGACGGCCTAACCAGGAACGTCCCGAAAGGCCCGACGAGGATACCCCCAAACGGGGAAGGAGACCGAACGGAGACGACTCCGCCACAAACCGCAGGAGGATCCACATGATCATCGGAGGGTCTCAGTACTGCCGAGACACAGTGGCCTAGATAAAGGCGTTCCTAAGAAGAGGAGACAAGGAGTCAAACCCGCGAGAACCGATCACCAAAAACGACGACCGGATCGCCTTTCACGAAAAAGACGCTGAAGGCCTTGACCAACCTCACGATGACCCATTGGTGGTAGAGCTGGACATCAACGACCATGACCTCTCCCGGGTCTTGATCGACATCGGAAGTTCGGTGGACGTCATTTTTCGGGAGACACTTCAAAGGATGAAGGTGGATCCGTCAATGATAAAGCCAATCCAAGGTCGCTGACCGGATTCTCTGTCGAAGTCACAATGACGGACGGAACAATCCAGCTCCCAGTTCGTGCCGGTGGAATCACGAAAATCGTTAACTTCGCGGTGGCAAACCACCCCGCGATTTATAACGTGATAATGGGAACTCCCTGGATCAATTCAATGCGAGCGATCCCGTCAACTAACCATCTCTGCCTGAAATTCCCGACACCAAACAAAATCAAGACCGTTTGGGGAAATCAGAAGGAGGCCCGAATCTGTTTTCTGGCAGAGCACAAGCTCCGAAATCCGACCATCCCGCAGAGAGAGAACACGAAAAGAAAGAATGAAGACGAAGTCCCTGCACTAGAAAAGAAAGTGAGTAGAACCGAACAGTTCGAGAAAACGGAGGTTCCACCCACAGAAACTGAAATCAACCAAGAGGAGACGAAAACTGCCGAAAAAAACCCAGAAACCGCCGAAGCTGCGACGGACAACTCCATCACCAAGACTTAACCATCTCCTCGCCACCAAAAAAAAAAAAAAACGGAACTACGGGTGACTTGATCCCTTTTCACGAAGGGTACGTAGGCAACTCGCTTAAAAAACGAGTTCAGTTGCCCCTCTCCTTAAAAAAGGGGGGGAGTGGGTCCGTATATACATACTCCCAAATTTTCGCGAACAAATCAAGGAGATGGACATTGGAACTTAGCATCTCATAACACATCCAAAGTTTGAAAAAGTTCCCGACAACACCATTCCGACAATCATCGAGACTTAGCATCTCAAAACTTGATCCGGAAAACGAATGGATCCAGAAAAACCCGAGGAAAATGAACATTGAGACTTAGTATCTCATAACACATCTTTAACTCAAACTTAAAATCGGATAAACATCGAGACTTAGCATCTCGTAACTTGTCCATAACCACCAGCCAATCAAGATATTTCTCCCGAATACTCTCCAACGAATCCGTCTGTTGCTCGCCACAACAAGACTATCTCTTAAAACCATGGTTCTCTTAACATCCCACAGAGGATAAGACTAGCACGTTATACAAATTTCTGGATTAACATCCGAAGGGCGTAACCTGACATCCTGCGATCCTGCAGGAAGCGCCCAAGACGGTGTTCTGTTTAGTTTACTTTCACTTGCGCTTCGCATAGGCAAATAGTGCGAAGCGTGAGAAACGAAGTAAACTCTCTAAACCCAGTAAAGCGCCTGACATGGAACACTGGTCAAAGACATCTCGAGAACGCGGTATCAAACCGGCTCTAATGTGAGATTTTAAAAGCGTTCTGTCAAAGAGGGATCCGAACGAGCTTGGTCCCCTACAACAACACCAGACTGCATTAAACCCGGGAAATATTCGCAAAGATGACTTGGTCTAAATTTCGAGTGTCCGGAATAACACTCCAATGCGATACCGATCAACTACAAAATGGTCCAGCCGCCCGTCCTCCGTAGAGAGACGGACCAGACGCCCTTCGTTCTACAAAATGGGCCAGCCGCCCGTCCTCCGTAGAGAGACGGACCAGCCGCCCTTCGTTCTACAAAACGGGCCAGCCGCCCGTCCTCCGTAGAGAGACGGACCAGCTGCCCTTCATTCTACAAAACGGGCCAGCCGCCCGTCATCCGTAGAGAGACGGACCACCCGCCTTTCGTTCTACAAAACGGGCCAGCCGCCCGTCCTCCGTAGAGAGACGGGCCAGCCGCCCTTCACTATACAAAACTGGCCAGTCGCCCGTCCCCCGTAGAGAGACAGGCAGCCGCCCTTCATTCTACAAAACGGGCCAGCCGCCCGTCCTCCGTAGGGAGACGGACCAGCCACCCGTCGTTCCGCAAAACGGGCCGGCCGCCCTTTTAGAAGAAAGACGTTACCGGCCGCCTTTCCTCTTCTTTATCAAGACTATAAAAGCGAAGCAAGCAAAGAAGTCCATAACAATTAAAGGCAAAAGCAGATAGATAATAAATCTCCATGAAAGGAGATACAAATGATCAAGTTCGACGGACGAAGCAAATACAATAAAAGGGTCGAAAGACCCGAACATAATGGAAACAGAAAATACAAGGCCAAAACCTAATCATACTCAACGAGAGGAGTAGGAGCTCCATAGTCCAAAGCCTCAGCGTCCGGGGACTGGCCCGGAGAAACGGGAGAGCATACCAAGTAGCTGTCGAGGATAGCAGCAGCCCGATCATAGGAGCCGACCCAGCCTCCTCCTTTGAGCTGCTCCAGTGAAGCCTCCAGCTCTCCTTCTTCCTCCTCGACCTTGGACTTCCCAGACTTGATGTCCCGGACTAGGTCAAGGTTCGAGCCGACCTCAGACAAAGCAGTCTCGCTGTACTTCGCCTGACGCATCGGCGCGAGAGCAGCCTTGGCTCCCTCGATATGGAGACGGTACTTCTCCACCAACTCCCAGCGGCATTTCTTAAGCGCCAGCTCCATCTTCCGCTAGGGAGCGCCTTCTTGAGCTCTTTTTGAGATCTTCTCTCCACATTCCGAAGTTTGACTTCCAGGGCCTTGATCTTTTTGTCCTTCTTCCGGGACTCTTTCTCCGAGACTTCCAAGGCAACCTGGGTCGCATGAGCTCGGGTGGCGACCTGAATCAAAGAAAAGCGAATATCAGCAAAGACCAAACTGCGTCAAAACAAATCTAAAGGAAAAGAGAATTACCATCATAAGGCCGGAGGACAGGTCTCCGTAAGCCGCTGAAAAATCGAACGGCACAACGGAGGCCGGAGCCAACGCTCAAAAGTAGTCCACGACTTTCACGGACTCGGCTGGATCTCCTCCCGCCGCCTTGCGAGCGTCGAAAAGGAGACCCTGATCAAACGCCTCGACCGTCCGAGCCACTTTGCCCTTCCTCGGACGATCCGGGCTGTTGGAAGCTCCCTTCCCTTTATCCGCAACAACGGCACAAGCAGAACCCTGAGGAGCAGCTACCTGTTCCTCGGGCACGCCATGGAAATCAGGCCCGGGCGGTAAAACAAAACCGAACGCCGGGTCAAACTCAGCCGCCTCTCCGGACGGTCCAGCTTCACCATATTTCTGCTGGCGGTACTTCCAAACACCCTCCATACCGGGGTATGTCGCCATCAGATCGATAAAGTCGGGGCACTTCGGAGGAGCGCGGTCCTCTAGAATATCTTTCGCGTCCAGAAAACGTCGCCAAAGATCAGGACACTCCCAGTCTATCTTCTTCCTATCAACTTCTTCGAAGATATCCTCGACTCCGGAAACTCTTGGAGCGAAAGGATCACGAACTAAAGAAAGAAGAGAAGAAAAAATGCAAAGTTGAGAGAAATGAAATTGTGAAGGATGAAACAAAGGAGTGAGGACTACTTATAGAAAAAATTCACAAATAGACGAAACACTTACGTGGCAACCTCCACTCGGTCTTAACCGAGCCGCCAAAGTCGGAACCAACCGTAAGCGGGCTGCGCTTCACGTAGAAAAACTGGTTCCGCTGAAACGCTTCACATTCTTACGAACGTTGACCGAGCAGAAGAAATCCGACTTAGAAATCTTCCTCAACGAAAAGAAATTCCGTACAAGATCGCCCTCGAGCTTGATCCCGCATTCGGCACAACGGACCACGAGTCCCATCAAAATCCTCATAGCGGATGGGGCAAGTTGAGAGATCGCGACCCCATACAACTCGAGAAATTCGAAGATAGCTCCTGGGATCGGGAACCAGAGGAAAGCTTCGTAAAACATCGACTCATACATGGCGAAATATCCCTCTGGCGCCTTGTTCATCCTATCCCCATCTTTTGGGAGATGAAACTTGATCTTGTCCGAAATCCGGAAGTCATATCTGAGCTCGGCCAGTGAGTCCCGATCGCTCAAAGTGGGTCCAGGCTTGAATCCCTCAGATATCGATCTGTACCCCGAAGACGGGCCAGGTTTCTTAAACCGCCAAGCAAAAATATCTTCTCCCCAATAAGCTTTGGCTTCACCGGGAGAACGACACTCGGACTTCACTTCCGGATGCACAAAGATAGGCACCTTCGGGTGATCCGATCTGACTTCTTCTTCAGACATGACCAAGTCGTCACCCGTCTCAGGCCACGTACAATGATGTTCAGAGGGAACCAGAGATTGGGATGGCCATGCACGCCATCCGCCGTTGTCCCCAACATGCTGAGGAGGGGACTAAACGCCACGTACTATGCTCGTCCGCGGCGAGACGCCGTCAACATTAACTCGAGAAGTGTCGGACGACCTCTCTAAAACGCCTCCAGAGCCGAGCGCCCACCTTGATACAGCCACTACGCCAGCCGCCTTCTTGGAAGCGTTCTTAGAGCCAGCCGCCCGCCTGGAGCCGGACGCCCTCTTCGAGCCGGACGCCCTACACGTCAAATCACCAATCCCGGCCGCCGGCTAGGGCATGTTCTCAATCCCAACCGCCGTCTCTTGCACGTTCTCCATCTCGGCCGCCCATTGCTGAATCTCTCCCTGAACGGGCTCCCATTGAGGAACATTAGCAAAACCAAGCGTTCCTTGAGCGTTGCTTGGGCCAGCCGCCCACTGAGGAACACCTTCGGGGTCGGATGCTGCTTGTGGAATGGCATCCTCTCCAGCAGCCAGCAATTCGTCCATAAGTGCTGTGTCCTGCTCCGCGGACGCAAAATCAAACTCAAACTGATCATTCATTATGGCGTCGAAGTTAAGTTCGAAGGGAGAGCCACTTTCATCAGCCATTTATAAGGAAAAATTTTCAAAGGAAAAATTTGAAGAAGAAGACTTGAAGAGAGAAGGAAAGTGTGAAAAAATGAGAATGAAGCCCCTCATTTGATATAGCAAACACGGCACGAACTTCCATGGACTGTACTTTGACAAGACACTAAAGAGTAGCGGATGAACGGACGAACGAAAAAACTCCTTGCCTTCCCGTTTCAGTCAATCCCGATAAAACTCCCAGCTCGGAGCTCCTTCAACCAAACCACGGAAGCAAAGAGATGGGGGGGCTAACTGTTGGGGTCGAAATCCCCTCCTCGAAGATTGACGGAACGAGAAGTCAAGGTCGAGATCAAACAGAACTTATCCCGAACATGAACCGGATGAGCTAAGGCCAACTGCCCACGACCGTCCAAGACACGAACCGGCGGCTGGGATAAGGCCAGCCGCTGGATCTTCCTCAAGCATCAACCGGCGGCTGGGATAAGGCCAGCCGCCGGGTCTTCTTCGTCCACGGCCGGCGGCTGGGATAAGGAAAGCCGCCGGGTCTTCTTCATCCACGGCCGGCGGCTGGGATAAGGCCTGCCGCCGGGTCTTCTTCGTCCACGGCCGGCGGCTGCGATAAGGCCAGCCGCCGGGACTTCTTCGTCCACGGCTGGCGGCTGGGATAAGGCTTGCCGCCGGGTCTTCTTCGTCCACGGCCGGCGGCTGGGATAAGGCCAGCCGCTGGGTCTTCTTCGTCAACGGCCGGCGGCTGGGATAAGGCCAGCCGCCCATGATCATTTCTCAGTCAAGTCTCATTATCCGAACATCGTCCAGTCGACCGACCGTCAAACATAACTCTAAGCCCGGAAAGACTCGAAGATTATGCATTTACGTGTTCTGACTCCAAGACGTCTATAAACATTTTCCGAAGGACCTTGACCAACATCCAGCCGTCCGCGGACCAGTCGCCGAAGCACACGAGCCAAAGGAACCGACGGCTGGCCATCAATACGAAAACCCGGCGGCTTGAAGTTCAAACAAAGAACGGGCGGTCAAATCTCAAAAGTCGTAAAACGTTCGGAATACTGTTCACGTGGGAAAAACCGTTAAAACACTATTCATCTCGAGACAAAGTTAACCGAAAAATCGAATTAAGTCTAAACCGAGATTCGGATTACTATTCATCGGATTACTATTCATCGGCGGGCCAGATTTGGGTCAGAACGCGCAGACGGATCACGGAAGACTCTCGGGCCGGATATCGGGCCCAAAAGGTTAGGTCGGCGGCTGGGAAGGAAACCACAAAGTCCCACATCGAAAATCTGAAGTCTCAGCATCCTAGGATTGTCAGTATATATATGTACGCTCATGTAAGGGTTAGATCCATCCAAAATCCGAGTATTAAGAGTTTTAGCAATATAAGACTTTTCAGCTTTTGCTAATTATTCTTGTACTTTCGGAAATCATCAATAAAATATCTCTTTTTCCATTTTCGGTCCTTTAGTTCTTTAAAATAGAATTTTCGAGCCCCCATAAAATATAAGTTTTGATAGTGTGAGTTTCGGCTCACACAATCAACTTTATTTCTGTGAACTAAAAAGAGAAAATATATTCATTTTTGTTAAAAAACAAAAAACTTTCTTTTATGTTTACACTTTTTGATCCGCTCGAAACCGATTTGACTGAGCTGAAGAAAAATCCTTATATGAATAAGCTTTAGCCCAAAAGGCCTGATTTTTTCCGGGTTTATATACCCAAGTCCGAGCTTTGTTTTGTCATATCGGATCAGACATGGTGAGGGTATTGGTCCTAATTTATCTTGAATAATTATTATGAAAAACACAATTCTTAAATTTTATGCACAAAAATTCCCTAATCAATTATTTATTCCAGTAAATATGATGATATAAAAATATTTTCACCTGATTTAAATATGATTTTTTTCTACCCAGTCAAAAATAATCTTGTACTAGTTCAAAATAAACTTACTATTTTTTCGAAAAGTCAAGCCCATGACTCATTATCCTCCACTCTAACTATAGCCCAAGCAATAGGATATATCCTGTTATCTGCGTCACGGCCAACAACTGCCAAAATATCTCCTTTTAGCTCCCATTTCATAAACGCTCTATCAAGGCCAATAATAGGCCGACAACAACTCTTCCAAGTTCTTCTCAGATTCGCAAAACTAACATAAAATTTGTCAAACACTTGCTTACCATCTTCACGTGGGATAGTCACAATCTCTGTAATCTCATTCTTATTCGAACGCCTCAGCTCACCCTCATAATCCCACAGCTTTGCAAATTGTTCCTTCTGAGTTTCTATAACCATATCCAAAGCTAACCTTCTTGCTTTTCTGCATATCCACTTAGTCACTGACAGCTTATATCTAATGTGAATCTCATCCTTGATGTCAGTCCACTTGATGCCAGGCCTTCTTCTTGCTTCATCTTTGAATAAGCAGGCCACTATCCGCTGACTTAACATCTTCGCTTTAAAACTCTTCATATGGTTATGTTTATCAACATAGGTTTTCACCATCCACTTCCCTACTCCTTTCTCTACTGAGCAATATATCTTCCATTTGCAATCCTTTTTTGTACATTCTGCTGCCAACTTGTGTTTATCCCATCTACACAACTTCACATCGTAGTTTGTCTTTAGAACATATCTGAGGAGTTGTTCTTCAAACTCCTCTCCACTCTTAAATTTCTGCTATAACCACAAGTAAGGCGGCTCCTCATTACTGTATCTTGTTCTCGAAATCTTAGTCTCCTTTCTGTTGAAACCAATCCATTCATCATCAGTGTCTTCAGCTGGAGTAGGATACTCGGCGTCCATACACTGCCTCTCCACTTCAGCCTCGTCAGTATCACTAACATTAGGACCCTCATTTTATGCCTCTGCACCCTTGGCATGAACATCGCCTAGTCCATCAGCTTCTTCACTACGAATTTCATCAAAAAAAGACGCAAAATGAGCATCTGTTGCTGCTGCGACTTCTTCGACAATTTCTTCTTCAATTTCTTGTCTTTCAGCATGACCAGGTCCATCGTCTGCTGCATCACTTTCATCACTTTCTGACTCACCACCGTCTTCTCTTACTGTCTTAGGAGCTTCTTCTCTTACTGTCTCAGGAGCTATTTCTCTTGCCGACTCAATACCTTCTCTTACTGTCTCAGGAGCTTCTTCTCCATGTTTGTTCTGAATAAAGATATCAACTTCTCCTCCCTTGACCATGGCTTCACTACACATTTTAGTTATTTGCGCATCTGAATTTAGGTAATATATTGCCTTTGCTGAACTCATATCCTGCTGTAGGAGCTTGTACCATGCCTTTTTAACCACCCCCATTACATTTGAGTTATTTGCGCAACTGAATTTAGGTAATAGATTGCCTTTGCTGAACTCATATCCTGATGTGGGAGCTTGTACCATGCCTTTTTAACCAACCCCATTATTCCATTGTCTTCACAAAATTGATCGAACATAGACCATGTCATATAGTCAGGATTGATGACTACTCCCCTCTTCACGGTTCCTCCCTTGTATGTGAAGGTATCGTCTTCATAAGTCACTGCTCCTCCATAGTGTAAGTTGATACTTATGTCACTGCAAAGTTGGTATGCAGAAAACCCAAAAACAAAGAAACACTTATCAAATAACTAATCAAACGAGATAACCCAACCCAAATCATGATACGCACACAGCACAATAATTAATCAAGCCCTACTTATGAACAAACCCAAACACTCATCTAGCATGAACACTAACACCAAATGTGACTAGACCAAATGTTTGGGGAATTTAATCCGAGAAAAATATGGACGAAAGAGTGAAATGTAATCGACTTTGCAGACAATTTCGAGCAGAATCAAACCAAAGTAGTACCTCATTTTCGAGTTTCTGAGCCGAAGTCGTCACTCCCGATTTCTTAATCCGAAGTCGCACTTTCGATTTCCCAACCCGAAATCGTCAATGTCGTCATTCTTCCTTCGGTTTCAATCTATCACCATGACAAACATTCCGATTTGAACAGCCCTTTCGAATTTGAAATGAAACACAAATATGGAGACCGTGAGAGAGATTTTTAGAATTAGGGTTCATATGATTTTTTGATTTGGGGGAAAAATCGTATGGGTTTAGTCGACATATAAGAAAGGCATAATTCTCAATTCCGCTCGTGTCATTAACTAAGTTAACATCGGGTTACTGTTCCGTCATAAATTAAACGACGTCTAATTATCGGTGTCAAACTAATCGATATTAAATGTTCGGGTTTTAACTGGGCAACCAAATTTAAATGAGGTATTATTCGGACAATCTTAAAAGTTTGTGTATTTATCTGGCATATGAAATTAAAATTGGGTATTTTTAGGGTTTTTTCCCAAAAAAAACTTTCTTTTATGTTTACACTTTTTGATCCGCTCGAAACCGATTTGACTGATATGAAGAAAAATCCTTATATGAATAAGCTTTAGCCCAAAAGGCCTGATTTTTTACGGGTTTATATACCCAAGTCCAAGCTTTGTTTTGTCATATCGGATCGGACATTTTGAGGGTTTTGGTCCTAATTTATTTTGAATAATTGTTATGAAAAACACAATTCTTAAATTTTATGCACAAAAATTCCCTAATCAATTATTTATTCCAGTAAATATGATGATATAAAAATATTTTCACCTGATTTTTTTTTACCCAGTAAAAAATAATCTTGTACTAGTTCAAAATAGACTTACTATTTTTTCGAGAAGTCAAGTCGGATCCAAATATCTTGCATACGTTCAACATTAACCGACTCAATAAAAAAAAAATAGTACTAATATATAATCGGCTCGACCTAATAGAATGATAATTAGAGTTAAGAAAGATTTGTCTAATATAAAATAGCTTGTAGAGTAATTAGGGTTTGGAGTAACATTGATTCTTCTCAAGCTCGTCAAGCAAGCGTTTTCCTGCTAACATGTCATCGTTGTTGTCGTCTTCTTCAACTATTCCTTCAATCGCCTCAAAATCCTCGTCACCGGTAAATATTCAATATCTTCCTAACGAGTTATTTTGAATTGCTTAGCTCGCGTTTCAAGACTGTACCATCCGACTCTCTTCTTAGTTTCCAAGAGATTCCGCTCTCTCGTTTGAAGGAGCTTTACAAAACCCGAATGCTCATAGGTTACACCGAGAGTTGTCTTTATGTGTGCCTCCTTAATGAAGTGAACCCATATTGGTTCATTCTCTGTAAGGGATCAACTAAAATCCCTAACTCTAACCCTAAACCAACCTTGGTCTCAATCCCAAGACAAGATTATTTTTCTATGTATGGATGGGAAGTTACCGCAGATGGTTCTAATATCTACATGATTGGTGGATTAAACTACAGTGAAAATAATGATCCGTCGTCTACGGTACTCATCATGGAATGTGAGTCTCACACTTGGTCCGAAGCTCCAAGCATGCGGGCGGCCCGGAAAACCCCCAAGCGTGAGATTTCATGATGGAGAAATATCTGTAGTCTGAGATACAAAGGAATACTATTCCTCGCGTTGCATCGACTGTTTCGATCACAAAACCCATCAATGGGAACATGTGCCAAGCCAGGACGGGGAGTTAGGCTACATATTGATTCATGTAGTAAGAAAATTAGCCATCGAAGGAAAGTTTTCCCTATTAGGAAACATCAACCATATGCATGCTAGTTTACAAGCCGAATGATTGGGATGAGGTAATATGGTTGGCGGATATTGTACGATGGATGGGAAACGACCCTGATTCTTTTTGCGTGACAGACAATGTAATTTACGGTTGTGTATCACATAAAGGACTCGTATAGTATGGTGTGATTTTAAGGCAGTATTTGAGCGTTTTGAAGGGTGTGGAGGGATCGGACTGCCTAAATTTCCAAAAGTATTCTTATGTTAGATTAGTGAATTATGGTGGAAAGGTTGCAGTTATGTGGGAGGAGGATGTGAGTGACTTCCGGGGTGCTATTGGTTTTGACGAGAAGATGATTTGGTGTGCTGAGATTTCACTTGAAAGGCGGAACCAACAAGAGATTTACTGCAAGGTTGAGTGGTGTAAAATTGTGTTTAAAGTACCCAAATGATGTTGTATAGACAAATGTATTGCTGTTACTGTTTGATGTTGAGCCACTTTCTTAAACATTATATTAGATCTACCATTTTGTTTTCTATATAAAAAAAGATTTGCTTCTTTACTTTATATATTGGTTCATCTTCTTCATAGAAAATCTTATTACCTACTTCATTCCCAAAACTGAGATGTATACGAGTATGTGTATGTCTCAATTATTCTTCACTCATCTCTTAATTTCTGTCAACTACTGTTTGACATACGACCCATTGCTTGAGCATGGCATGAAAGTCATCTGGTTTCTCGTTTATTTCAGCTACTATTATATGCTTCAGTTTGTTAAATCTATTTATTTAGGATTTAACCATCGTGTCATTTTACAAATGAGTGGCAAAAAGCAGGTTTGTTGGTTCTACGAAGGTGAGTGTGCTCGATGACTCATGATTCGCTTTGGTTTGTCCCCAGAAATTCTTTGCGTGCCGGACGACGTGAAGTGAACTGTATCAATATAGATTTGGGCACAGGACATGGTTTGACAATTTCCACAAAGGCCTCTGTCAACGTTGGAACGTCGTTTTCAGTTATACCATGCCCAATCCAATTTTCTCCGTTGAGAATTTAGGGACACTTTTCATCCAAATAAGACTACTCGTCAAAATAACCATTGAGTTTTGGAATGGAAACAATCATATATTTTAACGCTTAGGTAAAAAGAGTAAAGAAAAATTTGAATAGACCTGTTTGGTTTCTTATGTAAAAGTTTTTTTTTGGGACAGAAGTATAACATCTTCACATTTGCTAATTAACGTATCTAAAAACCTGTTTTCATATTCTTCCCTTTCTAACTGGTCATATATCCATAGATGTATTGCTGTTACCGCAATTATTTTTTATTTTTTTTGGTAAAATGTTAAATTTTATACCATTTCAAATTTTTGATAGAAATTATAGAGATAACTTAGAAAATAGAAAGACCAAAAAAACTAAAAGGGAGACTAAGAGGGACTTATTGGATTAATGAATTGAGAGAATTTGAAAATAGATGAATCTATGGAGAATTTATGAAATCTAGGATTTGATTTGGGATTTGATTTAATAATCCAAGAGAATTTTAAGAAATCTGAGATTTCAATTTAAAAATATAAAATAATTTCTGGGATTTCATTTTTAAAGTAATTTAATAAGAAAAAAATTAAAGAGATTAAAAATCTGAAAATTATTTGGTTTATATTTCTTATTCATATAAAATGTAAAAAATGAAATTTGGGTATATTTGGATTATTTAACTTTTAAAATTATTTAAAATGATATACAATATTTTTTGCCAAGTTTTGGATTCTATAAAATGAAAAAATGATATTTGAACGTTTCAATTTTTAAATTTCAAATAAAATTTTTCTTTTTCTCATCCCAAAAGTTTTGATTTACATTTTTGAAATTAAAACTAAATTTTTTTAAAAAAAACTTCAAATACCACCCTAGGAGGTGGTATTTGTATTTATTCATTTTTAAATATAAATTGTCTTTCAAATTATATTGGAATTTATTGATGAAATCCCAAATTTCCAATAAGCTGGAATTTTAAGAGAATTGTACAAATTTTGATCCAATAAGCTAAGATTTTAACTTTTTTTTACAAATATTAAATCCAATAAGAGAAGATTTATAAAGAAAATGAATTCCTCTCAGATCACTGATCCAATAAGCCCCCTTAAGATGCAAGAGAAACTAAGAGAAGACAAATATGAGAAGAAAAAGCACACACCAAAACATACTCAAAAGATTCTCAACGAAGAAACACCGTTTCCTAACAATTAAGATCGGAAATTTGTGTTGCTGTCGAAGTTCCGAAGAACCAGAATCCTCATCGTCGTTGCCACGAACAGTTCTACAAAGGCCAGCCTCGAACCTTGTAATTGAACCGCCTACAGCTTCTGCGAAGACCAGCACAAAAACGAAACTACTGCAACGAACCACGGAAGCCATAGAAGCCGCCTCCAGCCACCATTCTCGAGCTAGATAAGCAACGAGAATCAGCTTCCACGGATGAACACGCTGCCGAGAGCAGAATCGCAGCCTCTATTCAAGATCGAGCCACTATGAGAGCTTTGACAGAGCAGTCCTCTTACCACAGTAAGCCATTCTAGAACTATCACACAAAGCCACTAAACTACAAACACGTACCTCGGACTAAGCGGAAGGAGACACATCGGAGTTAAGATCCGACCAGAGAAGAGAAGGAGTATAAAAAACAATGGGAAGAGCTCTGAATTTCTGTCGTTGCTGAAGCATCACCATCAGTCGTCGCCATGGCAGCTCACACCGCACTTAACCAGCACTCTAAACTCCGCCAAACCGCCAAACCGCGATGGAGATAACGGGGCGCCTTAGACATTTACCACACCTCCGAGGAGAGAAGAGAGGTGACACCCTCTGTTCAAAGACGATGCCGGAGCCGTCCTCGAACCCACGTACACCACCGTATAAAACAAGGAGGCACACACCACACCAACCCTCCATCAAAGCCAAAATGAACTGAAGACCAGCAAACGTGCCACCATTGCTGTCGGAGAATGACCAGAGCCACCACGAGATCTCAAACCAGCCTTCCCGGAGCCACCACCAGGAGAAAAGGAAACCCTAGATCCAAACCGTAAAGAGTAGATTGGCACCCTCCATACAGCCGCTAAACCACCTCAACCTTCCGGCACCTTCTTACAGCCACATGAGATATTATTTCTTTCACATGATATATCATTTTGTTTTCTATATGATGACGTTGCTTGACTACTACTATATCAATCGTGACTGTTGAGTACACATACACATGGATCCAATATTTATTATATTTAGAAGATATTATTTATCGCCATTAATAATCGTATGGGGGCCATGATGTTAATTATTGCCAACTACCTACATGAATAACATGGTCGAAAATTAACCTAATACATATGACCCATTATTTCTCATTAAATAGTGTAGTCTACACTATGTAAAAGTCCTTGCCTCCAAGAGCTGTGAGGGTGTCCACCTAAGCAAAAAAACCACGTAATAATTTGCTACAAATATGATTGGTCAGAAATTCTGAATCTTGATTGGTTCGATTTGTTTCTTTCTACCGAAAAAACCCACAAATAAACTACTTGCCATATGCCCATCTCAGGCCCTCCCACAGATTAATCCCTTCAGGCCCAAAACGGGGCCCAACTGCAATTTCATGGTTTTCTCTTTAGAAGACCAAAAAATTTTGTGACCCGTTAGCACATAAAAAATCTCTCTATGCCCTACATCAGCCCAAAAGTCAGGCCGGCTGAACTTTCTTCTCCGACTAATTAGCGTCGCCGGGAATTTGTTCCTCAGCTTTGCATGCTCGACTTCCGCTTCTCAATTTACCGTCATCCGTTACATCTTTTCCACTTTCCCCTAACAACGAAACTGTTGCCCTCCCATTCACATCCGTTTCCACCATAATTTGCCTACGCAAACGGCTATGTTAACTCTTCGATTCCCCCGTTTCAAACCATATAAACGATGGCCGCGATCAAACTCTTCCATAGTCGTCATCTGACTTTCATAAAACCAAACCAATGGCTAAGAAGAATTCGAAAACTGCAGCACCGTCGGGCCCATCGCAGGTTCCCATTATGTTCGACGCTCTCGAGGCGGGTTTATGTGAAGAAACAATTCAGTTCCGTTTCGTTAATCATTCTGGGTATATCTCCATAAAATTCAAGTCTTTTAAGTAATGGGATTGCATGATTTTGTATTTCCAGGTGGAAATCGATGCATACTCATGGTTACACAAAGGATGTAAGCTTCTTGCTCTTATTCTCCTCTTAGTTTGTTGTATTCATTTTCACAGTACCCTGAGTCCTGCTCTTAATTCTCCTCTAAGTTTGTTGTTTTGGTCTAGGAATCGTAATGAATTTTATTAGAGCGTCGTTAATTTTTTTCCTTCCAGCTTCGTCAAAGGCTACTCAACATCCAATTCTCTTCTCCACCTCGAAAGCGAAAGCATAGATACATTTTTTGAGCTCCACTAAAAACGTCAACTTCCTTCAATTGGGAGATTGTGGAATAGTGTAGCTTTTCTCTTCTCTACTGTCGCGTAAGCTTCGTAGATAGCAAACGAGTTTTATCCATTCACAAAATGATTATGCTTGGATGCTTTTGTTGATTCCTGGACTAGGTTGTATACAAAACTAGATTTTGCTGCTGTTATACAAGAGAATATATATATATATATATTTTTATATATATATATATCCTTTTCAGTAGCATTCGTTTGAAAGTAAGTTGATGGAATTTTGTTTAATTGTTTACGGAGAAAGAATTAGCGAACAGGCATTGGAACATGACTGAAGTATTATGTTCTGTTTTTCTTTTTTTGGTCAACTGAGCAGGAAGGTACTCGGCTAAAGACAGACTATGAACCAGGGGCGGATCTAGATTCAAATTTAGCATGGGACACATATTGAAAAAATATCTAAACCAAGGACACTAAAATGAAATATATATTAACTTCTTTGCCAAAAAAAAAAAAATTAGAGTGAGGCACATGCCACACCCTCTCCCTTCCTGCGTCCGCCACTGCTATGAACTAACATATGAGAAGATTGGGTTCTTCCGGAGGGCAACAGATCTCAGAGATGATGGATACATAAACTAGGTTATTGGATACAACCCCGATGATTTACGCCGAAAATGATTCAGGGCATGTATGATTTCTACTCAATACTATAAACCGAATCCAGTCAAAGATGATTTTGATGTCTTAAATCTGTTAAATTGCAGGAGTAAAACACTAACGATGAGGTCTAGAAGAACTTTAGAAGAGGTTCATGACAGTGGATTTGTATTTAAAATTTATTTAAGATTGTCGTTTTGATGATTTCTGAGGCTCGTGATCTGTTTTCTTTTCTTATGCTGAATCATCATCTTTTATTTTATGGTAAAAGTACATCACACGGTAACTGGACAGGACTTGAATTTTTAGTTTCGGAAATGTATTGCGATTGAAACAACTTTGAGAGGGAAGAAACGTTTTTTGGTTACATCCATCTCAAGCATTTTGGTCACATGTTTTAGAGTATCTCGCTAAGAAAGGTTTCTTTTTGTCTTCAACTCTCACTTTGTTGTTCTTTTAAAGAGTTCTCTTCAACACAAAACTGAGTATTTCTTTCTTCTTTTGCGCATGATTTGTTTTGGATAAGAAGGATCGTAGAATCACCAGATCTTAAATTTAAACAACTCTTTCGTAGATGTGGGTTACATCTCTATCAAACAAAGGTTGAGTTTATTGCTCCAAACGGTATTGGAAGCAAGTATGATAAGATTTACAAGAGCCGATTGGTATCAGATCCAATAATGTGTTTTTTTTTTTTGTTTTGTGTGTTAAGTTTGCAGTCCACCAAATCTTCTTATAATTGTACTCCTCACAACATAGTTTTCAATGAGAATCACTCATTGGCGGCCACATTTTCTCTTGGCAGCTCGAGTCACACATTGGGTAAGTGTTAAGTTTTTGTGCACAGCGGCTTCTCTAACTTTATAATGTGATTTTCTTTCTGGTTATATCATTTACACTAATGGCTACCATTAGAAGATGTCTCCAATAAAGGATTAACAGAAGAGGAATCCAATGAAATGGGAGAAATTGTGCTACAGGTATTTAGTTTTTATATCAGATTACACCATGAGAAGGTATTCGATGAAGGAAATCGCAAAGAGATTCTTCGTTATGTTTATTGTCATCAGGTACTTTCACTGCTGAATATTTTTTGTTGGCTCTGATTACAAAGAAGAGCACTGGATTAGTGATCATCCTCACATGAGTTAATGTTTTGCCCATTATTTTATTTAAGAGTTTCAGAACGAAAATGGTGGTTGGGGATTACACATCAAGGTTACGCCGTCGCAGGTTACTCATCAACAGTCAGAATCTCCACCACCACCACCCTTAAATTGCCAGCCTCGGTGGTGGACTGAAGGAGTGGAGTTTCAGTCCATCTACACTTTAAAGAGTGACCGAAAGAGATAGATTTAGTATGGTATGAACCCTGCAAAGCTCTTCTAAACCCTACAAAGCTCTTCTTAATCCTGTAAAATATGTTAATATCGGTAGGTGTTTTGTTTATCAGCTTAATTGTTTCTCCTAACTATACAGTTTGGTCTTTGTGAGAATATGTGGTTTGATTTAATATATCTAAATTGGATAAAAATGGGCCAATTTGAGATAGAGCCCAATACCAAGATCATGCTTCACGTACAAGGAAATAGTGAAGAAGTTGGCTACGGTTTTTTGGCTATAAGAGAAACCAAGAGTGGAAGAAGAACCCTAACGAGAGCTAGCAGCAATCACAGAGAACAAAGAGAGAAAGAACAAGTGTTCTAAAGAGAGAGATCAGAGAAAGAAACTTGCGCAAGGGGAGAGACGAGTCATGTCGTTGCGGGATAAGGTCTCTTTGATCTTGTCTATTCTTTGTCCTGTTTTCTTTTTCTAGTCATGGTTACACCGAGACGCGCCGGTTAGAGCGTGTGTGTAATAGCTTTTGATTTGATAGTGGAAGTTTGTGGGAGACGATTCCCACCCGAGACGTACCGGTTAGAGGCCGGGAACTCGGTGATCAAATTCTGTGTCAAGTTCAAAGAATTAAGCAATCAATCGATTAAATAATTCCTAACAGTCTTGCATTGCATGGAGATGCAGGACAACACGGGTGTGTTTCCATTGCCTTATGGTAATCGATTGATTGCTTAATCCATTGATTGCTTAATTAAATAATTCCTAACAAGGGATCATGGAGTTTAACCAGAATCGCAAAGAAGAAAGATGAAGGGACCTATCTGTTCTTCGAGGTGGAGTGCGTTTCAATTGTCTCCAATGGTGATGTTATTGTTTGAATCTTCTGTTTTGTTTACCTATTGCAAAAGGTTAAATAAAAACAGTTAGATAATGGAACTAACACAAAGAAGAATTTAGGTTGAAAGTTCAAATGAAAAGGTGACTATGGTTAAAGGAAGTGAGTAATGGTATTAACTCGGGCTGGTGGAGATCCATATCCAGATCCAATCTCATAGATTCTCGAGGCTCAGATCTTGAAGTTTCAAGTTTGAAAGGAAGATTTTAGAGAGCAGATATATGAAAGGTTGGTCTCAGGTTCTGACGGAGAAGTAAGAAAGAGGTTCAGCATCTAAGAGGCAATTGGATTGCCTAAAGAGAAGTTAATGTATAGGTGACTGCATGTTTTGAATGAATGGGTTCTCTGAGTTGGCTCGTGACTGTGCTGAGGGTTTTTTGCATCGAAAGTCTTTCTAACAGAGTTGTTAGATGGCGTGTCCTGTTTAAGTTCAAACAGCGGTGCAAGGTAGCTAAGGGTTGGCGATGCTATAGGAGAGAACAAATTTAAGATTGATGGTGCATCAGTCTAAAGTTTTTCACAAGGAAAAAATGAGGAAGACTCCAAGATAAGAGTAACAAGGTTGGTGAACAAGGAGAACTTTCTGAAACTCAGAATAAAGACAAAGGTATTGGAGTCTATGAGGAATGGAGTTGAGTGTTAAGTTGAGTTCTCTGAAGGAGAACATGTGAGACAAATTCAGGTTATGCAGATGTTGTCTTAGTCTTACACACTTCAAGAAGGATTCTAGAAGAGATATGGATGCTTCTCAAGAAAAGCAATTGCGGTAACAAGAGAAACGAAGTGCCTAGAATCTGAAGACATCTAAGTAAAGATGTGAATGCATAACAGGGTTTCAGCTAGGGAGTGATATCATAGGTTCTAGAGGTGATGTCAAGGAGAGCTGTTACAAGAGAAGTCTAGGGAAGCATCAAGAGATCAGTTGGTGTGAGACAAGGGAAAAGAAAGCTGTTAGTAAGGTTCTGTTAAAAACAAGAAGCGAGGATCAGGTTTTGTATCGAAAGTATGTCTAGCGGGTTAGCTTGATAGCGTGTTCTGTTAAGATTAACATCAGTACAAATATGAGTCCAAAGGCTGTGGTGCTTAGACAGAACAAAGTATTGATACAATGATTGCTATAAAGGTTGAAGCATGTATGATTCAGGTCTACTGCATTTGATTCAATGGATTTTGATTCTAAGTGGAGTGCACATGAATGGAATTAAAAGGATAACAAAGGGAATCAAGTTGCAGGGGATGTTACCACAAAGGAATCAGAAGTCTATAACAGGTTTTTTTATTAAGTCTAGACCGGATTTTGGTAAGTCTGGAGTTGATTCTGGTTTAAGGTGGAAGCTGATGGAAAGAAACAAGTGAAAAGAAGCTAGAAAGATAGCAAGTTCAAGGTGGAGTCATCTCAAGTTAGTCATGTATTTTTGCGAGGTCAAGCAAAGAACAAAGAGGAGTTAAAAAAGGTGAGATACCTGTTGAAATTTTGCGGGAGATTCTAGTATTGACTTGTTCCAAGTGGAGCAGCTGCGAGAACAACAGAGATGTTGAGAATCGTCGTCGGAGTAGCTGTTAGGAATAGATTTTGCAGACTAAATCTCTGAGGAAGGAACAAATTGAAATAATCACATTAAAGAGATGGATTGAAGAATTCCAGGTTACCTGAGATTTGGTGAAGTTTGGCATCAGAGATTAACGCAAGAAGATGCAGCGGCTAATCGATGAAATCTGCATATGGAAATCACTATCAGGTTACCAGAAACGGGACTGCCAGAGAGAGTTGAAGTCGGTAGGTACTGAGCATGGTGGAGCTCACCAGAGAACAGATGGAACATACTGGAGAGAGGTGGAGCTCATCGGAAAGATGATGAAGCTCATCTTAGAGAGGTGGAGCTCATCAAAGAAATGGTGGAGCTCGCCTGAGGGAAAAGCTCATAGATCGTGCCGGAGATGGAGCCGTTGGGTTCACCAAAAATTTCAGAGGTGTTGAAGCTCAGGTTGAAACGACGCAGCGGAAGCTGTCAATGGTGTTGGCCGATTCGCAGACTTGTCAACGTATAAACAAGCGGGGACTCGCAAAGGTAGAGTCGCCGGTGTAGTTGGAGGTTGTGGAGATCGCCGGTGTAGTCGGAGGCTGTGGAGATCGCCGGTGATATCTGGGCATCATGAATCGGTGGTGAAATCGAGGAGGCCATTCACATTTCTCTGGCCATGAGCCGTGAGGAGAGCAGTTGCCGGCGGCGGTTAGGTCGGTGGAGGCTCGACAGATTACGCCGTAGATGGTGGCCGGAGAAGCTGGCCGGAGTTAGCATCAGATCTCATCTTCACTATCGGAGACCATTGGATTAACGACAAAGAAAATGTCATGAGGAAGAAAGAAAGAAATGTGAAGCAAGATGGTGGTATGTTGGGCCTTGACATATCAAAGCCCAAAGTGGAGATTGTGAGAATATGGGCTTTGATTTAATATATCTAAATTGGGTAAAGATGGGCCAATTTGACATAGAGCCACATACCAAGATCATGTTTCACGTACAAAGAAATAGTGAATAAGTCAGCTACGGTTTTTTGGCTATAAGAGAAAGCAAGAGTGGAAGAAGAACCCTAACGAGACCTAGCAGCAATCACAGAGAACAAAGAGAGAAAGAACAAGAGTGTTCTAAATAGAGAGATCTGAGAAAGAAACTAAGGCAAGGGGAGAGACGAGTCATGTCGTTGCGGGATAAGGTTTCTTTGATCTTGTCTATTCTTTGTCCTGTGTTCTTTTTCTAGTCATGGTTGCACGGAGACGCGCCGGTTAGAGCGTGTGTGTATTAGCTTTTCCTTTGATAGTGGAAGTTTGTGGGAGACGATTCTCACCCGAGACGTACCGGTTAGAGGCCGGGAATTCGGTGATCAAATTCTGTGTCAAGTTCAAAGAATTAAGCAATCAATCGATTAAATAATTCCTAACAGTTTTGCTTTGCATGGAGATGCAGGACAACACGGGTGTGTTTCCATTGCCTTATAGTGCTTCAGAAAAAAAAAGATAATTTACTTGGTATGAATGAGACCAGTTTTGATCAGTTTGACGTTTATCTTTTATATCTGTATCCATTTTCTTTTTTGGATTTAATTAGTACAAGTAAATCCAAAGATATGGAATACATATTACAGAGAAATTCAGAAAGTTTAGATAGGTTCTGCTGCTCCATTTTTTGATGGGGATCTAAATTACGCTTAATGATTTACACTAATGGTTTAAACGTATAACAATCTACTTTAGTTGTATGATGTAGCTGTTTGTGTTATTCGCTTCTCTTGATAACATAAGAAAATGATCCATCTTCGCCAATTGGCCGTCGCTGGAAGTCCGCATTCTCTACTTAAATCTCAGAGGAATAAGAAAATGGCAAATAGCTTTTGATCGTTCTTTGGTTACAGAATCATTGATACAATCTTCCCAAGGAATTCCACTCAAAGGATGGTGATAGATGGATATGGACTGAGAAGGTTTCTAACAATTCACAGAACTGGATGGATATGCCTTCAACCATGGGCTACTAGCCTGGGTTAAGGTGATGTGGATCGAATGGTCTCAGAAAGGGGTGCGGAATTACCCTTGATATTCCAACTCTAACTATCCTAGGATATGACACACCTAGACAATAGGAAGAGGTTTGTTGATCGGATATGACACACCAAACAACAGGTTTTGTTCAACGAAGAACAGATGAGAATCTCTCTCAAAGGGAGTTTCGAAAACGAAAAGAGTTTGATAAAAAGTTGATTGTTTGATACAAATATTTTCGAGATACATATAGCAAGGATGTTTGGGTTTCTCGAAAATAGGATAAAAATTGAATGAAGATTAAGACTTGACTCTTCAACTGAAAGAAATGACCCTTGACCTTCGAGATCCCCTTTGTTTGTGAATTTGATCTTTCATTAGGAAGAAGTTCCTAAATCCTTGTTCAAGCTTCCTAAAAGTCGATTCGGAAAGACCTCTCAGACTCCGAACACTTCCTTCCCGAATCCGAACACTTCTTTCCTGAATCTGGTATTTGTAAAGGTCTTCTTGAGTCCGAACAGTAGTTTTCCAGAATTGGGTCTTGATCAACAAATGGATGATTTGGAAGTAATTTCACTTGTCTCATTAAAAACCTTCTTGGGAAAAACCCATTTGGACAAAACCAAATGACACAATCATGGAAAACACCAATAAACTGGACCAACCAAGGAGGGAGCATGAAGCTGAGCTTGTAACTGAGGAAGGGCTTGAACCGGAAATGGAGGAGAAAGAGGAGCTTGTAGCCGTGGATGCATTGCATGTACCAGCTGGAGCTTTGACCAGGGCCCGGACCAAACCGCTTGCTCAAGCACTGAACCAGTTGCTCAGAACAACCCAAGACCAAACCAACCGTGAGAAGGAAGAAGTGCGACTCGTGACTTTAGTAAGGATTCAAGAAGATTCAGGAGTGCCTTCCCAAATGCCAAATTCAGAAGGAGAATGCTCGAACTCAGGAAGGCCTTCCCAAATCGACTTTTCAGGAAGTCAGAACAAGGACTAAGGAAGCCCTTCCTAAGGACGGATCAACTTCACAAAACACAAGCAGTTTCGAAACTCAAGAGTCCAATCTCAACCGATTACTCAACTATCTTTTTTTCATTTAAGTCTTTCTTTATTTTCAAGAAACTCAAACATCATCTTTGCTATATGTATTTCGAAAACTCATTTGAGAAACATCAAGTTATTTCCTATCATCTTTTTGTTAACGAAAACTCCCTTTGAGAGAGATTCTCATCTGTTCTTCTTGAACAAATCTTGTTGTTTGGTGAGTCATATCCGATCAACACCCTTCTTCTATTGTCTAGGTGAGTCATATCCTAGGATAGTTGGAGTTAGGCATATCTAGGGAAAATTCCGCAACCCTTGTGAGACCAATCAATCCATCCAGTTCTGTGAAGAGTTAGTAACCTTCTCAGTCCATATCCAACCTTAGCCGAGCTTCAGGTGCAATTCCTTGGGAAAATTGTGTCATGTGGTATCAGAGCACACTTGAAGGTTTTGGTATCGTTTTCTAACTCCATCTTTCTCATCTTCCATCAAAATCTTCTTTTCTTCTTCAATCAATTTCTTTTCTTTCTATCTTTGCTAGCTGAGCCAGTTCGTATTTAAAAGAAAAAAAAGAAAACTCAAAAACAGGAAAGTTTTATTGAATCTAGGAGAAATCGGATTCAATCTTGGACTTAGGAGAAATCGAGTTCAAGTATTGGTCTAGGAGAAATCGGACCAGAACTAGGTTAATCAGTTAGCCTTTCCCAAAAATCTTGCAATCTATCTATCTTCTTTCTTCTTTCTGTGTTGATCGGATTGATTTGCTGGATTTGATCGAAATTTGTTGATCTAGAACCGTAGAAGAAATCAGAGATCATTGAGAGGAAGAAACACAAAGAGAGAAACCAATTTTATGAGAGAGAGTTTTGTTTTATATAATCGGTTTGATAAGTGATTTGCAGGATCGATGAGTCAAAGCGAGGAAGAACAAGAGAGGGCAGGAGAAGGATTGTCCAAATTTCACATGAGAGCCCTAACTGGTGATTTAAAACGTTTCCTTTCTGCAGGAATGGAGGACATTCACGCCAGGCTTGATCGAATTCAGATGGATCAGCAATCAGGACAAGCACCCAAGTCTAAGAAGAAAAACAGAACCAACACTAAAACGATCTATGAGGATGAAGAAGATTCTTCTTCTGGGCGTAGCAGCGTAAGGAAGCCACCAAGGAGGCCACCAATCCGTGGGAGGAGAACTGATAATCCTTTTGCTGATGAAGCTAGAAGAACTGATGACAATCTGGTTAGTCTAAAACTCAAAATCCCTCAGTTCCATGGAAAGAACGATCCCGATGCTTTCCTAGAATGGGAGAGAAAGGTTGAGCTCATCTTTGATTGCCACAACTATTCAGAGTGCAAGAAGGTAAGTTTGGCTGCAACTCAATTCAATGGTTATGCTATTAATTGGTGGGATCAACTTGTGACAAATAGGAGAAGAGCCGGAGAAGATCCCATTGACACTTGGGGAGAGATGGCAACCTTGATGAGGAAGCGATTTGTACTTAGCCATTATCTTAGGGATCTTCATCACAAACTGAGGCGTCTAGCACAAGGAAGCAAGAGTGTTGAGGATTATTACCAGGAGATGGAGACTCTCATGCTGAAAGCTGATGTTGATGAAGACCTTGAAGCAACTATGGCTCGATTTCTGACTTTACTGAACAGAGACGTGCAAGATCGTATGGAGTTGCAAACTTATGAGGATCTGGAGGATTTATTACACAAGGCTATCCTTGTGGAACAACAGATCAAGAGGAAAAACTACAGCAGAACTTCTTATCCATCCACCTCTAAGCCTAACTTTGCTGAGAAAGGTAAAAGTTCTAACCGAACAAATACTGAGCTTAAGACTAACCCATCTTCTTCTGTTGAAAGGACCAAACAGGATACAACTCAGGGACGTGCAAGAGATGTCAAGTGCTTCAAATGCCAAGGATTGGGTCATTATGCCAACAAATGTCCAAACAACCGAGTGATGATCTTGAGAGAAGGTGGAGAGATCGAATCTGAGGAAGAGACTGAACCGATTTATGATGAATCAGAGGATGAAGAGTCTGTGGATTATCCAGCACAAGGGAAATTGCTAGTGACCAGGCGATCTCTTAGTGTTCAAACCAAGTTGGATGAGAAAGCTCAAAGAGAAAATCTCTTTCATACAAGATGTATCATCCAAGACAAGGTCTGCAGCTTAATCATTGATGGTGGAAGCTGTACAAATGTGGCTAATGAAACACTTGTCAAGAAGCTTTGACTTAAAGCCTACCCACATCCGAAACCATACCAGCTAGAATGGTTTAGTGAAGAAGGCGAGATGCAAGTGAGCCAGCAGGTCAAGGTAGCACTGACTATTGGGCGCTATGAGGATGAGATTGTGTGTGATATTTTTCCCATGGAAGCAGGTCACATCCTTCTGGGTAGACCATGGCAATTCGACAAGAAGGTGATGCATGATGGGTTCTTAAATCGTTATTCCTTTGAGCACAAAGGCAAGAAGATCACCCTGGTTCCTTTGTCACCACGTGAAGTGCAAGAAGATCAAGTCCAGCTAAAACAGAGCAAAGAGAAAGCTAAGAGAAAAGAAGAGATCAAACCGGCCAAAGCAAGCAACATTCAGGAAACCCTTCCTAAAACTCAGTCAAGCCGTCCAGAATCCAGCCGTAGTGAGACCCTTCCTAAATCTCAGGTAAGTCTTCCTAACTTTTTCATTAAACCGAGTGGGGTTAAGAGAGTTTTGTTTTCTAAATAATCCATGGTGTTGCTTATCTTTAAGGGAAACTTACTAACCTCTTCTGACATTGCACTGGAGATTCCAAGTGATTTGAACCAACTTTTGCAGGAGTTTAGTGACGTTTTTCCCGATGAAAATCCGGATGGATTACCTCCTCTCCAAGGTATAGAGCACCAAATTGACTTTGTACCAGGATCGTCTCTACCAAACAGGCCAGCCTACAGGACAAACCCCATGGAGACTAAGGAGCTTCAAAGACAAATCAATGAGCTTATGAAGAAAGGGTTCATACGTGAGAGCTTAAGTCCATGTGCGGTTCATGTTCTCTTGGTGCCTATGAAGGATGGGAGTTGGAGAATGTGTGTTGACTGCATAGCCATCAACAACATAACGGTTAAGTACAGACATCATATCCCTAGACTTGATGATATGCTAGATGAGTTACATGGTTCAACTATCTTCTCTAAGATTGATTTGAAAAGTGGCTATCATCAGATTAGAATGAAAGAAGGGGATGAATGGAAAACTGCATTCAAAACTAAACTAGGATTGTATGAGTGGTTAGTTATGCCATTTGGGCTGACAAATGCACCTAGTACTTTCACGAGGTTAATGAACCATGTTTTGAGGGCTTTCATAGGCGAGTTTGTGGTTGTGTACTTTGATGATATTCTGATCTATAGCAAGAGTTTTAATGAACACTTACATCATTTGAGATCGGTTTTGAATGTGCTTAGAAAAGAACAGTTGTATGCAAACTTTAAGAAATGCACTTTTGGAACAGATAATCTGGTGTTCTTGGGTTTTGTTGTAGGTGCAGAAGGCATCCGTGTGGACAAAGAAAAGGTTAAGGCAATCCGAGATTGGCCTAGTCCCACAACCGTGAGTGAAGTCAGAATTTTTCATGGACTTGCCGGATTTTATAGAAGATTTGTGAAAGACTTCAGTACTATAGCTCATCCCCTAACTGATGTTATCAAGAAAACCATGGGATTCAAGTGGGAACAAGCTCAAGAAGACTCATTCCAAACGCTGAAAGGGAAGCTCACTAATGCACCTTTACTTATCTTACCTGATTTCCTTAAAACTTTTGAGGTTGAATGTGATGCCTCAGGCGTTGGGATTGGTGCTGTGTTGATGCAGGATGGAAAGCCTATTGCTTACTTTAGTGAAAAGCTTGGTGGAGCCACATTAAACTATCCAACTTATGACAAGGAGCTGTATGCCTTGGTGAGAGCATTGCAAACGTGGAAACACTACTTGTGGCCAAAGGAATTTGTGGTTCACACTGATCATGATACTCTCAAACACTTGAAAGGACAGCAAAAGCTCAACAAGAGACACGCCAGATGGGTAGAATTCCTTGAAACTTTTCCTTATGTCATTAAGTACAAGAAAGGTAAACAAAACATTGTTGCTGATGCTTTATCTAGAAGCTATGCCTTAATCACAACCTTAGATGCTAAGGTGCTTGGTTTTGAACAAATCAAAGAGCTGTATGAGTCTGACCCAGACTTCAAAGAACCGTACCTAG
This sequence comes from Isatis tinctoria, assembly GCA_010577795.1. Taxonomy (NCBI): domain Eukaryota; kingdom Viridiplantae; phylum Streptophyta; class Magnoliopsida; order Brassicales; family Brassicaceae; genus Isatis; species Isatis tinctoria. The sequence goes on along the minus strand of CM021245.1, from coordinate 16,879,102 downwards.
CTAGTTCTAAATTTTCATTTGGCAAGTACTTTAGACATGAAGGATTCCTCTTCTATGCAAACCGCATATGTGTTCCTAATTGTTCTTTGAGGAATTTACTTGTTAGGGAAGCTCATGGAGGTGGTCTTATGGGGCATTTTGGAGTTGACAAAACACTTAAGATCATGCAGGATCACTTCTACTGCCCAATCTAAAGAAGGATGTTGAGAAGGTGTGTGCTCGGTGTGAAATTTGCAAGCGATTCAAAGCCAAAGCACAACCGACATGTATGTACAATCCTTTGCCTATTCCTACTCATCCTTGGACTGATATCTCTATGGACTTTGTGCTTGGGTTGCCTAGGACTAGATCAGGAAAAGATTCAATCTTTGTGATTGTAGATAGGTTTTCTAAGATGGCACACTTCGTTCCTTGCCATAAAACTGATGATGCAGTTCACATAGCTAATTTATTCTTTAGGGATGTAATCCGCTTGCATGGCATGCCTATGACCATTGTTTCTGATAGAGATACCAAGTTCTTGAGTCATTTTTGGAAGACTTTGTGGGCTAAGTTAGGAACAAAACTGTTGTTCTCAACTACTTGTCATCCTCAAACTGATGGTCAAACTGAAAGTGTGAATAGAACTTTGTCTGCTATGTTGAGAGCCATTGTTAAAAAGAATCTTAGAACTTGGGAGGAGAGTTTACCACATGTTGAGTTTGCATACAACCATTCGGTTCATTCAGCAACTAAATATTCTTCCTTTCAAATCGTTTATGGCTTTAATCCCTTATCTCCTATGGATCTAATCTCTTTACCTCTGAGTGAAAGGACAAGTTTGGATGGGGAAAAGAAAGCTAAGATTGTTAAACAGATTCATGAGAAGGCCAGGCAGAACATTGAGGAGAGGACAAAGCACTATGCTAAGAATGTCGACAAGAACAAGCGCAAAACTATCTTTGAAGAAGGAGATTTGGTATGGATTTATCTGAGGAAAGATCGGTTCCCTAATGTAAGAAAGTCTAAGCTAATGCCAAGAGTGGATGGACCATTCAAGATCGTGGGGAAGATCAATGACAATGCTTACCAAGTGGATCTACAAGGTAAGTACAATGTGAGTTCAAGTTTTAACATTTCTGATTTAATTCCTTTTCTTGCAGATGAATTGGATTTGAGGGCAAATCCTTTTCAAGAGGGAGGGGATGACACAATCATGGAAAACACCAATAAACTGGACCAACCAAGGAGGGAGCATGAAGCTGAGCTTGTAACTGAGGAAGGGCTTGAACCGGAAACGGAGGAGAAAGAGGAGCTTGTAGCCGTGGATGCATTGCATGTACCAGCTGGAGCTATGACCAGGGCCCGGACCAAACAGCTTGCTCAAGCACTGAACCAGTTGCTCAGAACAACCCAAGACCAACCCAACCGTGAGAAGGAAGAAGTGTGACTCGTGACTTTAGTAAGGATTCAAGAAGATTCAGGAGTGCCTTCCCAAATCGACTTTTCAGGAAGTCAGAACAAGGACTAAGGAAGCCCTTCCTAAGGACGGATCAACTTCACAAAACACAAGTAGTTTCGAAACTCAAGAGTCCAATCTCAACCGATTACCCAACTATCTTTTTTCATTTAAGTCATTTCTTTATTTTCAAGAAACTTAAAAATCATCTTTGCTATATGTATTTCGAAAACTCATTTGAGAAACATCAAGTTATTTCCTATCATCTTTTCGTTTACGAAAACTCCCTTTGAGAGAGATTCTCATCTGTTCTTCTTGAACAAATCTTGTTGTTTGGTTAGTCATATTTGATATTACGTGTTTTTAACGTATTTTGATTCTTTTTTAGTATTCGGTTTGAGTTTTGATTTGCATCTTTCGTTGGTTTTTCGAGTCTTTTCTATTGTTTTGAGTCTTTTACAGATTTTATGGAGTTCCGATGGAGTTTGGTGTTTACGGACATGTTCGAGTCGAGTTAATATGGAAAAACACGAGAAAAGGACCAGGGTTGTAGAACAATTCGGTTTGTAGCCTAATTCCATCTGGTCTGATCAGAATCCTTGATTGAATGCTCGGAGGTCTCCATTCGCGTGAGCTGCAAAACACCCAACTTGTAAATGGCATAACTCCTTCATATATACTCCGATTGATCTGATTCTTCTATGAGGACTTTGTAATTGAGCTGAGAACATTTTCCAAGTGGTTTCATGCCTAGAAGCCTCGTGGTTGAGAGATATGCTTCGAACAATGAGCGTATGTCTTTGCTGCTTCCCATAGTCCTATCACTTGCTGACAAGACCAAGAGAACGACCGTTCTACCAACAGAACGACCGTTCTCCGTCTCACCTACTCTACCGACAAAAAAAGGAAGAGAACGACCGTTCCCCATGGAGAACGACCGTTCCCCGACTCACCAACACCCACCTACTTCGATCGACCACTCAGAACGACCGTTCTCCTCCAGAACGGTCGTTCCCCATCCTACCTACTCCCCTACACCTTGGCCTATATATAGAACTCACTCTTGATGTTCTAAAACAGACCATCTTCTTCCTCCTCTTCTCTCTAGCTTATAAACATTGCCTCTAGTTTCCTTTGAGCTTTTATGTTTATGTTTTTATTAAGTTTTATTTAGTTTGTTTTAAGATTTATATTTATGCTTTAATCAAGTTCTATCATTTTTACCTTCAGTTCTTACTTTCAGTCTTTACTTTCAGTCTTTACTTTCAGTCTTTACTTTCAGTCTTTACTTTCAGTTCTTATATTTATGCTTTAAATTCAGTTCTTATATTTATGCTTTAATTAAGTACTTATAAGTTTATATTCAGCTTTCATTATCTATTCAAGTTTTTATTATGAACTTTATAATCTCGTTGTTATCTTCTTCATTAATCATGTCTGAGTAGATCTCTTAGTTAGGTTAAGGTTTGTCAAAGGGATTCATGAGCTTTAGGGTTAAACACAAATAGGTTATTTCAAATCGATGTCCACCTTTGTTGTTCTTAATGCTTAGATCAAATTGATCATTTGATTTTATGATATTTGGTTAAACTTAGACAACGACAGTTGCTAGGTTGCTAGAATAAACATTGGTGAGCAATTTAACCATTACCTACGACAGTAGATGTAGTGAGAATTGTGAACGTATCGAACCTATCCTTAATGCTTGTTACGATTTCTAGTACCAACGACAGTTAGGATTTCTAGATCGTTAGACAAAGTTATTGATACCACGACAGTGGATTGATATTATCTTTATGTTTGAGTTCAAGACTTATGCTTAAACACTGCCTGAATAGTTGTTTGATCCGTTGCTCTGAATCTCCTACGATATTCCTTGACCTAACGCTTGTTAATATTATCCTTTCAACCGATTTCGCTTTCATTACTAGTTATAAAAAAAACCAAAAACAATCTTGAATCATTTAGCTCGATTAGAATCTTGTACTCTTGGTGTGTCTATTCTTGCTTTCCTCGTGGATCGATAAAATAACATTTGGTTGTTGTTTTCACACCCGAAAATACGCAGCACCAAATTGGCGCCGTTGCCGGGGAAGGCATTAGCAATAGCCATTGAGATTTGGAATCTACCGAGTCTAAATTTTATTTACCATTAAAAAAAAAAAAAAAAAAAATCTAACCTTGTTCTGTAATTTTTCTCTTTTGTGAAGGTGCATGAACCTGAGAAGCCAAGGAAAACAACTTTGATGGCCATGGACTACAATGATTGGCCACAAGAAGAGGAGGACACGTTCGAAGAATACATTGAAGATGAGCCTTTTAATGAGAACACACTTACGCCAGAACAAAGAGTGGAGGTGGATAAGCATTGTGTGGAAAATCCAATGCGGACAAGGAGTGACCTAGCAGTTATGACCCGGTTGAGCCTCATATCACATCGGGCAGCACTAGAAGGAAGAGAGCTTACGTGGGATGAGATAATTGTAGCCCATTCACTTGAGGAGGTAATATATTGGGTTCCACCATTCCAATTACAAGGTACACCCGATTTAGCCTTTGAATTTCAAGATTTTGAGGATAGTCACATGCCTTCTATTGAAGATGTACCTTATGATTCACCTTCCTCCATACTCATTGATGAATGCTATGATTTGATATGTGAGACTCAAAGACTAGATGCTTTAAGAGTAGAAAAAGTTGCTAGAGATTATCATGAAATATGTTTTGATACTAGTTATCTTTGTGCTTTGAATGATCATAATCTCGAGCTTAACTCTTTAATGCTAGAGGAATCTAGATCGCTTCTTGAAAAATTTGACCTAGGTGATGATTTGATTTGGATAAGATCTTGGATGAGATAGAGAACCCTAAGGTTGAGAATGATGATAAAAATGAGAATGTGTTATTTTATAAGATTGATGGAGATAAAGTTGACTATTTTGTGACAAACTCGTTTGAAGCTAAAATTGATTATATCTTTCCATCGAATGCATTTGATTCTCAAAACATCTCACTGTCAAGGAATATTTGAAGATACACGCTACATTTGTAGTAAACTTCCTTGATGAGAATATTGTCTATTTCCTTTGGACAATTGTATACCTTTTTGCGCACTTTGTTTCTTGTCCCAATAAGAGAAGGACCAAAGGTGCACTGGCTCAGCCTTTTGATTCTCATGATTAGCACTTGTGCTCAGAAGTCAAGCTAACGACTTAAACAAAGCGCTTGGTGGGAGGCAACCCACTGTAAGTGTTTTTCTTTTATTTTCTTTTACTATTGATTTTTGGTTTTGTTTTTCTTTGTTTCAGATAAAAATAATAATAAAAAAAAACCAGCGAGCACCCCAAATCTGTTCCGAGCACCTGCTCCGCCGGAGTGCTCCATAAAAAAATAAATAAAAATAAAAATAAAAATAAAATAGAAGGGGGGTGCACGTCTTCAGGTAAGTTTTCTTGTCCCTACACCACTGTCAAATCCATTTAGGACATTTTTATTTTATTTATGAGTTTGCGGGTTTCTCATTCAGATTTGTTTTAACCGGGACGGTTAAAAACAAGTCTGGGGGAGGGATTCATTTGTGTACTAACGATGTGTTTTGTAGATGTTTTATATTTTATTTTGGTGTGTTTAAAATTTCAAAAGAATAAAAAAAAAAACATTATCGAGTCGAAACAATGTGTGAAATTGTTAAACTTTTTGGAATTGCAACATGTTTGATGTCATTGCCTTAGGACTGCTTAGCATTGTTTGAGGATAGTTTGGAAACGCAGAAAAATCCATAACTTGATCATTTAGTGAATTTCTCAAATCATCTGAACTTAATCGAATTATCGGAACTTAATATGGACTTAATTTATCTCACTTAGGGGGTTGATATCATGTATTGGATTTTACATTGGAGTTTTCTTTGCATCATTTCTACCAATCTTTGCTAACTCCAAATGGCTAGACTTATCCTTAGTCTAGTACCACACCCTTACCATTTCCATGTTGAAACCCCTTTTCTTCGTTTACTGTCATTGCATTCATGTGCAAAAACTATGGAGTATACGGACCGACACAACTTTTCTTTAGGATTGTGTCTAGATAGGTGGTCTCTTTCTGATTAAACTCATGGGATGTGTCTAGAAATGTGATCTCTCTCTTTGAACATATTCATTGAAAATTTTCGTTTCAAAAGAGGGTGAACTTTTAAAAGGGTAGAAGATTTTATTCACATTCAAGAAATAAGCTTACATTGTTGAAATTCTTTTGATACAGATCTTAGAGACTAACCGGTTCCATTCTCCGATATAAAATATATATATATATATAAAAAAAAAAAAAAAAAAAAGAAAGAAAAAAAAAGAAAACGAAAAAGAGAATAAAAAAATAAAACGGAAGGAACCGGGAAAGTCGTCAAGGTAATATCTTTAAATTTCATGAAACGTTAAAAGAAATCATGTTCTTGTTTGTGACTTGTTAAATAAGGGTAGAAGGATTAGAGTTAAGGAGAGTTGTGTACCTCCTAATTGGTCTGTGTCTCACGGTGATTTTGCATAATGATTTGCATCTGTTTATATTGCTAAAAGAAACCGAAACACTTGAGCCACCAAATACCAACCTTGATACCTAGACCATAACATGTTAGATATTCCCTTTGTGAGAGTACACGCATTTGATAATGATGTTAAATATTAAGTTCTGCTTGATCATGAGATTTCATTTATTTACTACGGTTATGGAGAAGTACAATGAAGTACGGTTTGATCTGAACTTTGCGAATGCGGTTTACGGGCAATTGACTTAGAGTATGGTCCTATAAGTTTTACAAATTTCACACGTTTTTCTAACCTCTCCTCTTTGTAAGATATCTGGTTTTGCTTGAGGACAAGCAAAGTTTTAGTTGGGGGGAGTTGATATTACGTGTTTTTAACGTATTTTGATTCTTTTTTAGTATTCGGTTTGAGTTTTGATTTGCATCTTTCGTTGGTTTTTCGAGTCTTTTCTATTGTTTTGAGTCTTTTACAGATTTTATGGAGTTCCGATGGAGTTTGGTGTTTACGGACATGTTCGAGTCGAGTTAATATGGAAAAACACGAGAAAAGGACCAGGGTTGTAGAACAATTCGGTTTGTAGCCTAATTCCATCTGGTCTGATCAGAATCCTTGATTGAATGCTCGGAGGTCTCCATTCGCGTGAGCTGCAAAACACCCAACTTGTAAATGGCATAACTCCTTCATATATACTCCGATTGATCTGATTCTTCTATGAGGAGCTTTGTAATTGAGCTGAGAACATTTTCCAAGTGGTTTCATGCCTAGAAGCCTCGTGGTTGAGAAGATATGCTTCAACAATGAGCGTATGTCTTTGCTGCTTCCCATAGTCCTATCACTTGCTGACAAGACCAAGAGAACGACCGTTCTACCAACAGAACGACCGTTCTCCGTCTCACCTACTCTACCGACAAAAAAAGGAAGAGAACGACCGTTCCCCATGGAGAACGACCGTTCCCCGACCGACTCACCAACACCCACCTACTTCGATCGACACTCAGAACGACCGTTCTCCTCCAGAACGGTCGTTCCCCATCCTACCTACTCCCCTACACCTTTGGCCTATATATAGAACTCACTCTTGATGTTCTAAAACAGACCATCTTCTTCTTCCTCTTCTCTCTAGCTTATAAACATTGCCTCTAGTTTCCTTTGAGCTTTTATGTTTATGTTTTTATTAAGTTTTATTTAGTTTGTTTTAAGATTTATATTTATGCTTTAATCAAGTTCTATCATTTTTACCTTCAGTTCTTACTTTCAGTCTTTACTTTCAGTCTTTACTTTCAGTCTTTACTTTCAGTCTTTACTTTCAGTCTTTACTTTCAGTTCTTATATTTATGCTTTAAATTCAGTTCTTATATTTATGCTTTAATTAAGTACTTATAAGTTTATATTCAGCTTTCATTATCTATTCAAGTTTTTATTATGAACTTTATAATCTCGTTGTTATCTTCTTCATTAATCATGTCTGAGTAGATCTCTTAGTTAGGTTAAGGTTTGTCAAAGGGATTCATGAGCTTTAGGGTTAAACACAAATAGTTTTTCAAATCGATGTCCACCTTTGTTGTTCTTAATGCTTAGATCAAATTGATCATTTGATTTTATGATATTTGGTTAAACTTAGACAACGACAGTTGCTAGGTTGCTAGAATAAACATTGGTGAGCAATTTAACCATTACCTACGACAGTAGATGTAGTGAGAATTGTGAACGTATCGAACCTATCCTTAATGCTTGTTTACGATTTCTAGTACCAACGACAGTTAGGATTCTAGATCGTTAGACAAAGTTATTGATACCACGACAGTGGATTGATATTATCTTTATGTTTGAGTTCAAGACTTATGCTTAAACACTGCCTGAATAGTTGTTTGATCCGTTGCTCTGAATCTCCTACGATATTCCTTGACCTAACGCTTGTTAATATTATCCTTTCAACCGATTTCGCTTTCATTACTAGTTATAAAAAAAACCAAAAACAATCTTGAATCATTTAGCTCGATTAGAATCTTGTACTCTTGGTGTGTCTATTCTTGCTTTCCTCGTGGATCGATAAAATAACATTGGTTGTTGTTTTCACACCCGAAAATACGCAGCACAAATTGGCGCCGTTGCCGGGGAAGGCATTAGCAATAGCCATTGAGATTTGGAATCTACCGAGTCTAAATTTTATTTACCATTAAAAAAAAAAAAAATCTAACCTTGTTCTGTAATTTTTCTCTTTTGTGAAGGTGCATGAACCTGAGAAGCCAAGGAAAACAACTTTGATGGCCATGGACTACAATGATTGGCCACAAGAAGAGGAGGACACGTTCGAAGAATACATTGAAGATGAGCCTTTTAATGAGAACACACTTACGCCAGAACAAAGAGTGGAGGTGGATAAGCATTGTGTGGAAAATCCAATGCGGACAAGGAGTGACCTAGCAGTTATGACCCGGTTGAGCCTCATATCACATCGGGCAGCACTAGAAGGAAGAGAGCTTACGTGGATGAGATAATTGTAGCCCATTCACTTGAGGAGGTAATATATTGGGTTCCACCATTCCAATTACAAGGTACACCCGATTTAGCCTTTGAATTTCAAGATTTTGAGGATAGTCACATGCCTTCTATTGAAGATGTACCTTATGATTCACCTTCCTCCATACTCATTGATGAATGCTATGATTTGATATGTGAGACTCAAAGACTAGATGCTTTAAGAGTAGAAAAATTGCTAGAGATTATCATGAAATATGTTTTGATACTAGTTATCTTTGTGCTTTGAATGATCATAATCTCGAGCTTAACTCTTTAATGCTAGAGGAATCTAGATCGCTTCTTGAAAAATTTGACCTAGGTGATGAATTTGATTTGGATAAGATCTTGGATGAGATAGAGAACCCTAAGGTTGAGAATGATGATAAAAATGAGAATGTGTTATTTTATAAGATTGATGGAGATAAAGTTGACTATTTTGTGACAAACTCGTTTGAAGCTAAAATTGATTATATCTTTCCATCGAATGCATTTGATTCTCAAAAACATCTCACTGTCAAGGAATATTTGAAGATACACGCTACATTTGTAGTAAACTTCCTTGATGAGAATATTGTCTATTTCCTTTGGACAATTGTATACCTTTTTGCGCACTTTGTTTCTTGTCCCAATAAGAGAAGGACCAAAGGTGCACTGGCTCAGCCTTTTGATTCTCATGATTAGCACTTGTGCTCAGAAGTCAAGCTAACGACTTAAACCAAGCGCTTGGTGGGAGGCAACCCACTGTAAGTGTTTTTCTTTTATTTTCTTTTACTATTGATTTTTGGTTTTGTTTTTCTTTGTTTCAGATAAAAATAATAATAAAAAAAAACCAGCGAGCACCCCAAATCTGTTTCCGAGCACCTGCTCCGCCGGAGTGCTCCATAAAAAAATAAATAAAAATAAAAATAAAAATAAAAATAGAAGGGGGGTGCACGTCTTCAGGTAAGTTTTCTTGTCCCTACACCACTGTCAAATCCATTTAGGACATTTTTATTTTATTTATGAGTTTGCGGGTTTCTCATTCAGATTTGTTTTAACCGGGACGGTTAAAAACAAGTCTGGGGGAGGGATTCATTTGTGTACTAACGATGTGTTTTGTAGATGTTTTATATTTTATTTTGTGTGTTTAAAATTTCAAAAAGAATAAAAAAAAACATTTATCGAGTCGAAACAATGTGTGAAATTGTTAAACTTTTTGGAATTGCAACATGTTTGATGTCATTGCCTTAGGACTGCTTAGCATTGTTTGAGGATAGTTTGGAAACGCAGAAAAACCATAACTTGATCATTTAGTGAATTTCTCAAATCATCTGAACTTAATCGAATTATCGGAACTTAATATGGACTTAATTTATCTCACTTAGGGGTTGATAATCATGTATTGGATTTTACATTTGGAGTTTTCTTTGCATCATTTCTACCAATCTTTGCTAACTCCAAATGGCTAGACTTATCCTTAGTCTAGTACCACACCCTTACCATTTCCATGTTGAAACCCACTTTTCTTCGTTACTGTCATGTGCATTCATGTGCAAAAACTATGGAGTATACGGACCGACACAACTTTTCTTTAGGATTGTGTCTAGATAGGTGGTCTCTTTCTGATTAAACTCATGGGATGTGTCTAGAAATGTGATCTCTCTCTTTGAACATATTCATTGAAAATTTTCGTTTCAAAAGAGGGTGAACTTTTAAAAGGGTAGAAGATTTTATTCACATTCAAGAAATAAGCTTACATTGTTGAAATTCTTTTGATACAGATCTTAGAGACTAACCGGTTCCATTCTCCGATATAAAATAATATAATATATAAAAAAAAAAGAAAAAAAAAAAAGAAAAAAAAAGAAAACGAAAAAGAGAATAAAAAAATAAAACGGAAGGAACCGGAAAGTCGTCAAGGTAATATCTTTAAATTTCATGAAACGTTAAAAGAAATCATGTTCTTGTTTGTGACTTGTTAAATAAGGGTAGAAGGATTAGAGTTAAGGAGAGTTGTGTACCTCCTAATTGGTCTGTGTCTCACGGTGATTTTGCATAATGATTTGCATCTGTTTATATTGCTAAAAAAACCGAAACACTTGAGCCACAATACCACCAACCTTGATACCTAGACCATAACATGTTAGATATTCCCTTTGTGAGAGTACACGCATTTGATAATGAATGTTAAATATTAAGTTCTGCTTGATCATGAGATTTCATTTATTTACTACGGTTATGGAGAAGTACAATGAAGTACGGTTTGATCTGAACTTTGCGAATGCGGTTTACGGGCAATTGACTTAGAGTATGGTCCTATAAGTTTTACAAATTTCACACGTTTTTCTAACCTCTCCTCTTTGTAAGATATCTGGTTTTGCTTGAGGACAAGCAAAGGTTTTAGTTGGGGGGAGTTGATATTACGTGTTTTTAACGTATTTTGATTCTTTTTTAGTATTCGGTTTGAGTTTTGATTTGCATCTTTCGTTGGTTTTTCGAGTCTTTTCTATTGTTTTGAGTCTTTTACAGATTTTATGGAGTTCCGATGGAGTTTGGTGTTTACGGACATGTTCGAGTCGAGTTAATATGGAAAAACACGAGAAAAGGACAGGGTTGTAGAACAATTCGGTTTGTAGCCTAATTCCATCTGGTCTGATCAGAATCCTTGATTGAATGCTCGGAGGTCTCCATTCGCGTGAGCTGCAAAACACCCAACTTGTAAATGGCATAACTCCTTCATATATACTCCGATTGATCTGATTCTTCTATGAGGAGCTTTGTAATTGAGCTGAGAACATTTTCCAAGTGGTTTCATGCCTAGAAGCCTCGTGGTTGAGAAGATATGCTTCGAACAATGAGCGTATGTCTTTGCTGCTTCCCATAGTCCTATCACTTGCTGACAAGACCAAGAGAACGACCGTTCTACCAACAGAACGACCGTTCTCCGTCTCACCTACTCTACCGACAAAAAAGGAAGAGAACGACCGTTCCCCATGGAGAACGACCGTTCCCCGACTCACCAACACCCACCTACTTCGATCGACCACTCAGAACGACCGTTCTCCTCCAGAACGGTCGTTCCCCATCCTACCTACTCCCCTACACATTGGCCTATATATAGAACTCACTCTTGATGTTCTAAAACAGACCATCTTCTTCCTCCTCTTCTCTCTAGCTTATAAACATTGCCTCTAGTTTCCTTTGAGCTTTTATGTTTATGTTTTTATTAAGTTTTATTTAGTTTGTTTTAAGATTTATATTTATGCTTTAATCAAGTTCTATCATTTTTACCTTCAGTTCTTACTTTCAGTCTTTACTTTCAGTCTTTACTTTCAGTCTTTACTTTCAGTCTTTACTTTCAGTCTTTACTTTCAGTTCTTATATTTATGCTTTAAATTCAGTTCTTATATTTATGCTTTAATTAAGTACTTATAAGTTTATATTCAGCTTTCATTATCTATTCAAGTTTTTATTATGAACTTTATAATCTCGTTGTTATCTTCTTCATTAATCATGTCTGAGTAGATCTCTTAGTTAGGTTAAGGTTTGTCAAAGGGATTCATGAGCTTTAGGGTTAAACACAAATAGGTTATTTCAAATCGATGTCCACCTTTGTTGTTCTTAATGCTTAGATCAAATTGATCATTTGATTTTATGATATTTGGTTAAACTTAGACAACGACAGTTGCTAGGTTGCTAGAATAAACATTGGTGAGCAATTTAACCATTACCTACGACAGTAGATGTAGTGAGAATTGTGAACGTATCGAACCTATCCTTAATGCTTGTTTACGATTTCTAGTACCAACGACAGTTAGGATTTCTAGATCGTTAGACAAAGTTATTGATACCACGACAGTGGATTGATATTATCTTTATGTTTGAGTTCAAGACTTATGCTTAAACACTGCCTGAATAGTTGTTTGATCCGTTGCTCTGAATCTCCTACGATATTCCTTGACCTAACGCTTGTTAATATTATCCTTTCAACCGATTTCGCTTTCATTACTAGTTATAAAAAAAACCAAAAACAATCTTGAATCATTTAGCTCGATTAGAATCTTGTACTCTTGGTGTGTCTATTCTTGCTTTCCTCGTGGATCGATAAAATAACATTTGGTTGTTGTTTTCACACCCGAAAATACGCAGCACCAAATTGGCGCCGTTGCCGGGGAAGGCATTAGCAATAGCCATTGAGATTTGGAATCTACCGAGTCTAAATTTTATTTACCATTAAAAAAAAAAAAAAAATCTAACCTTGTTCTGTATTTTTCTCTTTTGTGAAGGTGCATGAACCTGAGAAGCCAAGGAAAACAACTTTGATGGCCATGGACTACAATGATTGGCCACAAGAAGAGGAGGACACGTTCGAAGAATACATTGAAGATGAGCCTTTTAATGAGAACACACTTACGCCAGAACAAAGAGTGGAGGTGGATAAGCATTGTGTGGAAAATCCAATGCGGACAAGGAGTGACCTAGCAGTTATGACCCGGTTGAGCCTCATATCACATCGGGCAGCACTAGAAGGAAGAGAGCTTACGTGGGATGAGATAATTGTAGCCCATTCACTTGAGGAGGTAATATTGGGTTCCACCATTCCAATTACAAGGTACACCCGATTTAGCCTTTGAATTTCAAGATTTTGAGGATAGTCACATGCCTTCTATTGAAGATGTACCTTATGATTCACCTTCCTCCATACTCATTGATGAATGCTATGATTTGATATGTGAGACTCAAAGACTAGATGCTTTAAGAGTAGAAAAAGTTGCTAGAGATTATCATGAAATATGTTTTGATACTAGTTATCTTTGTGCTTTGAATGATCATAATCTCGAGCTTAACTCTTTAATGCTAGAGGAATCTAGATCGCTTCTTGAAAAATTTGACCTAGGTGATGAATTTGATTTGGATAAGATCTTGGATGAGATAGAGAACCCTAAGGTTGAGAATGATGATAAAAATGAGAATGTGTTATTTTATAAGATTGATGGAGATAAAGTTGACTATTTTGTGACAAACTCGTTTGAAGCTAAAATTGATTATATCTTTCCATCGAATGCATTTGATTCTCAAAAACATCTCACTGTCAAGGAATATTTGAAGATACACGCTACATTTGTAGTAAACTTCCTTGATGAGAATATTGTCTATTTCCTTTGGACAATTGTATACCTTTTTGCGCACTTTGTTTCTTGTCCCAATAAGAGAAGGACCAAAGGTGCACTGGCTCAGCCTTTTGATTCTCATGATTAGCACTTGTGCTCAGAAGTCAAGCTAACGACTTAAACCAAGCGCTTGGTGGGAGGCAACCCACTGTAAGTGTTTTTCTTTTATTTTCTTTTACTATTGATTTTTGGTTTTGTTTTTCTTTGTTTCAGATAAAAAAAAAAAAAAAAAAACCAGCGAGCACCCCAAATCTGTTTCCGAGCACCTGCTCCGCCGGAGTGCTCCATAAAAAAATAAATAAAAATAAAAATAAAAATAAAAATAGAAGGGGGGTGCACGTCTTCAGGTAAGTTTTCTTGTCCCTACACCACTGTCAAATCCATTTAGGACATTTTTATTTTATTTATGAGTTTGCGGGTTTCTCATTCAGATTTGTTTTAACCGGGACGGTTAAAAACAAGTCTGGGGGAGGGATTCATTTGTGTACTAACGATGTGTTTTGTAGATGTTTATATTTTATTTTGGTGTGTTTAAAATTTCAAAAAGAATAAAAAAAAACATTTATCGAGTCAACAATGTGTGAAATTGTTAAACTTTTTGGAATTGCAACATGTTTGATGTCATTGCCTTAGGACTGCTTAGCATTGTTTGAGGATAGTTTGGAAACGCAGAAAAATCCATAACTTGATCATTTAGTGAATTTCTCAAATCATCTGAACTTAATCGAATTATCGGAACTTAATATGGACTTAATTTATCTCACTTAGGGGGTTGATAATCATGTATTGGATTTTACATTTGGAGTTTTCTTTGCATCATTTCTACCAATCTTTGCTAACTCCAAATGGCTAGACTTATCCTTAGTCTAGTACCACACCCTTACCATTTCCATGTTGAAACCCACTTTTCTTCGTTTACTGTCATTGCATTCATGTGCAAAAACTATGGAGTATACGGACCGACACAACTTTTCTTTAGGATTGTGTCTAGATAGGTGGTCTCTTTCTGATTAAACTCATGGGATGTGTCTAGAAATGTGATCTCTCTCTTTGAACATATTCATTGAAAATTTTCGTTTCAAAAGAGGGTGAACTTTTAAAAGGGTAGAATTTTATTCACATTCAAGAAATAAGCTTACATTGTTGAAATTCTTTTGATACAGATCTTAGAGACTAACCGGTTCCATTCTCCGATATAAAATATATATATATATATAAAAAAAAAAAGAAAAAAAGAAAGAAAAAAAAGAAAACGAAAAGAGAATAAAAAAATAAAACGGAAGGAACCGGGAAAGTCGTCAAGGTAATATCTTTAAATTTCATGAAACGTTAAAAGAAATCATGTTCTTGTTTGTGACTTGTTAAATAAGGGTAGAAGGATTAGAGTTAAGGAGAGTTGTGTACCTCCTAATTGGTCTGTGTCTCACGGTGATTTTGCATAATGATTTGCATCTGTTTATATTGCTAAAAGAAACCGAAACACTTGAGCCACCAAATACCAACCTTGATACCTAGACCATAACATGTTAGATATTCCCTTTGTGAGAGTACACGCATTTGATAATGAATGTTAAATATTAAGTTCTGCTTGATCATGAGATTTCATTTATTTACTACGGTTATGGAGAAGTACAATGAAGTACGGTTTGATCTGAACTTTGCGAATGCGGTTTACGGGCAATTGACTTAGAGTATGGTCCTATAAGTTTTACAAATTTCACACGTTTTTCTAACCTCTCCTCTTTGTAAGATATCTGGTTTTGCTTGAGGACAAGCAAAGGTTTTAGTGGGGGGAGTTGATATTACGTGTTTTTAACGTATTTTGATTCTTTTTAGTATTCGGTTTGAGTTTTGATTTGCATCTTTCGTTGGTTTTTCGAGTCTTTTCTATTGTTTTGAGTCTTTTACAGATTTTATGGAGTTCCGATGGAGTTTGGTGTTTACGGACATGTTCGAGTCGAGTTAATATGGAAAAACACGAGAAAAGGACCAGGGTTGTAGAACAATTCGGTTTGTAGCCTAATTCCATCTGGTCTGATCAGAATCCTTGATTGAATGCTCGGAGGTCTCCATTCGCGTGAGCTGCAAAACACCCAACTTGTAAATGGCATAACTCCTTCATATATACTCCGATTGATCTGATTCTTCTATGAGGAGCTTTGTAATTGAGCTGAGAACATTTTCCAAGTGGTTTCATGCCTAGAAGCCTCGTGGTTGAGAAGATATGCTTCGAACAATGAGCGTATGTCTTTGCTGCTTCCCATAGTCCTATCACTTGCTGACAAGACCAAGAGAACGACCGTTCTACCAACAGAACGACCGTTCTCCGTCTCACCTACTCTACCGACAAAAAAAGGAAGAGAACGACCGTTCCCCATGGAGAACGACCGTTCCCCGACTCACACCACCCACCTACTTCGATCGACCACTCAGAACGACCGTTCTCCTCCAGAACGGTCGTTCCCCATCCTACCTACTCCCCTACACCTTGGCCTATATATAGAACTCACTCTTGATGTTCTAAAACAGACCATCTCTTCCTCCTCTTCTCTCTAGCTTCAACATTGCCTCTAGTTTCCTTTGAGCTTTTATGTTTATGTTTTTATTAAGTTTTATTTAGTTTGTTTTAAGATTTATATTTATGCTTTAATCAAGTTCTATCATTTTACCTTCAGTTCTCTTTCAGTCTTACTTTCAGTCTTTACTTTCAGTCTTTACTTTCAGTCTTTACTTCAGTCTTTACTTTCAGTTCTTATATTTATGCTTTAAATTCAGTTCTTATATTTATGCTTTAATTAAGTACTTATAAGTTTATATTCAGCTTTCATTATCTATTCAAGTTTTTATTATGAACTTTATAATCTCGTTGTTATCTTCTTCATAATCATGTCTGAGTAGATCTCTTAGTTAGGTTAAGGTTTGTCAAAGGGATTCATGAGCTTTAGGGTTAAACACAAATAGGTTATTTCAAATCGATGTTCCACCTTTGTTGTTCTTAATGCTTAGATCAAATTGATCATTTGATTTTATGATATTTGGTTAACTTAGACAACGACAGTTGCTAGGTTGCTAGAATAAACATTGGTGAGCAATTTAACCATTACCTACGACAGTAGATGTAGTGAAATTGTGAACGTATCGAACCTATCCTTAATGCTTGTTTACGATTTCTAGTACCAACGACAGTTAGGATTTCTAGATCGTTAGACAAAGTTATTGATACCACGACAGTGGATTGATATTATCTTTATGTTTGAGTTCAGACTTATGCTTAAACACTGCCTGAATAGTTGTTTGATCCGTTGCTCTGAATCTCCTACGATATTCCTTGACCTAACGCTTGTTAATATTATCCTTTCAACCGATTTCGCTTTCATTACTAGTTATAAAAAAAACCAAAAACAATCTTGAATCATTTAGCTCGATTAGAATCTTGTACTCTTGGTGTGTCTATTCTTGCTTTCCTCGTGGATCGATAAAATAACATTTGGTTGTTGTTTTCACACCCGAAAATACGCAGCACCAAATTGGCGCCGTTGCCGGGAAGGCATTAGCAATAGCCATTGAGATTTGGAATCTACCGAGTCTAAATTTTATTTACCATTAAAAAAAAAAAAAAAAAAAATCTAACCTTGTTCTGTAATTTTTCTCTTTTGTGAAGGTGCATGAACCTGAGAAGCCAAGGAAAACAACTTTGATGGCCATGGACTACAATGATTGGCCACAAGAAGAGGAGGACACGTTCGAAGAATACATTGAAGATGAGCTTTTAATGAGAACACACTTACGCCAGAACAAAGAGTGGAGGTGGATAAGCATTGTGTGGAAAATCCAATGCGGACAAGGAGTGACCTAGCAGTTATGACCCGGTTGAGCCTCATATCACATCGGGCAGCACTAGAAGGAAGAGAGCTTACGTGGGATGAGATAATTGTAGCCCATTCACTTGAGGAGGTAATATATTGGGTTCCACCATTCCAATTACAAGGTACACCCGATTTAGCCTTTGAATTTCAAGATTTTGAGGATAGTCACATGCCTTCTATTGAAGATGTACCTTATGATTCACCTTCCTCCATACTCATTGATGAATGCTATGATTTGATATGTGAGACTCAAAGACTAGATGCTTTAAGAGTAGAAAAAGTTGCTAGAGATTATCATGAAATATGTTTTGATACTAGTTATCTTTGTGCTTTGAATGATCATAATCTCGAGCTTAACTCTTTAATGCTAGAGGAATCTAGATCGCTTCTTGAAAAATTTGACCTAGGTGATGAATTGATTTGGATAAGATCTTGGATGAGATAGAGAACCCTAAGGTTGAGAATGATGATAAAAATGAGAATGTGTTATTTTATAATAAGATTGATGGAGATAAAGTTGACTATTTTGTGACAAACTCGTTTGAAGCTAAAATTGATTATATCTTTCACGAATGCATTTGATTCTCAAAAACATCTCACTGTCAAGGAAATTTGAAGATACACGCTACATTTGTAGTAAACTTCCTTGATGAGAATATTGTCTATTCTTTGGACATTGTATACCTTTTTGCGCACTTGTTTCTTGTCCCAATAAGAGAAGGACCAAAGGTGCACTGGCTCAGCCTTTTGATTCTCATGATTAGCACTTGTGCTCAGAAGTCAAGCTAACGACTTAAACCAAGCGCTTGGTGGGAGGCAACCCACTGTAAGTGTTTTTCTTTTATTTTCTTTTACTATTGATTTTTGGTTGGTTTTTCTTTGTTTCAGATAAAAATAATAATAAAAAAAAACCAGCGAGCACCCCAAATCTGTTTCCGAGCACCTGCTCCGCCGGAGTGCTCCATAAAAAAATAAATAAAAATAAAAATAAAAATAAAAATAGAAGGGGGGTGCACGTCTTCAGGTAAGTTTTCTTGTCCCTACACCACTGTCAAATCCATTTAGGACATTTTTATTTTATTTATGAGTTTGCGGGTTTCTCATTCAGATTTGTTTTAACCGGGACGGTTAAAAACAAGTCTGGGGGAGGGATTCATTTGTGTACTAACGATGTGTTTTGTAGATGTTTTATATTTTATTTTGGTGTGTTTAAAATTTCAAAAAGAATAAAAAAAAACATTTATCGAGTCGAAACAATGTGTGAAATTGTTAAACTTTTTGGAATTGCAACATGTTTGATGTCATTGCCTTAGGACTGCTTAGCATTGTTTGAGGATAGTTTGGAAACGCAGAAAAATCCATAACTTGATCATTTAGTGAATTTCTCAAATCATCTGAACTTAATCGAATTATCGGAACTAAATGGACTTAATTTATCTCACTTAGGGGGTTGATAATCATGTATGGGATTTTACATTTGGAGTTTTCTTTGCATCATTTCTACCAATCTTTGCTAACTCCAAATGGCTAGACTTATCCTTAGTCTAGTACCACACCCTTACCATTTCCATGTTGAAACCCACTTTTCTTCGTTTACTGTCATTGCATTCATGTGCAAAAACTATGGAGTATACGGACCGACACAACTTTTCTTAGGATTGTGTCTAGATAGGTGGTCTCTTTCTGATTAAACTCATGGGATGTGTCTAGAAATGTGATCTCTCTCTTTGAACATATTCATTGAAAATTTTCGTTTCAAAAGAGGGTGACTTTTAAAAGGGTAGAAGATTTTATTCACATTCAAGAAATAAGCTTACATTGTTGAAATTCTTTTGATACAGATCTTAGAGACTAACGGTTCCATTCTCCGATATAAAATATATATATATATAAAAAAAAAAAAGAAAAAAAAAAGAAAGAAAAAAAAGAGAAAACGAAAAAGAATAAAAAAATAAAACGGAAGGAACCGGGAAAGTCGTCAAGGTAATATCTTTAAATTTCATGAAACGTTAAAAGAAATCATGTTCTTGTTTGTGACTTGTTAAATAAGGGTAGAAGGATTAGAGTTAAGGAGAGTTGTGTACCTCCTAATTGGTCTGTGTCTCACGGTGATTGCATAATGATTTGCATCTGTTTATATTGCTAAAAGAAACCGAAACACTTGAGCCACCAAATACCAACCTTGATACCTAGACCATAACATGTTAGATATTCCCTTTGTGAGAGTACACGCATTTGATAATGAATGTTAAATATTAAGTTCTGCTTGATCATGAGATTTCATTATTTACTACGGTTATGGAGAAGTACAATGAAGTACGGTTTGATCTGAACTTTGCGAATGCGGTTTACGGGCAATTGACTTAGAGTATGGTCCTATAAGTTTTACAAATTTCACACGTTTTTCTAACCTTCCTCTTTGTAAGATATCTGGTTTTGCTTGAGGACAAGCAAAGGTTTTAGTTGGGGGAGTTGATATTACGTGTTTTTAACGTATTTTGATTCTTTTTAGTATTCGGTTTGAGTTTTGATTTGCATCTTTCGTTGGTTTTTCGAGTCTTTTCTATTGTTTTGAGTCTTTTACAGATTTTATGGAGTTCCGATGGAGTTGGTGTTTACGGACATGTTCGAGTCGAGTTAATATGGAAAAACACGAGAAAAAGACCAGGGTTGTAGAACAATTCGGTTGTAGCCTAATTCCATCTGGTCTGATCAGAATCCTTGATTGAATGCTCGGAGGTCTCCATTCGCGTGAGCTGCAAACCACCCAACTTGTAAATGGCATAACTCCTTCATATACTCCGATTGATCTGATTCTTCTATGAGGAGCTTTGTAATTGAGCTGAGAACATTTTCCAAGTGGTTCATGCCTAGAAGCCTCGTGGTGAGAAGATATGCTTCGAACAATGAGCGTATGTCTTTGCTGCTTCCCATAGTCCTATCACTTGCTGACAAGACCAAGAGAGAACGACCGTTCTACCAACAGAACGACCGTTCTCCGTCTCACCTACTCTACCGACAAAAAAAGGAAGAGAACGACCGTTCCCCATGGAGAACGACCGTTCCCCGACTCACCAACACCCACCTACTTCGATCGACCACTCAGAACGACCGTTCTCCTCCAGAACGGTCGTTCCCCATCCTACCTACTCCCCTACACCTTGGCCTATATATAGAACTCACTCTTGATGTTCTAAAACAGACCATCTTCTTCCTCCTCTTCTCTCTAGCTTATAAACATTGCCTCTAGTTTCCTTTGAGCTTTTATGTTTATGTTTTTATTAAGTTTTATTTAGTTTGTTTTAAGATTTATATTTATGCTTTAATCAAGTTCTATCATTTTTACCTTCAGTTCTTACTTTCAGTCTTTACTTTCAGTCTTTACTTTCAGTTCTTATATTTATGCTTTAAATTCAGTTCTTATATTTATGCTTTAATTAAGTACTTATAAGTTTATATTCAGCTTTCATTATCTATTCAAGTTTTTATTATGAACTTTATAATCTCGTTGTTATCTTCTTCATTAATCATGTCTGAGTAGATCTCTTAGTTAGGTTAAGGTTTGTCAAAGGGATTCATGAGCTTTAGGGTTAAACACAAATAGGTTATTTCAAATCGATGTCTTCACCTTTGTTGTTCTTAATGCTTAGATCAAATTGATCATTTGATTTTATGATATTTGGTTAAACTTAGACAACGACAGTTGCTAGGTTGCTAGAATAAACATTGGTGAGCAATTTAACCATTACCTACGACAGTAGATGTAGTGAGAATTGTGAACGTATCGAACCTATCCTTAATGCTTGTTTACGATTTCTAGTACCAACGACAGTTAGGATTTCTAGATCGTTAGACAAAGTTATTGATACCACGACAGTGGATTGATATTATCTTTATGTTTGAGTTCAAGACTTATGCTTAAACACTGCCTGAATAGTTGTTTGATCCGTTGCTCTGAATCTCCTACGATATTCCTTGACCTAACGCTTGTTAATATTATCCTTTCAACCGATTTCGCTTTCATTACTAGTTATAAAAAAAACCAAAAACAATCTTGAATCATTTAGCTCGATTAGAATCTTGTACTCTTGGTGTGTCTATTCTTGCTTTCCTCGTGGATCGATAAAATAACATTTGGTTGTTGTTTTCACACCCGAAAATACGCAGCACCAATATTCGATCAACACCCTTTTTCTATTGTCTAGGTGAGTCATATCCTAGGATAGTTGGAGTTAGGCATATCAAGGGAAAATTCCGCAACCCTTGTGAGACCAATCAATCCATCCAGTTATGTGAAGAGTTAGTAACCTTCTCAGTCCATATCCAACCTTAGCCGACCTTCAGGTGCAATTCCTTGGGAAAATTGTGTCATGGATTATTTGGTATCAGAGCACCACTCTAAGTCCGGTTTCTATCTTCTTCTCATTTCCTCACCACTTCATCTTCTGATTCTTTTTGTTATTTTCATTTAGCAAAACAAAAATAGAAAAAAAAAGACAAATATTTTGCTTGTCTATCATCTCCTTTTTTTTATGAGCCAGATTTGAGGACAAATCTTGTTGGGGTCAAAACCCACTCCTCGGAGATTGATGAACCAAAGAGCCGAGCATGCACGCTGAAGATCGATCTGAGCATCAGGCCAGTAAGCGAGTTCATCCTAAGGATAAACAAGCTAGCCAGTTTCTCCCCATGGCCAGTCCAGGCCGCCCAATTCTTTGTGCACAAAAGATAGCTAGCCAGTTTCTCTCCATGGACAAGGTTAGGCCGCCCAATTCTTTGTGAACAAAAGATAGCCAGCCAGTTTCTCTCCATGGACAAGGTTAGGCCGCCCAATTCTTTGTGCACAAAAGATAGCCAGCCAGTTTCTCTTCATGCACAAGGTCAGGCTGCCCAATTCTTTGTGCACAAAAGATAGCCAGCCACTTTCTCTCCATGGACAAGGTTAGGCCGCCCAATTCTTTGTGCCCAAAAGATAGCCAGCCAGTTTCTCCCCATGGCCAGTCCAGGCCGCCCAATTCTTTGTGCACAAAGGATAGCCAGCCAGTTTCTCTCCATGCACAAGGTCAGGCCGCCTAATTCTGTGTGCACAAAAGATAGCCAGCCAGTTTCTCCCCATGGCCAGTCCAGGCCGCCAGTTTCTCCCCGTGACCAGTCCAGGCCGCCAGTTTCTCCCCATGGTCAGTCCAGGCCACCAGTTTCTCTCTATGCACGGTCCAGCCAGCCAGTTTCTCCCGGCGAACAATCCAAACCGCCAGTTTCTTCACGAGCACGGTGTGAGAGCCGAAACTCACACTATCAAAACTTATATTTAGTGGGGGCCCGAAAATTCTATTTATAAAGAACTAAAGGACCGAAAATGCAAAAGAGAGATTTTTATTGATATTTTCCGAAAGTACAAGGGAAATTAGCAAAAGCTGAATAGTCTTAAATTGCGAAAACTCCTAATACTCGGATCCGGGATGGGATTAACCCTTACATGAGCGTACATATATATACTGACAATCCTACGAGGCTAAGACTTCAGATTTCCGATGTGGGACCTTGTCTTTCCTTCCCAGCCGCCGACCTAAGCTTTTTGGGCCCGATATCCGGCCCGAGAGTCTTCCGTGTTCCATCCGCGCATTCTGACCCATATCAGGCCCGCCGATGAATAATGAACCGTGAATAGTAAACTGATGAATAGTAATTCGATGAATAGTAATCCGAATCTCCGTTAAGCTCAATTCGATTTTTCGGTTAACTTTGTCTCGGGATGAATAGCGTTTTACGACTTCTGAGATTAGAACCGCCCGTTTTTGTTTGAACCTCCAGCCGCCGGTTTCGGTATTGATGGCCAGCCGCCGGTTCCTTTGGGCCGTGTACTCGGCGACTGGTCCATGGACGGCTGAACTTTCGTCACGGTCTTTCGGGGAATGTTATGGACGTTTTTGGAATCAAGACATGCAAACGGATAGTCTTCAAATCGGTTCGGGCTTAGAGTTATGTTCGACGGTCGGTCGACTGGACGATGTTCGGACAATGAGACTTGACTGAGAAATGATCGTGAGTATAAGATGAAGACCCGGCGGCTGGCCTTATCCCAGCCGCCGGTTGGTGTATCATGAAGACCCGGCGGCTGGCCTCATCCCAGCCGCCGGCCGTGGGTGAAGGAAGACCCGGCGGCTGGCACTTATCCCAGCCGCCGGCCATGGACGATGAAGACCTGACGGCTGGCACTTATCCCAGCCGCCGGCCATGGACGATGAAGACCCAGCGGCTGGCACTTATCCCAGCCGCCGGCCTTGGATGAAGAAGACCCGACGGCTGGCACTTATCCCAGCCGCCGGTCGTGGACAATGAAGACCCGGCGGCTGGCACCTATCCCAGCCGCCGGCCTTGAATGAAGAAGACCCGGCGGCTGGCACTTATCCCAGCCGCCGGCCGTGGACAATGAAGACCCGGCGGCTAGCACCTATCCCAGCCGCCGGCCTTGGATGAAGAAGACCCGCCGGCTGGCACTTATCCCAGCCGTCGGCCGTGGACAATGAAGACCCGGCGGCTGGCACTTATCCCAGCCGCCGGTTGATGTCTTGGACGGTTCGTGGGCAGTTTGCCTTAGCTCATCCGTTCCATGTTTCGGGATAAGTTCCATTTGATCTCGTCCTTGAGTTCTCGTTCCGTCAATCTTCGAGGAGGGGATTTCGACCCCAACAGTTAGCCCCCCAGCTCTTTGCTTCCATGGTTTGGAGCAAGGAGTTCCGAGCTAAGAGTTTTATCGGGATTGACTGAGACGGGAAGGCAATGAGTTTTTCCGTTCGTCCGTTCGTCCGCTTCACTTTAGTGTCTTATCAGAGCATAGTCCATCATGGAAATTCGTGCCATGTTTGCTATATCAAAGGAGTGGCTTCATTTTCATTTTTTCACACTCCCCTTCTCTCTTCAAGCTTTCTTCTTCAAGTTTCTCCTTTGAAATTTTTTTCTTTAGCGATGGCTGGTGAAGGAGGTTCTCCTTTCGAACTCAACTTCGATGCAATCATGAACGATCGGTTTGAGTTTGATTTTATGTCCGCGGAGCAGGATGCGGTACTTGTGGAAGATCTGTTGGCGGCTGGGGAAAATGCCATTCCAAAAGCGGCGTCCAGTCCCGAAGGTGTTCCTCAGTGGGCGGCTGGTCCTAGCAATGCTCAAGGAGCGCTTGGTTTTGCTAACGTTTCTCAATGGGTGCCCGAAACGGTGGCTGGGAATGAGGACATACCAGAGACGGCGGCTGGGAATGAAAGCATTCCCGAGACGACGGCTGGGAATGAGATCAGACCCGAGCCGGCGGCCGGGAGTTCGACGTGTAGAGCATCTGGTTCGAAGAGGGCGGCTGGCTCTAAGAACGCCCCCAAGAGGGCGGCTGACATAGCAGCGGTATCAAGATGGGCGCTTGGCTCTGGAGGTGTCTTAGAGAGGGCGCCCGGTTCTTCTAGAGTTGAACATGACGGCGTCTCGCCGAGGACGAGTATAGCACGTGGCGCTTGGACTCCTCCTCAACATGCTGAGGACAACGGCGGATGGCGTGAATGGCCGTCCCGATGTCTGGTCGCTTCCGAGCATCATCGTGTTTGGCCAGAAACAGGTGACCACTCGGCCATGTCTGGGGAGGAAGTTAGATCGGATCACCCGGAGGTGCCTATATTTGTGCACCCGGACGTGAAGTCCGAGTGTCGTTCTCCCGGAGAAGCTAAAGCCTATTGGGGTGAAGATATTTTTGCTTGGCGGTTTAAGAAGCCTGGACCGTCTTCGAGTTACAGATCGATATCCGAGGGATTCAAGCATGGACCCACTATGAGCGATCGGGACTCACTGGCCGAGTTTAGATTCGACTTCCGGATTTCGGACAAGATTAAATTCCGTCTCCCAGAGGGATATTTCGCCATGTACGAGTCGATGTTTTACGAAGCTTTCCTCTGGTTCCCGATCCCAGGAGCTATCTTCGAATTTCTCGAGTTATATGGGGTTGCAATCTCTCAACTCGCCTCATCCGCTATGAGGATTTTGATGGGACTCGTGGTCCGTTGTGTCGAATGCGGGATCAAGTTGGAGGGTGATCTTGTACGGAATTTTTTTTCGTTGAGGAAAATTTCTAAATCGAATTTCTTCTGCTCAGTCAACGTTCGGAAGCATGTGAGGCGTTTCTATACCGGCCTTCGGAGCAACTGTAAAGCTTCGCGGGATCAGTTTTTCTACGTGAAGTGCAGCCCGCTCATGGTTGGTTCCGACTTCGGCGGCTCGGTTAGGACCGAGTGGAGTTTGCCACGTAAGCGTTTCGTCTTTTTGTGAATTTTCTCTATAAATAGCCTTCATTCCTTTGTTTCATTCTTCATAACTTCATTTCTCACAACTTTTCATCTTTTCTTCTCTTCTTTTAGTTCGTGATCCCTTTGCTCCTAGAGTTTCTGGATTTGAGGATATCGTTGTAGAAGTTGACAAGAAGAAGATCGATTGGGAGTGTCCTGATCTCTGGCGCCGTTTTCTGGACGCGAAAGATATTTTAGAAGGGCGCGTTCCTCCGAAGGGTCCTGACTTTGTTGATCCAATGGCGACATACCCCGGCATGGAGGGTGTTTGGAAGTATCGCCAGCAAAAGTATGGTGAAGCCGGACCGTCTGAAGAGGCGGCTGAGTTCGACCTGGCGGCCGGTTTTTTTCTACCGTTCGGGTCTGATTTCCAGGGTGACGGCTTGCCTGAGGGACAGATAGTCGCTCCCCAGGGCTCTGGTTGCGCTGCTGTGGCGGATAAAGGGAAGGGAGCTTCCAACAGCTCGGATCATCCGAGGAAGGGCAAAGTGGCTCGGACGGTCGAGGCGTCTGACCCTGGTCTCCTTTTTGACACTCGCAAGGCGGCGGGAGGAGATCCAGCTGAGTCCGTGAAGGTCGTGGACTACTTCGGAGCGTTGGCTCCGGCCTCCGCTGTTCCGTTCGATCGTTCGGTGGCTTACGGAGACTTATCCTCTGGCCTCATGATGGTAACTCTTTCTTC
This sequence comes from Isatis tinctoria, assembly GCA_010577795.1. Taxonomy (NCBI): domain Eukaryota; kingdom Viridiplantae; phylum Streptophyta; class Magnoliopsida; order Brassicales; family Brassicaceae; genus Isatis; species Isatis tinctoria. Next base: position 16,852,587 of record CM021245.1, on the reverse strand, counting down.
CTTTAGATTTGCTTTGACGCAGTTTGGTCTTTGCTGATATTTGATTTTCTTTGATTCAGGTCGCCACTCGAGCTCATGCGACCCAGGTTGCCTTAGAGGCCTCAGAGAAAGAGTCCCGAAAGAAGGACAAAAAGATCAAGGCCCTGGAAGTCAAGCTTCGGAATGCGGAGAAGAGATCGCAAAAGGAGCTCAAGAAGGCGCTCGCGGAGGCTGACCGGAAGATGGATCTGGCGCTTAAGGAAAGCCACTGGAAGTTGGTGGAGAAGTACTGTCTCCGAATTGAGGGTGCTAAAGCTGCTCTCGCGCCGATGCGTCAGGCGAAATATGGCGAGACTGCCTTGACTGAGATCAGCTCGAACCTTGATCTAGTCCGGGACATTAAGTCCGGGAAGTCCAAGGTCGAGGAGGAAGAAGGAGAGCTGGAGGTATCATTAGAGCGGCTCAAAGGAGGAGGTTGGGCCGGCTCCTACGATCGGGCTGCTGCCGTTCTCGACAGCTACTTGGTATGCTCTCCCGTTTCTCCGTGCCAGTCCCCGGATGCAGAAGCTTTGGACTACGGAGCTCCTACTCCTCTTGTCGAGTATGATTAGGCTTTGGCCTTGTATTTCCGGTTTCTGTTATGTCCGTGTCTTTCGACCCTTATTGTATTTGCTTTGTCAAACGAACTTGGTTTCTTATATCTCCTTTCATGGAGATTTATTATCCATCTGCTTTTGCCTTTGGTTGTTATGGACTTCTTTGCTTGCCTCGCTTTTATAGTTTGAAAGATGGCTTCTCTTCGGGTTATAAATTTTGATAAAGGGAAATTGGGCAGCCGGTATGTCTTTCTTCCAAGAGGGCGGCCGGCCCATTTTGCGAAACAAAGGGCGGCTGGTCCGTCTCTCTACGGAGGACGGGCGGCTGGCCCGTTTTGTAGAGCAAAGGGCGGCTGGCCCGTTGTCCGGGTGGCTGGCCAGTTTCGGAGTTGATTGGTATCTTGGCAGAACGAAGGGCGGCTGGCCCATCTCTCTACGGAGGACGGGCGGCTGACCTTTTTTGTAGAGTGAAGGGCATTGCGTTGGAACGAAGGGCGGCTGGTCCGTCTCTCTACGGAGGATGGGCGGCTGGCCCGTTTCAGAATTGATTGGCGTTGGAGTGTTATCCCGGACACTCGAACTTTAGACCAGGTCATCTCTGCGAATATTCCTAGGTTTAATGCAGTCTTTTGTTGTCGCAGGGAATCAAGCTGGTTCCGATCCCTCTTTCGACTGAACGCTTTTAAGATCTCGCATCAGAGCCGGTGTGATACTGCATTCTCGAGATGTCTTTTACCAGTGTTCCATGTCAGGCGCTTACTGGGTTTAGAGAGTTTACTTTGTGTCCTATGCTTCGCACTATCTGTCTATGCGAAGCGCTAGTGAAAGTAAACTAATCAGAACATCGTCTCGAGCGCTTCCTGCAGGATTGCGGGATGCAGGTTACGCCCTTCAGATGTTAAATCCGGAAATTTGTATAGCTCGCTAGTCTTATCCTCTGCGGTATGTTGGGAGAACCATGGTTTTAAAAAGATAGTCTTGTTGTGGCCAACAACAGACGGATTTGTTGGAGAGGACTTAAGTATTTGGGAGAAATATATCGATTGGCTGGTGGTCATGGATAAGTTACGAGATGCTAAGTCTCGATGTTTATCTGATTTTAAGTTCGAGTTAAAGATGTGCTATGAGATACTAAGTCTCAATGTTCATTTTCCTCGGGTTTTTCTGGATCCATTCGGTTTCCGGATCAAGTTTCAAGATGCTGAGTCTCGATGTTTGTCAGAATGGTGTTTTCGGAAACTTTTTCAAATTTTGGATGTCTTATGAGATGCTAAGTCCCAATGTCCATCTCCTTGATTTGTTTGCGAAAATTTGGGAGTATGTATATACGGACTCACTCCCCCCCTTTTTTTTAGGAGATGGGCAACTGAACTCGTTTTTTAAGCGAGCTGCCTACGTACCCTACGCGAAAAGGGATCAAGTCACCCGTAGTTCCGTTTTTTTTTTTTTTTTGTGGTAAGAAGACGGTTAAGTCTTAGTCATGGAATAGTCGGTTGTAGTTTCGACGGTTTCTGAGGTATTTTCCTCGGCAGTTTTCGTCTCTTCTTGGTTTGTTTCCGTGGGCGGAACCTCCTTCTGATTTCCCCAAACGGTCTTGATCCCATTTGGTGTCGGGAACTTCAGGCAGAGATGGTAAGTTGATGGGATAGCTCGCGTTGAGTTGATCCAAGGAGTTCCCATTATCACGTTATAAATCGCGGGATGGTTTGCGACAGCGAAGTTAACGATTTTCGTGATTCCACCAGCACGAACCGGGAGCTGGATTGTTCCATCCGTCATTGTGACTTCGCCAGAGAATCCGGTGAGTGACCTCGGATTGGGATTTATCATTGACGGATCCACCTTCATCCTTTGAAGTGTCTCCCGAAAAATGACGTCCACCGAACTTCCGGTGTCGATCAATACCCGGGAGACGTCATGGTCGTTGATGTCTAGTTCTACCACCAATGGGTCGTCGTGAGGTTGGTCAAGGCCTTCAGCGTCTTTTTCGTGGAAGGCGATCCGATCGTCGTTTTCGGTAATCGGCTCCCGCGGGTTCGACTCCTTGTCTCCTCTTCTCAGGAACGCCTTTATCGAGGCCACTGTGTCTCGGCAATACTGAGATCCTCCGATGATCATGTGGATTCTCCTGCAGTTGGCGGCGGAGTCGTCTCCGTTTGGTCTCCTTCCCCGTTTGGGGGTATCTTCCTCGGGCCTTTCGGGACGTTCCCGGTTAGGTCGTCCGTCTGGGGCGCCAACGCCTTCTTCGATAGCTCCGAGACTCTCGAGGGTTACCCCGTTTCCGAGCTCCCCGGCTAATAGCTTTGCCGCGAGCCTTCTTCCGACAGTCCTGCAGTTTTCGGTTGAGTGGCCCTTTGTCTTGTGGAAGGTACAAAAGGCGTTATCGTCGAATCCTGGTCGGGTCCAAGTATTCCACGGTCCTTTGTTTCGCTCATCATACGGTCTCTCCGTGTTTATTTGGTAGTTATGCGCTCCGCCTGGGTTGGGTTCCTCATCTCGGCTGGTTCGCTTACTTCTTCTCTCGTTTGGAAAGTTAGAAGGTTGCACCATGCCTTTGGCGACCAATTTTGATGATTGGTGCTTTCCGGCTGGGACCCTCATTTCTTCCTCGTAGATGACGAAGTTGGAAGCACGGTGGAGAGCATCTTGAATGGTTACCGGTGGGTTCACGGTAATCTCCTTTCGGAAGTTGGAAGCACGGTGGAGAGCATCTTGATCGCGGCACTGTTGCTTAGGCCGTCAATCTTCGAGACAATCATCTTAAACCTTTCGATGAAATCTCGAAGACTTTCTTCGGGCTCCTGCGACAGCGAGTAGAGGTCCACGTCGGATGTTGACTGTTTTATGAACAGTGAGTAATGCTTCAGAAAAGCTGCCGACAATCGGTCGAAACCGTCGATCGAGTCTCTTTCTAGCCTCGAGAACCACGACAGGGCTGATCCTTTCAGATGTTCCACGAAGAGGAGGCAGAATCCGGCGTCTCTTTCTTCGGGTTTGAATCTAGCCCGTCCCATAGCGATGTGGAAGGCTGTCATGTGGGCCTTTGGATCGATCGTCCCGTCGTAAAAAGGTATTCGGATTTTTCCCGGGTCAGAAAGTCTAACGCTTGTGATCCTTGAAGTGAACGGGATCTTTTGCGTTTCCTCTAAGACGCGGTCGATTTCCGGGGCCGCACTTGTCGCTTTATGGACTTGCGACCTTACCTCCTTCATCTGACTTGTGGTGAGTTCCAAACGGGAATGGAGCTCGTCCAACTCGTCCCTTCGGCCAGCGGATCAGTTAGCTCGGGCCTCTCGTTCCGCCTTTTCCTGCTCTTCGATCCATCGGAGCTCTTCCTCATCCGCGTTTAGGTCTCCAGCTTCGTCGTCAGTTTCGCTTTCGGCTCCGTCGCGGTGCCTCTCGGGTTTCCGCCGTTAGTCACCGTGGAAGTCGGCCGTTCAGTGGTTCGTCCAGTGGCGCTTTTCTGGTTCAGCGGGGGTGGTGCTGACGGTTCTCTCCTTGTTCTGATCGGGGTCTGCTCATCGGGATTCTGACGGCTCGAGTGATCCGCTCGCGGGGTGAAGACAAGGCGTCTTACTCCTATAGTCCGGGGGCCATGTGCTGGTTCCTGGGAAGCCGCTCTCTCTTGCGCGGCCGTTCTTTCCTGCCTGTTTTGCTGTTCCACGATCTCGGCTACCATGTTCCTCAGCTCGGTGATCGCCGCGATCTCCGGGGCGGCGTTGGCTGTTTCCGTGATGATCGGAGCTTCGATTGGCATTCCGTATCTGGTGAGGGCATTGGGGGAAGTCCCGGGATTCCCGATTGCTCCGTCGGCGGATGTCCCGGTGGCAGTCGCTCCGGTTCCGGCCGCTGATGTGCCGATGACGGGAACTCCTGTCCCGGAAGTTCCCGTGGCTGCTGTTCTGGCCGGTTGGTTGGTGATATCGTCGGTTCTTCTGGTCATCGTCTTCGTTTCGTATCCTTTTCGTTCTTAGGGTTAAGAATATTTCTCGTCCCCACAGATGGCGCCAAACTGTGAGAGCCGAAACTCACACTGTCAAAACTTATATTTAGTGGGGGGCTCGAAAATTCTATTTATAAAGAACTAAAGGACCGAAAATGCAAAAAAGAGTTTTTTATTGATATTTTCCGAAAGTACAAGGGAAATTAGCAAAAGCTGAATAGTCTTAAATTGCTAAAACTCCTAATACTCGGATCCGGGATGGGATTAACCCTTACATGAGCGTACATATATATACTGACAATCCTAGGAGGCTAAGACCTCAGATTTCCGATGTGGGACCTTGTCTTTCCTTCCCAGCCGCCGACCTAAGCTTTTTGGGCCCGATATCCGGCCCGAGAGTCTTCCGTGATCCATCCGCGCATTCTGACCCAAATCCGGCCCGCCGATGAATAGTAAACCGATGAATAGTAATTCGATGAATAGTAATCCGAATCTCGGTTTAAGCTCAATTCGATTTTTCGGTTAACTTTGTCTTGGGATGAATAGTGTTTTTTCAACGGTTTTTCCCGCGTGAACAGTGTCCCGAGCGTTTTACGACTTATGAGATTTGAACCGCCCGTTTTTGTTTGAACCTCCAGCCGCCGGTTTCGGTATTGATGGCCAGCCGCCGGTTCCTTTGGGCCGTGTGCTCGGCGACTGGTCCATGGACGGCTGAACGTTCGTCACGGTCTTTCGGGGAATGTTATGGATGTTTTTGGAATAAAGACATGCAAACGGATAGTCTTCGAGTCGGTTCGGGCTTAGTGTTATGTTCGACGGTCGGTCGACTGGACGATGTTCGGACAATGAGACTTGACTGAGAAATGATCGTGAGTATAAGATGAAGACCCGGCGGCTGGCCTTATCCCAGCCGTCGGTTGGTGTATCATGAAGACCCGGCGGCTGGCACTTATCTCAGTCGCCGGCCATGGACGATGAAGACCCGGCGGCTGGCACTTATCCCAACCGCCGGCCATGGACGATGAAGACCCGGCGGCTGGCACTTATCCCAGCCGCCGGCCTTGGATTAAGAAGACCCGGCGCCTGGCACTTATCCCAGCCGCCGGCCGTGGACAATGAAGACCCGGCGGCTGGCACCAATCCCAGCCGCCGGCCTTGGATGAAGAAGACCCGGCGGCTGGCACTTATCCCAGCCGCCGGCCGTGGACAATGAAGACCCGGCGGCTGGCACCTATCCCAGCCGCCGGCCTTGGATGAAGAAGACCTGGCGGCTGGCACTTATCCCAGCCGCCGGCCGTGGACAATGAAGTCCCGTTTATGAAAGAAAGAAACAGGCGGACTGAGAAAATGGCGGGCTAAGTTTTTTGAAAAAAGAAACGGGCGGGCTGAGATCAGACGAGAAATGGTCGGACCGAATCCTTATCCGAAGACCCGACTCAGAACCGCTTAGTTCGAAATACTATTCACGTACCAATCAAACCAAAGAAGGGATCCGAACTCGGTAAAAGGTTAAGACTAGGTGAACCGGAGGCGGATTGGACCGAGGCTGGACAAAGAGGCGGGCTGCTATGGACTTGGGCCGTGGATCGAACCCAAACAAACTAAGGTCGGCGGATGGAGAAAGGAGCAGAGTCCCACATCGCCAAGAAGTATTTTTAACTCCTTAGGTCGCCTAGTATATATAGATATGCATGTACTAGGTTGAATTTCATTCAGAATCCGAGTATAAGGGCTTTCGCAATATATGATGCTACGCATTTGCGAGTTTTCTTGTACTTTAGCAAAAAACCACTTAATAAATTCATCTTTTCAATTTTGGTCCTCGAGTTCTTATAAGATAGGATTTTCGAACCCCCATTTATATAAGTTTTTGATTGTGTTAGTTTCGACTCTCACAAATCTTTTTTTAAGAGGGAGGGAATGATAGGACTACGGGAAGCAGCAAAGACATACGTTAATTGTTCGAAGCATATCTTCTTAACAACGAAGCTTGTACGCGTGAAACCACTTGGAAAATGTTCTCAACTCAATTATGAAGCTCCTCGAAGAAGAATCAGTTCAAACTGAGTTCATATGAAGGAGTTATGCCATCTATAAGTTGGATGTTTTGCAGCTTACGCGAATTCAGACCTCCGAGCATTCAATGAAGGATTCTGACCAGACCAGATGGAATTAGGCCACAAACCGAATTTTTCTACAATCTTGGTCCAACAGAGAAGCCCATTCATAAGCCAACTTGCAAATTCCACAAGGCCCATGCGGATTTAATCAGATCAAGAGTCATTTAGAGTTGAAGAGTCATTGAAACTATCTTTAATAAGTCAAAGTCTTTGGTCTTTGTTCTAGTTTGGAGTGGCCTTGTTTTCCTCACAATCTTCCTAGTTTTTAACACATTTGTAAACTATTTAAGCACCATTTCGTGCAAGGAATAAATGAGAGAGTAGTTTGATATTTTTGGAACCTTTTGAGTGGTTAACTCATTCTTCCTTCAATGGTGTGTAATATCCATTGATATGATCATGGTTTGTAATATCCTTGATCAAAACCTCTTTGTCGTCTAGGTGCGTCATATCCTAGGGCATTGAGTCGGGAATATCAAGAGTCTTCCGCAACTCTTGTGCGACCTTTCAATCCATTTCGATCTGTCATGGTGCGTCATATCCAAGGGATCAACCGGAATATCAGAAGTCTTCCGCAGCTTCTGTGCGACCATTCAATCGACCGCCTTGTCTTGCAAGGATTATCCAACTTAGAAATGACACAATTTTCCGAAGGATGAAAATCCTCCCAAGGATGATGCACTCTAAGTTGGTAAATTGGATAATCCTTGCAAAACAAGGCGGTGGATTGAATGGTCGCACAGAAGCTGCGGAACTTCTGATATTCCGGTTGATTCCTTGGATATGACGCACCAAGACGGATCGAAATGGATCGAAGGGTCGCACAAGAGTTGCGGAAGGCTCTTGATATTCCCGACTCAATGCCCTAGGATATGACGCACCTAGACGACAAAGAGGTTTTGATCAAGGATATTACGCACCATGATCAGATCAATGGATATTACACACCATTGACGAAAAAAACAATGAGTTAACCACTCAAAAAGGTTCCAAAAATATCAAACAAAGCTTATTTGATTCCTTGCACGAAATGGTGCTGAAATAGGTTACAAATGTGTTAAAAACTAGGCAGATTGTGTGGAAAACAAGGCCACTTGAAACTAGAACAAAGACCTAAGACTTTGACTAGAAATAAAGATAGTTTGAATGACTCTTCAACTCTAAGTGACGCTTGATCTGATTAAATCCGCCTGGGCCTTGTGAAATTGGAATAGGGGCTTCTGATTGAGCTCTTATATTGAACCAAGATTATAGAAAAATTTGGTTTGTGAACTAACTCCATCTGGTCTGGTCAGAATCCTTCATTGAATGCTCAGAGGTCTGAATTCGCGTAAGCTGCAAAACACCCAACTTGTAGATGGCATAACTCCTTCATATGAACTCAGTTTGAACGGATTCTTCTTCGAGGAGCTTTGTAATTGAGTTGAGAACATTTTCAAAGTAGTTTCACGCGTAGAAGCTTCGTGGTTAAGAATATATGCTTCGAACAATGAACATATCTCTGTGATGCTTCCCATAGTCCTATCATTAAATATTTGTCTTTTCTGTTTCTTTCTTCTTTTTTTTTTTTGATATCAAAATACTCTCTCTTTTATTGAGTCATTTTTGGAAGAAGATCTTACCATGCTGAAACCTTTGAAAAGATTGAATCCCATTTTCTGAAACAAGTTTTTCATTGTCAAAATCTTCTAAGTTTGCAAAACCAAATCGTTTGTGATAAGTTCTAAACTCATGAAAAATTTCAGCAAATGAAAACTCTGTTTTTGTTCTAAATGGCTCAAAGGTTTTCTCACTCAAAGAATTTTCTATGAGACAAACAAGGCCACGAAATTCATCAATTAAAACACAGTTTGGCATAGATAAATTCCCAGATTTAAGTGTTTCAAAAGACTGAATCATTTTATCAAAAACAAATTCAGAAACACACAATTCTTTCACATTTTCTAAGCCAAAACATTTTTCTTCATGAGGAGTAACTAGAACAAACAAGCTAAGAAAATTATTATTCACACCAATTCCCTTACAGTGCTGGATAGGGTTTTCACCAAGGAATGAGTGAAAAGGCGGTTTTGGTACAAGGCTAGCTTTTTCCTCCAAGACATCTTCATGTGGCAAACTCTCTTGTGATTTTTCTGTATAGCTTTCTTTTTGAACCTGTGAAATAAAACCAATGCAACTCGGCAGCTCCGGTTTAAAACAGGTAAGTTCTTGACAAGTTTGTTCATTTTCAAACACAGAATAAAATTTAGAAGAAGGAGAATTAAACTTATCCTCACAAGATGTCATGCACTGAAATAAATCTTCTTCATACTCATCAAAGATTGGCAAAGCACATGAGAATTCTTCCTTCTCTTCAGGGATGCCATCAGCTTCTTCATCAAACACAATAGGCATGTCTTCTAGCTCATTAAGGTCCTGGCTGTTGTATTCTCTTGAGTTGGATACTCTGTCTTGACACAAACAAGATGGATCAGAAATATTCTCCAAAACAGAAAATTCAGAGATACCTTTGGGCTTTGCACTGATGAAAATCGGGTGGTCAGCTCCAGTGTTAAGAGATTGGCTTGAGGTGGTGCTCTCTCTCTTTCTCTTACTCACGGCCTTAAGTGTTTTCATCATTTGCTCCTCAAAGTTTACACAAAACTCTTGGCTATCAAACCGGTTTTGAAGCCTCCTTTGTCCACCATGGTTGTGGTCTTGATCTGCTTCTTCTTTGGACGGTTTGATTGCTCTCTGCCTCTATATTTGGGCTTCTCATGTGACCTCCTTAGGCGTGGCTCTTCCTGCACAAAACCAAACTTGTCAAAAGCAAACTGTTTCTTATTTCTAACAATCGGTTGCTCACTATCAAACAAGGTTTTTGAAGGGGGTTTTAAAACGCCTTTGTGTGCGGGTTTCTGTTGGCAAGATTTCTTTTGAAGACCAAACATCTTGTCCCTGCAAACACTAACAAACAAGATTAGAAGCAAAAGCTTTTTTTTTTCAGAAGCGTTTTCAGGAAGCCTTTCCTAAATCGCAACTGTATCTTCCCAAACTGTTTCTCTCTTTGTGTTTATCACTCAATGATCTCGCAAAGGTTCTAAGGGAACAAAACCCGATCAAACCCAGTGTATCAACCCAATCAACAAACGGATTTGAAGAAGAAATATAGACAGAGTGCAAGATTTTTTTTGGCTACAGATTAACCAAGCCCTTCTATATGATCAATACTCTTTCTTTTCTTTTTTTGATTTTGTGAATCGATTTTTTTTTGTTTGAATCGATTTCTTATTTTTGCTTTTCCCTTTTTTTTTGATCTAGGATTGAGGCTGGCTCAACTAGCGAAATAGATAGATAAAAAAGAAATTGATTGAAGAAGAAAAGAAATTTTCGATGGAAGATGAGAAAGATGGAGTTAGAACGATACCAATCCTTCAAGTGTGCTCTGATACCAAATGATACAATTTTCCCAAGGAATTGCACCTGAAGGTCGGCTAAGGTTGGATATGGACTGAGAAGGTTACTAACTCTTCACAGAACTGGATGGATTGATTGGTCTCACAAGGGTTGCGGAATTTTCCCTTGATATGCCTAACTCCAACTATCCTAGGATATGACTCACCTAGACAATAGAAGAAGGGTGTTGATCGGATATGACTCACCAAACAATAAGATTTGTTCAAGAAGAACAGATGAGTATCTCTCTCAAAGGGAGTTTTCGTAAACGAAAAGATGATAGGAAATAACTTGATGTTTCTCAAATGAGTTTTTGAAATACATATAGCAAAGATGATGTTTGAGTTTCTTGAAAATAAAGAAAAGACTTAAATAAAAAAAGATAGTTGAGTAATCGGTTGAGATTGGACTCTTGAGTTTCGAAACTGCTTGTGTTTTGTGAAGTTGATCCGTCCTTAGGAAGGGTTTCCTTAGTCCTTGTTCTGACTTCCTGAAAAGTCGATTTGGGAAGGCCTTCCTGAGTTCGAGCATTCTCCTACTGAATTCGGCATTTGGGAAGACACTCCTGAATCTTCTTGAATCCTTACTAAAGTCACGAGTCGCACTTCTTCCTTCTCACGGTTGGTTTGGTCTTGGGTTGTTCTGAGCAACTGGTTCAGTGCTTGAGCAAGCTGTTTGGTCCGGGCCCTGGTCATAGCTCCAGCTGGTACATGCAATGCATCCACGGCTACAAGATCCTCTTTCTCCTCCATTTCCGGTTCAAGCCCTTGCTCAATTACAAGCTCAGCTTCATGCTCCCTCCTTGGTTGGTCCAGTTTATTGGTGTTTTCCATGATTGTGTCACCAAAGGAAGGGAAAAAAAGAGTAAAAATAGATTACTTGCCCACTTGCAGATTTCTTTGGACTTGATTGAGAACCATAGGTTGATTGAGAACCAAAAGTATTGATTTGATTGGCATCACTCACGTTCATGTAGCCCTTCCAGAATTTGAGCATCAGCTTCTGAATTCGTGTAGGCCTTCCAGAATCAGAACAATAGCTTCCAAACTCGTGTAGGCCTTTCGGAATTAGACCAATAGCTTCCTTAAAACGAGTTGTAATTCCTTCTGCGTCAAGCTTCTTGTCCTTAAGATCAGCTGTTCGCTTAGGTTCCTGATTCTTATTCTTGATGCTTTCCATGATTGTATCATCCCCTCCCTCTTGAAAAAGTTTTTTTCCTCAAATCTGTTCGGCCTTGGCATTTCTGTTGGGAATGTCCTGAAATCAGTTGTATTCACTCTTATCGCTGTCGTAACGTCGAGGTTCGTATAATGCTAGTATAATATTTTGCTAGAGACCACATATAATCTATAGATTGAGAATCTATTGCTAATATTATATGATCCTACAGGGTCACACATCTAAGCAAACTGGATCAAATTATATTTCGGTTTTAGAAATTAATCATACTATTGTGTGTGTATATATGATGTATAAGATATACATATATATAAATGGACGTAAGTTAAAAGACAAATGATTTATTTTTTTATCAACGTACACATGCAATTGGGGTTAGGTCATTTGATAAGGCTGCACAAACCTAATTCGATTATGGTGATGTGTTTATAAAGCTAACGTTATGACGTTTAGCTACACAACTCAACCCAGCCGCTCACGAAAAAAAAAACCCTAGAGACGAACTGTTCGTTTATTTGGAGATTTGATCCAGACGGCACTAGCATCCCGATCAAATTTGTGTGCGTGTGGATACCGGTAGAGGCACGACACTTGGAGTGCTCAACAACCTCGGTTCGTTCTTACTTTTAATTCCGTTGCAGAATATCCAGGTATATTCAAAACTATAAGAACCAATATTTATTTCAGTATTTGCATGAGATCTTGGCAATTGGATTCATAGGTTGTTTTATAAAGTGTTATAAACCTGTATGAATTTATTCAGTCGTATCAGAGCATGCTTGTTTAATACTGATTTTGAATTTAGATTGATTAGTTTTAGCATGATTAATTTTTGTGAAAATTCTGAATCGTGCATTCCAGAATTTGAATTGATTAAATTATTAGGTTATGACTCTAGTCATGTACGCAGGTAATTGACATTGTACTCTGCATGTTAATTATGGCTCATGTGTTGTTACGATTTTACATAATCGGTTATGTACATATTTGATTGAAAGTGTTTCAATGTTTGTCATATTGGATTTGACGAATCGGTAACTGATATATTCTAATTCCTGACACATGATTTATCGTAATATTCTCTACATATTGAATATATGATTTATTACAAATGCGTGCATGTGATTTTGAAAGTACATGATTGTTTCATAATTTCTAAAAGTTCGGTTTTTGGTATTGGTTTGGTTAAACCAAAATTTCTAAAAACTTGTGACACGTTTTAATATTTTATGTAATTCAACTACTAATTTGATTAGAGTTTTAGAAATAAGTGAATATTAATTAACAAAAAAATATTATTTTAATTAGATTAATATTAATAAATTATTTATAATCCTAATAATATATATGAGATATGTATTAGTTATATTTATTTATATTAGATATAAATTTTAAATATAAACTAAAATTGGATTAAAATTGATTCCTCAATTAATATCAAGCATCTTTGATGTCTTCCCGATCTTGTCAACTGTCAAGACTTGTTTCATTGTTCGATGGACATGCCAAAGCAGGGTGTCCGCAATTACACGAGTAAGGCAGGTTGTAATCGTTACCGCGTGGCTTAAAAGATTGGTTTGCTTGAATAAGCTATCAAAATGGTTTTGGGCTCAGATACATAGGATTGAATTTGATATAAGATATCAATCCAAGACCAAGAGTTATATATGATATAATTAGCAAAGTGTTGCTTACATAGATAGCTGAAATTTGGGCGATGAGCCAAAGCTCACTCAAGTTTCAGAAAGTATGGATCTTGGATCATTATATTCAACTTGAGGATAATTGTTTTTGAATATAATGCGAGTTTTCTTGAATGTTAAGATTTCTCATTTCTTGAACATCGAAACTAAACTCTCGTTTCTTTCTTTATCTTCAGCTATGTCTACTTCCCCTCACAGAAACACATTCTCACTTCGATCCGTCTTTGAGAAGGACAAGCTTATTGGATCGAACTTTCTCGAATGGTATTGGAACTTGAGAATTGTTCTCAAGCAGGAGAAAAAGGAGTATGTCCTTGAGAAAGTTCTCCCTGACAAGCCGAAATCCAATGTTGTGCACACTGAGAGGAATTCTTGGGAGAAGCATTCCAATGATGAGGTCGATGTGAGTTGCCTCATGCTGGATACCATGAACTCGGACTTGCAGAAGCAATATGAGAACGTGGCGTCGCCAGTTGAGATGATCACTAGCATGAAAGGGATGTTTCAGGAGCTAGCACGAACTGAGAGATACCAGACGGTTAAATCTCTCATTGAGTGCAAGCTACCAAAGGATGGTCCAGTTAGCCCACATGTCATCAAGATGATGGGTTATATTGATAACCTGACAAAACAGGATTGTCTCCTTAGCCAAGAGTTGGCTACGGACATCATTCTGCAGTCCTTGCCGTTGAGCATTGATCAATTTGTTATGAACTATAACATGAACAACCTGAAAAAGACTTTGACTGAATTGCATTGCATGCTAAAGATTGGTGAACCAAACATCAAGAATGGCACCCCTAATGTACTTTTGGTGCAAGGGGGTAAAAGGTTTAAGAAACCCGCTAAGAACAAGGAAAAGGCCAACGCAGTCCAGATTGAGATTCTGGACAAGCCTGAGGCTTCTTCCAAGTTCATACGCGGCCCTACTGATGCTGATAAATGTCATTACTGCAAGAAGCATGGGCATTGGAAGAGAAATTGCAAAGAATATCTGGGAGATCTAAAGAACTCAAAAAGACGTTTGAAACGACTTCTACAGGTATTTATGTTATAGAAGTAAATGTTACTACTTCAGGTTTTAACTCTTGGGTATTGGATACCGGCTTCGACGCTCGTAATTGTACGAATATGCAGGGTCTAAACAACAGTAGAACGTTGGAAAAGGGACAAGTGGACATGCGTGTTGGGAATGGAGCAAGAGTTGCTGCATTAGCCGTAGGAACATATCAATTGTCTTTGCCGTCAGGTTTGGTTTTAGAATTGAATAATTGCTACTATGTACCTGCTATAAGCAGAAATATCATTTCTATTTCTGTTTTGGCTTTAGAAGATTTTCATTTTTCTATTTAAAACAAGTGTTGTTCTTTTGATCGTAATGAAATATTTTATGGTAGCGCTCCATTAGAGAATGAGCTTTATATTCTTAACCAATCTTTGACTGTCTATATTGTGAGAGCCGAAACTCACACTGTCAAAACTTATATTCAATGGGGGCTCGAAAATTCTATTTATAAAGAACTAAAGGACCGAAAATGCAAAAGAGAGATTTTTATTGATATTTTCCGAAAGTACAAGGGAAATTAGCAAAAGCTGAATAGTCTTAAATTGCTAAAGCTCCTAATACTCGGATCTGGGATGGGATTAACCCTTACATGAGCGTACATATATATACTGACAATCCTAGGAGGCTAAGCCTTCAGATTTCCGATGTGGGACCTTGTCTTTCGCTCCCAGCCGCCGACCTAAGCTTTTTGGGCCCGATTTCCGGCCCGAGAGTCTTCCGTGTTCCGTCTGCGCATCCTGACCCAAATCTGGCCCGCCGATGAATAGTGACCCGTGAATAGTAAACCGGTGAATAGTAATCCGATGAATAGTAATCCGAATTTTCGGTTTAGACTCAATTTGATTTTTTGGTTAACTTCGTCTCGGGATGAATAGTGTTTTTCAACGGTCTTTCCCGCGTGAACAGTGTTCCGAGCGTTTTACGACTTCTGAGATTTGAACCGCCCGTTTTTTGTTTGAACTTCCAGCCGCCGGTTTCGGTATTGATGGCCAGCCGCCGGTTCCTCTGGCTCGTGTGCTCGGGAACTGGTCCATGGACGGCTGGACGTTCGTCACGATCTTTCGGGGAATGTTTATGGACGTCTTTTGAGTCAGGACATGCAAATGGAATGATCTTCGGGTCGGTCCGGACATAGAGTTATGTTCGACGGTCGGTCGACTGGACGATGTTCGGATAATGAGTCTTGACTTGAGAAATGATCGTGGGCATATGATGAAGACCCGGCGGCTGGCCTTATCCCAGCCGCCGGCCGTGGATCAAAGAAGACCCGGCGGCTGGCCTTATCCCAGCCGCCGGCCTTATCCCAGCCGCCGGCCTTGGACGAGTGAAGACCCGGCGGCTGGCCTTATCCCAGCCGCCGGCCGTGGCATGATGAAGACCCGGCGGCTGGACTTATCCTAGCCGCCGGTTAATGGACCAAGACGACCCGGCGGCTGGCCTTATCCCAGCTGCCGGCCGTGGCATGATGAAGACCCGGCGGCTGGCCTTATCCCAGCCGCCGGTTGATGGACCAAGACGACCCGACGGCTGGCCTTATCCCAGCCGCCGGCCGTGGCATGATGAAGACCCGGCGACTGGCACTCATCCCAGCCGCCAGCCTTGGACGAAGAAGACCCGGCAGCTGGCACTCATCCCAGCCGCCGGTTTGTGTCTTGGACGGGTCGTGGGCAGTTTGCCTTAGCTCGTCTTTTCCATGTTCGAGATTTCATCTCGACCTTGACTTCTCGTTCCGTCAATCTTCGAGGAGGGGATTTCGACCCCAACAGTTAGCCCCCCAGCTCTTTGCTTCCGTGGTTTGGAACAAGGAGCTCCGAGCTGGGAGTTTTATCGGGATTGACTGAAACGGGACGACAATGAGTTTTTCCGTTCGTCCGTTCGTCCGCTTCTCTTTAATGTCTTGTCAGAGCATAGTTCACCATGGAAGTTCGTGCCATGTTTGCTATATCAAAGGAGTGGCTTCATTCATTTTTTTTCACACTCCCTTCTTTTTTCAAGCTTTCTTCTTCAAGTTTCTCCTTTGAAAACTTTTCTTTAGCGATGGCTGGTGAAGGAGGTTCCCCTTTCGAACTCAACTTCGATACAATCATGAACGATCCGTTTGAGTTTGATTTTATGTCCGCAGAGCAGGATGCGGTACTTGTGGAAGATCTGTTGGCAGCTGGGGAAAATGCCATTCCACAAGCAGCGTACGGTCCCGATGGTGTTCCTCAATGGGCGGCTGGTCCGAGCAATGCTCAAGGAACGCTCGGTTTTGCTAATGTTCCTCGATGGGAGCCTGGAACGGCGGCTGGGAATGAGGACATGCCCGAGACGGCGGCTGGGAATGAGAGCATTCCCGAGACGGCGGCTGGGAATGAGACCAGACCCGAGCCGGCGGCCGGGAGTTCGACGAGTATGGCGTCTGGTTCGAAGAGGGCGGCTGGCTCTAAGAACGCTTCCAAGAGGGCGGCTGGCATAGTAGTCGTATCAAGATGGGCGCTCGGCTCTGGAGGTGTCTTAGAGAGGGCGTCCGGTTCCTCTTGAGTCGAAATTGAAGGCGTTGTGCCGAGGACGAGTATAGTACGTGGCGTTTGGACTCCTCCTCAACATGTTGAGGACAACGGCGGATGGCGTGCATGGCCGTCCCGAGCTCTGGTCCCGTCCGAATATCGTCGTACTTGGCCAGATGATGCTGCGTATTTTCGGGTGTGAAAACAACAATCAAATGTTATTTTATCGATCCACAGGGAAAGCAAGAATAGACACACCAAGAGTACAAGATTCTAATCGAGCTAAACGATTCAAGATTGTTTTTTTGGTTTTTATAAATAGTAAATAATGAAAGCGAAATCGGATGTAAAGATAATATTAACAAGCGTTAGGTCAAGGAATATCGCAGGAGATTCAGAGCAACGGATCAAACAACTACTCAGGCAATGATTAAGCATAAATCTAGAACTTAAACACTAAGATAATATCAATCCACTCTCGTGGTACCAATATCTTTGTCTATCAACCTAGAAATCCTAACTCTCGCTGGTACTAGAAATCGTAGACAAGCATTAAGGATAGGTTTAATATGTTCACAATTCTCAATACATCTACTCTCGCAGGTAATGGTTAAATTGCTCACCAATGTTTATTCTAGCAACCTAGCAACTGTCGTTGTCTAAGTTTAACCAAATATCATAAAATCAAATGATCAATTTGATCTAAGCATTAAGAACAACAAGGGTGAAGATATTGATTTGAATAGCCTATTCGTGTTTAACCCTAAAGCTCATGAATTCCTTTGACAAACCTTAACCTAACTAAGAGGTCTACTCAGACATGATTAAAGAAGAAAACAAAGAGATTATAAAGTTCATCATAAAAGCTTGAATAGGCCAAGGTGAAGGGGAGTAGGTGAAGCGGGGAACGGTCGTTCTTGGGGTAGAACGATCGTTCCCGATGGTCGATCGAAGTAGGTGAGATGTGGAGTCAGGGAACGATCGTTCTGGTGAGGAGAACGGTCGTTCCATAGTGTGTTTGTCGGGGAACGGTCGTTCTGATGGGAGAACGGTCGTTCCAAAGTGTTTTTGTCGGGGAACGATCGTTCTGTTGGGGAGAACGGTCGTTCCATTGTGCTTTTGTCGGCATGGTTGGTGAAGTGTGGAACGGGCACATGGGAGAGAACGATCGATCTTCGGTTTTTGTCGGCAGGGTAGGTGAATGAGGGAACGACCGTTCTGTTGGAGGAACGGTCGTTCTATTGGTCGTTCGGATCCAAGAACGGTCGTTCTCTTGGTCGTTCTTCAGTTGGTCCTTTTCTCGTGTTTTCCACATTAACTCGACTCGAACATGTCCGTAAACGCCAAACTCCTTCGGAACTCCATGAAATCTGTAAAAAGACTCAAAACAAAAGAAAAGACTCGAAAAACTAACGAAAGATGCAAATCAAAACTCAAATCGAATACTAAATACGAATCAAAATACGTTAAAAACACGTAATATCAACTCCCCCCAACTAAAACCTTTGCTTGTCCCCAAGCAAAACCAGATATTTTACAAAGAGGAGAGGTTAGAAAAACGTGTGAGACTTGTAAAACTTATAGGACCATACTCTAAATCAATTGCCCGTAAACCGCATTCGCAAAGTTCAGATCAAACCGTACTTCATTGTACTTCTCCATAACCGTAGTAAATGAGTGAAATCTCATGATCAAGCAGAACTCAATATTTAACATTCATTATCAAATGCGTGTACTCTCACAAAGGAAATATCTAACATGTTATGGTCTAGGTATCAAGGTTGGTATTTGGTGGCTCAAGTGTTTCGGTTTCTTTTAGCAGTATAAACAGATGCAAATCATTATGCAAAATCACCGTGAGACACAGACCAATTAGGAGGTACACAACTCTCCTTAACTCTAATCCTTCTACCCCTTTTTAACTGAGTCACAAACAAGAACATGATTTCTTTTAACTTTTATGAAATTTAACGATATTATCTTGACGACTTTCCCGGTTCCTTCTGTTTTATTTATTTTTTATTCTTTTTTTTATTCTTTTTTTTTTCCTTTTTTTTTTCTTTTTTATATCGGAGAATGGAACCGGTTAGTCTCTAAGATCTGCATCAAAAGAATTTCAACAATGTAAGCTTATTTCTTGAATGTGAATAAAATCTTCTACCCTTTTAAAAGTTCACCCTCTTTTGAAACGAAAATTTTCAATGAATATATTCAAAGAGAGAGATCACATTTCTAGACACATCCCATGAGTTTAATCAGAAAGAGACCACCTATCTAGACACAATCCTAAAGAAAAGTTGTGTCGGTCCGTATACTCCATAGTTTTTGCACATGAATGCAATGACAGTAAACGAAGAAAAGTGGGTTTCAACATGGAAATGGTAAGGGTGTGGTACTAGACTAAGGATAAGTCTAGCCATTTGGAGTTAGCAAAGATTGGTAAAAATTGATGCAAAGAAAACTCCAAATGTAAAACCCAATACATGATTATCAACCCCCTAAGTGAGATAAATTAAGTCCATATTAAGTTCCGATAATTTGATTAAGTTCAGATGATTCGAGAAATTCACTAAATGATCAAGTTATGGATTTTTCTGCGTTTCCAAACTATCCTCAAACAATGCTAAACAGTCCTAAGGCAATGATATCGAACATGTTGCAATTCCAAAAAGTTTTAAAAATTCCACACAATATTTTTGACTAAATAAAATTTTTTATTATTTTTTTTTTTGTTTTTTTTTTTTGTTTGTTTTTATTTTGTTGAAAATATAAACACACTTAAATAAAACCAAAATAAAGCATAAGAAATAAATATCCATAAAACACACTGTTAGTACACAAATGAATTCTTCCCCCAGACTTGTTTTTAACCGTCCCGGTTATAACAAAACCGAAAGAGAAACCCGCAAACTGATAAATAAAAGTGTTGTAAAATAAAAATAAAAGAAAAACACTTACCAGTGGGTTGCCTCCCACCAAGCGCTTGTTTTAAGTCGTTAGCTTGACTTCTGAGCACAAGTGCTAATCATGCGAATCAAAAGGCTGAGCCAATGCACCTTTGGTCCTTCTCTTCATGGGACAAGAAACAAAGTGCGCAAAAAGGCATACAATTGTCCAAAGGAAATAGACAATATTCTCATCAAGGAAGTTTACTACAAATGTAGCGTGTATCTTCAAATATTCCTTGACAGTGAGATGTTTTTGAGAATCAAATGCATTCGATGGAAAGATATAATCAATTTTAGCTTCAAACGAGTTTGTCACAAAATAGTCAACTTTATCTCCATCAATCTTATAAAATAACACATTCTCATTTTTATCATCATTCTCAACCTTAGGGTTCTCTATCTCATCCAAGATCTTATCCAAATCAAATTCATCACCTAGGTCATATTTTTCAAGAAGCGATCTAGATTCCTCTAGCATTAAAGAGTTAAGCTCGAGATTATGATCATTCAAAGCACAAAGATAACTAGTATCAAAACATATTTCATGATAATCTCTAGCAACTTTTTCTACTCTTAAAGCATCTAGTCTTTGAGTCTCACATATCAAATCATAGCATTCATCAATGAGTATGGAGGAAGGTGAATCATAAGGTACATCTTCAATAGAAGGCATGTGACTATCCTCAAAATCTTGAAATTCAAAGGCTAAATCGGGTGTACCTTGTAATTGGAATGGTGGAACCCAATATATTACCTCCTCAAGTGAATGGGCTACAATTATCTCATCCCACGTAAGCTCTCTTCCTTCTAGTTCTGCCCGATGTGATATGAGGTTCAACCGGGTCATAACTGCTAGGTTACTCCTTGTCCGCATTGGATTTTCCACACAATGCTTATCCACCTCCACTCTTTGTTCTGGCGTAAGTATATTCTCATTAAAAGGCTCATCTTCAATGTATTCTTCGAACGTGTCCTCCTCTTCTTGTGGGCAATCATTGTAGTCCATGGCCATCAAAGTTGTTTTCCTTGGCTTCTCAGGTTCATGCACCTTCACAAAAGAGAAAAATTACAGAACAAGGTTAGATTTTTTTTTTTTTTTTTTTTTTTTTTTTTTAATGGTAAATAAAATTTAGACTCGGTAGATTCCAAATCTCAATGGCTATTGCTAATGCCTTCCCCGGCAACGGCGCCAATTTGATGCTGCGTATTTTCGGGTGTGAAAACAACAATCAAATGTTATTTTATCGATCCACAGGGAAAGCAAGAATAGACACACCAAGAGTACAAGATTCTAATCGTGCTAAACGATTCAAGATTGTTTTTTTGGTTTTTATAAATAGTAAATAATGAAAGCGAAATCGGATGTAAAGATAATATTAACAAGCGTTAGGTCAAGGAATATCGCAGGAGATTCAGAGCAACGGATCAAACAACTATTCAGGCAATGATTAAGCATAAATCTAGAACTTAAACACTAAGATAATATCAATCCACTCTCGTGGTACCAATATCTTTGTCTATCAACCTAGAAATCCTAACTCTCGCTGGTACTAGAAATCGTAGACAAGCATTAAGGATAGGTTTAATATGTTCACAATTCTCAATACATCTACTCTCGCAGGTAATGGTTAAATTGCTCAAAAATGTTCTTTCTAGCAACCTAGCAACTCTCGCTGTCTAAGTTAAACCAAATTTCATAAGATCAAGTGATCAATTCGATCTAAGCATTAAGAACAACAAGGGTGAAGATATTGATTTGAATAGCCTATTCGTGTTTAACCCTAAAGCTCATGAATTCCTTTGACAAACCTTAACCTAACTAAGAGGTCTACTCAGACATGATTAAAGAAGAAAACAAAGAGATTATAAAGTTCATCATAAAAGCTTGAATAGATAATGAAAGCTGAATATAAACTTATAAGAACTTAATTAAAGCATAAACATAAAGACTGAAAGTAAAGCATAAATATAAAGACTAAAAGTAAAGCATAAATATAAAGATTGAAAGTAAAACTTAATTAAGCATAAAGATAAGAACTGAAAGTAAAGCATAAGATTAAAAGCATAAGATTAAAGCTTAAAAGAAACTTAACAAGAACTAGATAAAAGCATAAACATAAAACTTAAAACTAAAGAAGAAGCTATGCTTTGAAGCTAGAGAAGAGAGGAGGAAGAAGAAGGTGTGTTTTGAGAGTGATGTTGTGAGTCCATTATATAGGCCAAGGTGAAGGGGAGTAGGTGAAGCGGGGAACGGTCGTTCTTGGGGTAGAACGATCGTTCCCGATGGTCGATCGAAGTAGGTGAGATGTGGAGTCAGGGAACGATCGTTCTGGTGAGGAGAACGGTCGTTCCATAGTGTGTTTGTCGGGGAACGGTCGTTCTGATGGGAGAACGGTCGTTCCAAAGTGTTTTTGTCGGGGAACGATCGTTCTGTTGGGGAGAACGGTCGTTCCATTGTGCTTTTGTCGGCATGGTTGGTGAAGTGTGGAACGGGCACATGGGAGAGAACGATCGATCTTCGGTTTTTGTCGGCAGGGTAGGTGAATGAGGGAACGACCGTTCTGTTGGAGGAACGGTCGTTCTATTGGTCGTTCGGATCCAAGAACGGTCGTTCTCTTGGTCGTTCTTCAGTTGGTCCTTTTCTCGTGTTTTCCACATTAACTCGACTCGAACATGTCCGTAAACGCCAAACTCCTTCGGAACTCCATGAAATCTGTAAAAAGACTCAAAACAAAAGAAAAGACTCGAAAAACTAACGAAAGATGCAAATCAAAACTCAAATCGAATACTAAATACGAATCAAAATACGTTAAAAACACGTAATATCACCAGAGACGGGTGATAGTCCGGCCATATCCGGGGAAGAAGTCATGTCGGATCACCCGGAAGTGCCTATCTTTGTGCATCCGGACGTGAAGTCCGAATGTCGCTCTCCCGGAGAAGCTAAAGCCTATTGGGGTGATGATATTTTTGCTTGGCGGTTTAAGAAGCCAGGACCGTCTACAAGTTACAGATCGATATCCGAGGGATTCAAGCATGGTCCTACTTTGAGCGATCGGGATTCACTAGCCGAGCTCAGATGCGACTTCCGGATTTCGGACAAGATTAAGTTCCGTCTCCCGAAAGATGGGGATAGGATGAACAAGGCGCCAGAGGGCTATTTCGCCATGTACGAGTCGATGTTTTACAAAGCTTTCCTCTGATTCCCGATCCCAGGAGCCATCTTCGAATTTCTCGAGCTATATAGGGTTGCGATCTCTCAACTTACCCCATCCGCTATAAGGATTTTGATGGGACTTGTGGTCCGTTGCGCCGAATGCGGGATCAAGTTGGAGGGTGATCTTATACGAAATTTCTTTTCGTTGAGGAAGGTTTCAAAGTCGGATTTCTTCTGCTCCGTCAGTGTTCGGAAGAACGTGAAGCATTTCTACACCGGGCTTCGACAGCATTGCAAAGCTTCGCGGCACGAATTTTTCTACGTGAAGCGCAGCCCGCTCACGGTTGGTCCTGACTTCGGCGGCTCGGTTAGGACCGAGTGGAGTCTGCCACATAAGCGTTTCGTCTTTTTGTGAATTTTTTTTTCTATAAGTACTCCTTACTCCTTTGCTTCATTCTTCATAACTTCATTTCTCACAACTTTTCATCTTTTTCTTCTTTCTCTAGTTCGAGATCCCTTTGCTCCTAGAGTTTCCGAGTTCGAGGATATCGTTGTAGAAGTTAACAAGAAGAAGATCGATTGGGAGTGTCCTGATCTCTGGCGCCGCTTTCTGGACGCGAAAGATATTTTAGAAGGGCGCGCTCCTCCGAAAGGCCCCGACTTTATCGATCCGATGGCGACGTACCCCGGTATGGAGGGTGTTTGGAAGTACCGCCAGCAGAAGTATGGCGAGGCTGGACCGTCCGGAGAGGCGGCTGAGTTTGATCCGGCGTCCGGGTTTGTTCTCCCGCCCGGGCCTGATTTTCATGGCGTGCCCGAGGAACAGATTGCTGCTCCTCAGGGTTCTGCTTGTGCCGTCGTTGTGGATAAAGGGAAGGGAGCTTCCAACAGCCCGGACCGTCCGAGGAAGGGCAAAGTGGCTCGGACGGCCGAGGCGTCCGATCATGGGCTTCTCTTCGATGCTCGCAAGGCGGTGGGAGGTGATCCAGCTGAGTCCGTGAAGGTTGTGGATTACTTTGGAGCGTTGGCTCCGGCTTCAGCTGTGCCGTTTGATCGTTCAGCGGCTTACGGAGATCTGTCCTCAGGCCTTATGATGTTAATTTTTTTCTTCCTTTGGATTAGTTTTGACGTAGTTTGGTCTTTGCTGATATTTGCTTTTCTTTGATTCAGGTCGCCACCCGAGCTCATGCAACCCAGGTTGCCTTGGAAGCTTCGGAGAAAGAGTCCCGGAAGAAGGACAAGAAGATCAAGGCCCTGGAAGTCAAGCTTCGGAATGTGGAGAGGAGATCTCAGAAAGAGCTCAAGAAGGCGCTTGCGGAGGCTGAGCGGAAGATGGATCTGGCGCTCAAGGAAAGCCGCTGGGAGTTAGTGGAGAAGTACCGTCTCCGCATCGAGGGTGCTAAAGCTGCCCTTGCACCGATGCGTCAGGCGAAGTATGGCGAGACTGCCTTGACTGAGGTCAGCTCGAACCTTGATCTAGTCCGGGACATTAAGTCCGGGAAGTCCAAGGTCGAGGAGGAGGAAGGAAAGCTGGAGGCTTCGTTGCAGCGGCTCGAAGGAGGAGGCTGGGTTGGCTCCTACGATCGAGCTGCTGCCGTCCTTGACAGCTACTTGGTTTTCTCTCCGGTTTCTCCGTGCGAGTCTCCGGAGGCCGAGGCTTTGGATTACGCTGCTCCTACTCCTCTTGTTGAGTATGATTAGGCTTTGACCTTTGTATCTTGTATTTTCTGCTTTGGTTGTGTTTGGGTCTTTTGACCCTTTTTATTGTATTTGCTTTGTTAACTGAACCTGGTCACTTATATCTCCTTTCATGGAGATTTATTATCTATCTGCTTTTGCCTTCAGTTGTTATGGACTTCCTTGCTTGCCTTGCTTTTATAGTCTTGATAAAGGAGAAGATGGGCGGCCGGTATGTTTCCCTTCCGAGAGGGCGGCTGGCCCATTTTGTAGAGTGAAGGGCGGCTGGCCCGTTGTCCGGGCGGCTGGCCCATTTTGCGGAATGAAGGGCGGCTGGCCTGTCTCTCTACGGAGGACGGGCGGCTGGCCCGTTTTGTAGAGTGAAGGGCGGCTGGCCCGTTGTCCGGGCGGCTGGCCCGTTTTGCAACTGATTGATATTGCGTTGGAACGAAGGGCGGCTGGTCCGTCTCTCTATGGAGGACGGGCGGCTGGCCCATTTTGGAATTGATTGGCGTTGCGTTGGAACGAAGGGCGGCTCGTCCGTCTCTCTACGGAGGACGGGCGGCTGGCCCGTTTTGGAATTGATTGGCGTTGCGTCGGAACGAAGGGCGGCTGGTCCGTCTCTCTACGGAGGACGGGCGGCTGGCCCGTTTTGGAATTGATTGGTGTTGCGTCGGAGTGTTATCCCGGACACTCGAACTTTGGACCAGGTCATCTCTGCGAATATTTCCTGGGTTTAATGCAATTTTTTCTTGTCGCAGGGGATCAAGCTTGTTCAGATCCCTCTTGCGACTGAACGCTTTTAAGATCTCGCATCAGAGCCGATTTGATACTGCGTTCTCGAGATGTCTTTGACCAGTGTTCCATGTCAGGCGCTTTACTGGGTTCAAAGAGTTTACTTTGTGTCTTGTGCTTCACACTATTTGCATATGCGAAGTGCTAGTGAAAGTAAACTAATCAGAACATTGTCTCGAGCGCTTCCTGCATGATCGCGGGATACAGGTTACGCCCTTCGGATGTTAATCCGAAAATTTGTATAGCGCGCTAGTTTTATCCTCTGCGGGATGTTGAGAGAACCATGGTTTAAAAAGATAGTCTTGTTGTGGCCAGCAACAGACGGATTCGTTGGAGAGGACTTAAGTATTTGGGAGAAGTATCTTGATTGGTTGGTGGTCATGGATAAGTTACGAGATGCTAAGTCTCGATGTTTATCTGATTTTGAGTTCGAGTTGAAGATGTGCTATGAGATACTAAGTCTCAATGTTCATTTTCCTCGGGTTTTTCTGGATCCATTCGGTTTCCGGATCAAGTTTCGAGATACTGAGTCTCGACGTTTGTCGGAATGGTGTTTTCGGGAAACTTTTTCAAGCTTTTGATGTGTTATGAGATGCTAAGTCTCAATGTCCATCTTCTTGATTTGTTTGCGAAAATTTGGGAGTATGTATATACGGACCCACTCCCTTTTTAAGAAGAGGGGCAACTGAACTCGTTTTTTAAGCGAGCTGCCTATGTACCCTTCGTGAAAAGGGATCAAGTCACCCGTAGTTCCGGTTTTTTTTTTTTTTGTGTGTGGTAGGAAGACGGTTAGGTCTTAGTCGTGGAACCGTCGGATGTAGCTTCGACGGTTTCTGAGGCAGTTTTCGTCTCTTCTTGGTTCGTTTCTGTGGGCGGAACCTCCGTTTTCTCGAACTGTTCGGTTCTGCTTACTTTCTTTCCCAGTTCAGGGACTTCGTCTTCTATCTTCCTTTTCGGGTTCTCTCTCTGTGGGATGGTCGGGTTCCGGAGCTTGTGCTCTGCCAGAAAACAGATCCGAGCCTCCTTCTGATTTCCCCATACGGTCTTGATACCGTTTGGCGTCGGGAACTTCAGGCAGAGATGGTAAGTTGATGGCATAGCTCGCATTGAATTGATCCAAGGAGTTCCCATTATCACGTTATAAATCGCGGGGTGGTTTGCCACCGCGAAGTTAACGATTTTCGTGATTCCACTGGCACGAACCGGGAGCTGGATTGTTCCATCCGTCATTGTGACTTCGCCAGAGAATCCGGTCAGCGACCTTGGATTGGGCTTTATCATTGACGGATCCACCTTCATCCTTTGAAGTGTCTCTCGAAAAATGACGTCTACCGAACTTCCGGTGTCAATCAAGACTCGTGAGACGTCGTGGTCGTTGATGTCCAACTCTACCACCAATGGATCGTCGTGAGGTTGGTCAAGGCCTTCAGTGTCTTTTTCGTGGAAGGCGATCCGATCGTCGTTTTCGGTGATCGGTTCCCGCGGGTTTGACTCCTTGTCTCCTCTTCTCTAGAACGCTTTTACCGAGGCTACTGTGTCTCGGCAGTACTGAGATCCTCCGATGATCATGTGGATCCTCCTGCGGTTGGCGGCGGAGTCGTCACCGTTTGGTCTCCTTCCCCGTTTGGGGGCATCCTCGTCGGGCCTTTCGGGACGTTCCCGGTTAGTTCGTCCGTCCGGGGCGCCAACGCCTTCTTCGATAGCTCCGACTCTCGAGGGTTACTCCGTTTCCGAGCTCCCCGGCTAATAGCTTTGCCGCGAGCCTTCTTCCGACAGTCCTGCAGTTTTCGGTTGAGTGGCCTTTTGTCTTGTGGAAAGTACAAAAGGCGTTCTCGTCAAATCCTGGTCGGGTCCAAGTATTCCACGGTCCTCGGTTGCGTTCATCAGACGGTCTCTCCGTGTTTACCTGGTAGTTATGCGCCCCGCCTGGGTTGGGCTCTTCATCTCGGCTGGTTCGCCTACTTCTTCTCTTGTTTGGAAAGTTAGAAGGTTGCACCGTGCCTTTGGCGACCAATTTCGATGATTGGTGCTTCCCGGCTGGGACCCTCATTTCTTCCTCGTAGATAACGAAGTTGGAAGCACGGTGGAGAGCATCTTGAATGGTTATCGGTGGGTTTACGGTGATCTCCTTTCGGAAGTTTGAAGTCTTCAGCAAGGACTTCTTCAGGGCGTTGATCGCGGCACTGTTGCTTAAGCCGTCAATCTTTGAGACAATCATCTTAAACCGTTCGATGAAATCTCGAAGGCTTTCTTCGGGCTCTTGTGACAGCGAGTAAAGGTCCACGTCGGATGTCGACTGTCTTATGAACCGTGAGTAATGTTTCAAGAAGGCCGCCGACAATTGCTCGAAACCGTCAATCGAGTCTCTTTCTAGCCTTGAGAACCACGACAGGGCTGATCCTTTCAGATCTCCACGAAGAGGAGGCAGAATCCCGCATCCCTCTCTTCGGGTTTGAACCTAGCCAGTGAGCCTTTGGATCGGTCGTCCCGTCGTAGAAGGGGATTCGGATTTTTCCCGGGTCAGAAAGTCTGACGCTTGTGATCCTCGGAGTGAACGGGATCCTTTGCGTTTCCTCTAGGACGCGGTCAATTTCCGGGGCTGCACTCGTCGCTTTATGGACTTGCGACCTTACCTCCTTCATCTGACTCGTGGTGAGTTCTAGGCGGGCGCGGAGCTCTTCCAACTCGTCCCTTCGGCTAGCGGATCGGTTAGCTCGGGCCTCTCGTTCCGCCTTTTCCTACTCTTCGATCCACCTGAGCTCTTCCTCATCCGCGTTTAGGTCTCCAGCTTCGTCGTCAGTTTCGCTTTCGGCTCCGTTCGTGGTGTCTCTCGGGTTTCCGCCATTAGTTACCGTTGAAATCGGCCGTTCAGTGGTTCGTACAGTGGTGCTTTTCCGGTTCAGCGGGGGTGGTGCTGACGGTTCTCTCCTTGTTCCGATTGGGGTCTGCTCATTGAGATTCTGACGGCCCGGGGGATCCGTTCGCGGGGTGAAGATAAGGCGTCTCGCTTCGAAAGCCCGGGGGCCACGCGTCAGTTCCTGGGAAGCTGCTCTTTCCTGCGCGGCCGTTCTTTCTTGTCTGTTTTGCCGTTCTGCGATTTCGGCTACCATGTTTCTCAGCTCGGTGATCACCGCGTTCTCTGGGGCGGCGTTGGCTGTTTCTGTGATGATCGGGTCCTCGATCGGCATTCCGAATCGGGTGAGCGCACTGGCGGAAGTCCCGGTTATCCCGATCGCTCCGTCGGCGGAAGTCCCGGCCGCCGATGTACCTTTTGGGCCCGAAATCCGGCCGGAAAACCATCTGTGATCCACCTGCACGTTCTGACCCAAATCTGGCCCGCCTTTTATAACCGATAAATAGTAAACCGTGAATAGTAATCCAAATCTTGGTTTAGACTTAATTCGATTTTACGGTTAACTTTGTCTCGAAGTGAACAGTTGTTGGGGTCAAAATCCCCTCCTCGAAGATTGACGGAACGAGAAGTCAAGGTCAAAGATCAAATGGAACTTACTCCTAACATGGACCGGACGAACTAAGGCCAACTGCCCACGACCCGTCCGGGAAATGAACCGGCGGCTGGGATAAGGCCAGCCGCCGGGTCCTCATCAAGCAACATCATCCCAGCCGCCGGATCTTCACCGAGCATCATCCGGCGGTTGGGATAAGGCCATCCGCCGGGTCCTCTTCATGCCGCAACCGGCGGCTGGGATAAGGCCAGCCGCAACCGGCGGCTGGGATAAGGCCAGCCGCCGGGTCCTCTTCATGCCGCAACCGGCGGCTGGGATAAGGCCAGCCGCAACCGGCGGCTGGGATAAGGCCAGCTGCCGGGTCTTCTTCATGCACCAGTCGGCATCCCACGATCATTTCTCAGTCAAGACTCGTTATCTGAACATCGTCGAGTCGACCGACCGTTAAACGTAACTCTAAGCCCAGACCGACCATAAGACTATCCATTTGCGCAATCCGACTCCAAAAATGTCCGTAAACATTTCCCGAAAGACCGTGACAAACGTTCAGCCGTCCGTGGACCAGTCGCCGAGCACACGAGGCAAAGGAACCGGCGGCTGGCCGTCAATACGGAAACCGGCGGCTGGAAGTTCAAATGAAGATCGGGCGGTTCAAATCTCAAAAGTCGTAAAACGCTCGGAATACTGTTCACGCGCGAAAAACAGCTAAAACACTATTCATTTCGAGACAAAGTTAACCAAAAAATCGAATTAAGTATAAACCGAGATTCAGTTTACTATTCATGACTACTATTCAACGGCGGGCCAGATTTGGGTCAGAACGCGCAGACGGATCACAGAAGACTCTCGGGCCGGAAATCGGGCCCAAAAAGCTTAGGTCGGCGGCTGGGAAGGAAGGACAAAGTCCCACATCGGAAATCTGAAGTCTTAGCCTCCTAGGATTATCAGTATATATATGTACGCTCATGTAAGGATTAAAACCATCCCAGATCCGAGTATTAGGAGTTTTAGTAATTTAAGACTATTCAGCTTTTGCTAATTTCCCTTGTACTTTCGGAAAATATCAATAAAAATCTCTCTTTTGCATTTTCGGTCCTTTAGTTCTTTATAAATAGAATTTTCGAGCCCCCACTAAATATAAGTTTTGACAGTGTGAGTTTCGGCTCTCACAGTTTGGCGCCGTATATGGGGACAAGAAATATTCTCAACTCTTAGAACGAGAGGATACGGAAAAGAAGACAATGACCGGAGCATCAATGGATTGGAGTTCCGTGGATGGTAGCCGTGGCCGGACGATGACTTTCCGAGAAGGATAAGCCACCGAAATAAACCATCCACACAACGATCTTCTCGTGATCAATCTTTCAATCGGAGGATACGAGATACCAAGAGTATTAGTCGACACAGGAGGAATGGTGAACGTCATATTCCTGGAAACCCTTCGGAGGATGAATATTGAGACCCAGCATCTCATAACCCATCCAAAACCATTGACTGGATTCTCCGGAAGGACGACAATGACAATAGGGACGATCCAACTCCACGTGAAAGCGAAAGGGGTGGAGAAGGACACGAAGTTCTCGGTGATCAATTGTCCGCGAATCTGCGATGCAATCGTGGGAACACCGTGGCTGAACTCAATGAAGGCCATCCCGTCAACTTACCACCTGTGCCTGAAATTCCCAACTCCAACCGGAGTGGAAACGATCTGGGGACGGCAGAAAGATTCTCGAGCTTGTTTCTTAACAGAACACAGGTTCAGAAAGCCGGTAACCGATTCCCACCACCGGACAAAGTCCGAGAACGGAAGAGAAGAGCGGCAGCTTGCGAAACTCGAACAAAAGTTACAAATCGAAGAATCCCGGGAGACGGAGAAGGATCCCCCGTGCGAGCCAGTGATTTCGGTCAACATAGACGAAACGAATCCTGAGCGATGTACGGAGATTGGAGCAAATTTAGAGGACCCGGTCAAGACGGAGTTGATCACCGTGTTAAAGGAGAACGTCGAGTCATTCGCGTGGGCAGCAGAAGATATGCCCGGGATCGACATCTGCATCACAAGCCATGAACTCAACGTGGATCTGACGTTCAAACCGGTGAAGCAGAAAAGACGAAAACTCGGACCAGAGCTCGCCCAGGCGGTGAACGATGAAGTAGAGAGATTGCTCAAAGTCGGATCAATCATGGAAGTGAAATATCCCGACTGGCTAGCGAATTCGGTAGTAGTGAAAAAGAAGAATGGAAAATGGCGAGTTTGCGTCGATTTCACGGACCTAAATAAAGCGTGTCCAAAAGACAGCTTTCCTCTTCCGCACATCGATCGAAAGCAACGGCAGGGAACAAGCTGCTATCTCATGGATGCTTTCTCCGGATATAATCAGATCATGATGAACCCCGACGATCGAGACAAGACTGCGTTCATCACGGATCGCGGAACATATTGCTATAAAGTAATGCCGTTCGGATTAAAGAATGCGGGCGCAACAGACCAAAGGCTTGTCAACAAAATGTTCGCCGAACAACTCGGAAGAACGATGGAAGTCTACATCGACGATATGTTGGTCAAGTCATTGGAGGAGAAAGACCACGTGAAACACTTGCGGGAATGTTTTGAACAACTCAACCGGCACAACATGAAGTTAAACCCGACAAAGTGCAGATTCGGAGTAGCATCCGGCGAATTCCTCAGGTATCTGGTAACTCATCGAGGGATAGAAGCAAACCCAAAGCAAATTAACGCCCTGATAGAGATGGCCTCACCAAAAACTAAGAGGGAAATCCAAAGATTAACCGGACGGGTTGCGGCGCTAAACCGGTTCATCTCGAGGTCGACGGACAAATGTTTGCCTTTCTACGACACACTCAGAGGAAACAAAAAGTTTGAGTGGACAGAGAAATGCGAACAGGCGTTCCAAGAACTAAAGAAATACCTGGCAAGCCCGCCCGTACTTTCAAAGCCGGTCAAAGGAGAGCCCCTTTTTCTGTATACGGCGGTATCATCAACGGCGGTAAGCGGAGTGCTGATAAGAGAAGATCGCAACGAACAAAAACCGGTCTTCTACGTGAGTCAGACCTTGACGGACGCGGAAACTCAATACCCGCTAATGGAGAAAGCGGCCTTGGCAGTGGTGATGTGCGCTTGGAAATTGAGGCCTTATTTCCAATCGCACACGATCATTTTACTCACGGTTTTTCCGCTCAGAACGATCCTGCATAGTCCTAGTCAATCGGGACGTCTAGCAAAATGGGCGGTAGAATTAAGCGAGTATGATATCGAGTATCGGAGCAGGACATGCGCGAAATCGCAAGTCCTTGCAGATTTCTTGATCGAACTCCCGACCGCAGGCGTTAGTGAACCAACGTCAGATTCGACGTGGGTTCTCCACGCAGATGGGTCTTCATCGAAGCAAGGTTCGGGAGTCGGGGTGCGGTTAACGTCACCAACTGGGGAAATCTTAGAACAGTCGTTCATGTTGCTCTTCAACGCTTCCAACAACGAAGCGGAGTATGAATCCTTGATCGCTGGACTAAAACTTGCCCTCGGACTCAAGATTCAAAATCTGCAAGCATTTTGTGATTCCCAGCTGGTGGCAAACCAATTCAGCGGGGACTATGAAGCAAAAGACGACCGGATGGAAGCATATCTCAGAATTGTCCGGGAGCTTGCAAAGCGATTAGAAAAATTCGAACTCACAAGGATCCCACGGGGAGAAAACGCTCCGGCCTATGCATTGGCGGCCCTGGCGTCAACGTCTGCCCCGGGAGAAAGGCGAATCATTCCCGTCGAGTTCATAGAGCAACCGAGCATCGATCCACCACAAGTCATCAATCTTATACAACTCCCAGAAGGTGAAGACGAGGAAGAACCTCGGGAAGAAGAGTTAGCAACTGGTCCGACGGAAGAGTATGCCTGCGATCGTGGATGGATGGCTCCGATAAGAACATACATCGTGGACGGGGAAGTCCCGGCAGACAAGTGGGCTGCACGAAAGCTTAAGGCCCAAGCGGTCCGCTTCGTTCTCCTCGACGGCAACTTCTACAAATGGAGGATCTCGGGACCATTAATGATCTGCGTGGAAAAAGAAGAGGCAAGACCAATTATGGAGGAAGTCCATAGCGGATCGTGCGGAAATCACTCCGGAGGAAGAGCACTTGCAATCAAAATCAAGCGGCATGGACACTGTTGGCCAACCATGATAAAAGATTGCGAGAAGTTCTCCCTCAAGTGCGAAAAATGCCAAAGGCACGCACCAGTGATCCATCAGCCCGCAGAACTACTCTCATCAATTTCCACGCCATACCCATTCATGAGGTGGTCAATGGACATTGTGGGGCCAATGCATAACTCAAAGCAAAAAAGGTTCCTACTTGTCCTGACAGACTACTTCTCGAAGAGGGTCGAAGCGGATTTCGTACGCTAGTATCAAGGACGTTCAAGTGGAGCATTTCGTCTGGAAAAACATCATATGCCGGCACGGAGTCCCTTACGAGATTGTCACGGACAACAGTTCTCAATTCATTTCCACCCGCTTCGAAGGATTTTGCGAAAAGTGGAAGATACGCCTGAGCAAGTCAACGCCGCGTTATCCGCAGGGTAATGGCCAGGCCGAAGCAGCCAACAAGACTATCGTTGACGGACTCAAAAAGCATCTCGACGAGAAGAAAGGGCGATGGGCGGACGAACTCGAAGGAGTACTCTTGTCCCACCGGACAACTCCAAGACGTGCAACCGGAGAAACGCCATTCGCACTGGTCTACGGTGCCGAATGCGTTATACCGTCGGAAGTAGACTTCCCCGGCGTCAGACGAAGGCTCTTGCCCGGACAGGAAGGCCTTAACCATCTGATGATGTTAGACGAACTGGACCTAATAAACGAAAGACGGGATCAAGCGCTCATCCGCATTCAAAACTATCAACAAGCAGCGGCCAAATACTACAACTCAAACGTGCGAAGCCGCAAATTCAAGGAAGGAGACCTCGTCCTCCGCAAAGTTTTTCATAACACCGCGGAGCCGAATGCAGGGAAGCTAGGTGCAAAATGGGAAGGACCGTACAAAGTAGCAAAGGTGGTCCGCCTAGGAGCATACGAGCTGGAAAACAAAGAAGGAAAGCCAGTCCCAAGGACATGGAACGCGATGCACCTAAAGAAGTATTATCACTAGACCCTGTAAAATAGAACTACGAACCGACTTGATCACTACATTCAGGGTACGTAGGCAACTCGTCTTCCGACGAGTTCAGCTATTTTTACTTTATAATTTTCAAGGGGGGAGTGGGTCCGTATATACATACTCCCAAATTTTCGGAAGCAAATCAAGAGGATGGACATTGGGACTTAGCATCTCATAACACATCCATAGCTTGAAAGGTTTTCTGAACACCATTCCGACAAACATTGAGACTTAGCATCTCGAAACCTGATCCGGAAAGCGAATAGACTAAAAAAAACCCGAGAAAACGAACATTGAAACTTGACGAGTCATAACGCATCTCTAACTTAAACGATATCAGCCATCATTAGGGCACAACAAATGCCATCGCCCCTTGGCACACATAAAAACACACGCCTTGGCAAGCATGCCACTGTCTGTTGCTGATCACAACGGGACGATCCTTTTAACCATGGTTCTTTATACATCCCAAAGCGGATAAACGTAGCGCGCTATACAAATTTCCGGACTAACATCCGAAAGGCGTAACCTGACATTCCGCGATCCTGGCAGGAAACGTTTGAGACGATGTTCTATTTAGTTCATTTCCACTAAACGCCCCGCATAGGTAGAAAATGCGAAGCGTGAATCACGAAATGAACTCCTTAAACCCAGTAAACGCCAACATGGAACGCTGGTCTTAGACATCTCACCACGAAGTACCAAACTGGCCCTGGTATGAGATCATAAACTCGTCCGGAAACTAGAAACTAAACGAAACGCATCCTCTCCATATCAATACACGGCGACCGGGTTTGTCTCGGACTAAACCCAGCCGCCCACGATCACCCAACCTGGACCTTTGCACAAAAGAAAAGTATACGGCAAAACTCGAATTTCGGAAGCTTATCTTATTGAAATCTCAAAATAAGGAAAAAACCAGTCCAGACCAGAGATCAGGCCATACATAACATAAATCTATAAACAAAATCCAAGAACTACCAAAAACTCAAAAATTACTAAAAAGAAAGATTGTCGCGAGGTCAAGAATCTGAAACGCTTTGGCAACAGCAATATCCGAGATTCCGGGAACAGACTCATTCGACCCCGACAGGTCAACCACCCCGAGAGAAGTAGCCTCTTCTTCGACAGATCTTTCCACGGGTATTGAAACATTGTCATCCCTATGAGCTGGGCACAACTGGGAGTCAATCTTCCCACGAACTCGGGCGATCACATCATCAAACCGAGCCGCAGACTTGTCAAATTCGTTCATCCATGTGGACAATTTCACCTCCTCCTCATCCAAGCTGGGAGGATCAGTCCCCTGTAGCAACGCGACAAGTTTGATATTACTCTCTATCTGAGCCAAATCCACTTCCTGGTTCCTGGCCTCAGACAAAGATCCAAGATCTTCCTTTAGCACATCCAAGAAGTCGCAGAATTTCGCGACGGAAGCCTTGCGCCCATCCGCATAAGCCCGCTGCACCTTCAAGTTGCGCGCCACCTTCACACTGGCCATCTGGTCTTTAAAAGTCTGTATCTCCTTAGCATGACACGCATCTTTGGCCTCTTGACGGGTCTTGAACTGCAACGCCTCGGCTCTTTCCGCGCGCAACGAAGCAAGCTCCTTCTCGAGTGACTTGACCTGATGTGAAGATGCCGCCTCGAGTTCGTTGAGTATCCTCCTTACCATCCGAGCATCCTCCCGAGCATCCTAGGCACGCTTGCGGATTCCGCGGACAGAAGCATCATACGTGCTGATGCACTTGTTCACTCAAGGCCATATCCTCATACTTCTCATGCTCGTCCAGACTGTCACATGAAGGAAACTTGAAACTAGCATCTGTGATCACCGAAAAACTCCTAGCAGACTGACGACGATTTTTACAAACAGCTTCAGGAAAAGCAAGCCCTGGCGAAGGATCTATACGCCGAACCTCGGAAGAAGAATTTTTCGCTCCGAGGTCAGCAAGGCAATCCACCTGCTTTTGGCGTAACATGTCGTCTTCATTGCTCAGACCATAGGTGATCCCGCCAGCCGCCGCTTTAGCCTTGGGTAAACGTCTCGCGATGCTTCGTTCAAGAATAGCCTCCTTCTTCAGAGGAGTGACCACAACGGTGGATACCGCCAACTTATTCGCTGGCCACTCGGGTGGAGGGATGGCATGACTGCCGTCCGCCAATCCCGATCCCGAAGGGCCGGCCGCCGTCTTATCCTTGGGATCTTTTCCAAGCTTGTTTACCTCACCTTTCTTCTCCATCTGCCTCCTCTCGCGAAAAGATTGCCTAACCATCATATTAAATTCAAAGAGACGGAAGAGCACTCGACTAGAGAAAGAACTCGTGATGAAAAAGAAGAAGTAAAGGTCCATATATATAGTCGGACAGTTCGAGTCCTAGTAGGAATTGAGTCTTTCCAATTTCGAGCCAACCGCCCACAAGTCTTTCACGCGAAAAAGGAAATTTTTATCTACAAAAAGAGGAAAGAGAAGAGAAAAGGAAATTTTCCCGTTCCGATCAATCTCGATAAAACCTCGACTTAAAGCTCATCGTCCTGGACTACGAAAACGAAGAGCTGGGGGGCTAACTGTTGGGGTCAAAATCCCCTCCTCGAAGATTGACGGAACGAGAAGTCAAGGTCAAAGATCAAATGGAACTTACTCCTAACATGGACCGGACGAACTAAGGCCAACTGCCCACGACCCGTCCGGGAAATGAACCGGCGGCTGGGATAAGGCCAGCCGCTGGGTCTTCATCAAGCAACATCCGGCGGCTAGGATAAGGCCAGCCGCCGGGTCCTCATCAAGCAACATCCGGCGGCTGGGATAAGGCCAGCCGCCGGATCTTCATCGAGCAACATCCGGCGGCTGGGATAAGGCCAGCCGCCGGGTCTTCATCAAGCAACATCCGGCGGCTGGGATGAGGCCAGCCGCCGGATCTTCACCGAGCATCATCAGGTGGTTGAGATAAGGCCATCCGCCGGGCCTTCACCGAGCATCGACTGCCGGCTGGGATAAGGCCAGCCGCCGGGTCCTCTTCATGCTGCAACCGGCGGCTGGGATAAGGCCAGCCGCCGGGTCCTCTTCATGCCGCAACCGGCGGCTGGGATAAGGCCAGCCGCCAGATCTTAATCAAGTCACAACCGGCGGCTGGGATAAGGCCAGCCGCCGGGTCTTCTTCATGCACCAGTCGGCATCCCACGATCATTTCTCAGTCAAGACTCGTTATCTGAACATCGTCCAGTCGACCGACCGTTAAACGTAACTCTAAGCCCGGACCGACCCGAAGACTATCCATTTGCGCAATCCGACTCCAAAAACGTCCGTAAACATTTCCCGAAAGACCGTGACAAACGTTCAGCCCTCCGTGGACCAGTCGCCGGGCACACGAGCCAAAGGAACCGGCGGCTGGCCGTCAATACGGAAACCGGCGGCTGGAAGTTCAAATGAAGATCGGGCGGTTCAAATCTCAAAAGTCGTAAAACGCTCGGAATGCTGTTCACGCGGGAAAAACCGCTAAAAACACTATTCATCTCGAGACAAAGTTAACCAAAAAATCGAATTAAGTATAAACCGAGATTCGGTTTACTATTCATGATTACTATTCATCGGCGGGCCAGATTTGGGTCAGAACGCGCAGACGGATCACGGAAGAGTCTCGTGCCGGAAATCAGGCCCAAAAAGCTTAGGTCGGCGGGTGTGAAGGAAGGACAAAGTCCCACATCGGAAATCTGAAGTCTTAGCCTCCTAGGATTATCAGTATATATATGTACGCTCATGTAAGGATTAAAACCATCCCAAATCTGAGTATTAGGAGTTTTAGCAATTTAAGACTATTCAGCTTTTGCTAATTTCCCTTGTACTTTCGGAAAATATCAATAAAAATCTCTCTTTTGCATTTTCGGTCCTTTAGTTCTTTATAAATAGAATTTTCGAGCCCCCACTAAATATAAGTTTTGAGAGTGTGAGTTTCGGCTCTCACAAAAGTGTTTTTGACGGTTTTTCCCACGTGAATAGTATTCCGAACGTTTTACGACTTTTGAGATTTGAGACGCCCGTTCTTTATTTGAACTTCCAGCCGCCGGTTTTGATATTGATGGCCAGCCGCTGATTCCTTTGGCTCATGTGTTCGTGCGACTGCTCCATGGACGGCTGAACGTCGGTCACGGTCTTTTGGAGAATGTTTATTGACGTTTTAACATGCAAATGCATAATCTTCGAGTCGGACCGGGCTTAGAGTTATGCTTGATGGTCGGTCGACTGGACAACGTTCGGATAACGAGTCTTGACTAAGAAATGATCAGCGGCGACTGGCCTTATCCCAGCCGCCAGGCGATGCTTGGATCGAGACGTGGGCGGCTGGCCTTATCCCAGCCGCCGGACCAAGCTTGAAGGAGGCACGGGTGGCTGGCCTTATCCCAGCCGCCGGACCATGTTTGAGGGAGGCACCGGCGGCTGGCCTTATCCCAGCCACCGGACTGAGCCTCGGAGGGAACATAGGCGGCTGGCCTTATCCCAGCTGTCGGACCAAGCTTGAAGGAGGCACGGGCGGCTGGCATTATCCCAGCCACCGGACAATGCTTGAGGGAGGCACGGGCAGCTGGCCTTATCCCAGCCGCCGGACTGAGCTTCGGAGGGAACATGGGCGGCTGACCATATCCCAGCCGCCGGGCCTTGCCTTGGGTCGTCCGTGGGCGGTTGGCCTTAGCTTGTCTGGTCCGTGTTCGGGATAAGTTCCATTTGATCTTGACATTGACTTCTCATTCCGTCAATCTCCGAGGAGGGGATTTCGACCCCAACAATTAGCCCCCCAGCTCTTTGCTTCCGTGGTTTGCAGCAACGAGCTTCGAGCTGAGAGTTCTATTGGGATTTATCGAAACGGTAAGACAAGGAGTTTTTCTGTCCGTCCGTTCTTCTGCTCCTCTTTAGTGTATTGTCAAAGTACAATCCATCATGTTTATACGGAAGTTCGTGCCATGTTTGCTATATCAAAGGTGACACAATCATGGAAAACACCAATAAACTGGACCAACCAAGGAGGGAGCATGAAGCTGAGCTTGTAGCTGAGGAAAGGCTTGAACCGGAAATGGAGGAGAAAGAGGAGCTCGTAGCCGTGGATGCATTGCATGTACCAGCTGGAGCTATGACCAGGGCCCGGACCAAACAGCTTGCTCAAGCCCTGAACCAGTTGCTCAGAACAACCCAAGACCAAACCAACCGTGAGAAGGAAGAAGTGCCACTCGTGACTTTAGTAAGGATTCAAGAAGATTCAGGAGTGCCTTCCCAAATGCCGACTTCAGGAGGAGAATGCTCGAACTCAGGAAGGCCTTCCCAAATCGACTTTTCACGAAGTCAGAACAAGAACTAAGGAAGCCCTTCCTAAGGACGGATCAACTTCACAAAACACAAGCAGTTTCGAAACTCAAGAGTCCAATCTCAACCGATTACTCAACTATCTTTTTCATTTAAGTCTTTTCTTTATTTTCAAGAAACTAAAACATCATCTTTGCTATATGTATTTTGAAAACTCATTTGAGAAACATCAAGTTATTTTCTATTATCTTTTCGTTTACGAAAACTCCCTTTGAGAGAGATTCTCATCTGTTCTTCTTGAACAAATCTTGTTGTTTGGTGAGTCATATCCGATCAACACCCTTCTTCTATTGTCTAGGTGAGTCATATCCTAGGATAGTTGGAGTTAGGCATATCAAGGGAAATTCCGCAACCCTTGTGAGACTGATACACGAGTTTTAAACCCTTATTTCCTACTGCAAGTTAGTGTCTTAGACTAATAATTCAGCCGTAAACTAAAGGTGAAAATTTGGTCCCCGGCAACGGCGCCAAAAACTTGATACACGAGTTTTAAACCCTTATTTCCTACTGCAAGTGCACAGCATACGAAGTAGTATTTAGGGGTCGATCTCACGAAGACCAGTTTTCACACTTTGATATATTGAGCTAAATCAAAAGCTAAGACAATTCAATATGTTTTTGGTTTTTGTAAGTAACAAGTAATGAAAGCGAAATCGGTTGTAAGATAATATTAAACAAGCGTTAGGTCAAGGAATATCGCAGGAGATTCAGAGCAACGGATCAAACAACTATTCAGGCAATGATTAAGCATAAATCTAGA
Source organism: Isatis tinctoria (assembly GCA_010577795.1). Lineage (NCBI taxonomy): Eukaryota > Viridiplantae > Streptophyta > Magnoliopsida > Brassicales > Brassicaceae > Isatis > Isatis tinctoria. Next base: position 16,812,747 of record CM021245.1, on the reverse strand, counting down.
ACATAAACACTAAGATAATATCAATCCACTCTCGTGGTACCAATATCTTTGTCTATCAACCTAGAAATCCTAACTCTCGCTGGTACTAGAAATCGTAGACAAGCATTAAGGATAGGTTTAATATGTTCACAATTCTCAATACATCTACTCTCGCAGGTAGTGGTTAAATTGCTCACCAATGTTCTTTCTAGCAACCTAGCAACTCTCGCTGTCTAAGTTAAACCAAATTTCATAAGATCAAGTGATCAATTCGATCTAAGCATTAAGAACAACAAGGGTGAAGATATTGATTTGAATAGCCTATTTGTGTTTAACCCTAAAGCTCATGAATTCCTTTGACAAACCTTAACCTAACTAAGAGGTCTACTCAGACATGATTAAAGAAGAAAACAAAGAGATTATAAAGTTCATCATAAAAGCTTGAATAGATAATGAAAGCTGAATATAAACTTATAAGAACTTAATTAAAGCATAAACATAAAGACTGAAAGTAAAGCATAAATATAAAGACTGAAAGTAAAGCATAAATATAAGAACTGAAAGTAAAACTTAATTAAAGCATAAATGTATAAAGCTTAAAAGAAACTAAATAAAACTTAATAAAAGCATAAACATAAAACTTAAAACTGAAGAAGAAGCTATGCTTTGAAGCTAGAGAAGAGAGGAGGAAGAAGAGGGTGTGTCTTCTGAGAGTGATGTTGTGAGTCCATTATATAGGCCAAGGTGAAGGGGAGTAGGTGAAGCGGGGAACGGTCGTTCTTGGTGTAGAACGATCGTTCCCAATGGTCGATCGAAGTAGGTGAAGTAGGTGGACTTGGGAACGATCGTTCCCTTCGTAGAACGGTCGTTCCTTAGTGTTTTTGCCGGGGAACGATCGTTCTGTTGCGGAGAACGGTCGTTCCTCAGTGTTTTTTTCGGCATGGTTGGTGAATGAGGGAACGGGCTGCATGGGATGGAACGATCGATCTTCGGTTTTTGTCGGCAGGGTTGGTGGATGAGGGAACGACCGTTCCTTGGAGGGAACGATCGTTCTCTATGGTCGTTCCATGGAAAGGAACGGTCGTTCCTTTGCTTGGCTCTCTTGTGTTTGGTCCTTTTCTCGTTTTTCCGTCTTAACTTGACTCGAACATGTCCGTAAACGGCAAACTCCTTCGGAACTCCATGAAATCTGTAAAAACACTCAAAACAATAGAAAAGACTCGAAAAACTAACGAAAGATGCAAATCAAAACTCAAACCGAATACTAAAAACGAATCAAAATACGTTAAAAACACGTAATATCAACTCCCCCCAACTAAAACCTTTGCTTGTCCCCAAGCAAAACCAGATATTTTACAAAGAGGAGAGGTTAGAAAAACGTGTGAAACTTGTAAAACTTATAGGACCATACTCTAAGTCAATTGCCCGTAAACCGCATTCGCAAAGTTCAGATCAAACCGTACTTCATTGTACTTCTCCATAACCGTAGTAAATGAGTGAAATCTCATGATCAAGCAGAACTCAATATTTAACATTCATTATCAAATGCGTGTACTCTCACAAAGGGAATATCTAACACGTTATGGTCCAGGTATCAAGGTTGGTATTTGGTGGCTCAAGTGTTTCGGTTTCTTTTAGCAATATAAACAGATGCAAATCATTATGCAAAATCACCTTGAGACACAGACCAATTAGGAGGTACACAACTCTCCTTAACTCTAATCCTTCTACCCTTTTTTAACTGAGTCACAAACAAGAACATGATTTCTTTTAACGTTTCATGAAATTTAAAGATATTACCTTGACGACTTTCCCGGTTCCTTCTGTTTTATTTTTTTTTATTCTCTTTTTCGTTTTCTTTCTTTTTTTTTTTTTTATATATATCGGAGAATGGAACCGGTTAGTCTCTAAGATCTGCATCAAAAGAATTTCAACAATGTAAGCTTATTTCTTGAATGTGAATAAAATCTTCTACCCTTTTAAAAGTTCACCCTCTTTTGAAACGAAAATTTTCAATGAATATATTCAAAGAGAGAGATCACATTTCTAGACACATCCCATGAGTTTAATCAGAAAGAGACCACCTATTCTAGACACAGTCCTAAAGAAAAGTTGTGTCGGTCCGTATACTCCATAGTTTTTGCACATGAATGCAATGACAGTAAACGAAGAAAAGTGGGTTTCAACATGGAAATGGTAAGGGTGTGGTACTAGACTAAGGATAAGTCTAGCCATTTGGAGTTAGCAAAGATTGGTAGAAATGATGCAAAGAAAACTCCAAATGTAAAATCCAATACATGATTATCAACCCCCTAAGTGAGATAAATTAAGTCCATATTAAGTTCCGATAATTCGATTAAGTTCAGATGATTAGAGAAATTCACTAAATGATCAAGTTATGGATTTTTCTGCGTTTCCAAACTATCCTCAAACAATGCTAAGCAGTCCTAAGGCAATGATATCGAACATGTTGCAATTCCAAAACGTTAACAAATTTCACACAGTGTTTTGACTCGATAAATTTTTTTTTTTTTTAATAAAAACACACCGAAAAATATAAGAAATAAACATCCACAAAATACTCCGTTAGTACACAAATGAATCCCTCCCCCAGACTTGTTTTTAACCGTCCCGGTTAAAACAAATCTGAAAGAGAAACCCGCAAACTCATAAATAAAAAATGTCCTAAATGGATTTGACTGTGGTGTAGGGACAAGAAAACTTACCTGAAGACGTGCACCCCCTTCTATTTTTTTTTTTTTTTTATTTTTTTATGGAGCACTCCGGCGGAGCAGGTGCTCGGAAACAGATTTGGGGTGCTCGCTCGTTTTTTTTTTTTTTTTTTTTTTTTTTTCAAGTGAAACAAAGAAAAACAAAACCAAAAATCAATAGTAAAAGAAAATAAAAGAAAAACACTTACCAGTGGGTTGCCTCCCACCAAGCGCTTGGTTTAAGTCGTTAGCTTGACTTCTGAGCACAAGTGCTAATCATGAGAATCAAAAGGCTGAGCCAGTGCACCTTTGGTCCTTCTCTTATTGGGACAAGAAACAAAGTGCGCAAAAAGGTATACGATTGTCCAAAGGAAATAGACAATATTCTCATCAAGGAAGTTTACTACAAATGTAGCGTGTATCTTCAAATATTCCTTGACAGTGAGATGTTGTTGAGAATCAAATGCATTTGATGGAAAGATATAATCAACTTTAGCTTCAAACGAGTTTGTTACAAAATAGTCAACTTTATCTCCATCAATCTTATAAAATACCACATTCTCATCCTCATCATCATTCTCAACCTTAGGGTTCTCTATCTCATCCAAGATCTTATCTAAATCAAATTCATCCCCTAGGTCAGATTTTTCAAGAAGCGATCTAGATTCCTCTAGCATTAAAGAGTTAAGCTCGAGATTATGATCATTCATAACACAAAGATAACTAGTATCAAAACATATTTCATGATAATCTCTAGCAAATTTTTCTACTCTTAAGGCATCTAGTCTTTGAGTCTCACATATCAAATCATAGCATTCATCAATGAGTGTGGAGGAAGGTGAATCATAAGCTATACCTCCAATAGAAGGCATGTGACTATCCTCAAAATCTTGAAATTCAAAGGCTAAATCGGATGTACCTTGTAATTGGGATGGTGGAACCCAATATATTACCTCCTTAAGTGACTGGGCTACCATTATCTCATCAAACGTAAGCTCTCTTCCTTCTAGTACTGCCTGATGTGACATGAGGTTCAACCGGATCATTACTGCTAGGTCACTCCTTGTCAGCATTGTATTTTCCACGCAAAGCTTATCCAACTCCACTCTTTGTTCTGGCGTAAGTATGTTCCCATCAAAAGACTCATCTTGAATGTATTCTTCAAACGTGTCCTCCTCTTCTTGTGGCCAATCATTGTAGTCCATGGCCATCAAAGTTAGTAAAAGTTAGTGTCTTAGACTAATAATTCAGCCGTAAACTAAAGGTGAAAATTTGGTCCCCGGCAACGGCGCCAAAAACTTGATACACGAGTTTTAAACCCTTATTTCCTACTGCAAGTGCACAGCATACGAAGTAGTATTTAGGGGTCGATCCCACGAAGACCAGTTTTCACACTTTGATATATTGAGCTAAATCAAAAGCTAAGACAATTCAATATGTTTTTGGTTTTTGTAAGTAACAAGTAATGAAAGCGAAATTGGTTGTAAGATAATATTAAACAAGCGTTAGGTCAAGGAATATCGCAGGAGATTCAGAGCAACGGATCAAACAACTATTCAGGCAATGATTAAGCATAAATCTAGAACTTAAACACTAAGATAATATCAATCCACTCTCGTGGTACCAATATCTTTGTCTATCAACCTAGAAATCCTAACTCTCGCTGGTACTAGAAATCGTAGACAAGCATTAAGGATAGGTTTAATATGTTCACAATTCTCAATACATCTACTCTCGCAGGTAATGGTTAAATTGCTCACCAATGTTCTTTCTAGCAACCTAGCAACTCTCGCTGTCTAAGTTAAACCAAATTTCATAAGATCAAGTGATCAATTCGATCTAAGCATTAAGAACAACAAGGGTGAAGATATTGATTTGAATAGCCTATTTGTGTTTAACCCTAAAGCTCATGAATTCCTTTGACAAACCTTAACCTAACTAAGAGGTCTACTCAGACATGATTAAAGAAGAAAACAAAGAGATTATAAAGTTCATCATAAAAGCTTGAATAGATAATGAAAGCTGAATATAAACTTATAAGAACTTAATTAAAGCATAAACATAAAGACTGAAAGTAAAGCATAAATATAAAGACTGAAAGTAAAGCATAAATATAAGAACTGAAAGTAAAACTTAATTAAAGCATAAATGTATAAAGCTTAAAAGAAACTAAATAAAACTTAATAAAAGCATAAACATAAAACTTAAAACTGAAGAAGAAGCTATGCTTTGAAGCTAGAGAAGAGAGGAGGAAGAAGAAGGTGTGTCTTCTGAGAGTGATGTTGTGAGTCCATTATATAGGCCAAGGTGAAGGGGAGTTGGTGAAGCGGGGAACGGTCGTTCTTGGTGTAGAACGATCGTTCCCAATGGTCGATCGAAGTAGGTGAAGTAGGTGGACTTGGGAACGATTGTTCCCTTCGTAGAACGGTCGTTCCTTAGTGTTTTTGCCGGGGAACGATCGTTCTGTTGCGGAGAACGGTCGTTCCTCAGTGTTTTTGTCGGCATGGTTGGTGAATGAGGGAACGGGCTGCATGGGATGGAACGATCGATCTTCGATTTTTGTCGGCAGGGTTGGTGGATGAGGGAACGACCGTTCCTTGGAGGGAACGATCGTTCTCTATGGTCGTTCCATGGAAAGGAACGGTCGTTCCTTTGCTTGGCTCTCTTGTGTTTGGTCCTTTTCTCGTTTTTCCGTCTTAACTTGACTCGAACATGTCCGTAAACGCCAAACTCCTTCGGAACTCCATGAAATCTGTAAAAACACTCAAAACAATAGAAAAGACTCGAAAAACTAACGAAAGATGCAAATCAAAACTCAAACCGAATACTAAAAACGAATCAAAATACGTTAAAAACACGTAATATCAGAGACCAATCAATCCATCCAGTTCTGTGAAGTGTTAGTAACCTTCTCAGTTCATATCCAATCTTAACCGACCTTCAGGTGCAATTCCTTGGGAAAATTGTGTCATGTGGTATCAGAGCACACTTGAAGGTTTTGGTATCGTTTTCTAACTCCATCTTTCTCATCTTCCATCAAAATTTTCTTTTCTTCTTCAATCAATTTCTTTTCTTTCTATCTTTGCTAGCTGAGCCAGTTCGTATTTAAAAAAAAAAATACTCAAAAACAGAAAAGGGTTATTGAATCTAGGAGAAATCGGATTCAATCTTGGACTTAGGAGAAATCAATTTCAAGTATTGGTCTAGGAGAAATCGGACCAGAACTAGGTTAATCAGCTAGCCTTTCCCAAAAATCTTGCAATCTATCTATCTTCCTTCTTCTTTCTGTGTTGATCTGATTGATTTTGCTGGATTTGATCGAGATTTGTTGATCTAGAACCGTAGAAGAAATCAGAGATCATTGAGAGGAAGAAACACAAAGATAGAAACTGATTTTGTGAGAGAGAGTTTTGTTTTATATAATCGGTTTGTTAAGTGATTTGCAGGATCGATGAGTCAAAGCGAGGAAGAACAAGAGAGGGCTGGAGAAGGATTGTCCAAGTTTCAGATGAGAGCCATAATTGGTGATTTAAAACATTTCTTATCTGCAGGAATGGAGGAAATTCACCCCAGGCTTGATCGAATTCAAATGGATCAGCAATCAGGGCAAGCACCCAAGTCTAAAAAGAAAAACAGATCCAATACCAAAACGATCTATGTGGATGAAGAAGACTCTTCTTCTGGGCGTAGCAGCGTGAGGAAGCCACCAAGGAGGCCACCAATCCGTGGGAGGAGAACTGATAATCCTTTTGCTGATGAAGCTAGAAGAACCGATGACAATCTGGGAAGTCTGAAACTCAAAATCCCTCAGTTCCATGGAAAGAACGATCCCGATGCTTTCCTAGAATGGGAGAGAAAGGTTGAGCTCATCTTTGATTGCCACAATTATTCAGAGCGCAAGAAGGTAAGTTTGGCTGCAACTCAATTCAATGGTTATGCTATTAATTGGTGGGATCAACTTGTGACAAATAGGAGAAGAGCCGGAGAAGATCCCATTGACACTTGGGAAGAGATGGCAACCTTGATGAGGAAGCGATTTGTACCTAGCCATTATCTTAGGGATCTTCATCACAAACTGAGGCATCTAGCACAAGGAAGCAAGAGTGTTGAGGATTATTACCAGGAGATGGAGACTCTCATGCTGAAAGCTGATGTTGATGAAGACCTTGAAGCAACTATGGCTCGATTTTTAACTGGACTGAACAGAGAGGTGCAAGATCGTATGAAGCTGCAAACTTATGAGGATCTGAAGGATCTATTACATAAGGCCATCCTTGTGGAACAACAGATCAAGAGGAAAAGCTATAGCAGAACTTCCAATCCATCCGCCTCTAAGCCTAACTTTGCTGAGAAAGGTAAGAGTTCTAACCGAACAGATACTGAGAAGACTAATCCATCTTCTTCTGTTGAAAAGACCAAACAGGATACAACTCAGGGACATGCAAGAGATGTCAAGTGCTTCAAATGCCAAGGATTGAGTCATTATGCCAACAAATGTCCAAACAACCGAGTGATGACCTTGAGAGAAGGTGGAGAGATCGAATGTGAGGAAGTTTTGCGGTGACCACCTTGAGAGAAGGTGGAGAGATCGAATGTGAGGAAGTCTTCCTATAAAGACTGAACCGATTTACGATGAATCAGAGGATGAAGAGTCTGTGGATTATCCAGCACAATGGAAGTTGCTAGTGACCAGGCGATCTCTTAGTGTTCAAACCATGTTGGATGAGAAAGCTCAAAGAGAAAATCTCTTTCATACAAGATGTATCATCCAAGACAAGGGCTGCAGCTTAATCATTGATGGTGGAAGCTGTACAAATGTGGCTAGTGAAACACTTGTCAAGAAGCTTGGACTCAAAGCCTACCCACATCCGAAACCATACCAGCTAGAATGGCTTAGTGAAGAAGGCGAGATGCATGTGAGCCAGCAGGTCAATGTAGCACTGACTATTGGGCGCTACGAGGATGAGATTGTGTGTGATATTTAATTTGCCCATGGAAGCAGGTCACATCCTTCTGGGTAGACCATGGCAATTCGACAACAAGGTGATGCATGATGGGTTCTTAAATCGTTATTCCTTTGAGCACAAAGGCAAGAAGATCACCCTGGTGCCTTTGTCACCACGTGAAGTGCAAGAAGATCAAGTCCAGCTGAAAAAGAGCAGAGAGAAACCTAAGGGAAAAGAAGAGATCAAACCGGCCAAAGAAAAACAACATTCAGGAAACCCTTCCTAAAACTCAGTCAAGCCGTCCCGAATCCAGCCGTAAGGAGACCCTTCCTTAATCTCAGGTAAGTCTTCCTAACTTTTTCATTAAACCGAGTGGGGTTAAGAGAGTTTTGTTTTCTAAACAATCCATGGTGTTGCTTATCTTTAAGGGAAACTTACTAACCTCTTCTGACATTGCACTGGAGATTCCAAGTGATTTGAACCAACTTTTGCAGGAGTTAAGTGACGTTATTCCTGATGAAAATCCAGATGGATTACCTCCTCTCCGAGGTATAGAGCACCAAATTGACTTTGTACCAGGATCGTCTCTACCAAACAGGCCAGCCTACAGGACAAACCCCATGGAGACTAAGGAGCTTCAAAGACAAATCAATGAGCTTATGAAGAAAGGGTTCATACGTGAGAGCTTAAGTCCATGTGCGGTTCCTGTTCTCTTGGTGCCTATGAAGGATGGGAGTTGGAGAATGTGTGTTGACTGCAGAGCCATCAACAACATAACAGTTAAGTACAGACATCCTATCCCTAGACTTGATGATATGCTAGACGAGTTACATGGTTCAACTATCTTCTCTAAGATTGATTTGAAAAGTGGCTATCATCAGATTAGAATGAAAGAAGGGGATGAATGGAAAACTGCATTCAAAACTAAACTAGGATTGTATGAGTGGTTAGTTATGCCATTTGGGCTGACAAATGCACCTAGTACTTTCATGAGGTTAATGAACCATGTTTTGAGAGCTTTCATAGGCGAGTTTGTGGTTGTGTACTTTGATGATATTCTGATCTATAGCAAGAGTTTTAATGAACACTTACATCATCTGAGATCGGTTTTGAATGTGCTTAGAAAAGAACAGCTGTATGCAAACTTTAAGAAATGCACTTTTGGAACAGATAATCTGGTGTTCTTGGCTTTTGTTGTAGGTGCAGAAGGCATCCGTGTGGATGAAGAGAAGGTCAATGCAATCCGAGATTGGCCTACTCCCACAACCGTGAGTGAAGTCAGAAGTTTTCATGGACTTGCTGGATTTTATAGAAGATTTGTGAAAGACTTCAGTACTATAGCTGCTCCCCTCACTGAAGTTATCAAGAAAACCGTGGGATTCAAGTGGGAACAAACTCAAGAAGACTCATTCCAAACGCTGAAAGGGAAGCTCACTAATGCACCTTTACTTATCTTACCTGATTTCCTTAAAACTTTTGAGGTTGAATGTGATGCCTCAGGCGTGGGGATTGGTGCTGTGTTGATGCAGGATGGAAAGCCTATTGCTTACTTTAGTGAAAAGCTTGGTGGAGCCACATTAAACTATCCAACCTATGACAAGGAGCTGTATGCCTTGGTGAGAGCATTGCAAACGTGGCAACACTACTTGTGGCCAAAGGAATTTGTGGTTCACACTGATCATGAGACTCTCAAACACTTGAAAGGACAGCAAATGCTCAGCAAGAGACACGCCAAATGGGTAGAATTCCTTGAAAGGTAAAGAAAACATTGTTGCTGATGCTTTATCTAGAAGGTATGCCTTAATCACAACCCTAGATGCTAAGGTGCTTGGTTTTGAACAAATCAAAGAGCTGTATGAGTCTGACCCAGACTTCAAAAAACCGTACCTAGCTAGTTCTAAGTTTGCATTTGCCAAGTACTTTAGACATGAAGGATTCCTCTTCTATGCAAACCGCATATGTGTTCCTAATTGTTCTTTGAGGAATTTACTTGTTAGGGAAGCTCATGGAGGTGGTCTTATGGGGCATTTTGGAGTTGACAAAACACTTAAGATCATGCAGGATCACTTCTACTGGCCCATTCTAAAGAAGGATGTTGAGAAGGTGTGTGCTCGGTGTGAAATTTGCAAGCGATCCAAAGCCAAAGCACAACCGACAGGTATATACAATCCTTTGCCTATTCCTACTCATCCTTGGACTGATATCTCTATGGACTTTGTGCTTGGGTTGCCTAGGACTAGATCAGGAAAAGATTCAATCTTTGTGACCGTAGATAGGTTTTCTAAGATGGCACACTTTGTTCTTTGCCATAAAACTGATGATGCAGTTCACATAGCTGATTTATTCTTTAGGGATGTAATCCGCTTGCATGGCATGCCTATGACCATTGTTTCTGATAGAGATACCAAGTTCTTGAGTCATTTTTGGAAGACTTTGTGGGCTAAGTTAGGAACAAAACTGTTGTTTTCAACTACTTGTCATCCTCAAACTGATGGTCAAACTGAAAGTGTGAATAGAACTTTGTCTGCTATGTTGCGAGCCATTGTTAAAAAGAATCTTAGAACTTGGGAGGAGAGTTTACCACATGTTGAGTTTGCTTACAACCATTCAGTTCATTCAGCAACTAAATATTCTCCCTTTCAAATCGTTTATGGCTTTAATCCCTTATCTCCTATGGATCTAATCACTTTACCTCTGAGTGAAAGGACAAGTTTGGATGGGGAAAAGAAAGCTAAGATTGTTAAACAGATTCATGAGAAGGCCAGACATAACAATGAGGAGAGGACAAAGCACTATGCTAAGAATGCTGACAAGAACAAGCGCAAAACTGTCTTTGAAGAAGGAGATTTGGTATGGATTTATCTGAGGAAAGATCGGTTCCCTAATGAAAGAAAGTCTAAGCTAATGCCAAGGGTGGATGGACCATTCAAGATCGTGGGGAAGATCAATGACAATGCTTACCAAGTGGATCTACAAGGTAAGTACAATGTGAGTTCAAGTTTTAACATTTCTGATTTAATTCCTTTTCTTGCAGATGAATTGGATTTGAGGGCAAATCCTTTTCAAGAGGGAGGGGATGACACAATCATGGAAAACACCAATAAACTGGACCAACCAAGGAGGGAGCATGAAGCTGAGCTTGTAGCTGAGGAAAGGCTTGAACCGGAAATGGAGGAGAAAGAGGAGCTTGTAGTCGTGGATGCATTGCATGTACCAGTTGGAGCTATGACCAGGGCCCGGACCAAACAGCTTGCTCAAGCCCTGAACCAGTTGCTCAGAACAACCCAAGACCAACCCAACCGTGAGAAGGAAGAAGTGCCACTCGTGACTTTAGTAAGGATTCAAGAAGATTCGGGAGTGCCTTCCCAAATGCCGACTTCAGAAGGAGAATGCTCGAACTCAGGAAGGCCTTCCCAAATCGACTTTTCAGGAAGTCAGAACAAGAACTAAGGAAGCCCTTCCTAAGGACGGATCAACTTCACAAAACACAAGCAGTTTCAAAACTCAAGAGTCCAATCTCAACCGATTACTCAACTATCTTTTTTCATTTAAGTCTTTTCTTTATTTTCAAGAAACTCAAACATCATCTTTGCTATATGTATTTCGAAAACTCATTTGAGAAACATCAAGTTATTTCCTATCATCTTTTCGTTTACGAAAACTCCCTTTGAGACAGATTCTCATATGTTCTTCTTGAACAAATCTTGTTGTTTGGTGAGTCATATCCGATCAACACCCTTCTTCTATTGTCTAGGTGAGTCATATCCTAGGATTGTTGGAGTTAGGCATATCAAGGGAAAATTCCGCAACCCTTGTGAGACCAATCAATCCATCCAGTTCTGTGAAGTGTTAGTAACCTTCTCAGTTCATATCCAATCTTAACCGACCTTCAGGTGCAATTCCTTGGGAAAATTGTGTCGAAAGGAGTTGCTTCATTTTCATTTTTCCACACTCCCCTTCTCTTTTCAAGTTTTACTTCTTCAAGTTTTCCTTTGAGAATTTTTTTCCTTTAGAAATGGCTGATGAAGCGGGCTCTCCTTTCGAACTCAACTTCGATGGAATACTGAATAGCCAGTTTGAGTTTGATTTTATGTCCGCGGAGCAGGACACAGTACTTGTGGAAGATCTGCTGGTGGCTGGAGGAGACACCATTCCACGAGCGGCGTCCGGTCCCAAAGGTCTTCCTCAATGGGCGGCTGGCCCTTGCAATGCTCAGGAGGTGTTCAGTTTTGCCGACGTTCCTCAATGGGCGCCTGATCGGGGAGAGATTCAGCAATAGGCGGCCGGGATTGAGAACGTACCCGAGACGGCGGCCGGGATTGAGAACATACCCGAAATGGTGACCGGGATTGGAGGTTCGACGTGTAGGGCGTCCGGCTCGGAGAGCATTTCCAAGAGGGCGTCCGGCTTGAAGAGGGTGTCCGGCACCGAGTGGACGGTTCGCCCTAAGAAAGCTTCCAAGAGGGCGGCTGGCATAGTATCAGTATCAAGGTGGGCGCCTGGCTCTGGAGGCATCTTAGAGAGGGCGTCTGGCTCTCCTCGAGACGGTGTTGACGGCGTCTCGCCGCGGGTTAGCGGGGTAAGTGGCGTTTGGACTCCTCCTCAGCATGTCGAAGATAACAGCGGATGGCGTGTATGGCCGTCCCGATCTCTGGTCCCCTCCGAACATCATCGTGCTTGGCCAGAGACAGGTGATTACTCGGCCATGTCCAGAGAGGAAGTTAGGTCGGATCACCCGGAGGTGCCCATCTTTGTGCATCCGGAGGTGAAGTCCGAGTGTGGTTCTCCCGGGGAAGCCAATGCCTATTGGGGCGAGGATATTTTCGCTCGACGGTTTAAGAAGCCTGGACCGTCTACGGGATACAGGAAGATAGCTGCTGCGGGATTCAAGCTTGGTCCCACTCTGAGCGATCAGGACTCTTTGGCTGAGCTTAGGTATGATTTCCGGGTCTCGGAAGGGATTAAATTTCGCATCCCGAAAGAAGGAGATAGAATGAATAAGGCGCCCAAAGGATACTTCGCGATGTACGAATCGATGTTCTACGAGGCTTTCCTTTGGTTCCCGATCCCGGGAGCTATCTTCGAATTTCTCGAATTGTATGGGGTTGCGAACTCACAACTTGTTCTTCTGCTATGAGAATTTTGATGGGACTCGTGGTCCGCTGCGCAGAATAGCCCTGGGCATAATACCCGAGACCCGAACCCATATCCGGACCCGACCCGAATTATAAGAATCGGATCGGTTTACATGAGATTGGAATTACCTCTCGGGTTTTGTGGTGAATTACTTCGGACATCGGTCCGGTTCGATTATTACCCGATAACCGAACTAAAACCCCGAATAGATATACACATATATGTATATGTTTGTTGGGGTCAAAATCCCCTCCTCGAAGATTGACGGAACGAGAAGTCGAGGCCGAGATCGAACGGAACTTATCCTGAACATGGAACGGACGAGTCAAGGCCAACTGCCCACGATCCGTCCGAAACGTAAGCCGGCGGCTGGGATAAGGCCAGCCCCCGGATCTTTACCATACAACATCCGGCGGCTGGGATAATGCCAGCCCCCGAATCTTTACCATACAACATCCGGCGGCTGGGATAATGCCAGCCCCCGGATCTTTACCATACAACATCCGGCGGCTGGGATAAGGCCAGCCCCCAGATCTTTACCATAGAACATCCGGCGGCTGGGATAAGGCCAGCCCCTGGATCTTTACCATACAACATCCGGCGGCTGGGATAAGGCCAGCCCCCGGATCTTTACCATACAACATCCGGCGGCTGGGATAAGGCCAGCCCCCGGATCTTTACCATACAACATCCGGCGGCTGGGATAAGGCCAGCCCCCGGGTCTTTACCATACAACATCCGGCGGCTGGGATAAGGCCAGCCCCCGGATCTTTACCATACAACATCCGGCGGCTGGGATAAGGCCATTTGCACGTTCTGACTCCAAAGACGTCCGTAAACATTCCCCGAAAGACCGTGACGAACGTCCAGCCGTCCGTGGACCAGTCGCCGAGCACACGAGCCGAAGGAACCAGCGGCTGGCCATCAATACCGAAACCGACGGCTGGAAGTTCAAACGAAAAACGGGCGGTTCGAATCTCAGAAGTCGTAAAACGTTCGGAACACTATTCACGCGGGAAAAACCGTAGAAAAACACTATTCATCCCGAGACAAAGTTAACCGAAAAATCGAATTAAGCATAAACCGAGATTCGAATTACTATTCACCGGTTTACTATTCATCGGGTCACTATTCACCGGCGGGCCGGATTTGGGTCAGAATTCGCGGATGGATCACGGAAGACTCTCCGGCCGGATATCGGGCCCGAAAAGCTTAGGTCGGCGGCTGGGAAGGAAAGACAAGGTCCCACATCGGAAATCTGCAGTCTTAGCCTCTTAGGATTGTTAGTATATATATGTATGCTCATGTAAGGGTAAATGGATCACAAATCCGAGTATTAGGAGTTTTAGCAATTTAAGACTATTGAGCTTTTGCTAATTTCTCTTGTACTTTCGGAAAATATCAATAAAAATCCCTCTTTTCATCTTTTTGTCTTCGTTCGGTATCCTTTTCGTTCTTAGGGTTAAGAATATTTCTCGTCCCCACAGACGGCGCCAAACTGTGAGAGCCGAAACTCACACTGTCAAAACTTATATTTAATGGGGGGCTCGAAAATTCTATTTATAAAGAACTATAAATAGAATTTTCGAGCCCCCCCATTAAATATAAGTTTTGACAGTGTGAGTTTCGGCTCTCACAGTTTGGCGCCGTCTGTGGGGACGAGAAATATTCTTAACCCTAAGAACGAAAAGGATACCGAACGAAGACAATGACCAGAAGAACTGACGACATCACCAACCAACCGACCGGAGCAGCAGCCGGAATGGGACTTCCCGCCATTAGCACATCGGCGGCCGGAACCGGAACAACTGCCGCCGGGACATCCACCGACGGAGCAGTCGGAAATCCCGGGACTTCCCTCGGGGCCCTCGCCAGATACGGAATGCCCCTCCAAGATCCGATCATCACGGAAACAGCCAACACCGCCCCGGAGAATGCAGCGATCACCGAACTGCGGAACATGGTAGCCGAAATCACGGAGCGGCAAAACAGGCAAGAGAGCAGCCGCACGAGAAAGAGCGGCTTCCCAGGAACCAGCACACGCCCCTCGGACTCTAGGAGTAAGACGCCTTATCTTCACCCCGCAAGCGGATCCCTCGGGCCGTCAGAATCCCGACGAACAGACCCCGGTCAGAACAAGGAGAGAACCGTCAGCACCACCCTCGCTGTACCGGAAAAGCGCCACTGGGCGAACCGCTGAACGGCCGACTTCCACCGTGACTAACGGCGAAAACCCGAGAGACACCACGAACAGAGCCGAAGGCGAAACTGAGGATGAGCTCGGAGACCTGAACGCGGACGAAGAAGAGCTCCGCTGGATTGAAGAGCAGGAAAAGGAGGAACGAGAGGCCAGAGGTAATCGATCCGCTAGTCGAAGGGACGAGCTGGATGAGCTCCGTGCCCGCCTAGAACTCACCACGAGTCAGATGAAGGAGGTAAGGTCGCAGGTCCATAAAGCGACAAGTGCGGCCCCGGAAATTGACCGCGTCCTAGAGGAAACGCAAAAGATTCCGTTCACTTCGAGGATCACAAGCGTCAGACTCTCTGACCCGGGAAAAATCGGAATTCCCTTCTACGACGGGACAACTGATCCGAAGGCCCACATGACAGCCTTCCACATCGCTATGGGACGGGCCAGATTCAAACCCGAAGAGAGAGACGCAGGATTCTGCCTCCTCTTCGTGGAGCATCTGAAAGGATCAGCCCTGTCTTGGTTCTCAAGGCTAGAAAGAGATTCAATTAACGGTTCGAGCAATTGTCGGCAGCCTTCCTGAAGCATTACTCGCTGTTCATAAGACAGTCAACATCCGACGCAGACCTCTATTCGCTATCACAGGAGCCCGATGAAAGTCTTCGAGATTTCATCGAGAGGTTTAAGATGATTGTCTCGAAGATCGACGGCCTAAGCAACAGTGCCGCGATCAACGCCCTGAAGAAGTCCTTGCTGAAGACTTCAAACTTCAGAAAGGAGATTACCGTCAACCCACCGGTAACCATCCAAGATGCTCTCCACCGTGCTTCTAACTTCGTGATCTATGAGGAAGAAATGAGGGTCCCAGCCGAAAAGCACCAATCATCGAAATCGGTAGCCAAAGGCATGGTGCAACCTTCTAACTTTCCAAACGAGAGAAGAAGTAGGCGAACCAGCCGAGATGAGGAACCCAACCCAGGCGGAGCGCATAACTATCAAATAAACATGGAGAGACCATCAGATGGGCGCAACAGGGGACCGTGGAACACATGGACACGACCGGGATTCGACGAGAACGCCTTTTGTACCTTCCACAAGGCAAAGGGGCACTCGACCGAAAACTGTAGGACTGTCGGAAGAAGGCTCGCGGCAAAGCTATTAGCCGGAGAGCTCGGAAATGGAGTAACCCTCGAGAGTCTTGGAGCTGTCGAAGAAGACGTTGGCGCCCTGGACGAACGACCTAACCGGGAACGTCCCGAAAGGCCCGACGAAGATACCCCCAAACGGGGAAGGAGACCAAACGGAGACGACTCCGCCGCCAACCGCAGGAGGATCCACATGATCATCGGAGGATCTCAGTACTGCCGAGACATGGTGGCTTCGATAAAGGCTTTCCTGAGAAGAGGAGACAAGGAGTTAAACCCGCAGGAGCCGATCACCGAAAACGACGACCGGATCGCCTTCAACGAAAAAGACGCTGAAGGACTTGACCAACCTCACGACGACCCATTGGTGGTAGAACTGGACATCAACGACCATGACGTCTCTCGGTTCTTGATCGATACCGGAAGTTCGGTGGATTTCATTTTTCGGGAGACACTTCAGAGGATGAAGGTAGATCCATCGTTGATAAAGCCAAATCCGAGATCGTTGACCGGATTCTCCGGTGAAGTCACAATGATGGACGGAACGATCCAGCTCCCGGTTCGTGCAGGAGGGATTACCAAAATCGTTAACTTCGCGGTGGCTAACCACCCCGCGATTTATAATGTGATCATGGGAACTCCTTGGATCAACTCAATGCGAGCTATCCCATCAACTTACCATCTCTGCCTGAAGTTCCCGACACTAAACGGGATCAAGACCGTTTGGGGAAACTAGAAGGAGGCTCGGATCTGTTTTCTGGCAGAGCACAAGCTCCGGAATCCGACCATCCCGCAGAGAGAGAACCCGAAAAGAAAGAATGAAGACGACGCCCCCGAGCTGGGGAAGAAAGTAAGTAGAACCGAGCGGTTCGAAAAAACGGAGGTTCCACCCACGGAACTACGGGTGACTTGATCCCTTTTCACGAAGGGTACGTAGGCAGCTCGCTTAAAAAACGAGTTCAGTTGCCCCTCTCCTTAAAAAAGGGGGGGGAGTGGGTCCGTATATACATACTCCCAAATTTTCGTAAAAATTTCAAGAAGATGGACATTGGGACTTAGCATCTCATAACACACCCAAAGCTTGAAAAAGTTTCCCGAAAACACCGTTCTGACAAACATCGAGACTTAGCATCTTGAAACTTGATCTAGAAACCGAATGGATCCAGAAAACCCCAAGGAAAATGAACATTGAGACTTAGTATCTCATAAAACATCTTCAACTCGAACTTAAAATCAGATGAACATCGAGGCTTAGCATCTCATCCAAAGACCATCAACCAATCAAGATACTTCTCCCGAACACTTAAGTCCTATCCAACAAATCCGTCTGTTGCTGGCCACAACAAGACTATCTTTTTAAACCATGGTTCTTTCAACATCCCGCAGAGGATAAAACTAGCGCGCTATACAAATTTCCGGATTAACATCCGAAGGGCGTAACCTGTATCCCGCAATCCTGCAGGAAGCACTCGAGACGATGTTCTGATTAGTTTACTTTCACCAACACTTTGCATAGTACAGGACACAAAGTAAACTCTTTAAACCCAGTAAAGCGCCGGACACGGGAACACTGGTCAAAGACATCTCGAGAACGCAGTATCAAACCGGCTCTGATGCGAGATCTTAAAAGCGTTCAGTCGAAAGAGGGATTCGAACAAGCTCGGTCCCCTACGACAACAAAAGACTGCATTAAACCCAGGAACATGCGCAAAATACAAACTGGTCTAAAAGTTCGAGTGTCTGGAACAACACTCCAACGCAATATCAAAACGGGCCAGCCGCCCGTAGAGAGACGGGCCAGCCGCCCTTTACTCCACAAAACCGGTCAGCCGCCCGTCCTCCGTAGAGAGACGGGCCAGCCGCCCTTTACTCCACAAAACCGGTCAGCCACCCGTCCTCCGTAGAAAGACGGGCCAGCCGCCCTTTACTCCACAAAACCGGTCAGCCGCCCGTCCTCCGTAGAAAGACGGGCCAGCCGCCCTTCATTCTATAAAATGGGCCAGCCGCCCTCTTGGAAGAGAGACATACCGGCCGCCCATCTTCTCCTTTATCAAGGCTATAAAAGCAAAGCAAGCAAGCAAAGAAGTCCATAACATCTGAGGCAAAAGCAAATAGATAATAAATCTCCATGAAAGGAGATATGAGTGACCAAGGTCAGTTAACAAAGCAAATACAATAAAAAAAAAGGTCAAGAGACCCAAACGCAGCCAAAGCGGAAAATGCAAGATATAAAGGCCAAAGCCTAATCATACTCAACAAGAGGAGTAGGAGCTGCGTAGTCCAAATCCTCGGCCTCCGGAGACTGGTACGGAGAAACGGGAGAGCAAACCAAGTGGCTCTCAAGAACGGCGGCAGCACGATCGTAGGAGCCGGCCCAACCCCCTCCTTCGAGCCGCTCTAATGATGCCTTCAGCTCTCCTTCCTCCTCCTCGACCTTGGACTTCCCGGACTTAATATCCCGGACTAGGTCAAGGTTCGAGCTGACCTCAGTCAAGGCAGTCTCGCCATATTTCGCCTGACGCATCGGCACAAGGGCAGCTTTAGCACCTTCGATGCGGAGACGGTACTTCTCCACCAATTGCCAGCGGCATTTCTTGATCGCCAGCTCCATCTTCCGCTCAGCCTCCGCGAGCGCTTTCCTGAGCTCCTTCAGAGATCTTCTCTCCACATTCCGAAGCTTGACTTCCAGGGCCTTGATCTTCTTGTCCTTCTTCCGGGACTCTTTCTCCGAAGCTTCCAAGGCAGCCTGTGTCGCATGAGCTCGAGTGGCGACCTGAATCTGAGGAAAGCTTCGTAAAACATTGACTCGTGCATAGCGAAATATCCTTCTGGCGCCTTGTTCATCATATCCCTATTTTTTGGAAGACGAAACTTAATCTTGTCCGAGATCCGGAAGTCGTATCTAAGCTCGGCCAGAGAATCCCGATCACTCAAAGTTGGTCCATGCACGAATACCTCGGCTATCGATCTATAACTCGTAGACGGTCCAGGCTTCTTAAACCGCCACGCAAAAATATCTTCACCCCAATAGGCCTTAGCCTCCCCGGGAGAACGACACTCGGACTTCACGTCCGGATGCACAAAGATAGGCACCTCCGGGTGATCCGATCTAATTTCGTCTCCGGACTTAGCTGAGTCGTCACCCGTCTCTGGCCAAACACGACGACGTTCGGAAGGGACCAGAGATCGGGACGGCCATTCGCGCCACCCGCCGTTGTCCTCAACATGTTGAGGAGGAGTCCAAACGCCACGTGCTATACTCGTCCTCGGCGAGACGCCGTCAATTTCAACTCGAGAAGAGCCTGACGCCCTCTCTAAGGCACCTCCAGAGCCGAGCGCCCATCTTGATACGGCAACTGTGCCAGCCGCCCTCTTGGAAGTGTCCTTAAATCCAGCCGCCCTCTTCGAACTAGACGCCCTACTCGTTGAACTCCCGGCCGCCGGCTCGGGTCTGGTCTCTTTCCCAGCCACCGTCTCGGGAATGCTTTCATTCCCAGCCGTCGTCTCGGGTATATCTCCATTCCCAGCCGCCGTCCCGGGTATGTCTTCATTCCCGGCCGCCGTCTCGGGCTCCCATCGAGGAACATTAGCAAAACCGAACGATCCTTGAGCATTGCTAGGACCAGCCTCCCACTGCGGAACACCTTCGGGACCGTACGCTGCTCGTGGAATGGCATTTTCTCCAGCTGCCAGCAGATCTTCCACAAGTACCATATCCTGATCAGCGGACATAAAATCAAACTGGAACTGATTGTTCATTATCTCATCAAAGTTGAGACCGAAAGGAGAACCCTCTTCACCAGCCATTGCTAAAGAGGAAGATTTTCAAAGAAGAGACTTGAAGAAAAAAACTTGAGAAGGGGATGTGAAAAAATGAATGAAGCCACTCCTTTGATATAGCAAACATGGCACAAACTCCCATGATGAACAATGCTCTGACAAGACATTAAAGAGAAGCGGGCGAACGGACGAACGGAAAAACTCGTTGCCTTCCCGTTTCAGTCAATCCCGATAACACTCTCAGCTCAAAGCTCCTTGCTCCGAACCACAGAAGCAAAAAGCTGGGGGGCTAACTGTTGGGGTCAAAATCCCCTCCTCGAAGATTGACGGAACGAGAAGTCGAGGCCGAGATCGAACAGAACTTATCCTGAACATGGAACGGACGAGTCGAGGCCAACTGCCCACGATCCGTCCGAAACGTAAGCCGGCGGCTGGGATAAGGCCAGCCCCCGGATCTTTACCATACAACATCCGGTGGCTGGGATAAGGCCAGCCCCCTGATCTTTACCATATAACATACGGCGGCTGGGATAAGGCCAGCCCCCGGATCTTTACCATACAACATCCGGCGGCTGGGATAAGGCCAGCTCCCGGATCTTTACCATACAACATCCGGCGGCTGGGATAAGGCCAGCCCCCGGATCTTTACCATACAACATCCGGCGGCTGGGATAAGGCCAGCCCCCGGGTCTTTACCATACAACATCCGGCGGCTGGGATAAGGCCAGCCCCCGGATCTTTACCATACAACGTCCGGCGGCTGGGATAAGGCCAGCCCCCGGATCTTTACCATACAACATCCGGCGGCTGGGATAAGGCCAGCCCCCGGATCTTTACCATACAACATCCGGCGGCTGGGATAAGGCCAGCCCCAATCTTGTGTTAATTAAAATTATATAACCGATATCTCTTGTGTCGAGAAATATATGAATAGATTTTGCGTTTTTGTTATAGATAATATGGGGTCTCAAATTGTTGCCTTTTGCTTGAAGCTTGGTTCTGTCTGAAAAGTTCGAACTAAAGTCTACCTTCCCTGTTCCAGGATTTTGAGGATTGTGTGTCTATCTGGTCCAGATGCTTCTTACATATGGAGTTTGCCTGAGCTAAAGACTTTGTAAGTTCTTTCCCTCAGAGCAAGTTTAATATACTCGATATTACCTGAAGAGGAATTAGAGCTTGATCAGATGCGTATACTCATGACATATTTCCTTCTGCAAACTGTCTGTTAGTGCAGTGTATAATTGTTTAGCCTATTTTTGGTGCAGGGATTTATCGTTTAACAGCTTGACTGGTGAAGTTGATGTAATACAAAAGCACCAAAATATACGTAACTACTATTACAATGCGAGATTAAAACCCAAACCCAAACTGGTGTATCATTTTGGGATGATATTTCAGCTACTTAACTAAAACCCAAACAATTCTTAAACAACGTTAATTTTAGCAACGTTAGTCTAGTTAAGTATTTA
The DNA here is from genome assembly GCA_010577795.1 of Isatis tinctoria. NCBI lineage: Eukaryota > Viridiplantae > Streptophyta > Magnoliopsida > Brassicales > Brassicaceae > Isatis > Isatis tinctoria. The sequence continues at coordinate 16,791,390 of CM021245.1, read as the reverse complement.
TTTTAGCACCAAAATACGATTTTGGATGAATAAATATGGCCTAACTTTGCTCACTCTTGGATCTCTATCTGTTCAGAAGATAAAAAAAAAAAACAAATAGTTAACGTTAAGAAGCTTAGGAATAAGTTTCTTCGTCCAAAAAATTTGATATATCCATCTAAAATATTAGAAACAACAAAATAACAATTCAAAGTACAGAAAATTCAACAAAATAACAATCTCTCCACTTACAAATTCTGAAACACTTCCTTACAAATTATATAATAATTGCTACTATCAAATCTTCAATTCACCAACATTCACAACCTGTCCAAGAATATCTGAAAATACAAAAAGTGGAACTCGTAAGAATACTATTGACGATATGTTATAAGGAAAAATACGAAATATTATTTGTGAGACTTACCACACAAGACACTCTGGTTTTCTTCTCCTTCTTGAATGGAATGAAAACTCATTAATGTCAAATAAATGTTATTTGAAACATTATCCGAATTTGAGACAAAAGTCTCTTTCACGAAACCAATCTTGTAATTATTGGTCGGCCTGTATTGGCCGATTGCATGACTTAAACTGATGTGTTGAACGGTCTTCCATTCACCTTGAGGCAGATAATTCTCATATCATACAACATCATGTTTTTTAATCGATGCATGAATCTTGGTACCCTATGATAAAAAAACACATACATATGTTTTAGAAACTGATTAATCTATTGAACATAATAACATACGATCGGATTTGAAATAGATTATTAGATCGGAAATATTCACCTCTTCATCGGCCAGAATCATTTCCAATGTCTCGCCTGTGTTTGCTAGGTATCTCAAACATTTTCGGAAGAGACTGAAGACATTTTCGGATATCTCATAGTCGAGGTTGCTAAGTATGTAACATCTTCTTGTTCACCCAACTATATATAACGAAATATATTGTAGGTTAGAATGAAATCGTTGCTAACGATTTTGTGTGAAAAAAATAAAACAAAATAAAACAAAAATAGCTAAAAGGAAGGTAAAATTATTGTTAGGATATTTCATATATTAACTAAAACATTATAGGATATATTTCGAATAGATTTCCCATGAACCTGGATTTTTTTTTGGCATTACACTTGTTGATGAAGAATAACTGATTTTTATTATTGGTTAGTGAAAAGATCTTATTGGTTTTATGATTAAGGAAAGGAGAAATTACGTCGGGTATATTCCATTTGTTAACAGATTTGGTAGAAATATAATAATATCATAAGTAGCATATTAAATCGAAATTTTGTTTGGATTTATTATGATACTAATTAGTTTACATAATTGGTTAGTGAAAAGATCTTATTGTTTTTATGATTATTTAAAATCTTCATGTTCACCCAATTATATATAACGAAATATATTGTAGGTTAGAATGAAGATATATTTCGAATAGTTAAAAGGAAGGTAAAATTATTGTTAGGAGATTTCATAGATTAACTAAAAGATTATAGGATATATTTCGAATAGATTTCCTATGAATGTAGACTTTTTTTGGCATTACACTTGTTGATGAAAAAATATATGATTTTCTTAATGGGAAAATTCCATAAAAATACCCCAACTAAATTTCGGTAAGCTATTTAATACCCAATCTTTTCTTCTACCCAGATAAACACCCGAACTAAAATATTTGACCATTTTAATACTTTCTGTTTGTTATGTTTACCCATTCTAAGAAGTCTCGTTAGTGGAGATTAAAGTAATTGTTGACGGCGTTAAACAAGAGTCAAAAAACAAACTATGGTGGTTAAGTCTAACTACACAATAGTTAAATAAATTGTCGGTCCCGAGTAACCTGTTGCTAATTGGTGGCAAAGAAAGACAAGTCTAAAAAAAAAACAGACAACGAGAGAAATAAAAAACCCCAAATTTATTTCCAATGAACCCTAAATCCCAATTGTGCTGTAATCTTTGAGAGAGTGTAATCTTGTTGATGATCGGTTGAATAACATCAAATTCAAGCAAGATGAGGTAAGAATTTCTTTTTTTCGTGGTAGTTTGTGGTTGCTGTATCTCAGCATAGTAATTTGGTAGTTTTCTCTGTGTGTAGTGACGAAGACGATAAACTGAAAATTCACATTCACTATGGAGGGTTATTGGTGAAGAAGAAGAACAAGTTGTCGTACGTAGGTGGTTCAATTGCACCAGATATGGTCGTAGATCCAGATTACCTAACATTCTCGATTTTTGAAGATTTCACCAAAAACAAAGAGGCGACGAGCGATGTGGAGAAAGTCTGGTATAGACTACCTAACGAAGATATTTCTGCGGCAAGATGCATATATATGGATAAGGATAATGAGATTATGAAGATGTCGTTAGAAGCTAAAGAAGTTGGGGAAGTTTATATCTATGTTGAACATAGTGTGTTGCCACCAAATATTATCGAGGATGTGATTTTGGTGAATGAAGTTAGTGATAAGGATGGTAATGAAGAATGTTTGAATGGTAGTGAGTCTACAGAAGAAGACGAAAGTGATGGTGAAAACAGGGAGGAGGAAAGTGAAGAAAGTGATGAAGAAAGAGAGGAACCTAGAGAGGAAGAAGGTGGAGCACAATCTGAGGATGAGAATCAGATATTACATGAAGGAGATGATGACCCACGTTTTGATAACTTCTTAGCAGTATGTGAACAAGGGACTCAACTTGTTCTTAGTGGTGAGGCTAGTCATCCCAATGTAGAAGAGGAAGGTGGTTACGAAAGTGAAATTGAGGGTGAGAGAGTACTTCCTCCAGGTGAATATCCAGATTCTGCAGAAGACACTGATGAAGAATGGGCAAATTGGCAAGAGAAGGATGACCATGGAAGGCGGTCGACCGGAAAAAGTAAAGCCGACTATGATAAGCCTCCATACTTATGGCTGATGCAGACATTTATCAATGGGAATGAGTTCAAGGATCAGCTATTGAGGTATGTTTTGAAGACTCAATATGATGTGAAGTTGAATAAGTGGCAAGCTGATAAACATGCAGCCATATGCACACACGAGAAGTGCAAGTGGAGAATATATTGCTCTGTTGAGAAACCTATAAGGAAATGGATGGTTAAAGTGTACGTGGATAAACACAATCATGTGCCAACAGGAAGAGCTAGAATGCTTAAACAAGGAGATATTGCAAGGTTGTTCAAAGAGGAAGCAAGACGACGACCTGATATAAGAAGCTCTGACATTAAGGATGAGTTGATGGACAAGTATAAAATCTCGGTCTCAATATTTAAGTGCAGAAAAGCAAGAAGGATTGCCTTAGATATGGTGTTAGACACTCAGAAGCAACAATTTGCTAAGTTATGGGATTATGAGGCTGAGTTGGTGAGATCTAACAAAGATGTTAAAACAGAAATTGTGACTGTTGAAAAAGATGGAAGACAGGTCTTTGAAAGCTTCTATGTGAGCTTTGAACCCTTGAGGAGAACTTGGAAGGAGTATTGTAGACCTTTGATAGGCGTTGATGGGGCTTTTTTAAAGTGGGAATTGAAGGGAGAGATATTATCAGCAGTTGGTAGGGATGCAGAAAATCGGATTTATCCTATTGCGTGGGCTATCGTTAGAGGTGAGAACAAGGAGTCATGGGAATGGTTCATTAACAAGTTGAAGACTGACTTAGAATTGGGTCTTGGAGATGGAGTTACATTCATATCTGATAAGCAGAAGGTATGGATTTTCACTTCTCTCTATTTATCTTGAAATTATTGTTCATGACTATATATTATTTGATTCATGACTTAATTGCAGGGATTAAAAGTAGCTCTTGCAACTGTTCTTCCAAACGCTGAGCATAGAAATTGCGCAAAGCATGTCTATGGTAATTGGAAAAAGAAATATGGTGATAGTGATTACAAACCCTTTTTCTGGAATGTCGCTTACAGCAAAACAAAAGGAGAGTACACCCTGCATATGAATGAGCTGAGTGTGTTTGACAAAGAGGCACATGATGATTTGAAGGCTGCTGAACCAAAGACTTGGTGTCTCGCTTTTGCCTCTACAAATGCAAGATCTGCTAATGTATGCAACAACTTATCAGAGAGCTTCAACAAGACAATTAAAGGAGCAAGGGAATTGCCTCTAATTAACATGTTGGAAGCAATTAGGAGGCAGGCTATGATGCGTATTGCTCGCCGTTTCAAGAAAGCAAACAAGTGCATACTTCCTTTTCCCAAAAGGATTGCAGACATATTAGTGAATAGAGAAGAGAGTAAGCATTGTTCTGTCGTTATAAGTTCGGACAACTTGTTTGAAGTTGTTCAGTATGATTGTAGCTATGAGGTCAGTCTTCGTCTACGACATTGTGCTTGTCGTGAGTGGGACCTGACAGGCATACCTTGCCCCCATGCAATTCATGTCATCAATGAGAACCACCGACAGCCAGAAAAGTAAGCTTATGAAGTTAACTTTGTTTTTTTTTCTTTTTGTTTACCTGTTTCTTATAACGAGTTAACTTGATTATTTCTTATTTCTAGCTATGTTGACTACTATTACAAGACATCAGTTTGGATAGAAAACTACAAGGACAACATAAAGCCAGTGAATGGAGAAAAGTTTTGGGAAAGAACCGGTAAAGAACCCATTGGAGTTCCAGGTTTTCGGAAGATGCCAGGGAGACCCAAGAAAAAGAGGATAAAGGCTGCACATGAGTCTCCTTCCAGACCAAATAGAGTTACCCGTGATGGCAGGAAAATAACATGTGGTAATTGTAACCAGGTAGGACACAACCGTACCACTTGTAAAAATGCTTCTTTTGTCAAAGGTCCACCTCGCAAACGTGGAAGACCTCCAAAGATTCAGGTAAATGTAGCTCTTCCACATAACAATTCATGTTAGTGTAGGTCTTTCTTGTGATGCTTTTTAACATCTTTAGACTCTTTAACATGTCAGGATGATGGAGGAAGCAACCCGCATCCACCCAGAAAGCGCAGGACTACTCTATCACAACCTTCTATGCCTGCATCTACACCTAATCAATCCCAACATTCCACTGCACCACCGTCATGCACTGCACCTCAACCGTCAACAAGGCTACAATCTCAACCTTCCACTGCAGAACCATCATCTAATGCACCTCTCGGACGTGGACGTGGTCGACGTGGTCGTCCTCCTGGAAGAGGACAAGCTCGTAAGAAAGTGACAGCGCCAAGAGGGATTAGGGTCTACATGTGCCCATTTTTAGATCGAGTATTTGAATGCTTCGGTTCAACTTCAAGAGAGGTAGGAGATGGCTCTTCCCATGGTCCCAAAAAGCACAAGTAGTTTGTCTTCTTATGTGGTTTTAACAATGGGTTTTCCTTTTTTTCTTATGAATGTTGCTTTATGAATGTTGGCTTATGAATGTTGCCTTATGAATGTCGTGTTCACTACTTTGTTTATGAATGTTGTGTTGACTACTTGGTTTGTTATAGATTGTTACATTTTCTTTCTTTTACCATGGTTCTTCTTGTATTCTCCACGGTTTTAAGACAAACAAGAAAATAACCTTGAATTAAAAGTCACCATGACCATTACAACTGAGTGAAAGAGCCCACAACATACAAACAAAACAGCCAACAACACTACAACCATTACCATTGCTACATCATCAAACACAACAACTTACTTCAGAGCATTAACAATTACAGCAGTCACACAAACAAATCCCACCCATGATATGATCACAAATTGTCGAACGAGCTTCTCCTTTTCAATGCTTGAGGCAATTTCCAGCTCCAGCTTCTTGTTCTTCTTTTCCATTTCAAGCCACATCTCTGATTTCTGGATTCTTGATTCAATCTCCTTACCTTCTTTCATTTGACTTCCGTTGCCCACCAAAGCTTTCAGATTCTTCAATTCTTCAACTTGAGCACGAATTAAATCTCTGGCTTCCAACAATGCTGTTTTCTGCCAACCGTGGGGCTTCTCAACATCGAACCACCGGAAGAAATTGCAAGACTTCCAATTTACATCTCCACAGCCATAGAACCTTCTACCTGGATTTTCATCTGTCCATGCCTTCTTCACCACCGACGGCAACCCACAGTGACATCTCACTTCACCCATCAAAATCATTCCTCTGCTGTTTGTGTTCGAGCCGCTTCCAGAACTTTCGCTTTCATTCATCTTCTCCGCCGTCGTCGAATTTTTTTTTTTTTCAAATTAGGGATTTCGATTATTTGGGGATAGATAATAAAGATGCGTCCCCTTTTTTATAACACGTGACCTTTAATAATCCTAAACCATGGTTAGTTTGATAACAGAAAATTAGTTTGTGTTTAACGCCGTCGACAATTACTTTAATTTCCACTAACGAGACTTCTTAGAATGGGTAAACATAACAAACAGAAAGAATTAAAAGGGTCAAATATTTTAGTTCGGGTATTTATCTGGGTAGAAGAAAAGATTGGGTATTAAAAAGCTTACCGAAATTTAGTTGGGGTATTTTTATGGAATTTTTGTCCAGTGAAAAGATCTTATTGTTTATATGATTAAGGAAACAAAGAAATTCGGTTGGGTATATTCCATTTATATATGAGTATTTACTTTTAACAGATTTGGTAGGAAATTTATGACCACATACCATACAAAATATGATTTAAATAGATTAATCAAGATCTTTTCACGTGGGAATAATGACCACGTACATGGTTTGGTTAATTATCAGCAGTGGGAAATTTGGTCGGTTTGATCGGTTTGATTTAAGTAAAGTCTGGGCAAGGATCCGCGTGTGGTTTTGTTATTAAAGGGTCGGGTTTTGAAAGGGGTTGGGTCCAATCGATTATTGTATTTGTGTCCAATTTTACCCTAAATTAATCTTGTAACCAAACACATCTTACTAAAGGAAACAATGGCAAAAGATGTAATAAAAAGCATTTTTTCGAGCACTCTATTAAAAAAAAAGTGATCCTCAAATAATAATAGTAAGATGAAGACCATTCATCATCACCAATTCTCTCAATCTGCCCTATCTGCCACTTCGAGAAATCATTCCCTGGTAAGCTGCATCATCTTTTATCAAATAGTTTGGCTTGATTATCAAATCGATTGGTATAATTACTTTCGATTGGCTTTGATTATTTTCGATTATTGTCTTTGAACTGTCTCAATTTCTTTAAATTTTTATCATTTCAAAGTGTAGTGTTTGCGATTTGGATAGGAAGAACTCATTTTGTAGCTTATTTATTAGATCTTTGGATCGTTGGTGTCTCAAAACACAATGAGTGCATCCTTTTTCTTTTGTAATGGAGTTGCATCGTTAGATTAATCCAGTTTTTAAGCTTTATTGATCATTTAGGGGTCTATTCAAGCACAGCATTAGTGAAGCTGTTTAATTTTTTTTCTTTTTTCTTTTGATGAGATCGTTTTGTTCCATTTTCGTGTGTTTGTTGTCTGCTATTATAAAAAATCTGAAGGCTTTGAATTATTCTTTTGATTTGCAACCTGCTTGAATCCATTTTTGTGTGTTTGTTATTTGACATTGAAGCTGAAAGTAAAATGATCTCCTTTAAACCAGTGCAACAAATTAGTGCTGTAGGTGTTTGTTAATGGAATCATGGCTACGTGTTTATGTCTTTATAGAAAGAGAGCACTCTAATTAATTTGTTTATTATTTGAATCATGGCTATGTGTTTATGTCTTAAAATCGTGTCTATTTGGTTAACTAATTAATTATTATTATCAATATCTCAGATGGATTCATCGTCAACTCCAACTCCAGTTGATTTGAATAAGGAGACATACACACAACTTGAAGATGAAGCAGAGTTCATGACTCTGGATAGTGGAACAAAACGGAAAGATGCACCTGAGAGTAGTTCACAAAACATTCCATCTTATTCATCCTTTAAACATCCAAAACAGAGTTTTACAAACTAAAACCGAGCAGCGGCCACACTGTAAGATCCAAAAGAACGGAAAACTTAACATACTTTCTTACATTGAGGCTTTTTGCAAAAGCAAAATAAACTACTTCCGGCAGTCCTACGTTCCGCCACTCACTCTACAAACTACTCCAGGGTTACCTGCCAAAAGGGGGAGGAAAGGAAAAAGGGTGAGTAATCGGGATGATTACTCAGTTAGTCCAAGACATAACGATTCCCAACCGAAACAAGCAAGCAACTAGATAAAACAATCAATCATGCAATTAGCCAAAGCAAAGTAATTTAAAAACACAAGTCAACACCACAGTCCTTCACACGCATGCCGTATCCCACCCCGTGAACCACTCCAACACTTGTTATCACAAAGACAAACAAGTTGGAACTTCACCACACCTAAACCGAACACCGGCAAATGACTCGGTGCATATTCGGCCGGCTCCGTCTCACTACGGAAACCCTCTCATACCCAGTCGGGTATACTCGGCCCTAGGCTGCAATCCCGTCTCTCCGAGTCTTCCCCACTTCTCTGTCCTTCGATACTGTGGAGGTACATGGGGGATACGGACACGCGAACACACAACCACTTCACCACAACACAAACCACCAATTACACTCCAGAACAACCACACCCTGCAATACACGTTAGTTCAACAATTCCGGATCAGGGATAACATAACCCGAAGCGCACTGCGGCACCCGAAGTTACATCACGCCGGTCCTCATGCAACACTCAACCATGCATATACAACTATACAACCAGCAATCCAAGCATGCAATCAAAGAAACAGCACAACCAATCAAAAAAGAAACAAGGCTCCATCGTAATTATTTCGGCAGCATAACACTTTCATGTCATGGTGCAGAAAATAAGAACGACGGGCTACTAAACACGGAACTCACCTTAACCGATGCTTTTCCTGGTCTCTAGCAACTTCTATTCCCGAGCTAAGCTTCCTACAGCTTACGCACACACTACCTCACTTTTCTCTCTCTTGATTTATGGTCTAACCTTTAACGAAACTAACAAAGGAGGGAAAGGAAATTCGTGAATGAGGATAACTGAAGAGGTCTTGGGGTATTTATACCCATTTTGGATTGATAAGGGCTTGACACCTTGGCCTACACCAAGCACCGCCCAGCACTCGCCACCTCTTGCTTCTAAACACATGTCACCTCTCATGCCTTTATCTCCTGACACCTTGATCTGCGATTATTCTGGAGTAGACATATGTTTCTGAGTCAATGACCAGTCATGACATGAGGTGGCCCGTTGGTTTCGGACAGATCTTTTCCATCTTACTCGGTATTGTCTGTTTTCGAGCTCCGAATGGCCTATGTCATAAAAACCGCGTCTGCCGTCCAAAAAGCGATTGGTTTCTTTCCGAATACTCTTTCAGATGTCCTTAGAGTCTCCACAAAATTTCACCTTATTTGGATGGGTGACGCATCCGCTATGGCCAAATCTTCTCGGCTTATCTCATCTCGGAGCTCCTTAGTAATTTCCTCATAACGTCTGCGTCCTCCGAGAAAAAATGGATTTTCTTCGATCATAATCTTCCTTTAAGTCTCCTTAAGAGCTCCACAAAATCTCAGAGTTTTTTGATGGGCGACGCTCAGTCAGCGAGTTATTTCCCTCGAAGTGTCCATCCTCAGAACTATCGGCTTCTCAGATTTTTAACTTCCTCCGGGGAATTTTCCTTGAGCTGAATATTTTTGTAAAAGCTTCATTAAGGTCTTGGGCATCTTAGAGCAATTTTCGAAAATTTTGAAAATCGTCTACAGCATCATTCTGAATTTATTTCTAACTCAGGGTATTCTTGGTTCCATACCGGGGTATTACATTCTCCCCCCCCCCCTCCTTAATAGAATTCGTCCTCGAATTCCTATGGCTGAGACGGTTCTCCCGGTTCCATCACTATATCTAATTGAAAGAATTCTGGATACTTTTCCTTGAATCTCTCCTCATCTTCCCACGTAATTACCATTCTGTTCTGTCGTCCCCAAAAGACTTGCAACTGAGGGATCTCTCGGTTCTTCAGCTTTCGGATTCTCCTTAATCCGATCTTGATAGGTCTTTGAGGATAGGTTAGATCCGTCTGAAGATCTTCTACTCTTTCGGGTTCAATTGCATCTGGGTCTCGCACATGATTCCTGAGCATTGACACGTGAAAGACAGGATGCATAACCATATCCTATGGTAGTTCGAACGGATAGGCTACCTCGCCGACTCTTCCTTTGATCCGGTACAGACCTATGTACCGTACCGCCAGCTTGCCAATCTTTCCAAATCGATCTTTCCCTTTCTGCGCCGATACCTTTAAATACACGAATTCTCCAACTTGAAATGTTACCTCTCTTCGTCCTTGGTCCACATACTTCTTCTGTCTATTCTGAGCTTTCTTCATGTTGGTTTGAACGATTCGTAACTTCTCTGTGGTCTCATCCACTATCTGTGGTCCAAATACCCTTCTCTCGCCAACTTCAGTCCAACAAAGCGGTGTTCGACAAGGCCTTCTGTACAACGCCTCATACGGAGACATCTTGATGCTGGCATGATAGCTGTTGTTGTAGGAGAATTCAATCAAAGGCAGATAATCCTCCCATACACCTGACGCGAGTCTCCCAAGGATTATGCACTCTAAGGTGGTCAAAGGGATAGGCTTTGCATCCAAGAAACCGTAAAGTCTCAGAGATCAAAGGATGTGGAGCGAATGGTCGCACAGAAGCTGCGGAAGACTTCTGATATTCCGGTTGATCCCTTGGATATGACGCACCAAGACGGATCGAAATGGATCGAAGGGTCGCACAAGAGTTGCGGAAGGCTCTTGATATTCCCGATGGATCGTAGGGAGCTTCAAAGGCTGCGGAAGACCTTTGGTATACCCGACTCAATGCCCTAGGATATGACGCACCTAGACGACAAAGAGGTTTTGATCAAGGATATTACGCACCATGATCAGATCAATGGGTATTACACACCGTTGACAAAGAACAATGAGTTAACCACTCAAAAAGGTTCCAAAAATATCAAACAAAACTTATTATTCAATTGAGATCAGTATTTATACAAAATACTTATGGTAAAAACTAGACAAATTAATTGTCTTGAAACTAGAAAATACAATTAACAAGGCAATGACCAAGACTAAACTTAATAAATTGAGTTGAACAACTCTTGGCCTCCAATGACTCTTGAACTCTAATTTTCGTCATTTTTCTTATGCAGAAAATTAAGTGATTTATCTGGGCACTTCTTGGACTTGTAATAGCTTCAAAATGGGCTGAACTTGATACATAACATCATGGTTGGATTTCGGAGTGCTCACCATGTCCAGAACTTCATAGATTAGCCCATAATCACCATCTTTGAATGTTGAAGATGCCATTTTGCTTTTGATCCATTAGAGTTGAGTCATGCCTTTTCTTGTGCTCTCCATTATCCTATCAACACCTCCCCAATCGAGAATGCATAACCTGAGCAGATCTTCCAACGTCCCGATTGTCCTCTCGGTCTGTCCGTCTGTCTCGGGATGAAAAGCTGTACTGAGATGTAGCTCGGTTCCCAAAGCACCATGCAAAGCTCTCCAGAATGCTGCTGTGAATCTCGGGTCTTTATCCGAAACAATGTTCATGGGTACTCCGTGCAGCTTTACGATCTCGTTCACGTACTGAATAGCTAAGACTTCCACCTTGTCAGAATCTCTTATAGCCAATAGGTGTGCTGTCTTGGTCAATCGATCAACAATCACCCACACAACATTATTCATTCTTCCTTTGGAAATTGGCAATCCCAAAATAAGATCCATGGATATGGAATCCCATTTCCACTCCGGTATTGGTAAGCTCTGTAATAATCCTCCTGGTACCTGGTGTTCAGCCTTGACTTGCTGACACACTTGACATTGATCAACTTGCTTGGCAACAGATCATTTCATTCTGGGCCAATGATAATATCGTCGGATGTCTCGGTACATCTTGGTGCTTCGAGGGTGAATGCTGTAGAGCGAACGGTGTGCCATCCGTAAAATTTCTCCTCTTAGTCCTCCTCCTTCCGGAACACTGATTCTTCCCTTAAGCAATAAAGTTCCATCCTCGGCTAAGTGATATCCACTTGGATCGGCCTCCTCCGATTCCTTGACTTTCTTAACGATCTTTATAATCTTCTCGTCCTTCTCTTGTTCCTCACGAATTCGCCGAATCAACCCAACTTGTCTTACTGCCTGTAAACCCAACGGCTCACTAGACTCTCCCTCTAACGCTGCCAAACTTACTTGCTTCATCTCTTGGCTTAAAACCTCCACTTCTTTCTCCACACTCACATCCGTTCTCCTTCTACTTAATGCATCGGCAACTGCATTGGCTCTGCCTGGATAGTACTGGATCTTGATATCGTAATCCGCAATAAACTCCATCCATCATCATTGCCGTAAATTGAGGTCTGCCTGGGTAAATAGGTATTTAAGGCTTTTATGATCAGTGAATACCTGCACCTCTTCTCCGTAAAGATATGATCTCCATATCTTCAACGCAAACACCACTGCCGCCATCTCCAGGTCATGAGTAGGATAGTTCCCTTCGTGCTTTCATAATTTCCTTGAAGCATATGCTATCACCTTCTCGTCTTGCATCAGAACACATCCTAAGACGATCCTCGAGGCATCATTGTAAACTGCATAAGGCCTGCCAGGCTCTGGTACCGTCAGAATTGGTGCCGTCATCAACGCCTTCTTAAGTTTGGTGAATGCTTCCTCAGCTTCTGAGTTCCACAGGAACGGTACATCCTTTCCGATTAGTTTAGTTAAAGGCTTCGCACTGGAGGGCAAACCTTTAACAAACTTCCGATAGTATCCGGCCAACCCGAGGAAACTCCGTACTTCCATAACGGATGCAGGTTGCGGCCAGTCTTGAATCGCTGATATCTTTTCCGGGTCAACGGTAACTCCTTGCTCCGAGACTCGGTGTCCAAGAAATCCGATCTCTCTCTTCCAAAACCGGCATTTACTGAACTTAGCGTACAACTTCTGAGTTCTCAACCTTTCCAGGACTTTCCGTAAATGTACCTCATGTTCTTCCTTCATCCGGGAATAGATGAGAATGTCATCAATGAAGATGATCACGAACCCATCCAGGTAATCGTGAAACACCTCATTCATCAACCGCATGAATACTGCTGGTGCGTTCATCAAGCCAAACGGCATCACCACGTACTCGTACTGGCCATACCGGGTGTTGAATGCAGTTTTCTCCACATCTCCCTCATTGATAGCGATCTGATGGTAGCCCGAGGCTAAGTCTATCTTAGAGAACCAACTTGCTCCTTGAAGTTGATCCAATAACTCGTCAATCCTTGGCAGAGGGTACTTGTCTTTAACCGTCACATTATTGATTCCTGGATAGTCGATGCATAGCCTCATGGTTCCATCTTTCTTCTTCACGAAAAGAACTGGTGCTCCCCAAGGAGACGAACTCGGTCGAACAAATCCCTTTCCGACTAGATCTTCTAACTGATTCTTCAATTCTGCCAACTCGGTCGGCGCCATCCGATAAGGGGCTTTAGCTATCGGTGCCGTGTCGGGTTTCAAAGTAATGGCGAAGGGGTTCTTCCTTGGCGGTGGTAACGTGGTCAAAGGATCAAACACATCAGCAAAATCTCGAACCACCGTGATCTCTTCAATCTTCAGCTCCTCCTCTTCCTCATCCTCAATCACCCTTATGGCTACTAGGTATACCTCACCACTTTCTAACTCTTTCACGACTTTAGCGGCTGCTATCAAAGATACCACGGGGCTAGGTCTAAACCCTTGGTACACAATTTCTGGCTTCTGACTTTCTCTAAAAGTCACTCTTCCTTTTTCATAGTCTATCTGGGCCTTGTACTTAGATAACCACTCCATACCAAGGATTACTTCAAAATGATTCATAGGAGTCTCTAAGAGGTTTACCTTAAAGATCCTATCACACACCTCCACAGGCACTTCCACTATCATCTTTAATGATCTAAGGGCCTTAGTTACGGGGGTTTCTATAATCACATTTACTTCCTTAATCACAAAGGTTCCTCTAAACTGAGATGCTATCTCAGGAGTTACGAAACTATGGGTAGCTCCTGAACCGAACAAGACATGCGTGGGATTCCCACCAACATGCAGTGTTCCTATCAGACCACCACAATACTATTCAATTATTCAATCATCACAGAACATGCATCACACATAAAGGGGGTTAGGGCCCATTACATACCTGTTATAGGACCATTGGATGGTCCTACCGAATCGAATGCCACTCCTTCCAGCGCATATACCTTGCTTGCTGTGGCTTGGCGTTTGGCTGGGGGAGGTTCAATTGCCAGTCGAGTGGGTGGTGCGGGAAGACTTCCTCTTTGCATGCAGTTCGTTACGTAATGGCCTCTCTCTCCACACTTGAAACATACGACCGGGATGGAAATCGGGTTAAGAGTATTTGTCGGGCTACGTGTATTTGGACAGTTTCATGACATATGTCCCTCTCCTCCACAAATAAAGCAAAACCTGGGGTAACTCGGACCTTCTTGTCCACCGGTCCTCCCACCACGGTACTGACCAAAATTCCTTCCTCCGCGGAATCCTCCGCGGTTCGCCCTTGGAGCTGAATTCGAACCGTGATCGCTCTCTCCTTTCTTCTTGTTTCTCGCCATCTTTTCTTGATTCAAATAAGTCTACATTCACAGCCTTCTCTATCGCCTCATGGGGGTTGGTGTAAGTTACAGATTGTAGACGGCTGCTTATCTCCGGGTTCAAACCTTGCATGAACTGACGTGCTAAGGCCTGGTCACTAAAGTTGCAATAGATAGCAAAGCGTTGAAGCTTCATGAATTCGGCTTCGTACTCTCAAACATTCTTGTCTCCTTGCTCCAAACGTAAAAACTTCTGAGTCACACGATCTCGAGCTTCTGGTGGGAAGTACTTGTTTTCAAATTCTTCTTTAAACTCCTCCCATGTATGAATCTCATAGCCGGTCTCACGATCAATACTATTCCACCATCCCAACGCTTCCTTCTCTAAATAGTATACTCTTATATCCTTCCGGAACTCCTCGGGACATCTCGTCGCAGCGAAATTCTTTTCAAGGCACATTAACCATGCGTCTGCCTCGTATGGATCAGGTTTTCCTCCATACTTGTACGTCCCCAAAGTTTTCATGGTAGTCACGATTTTCAAGTAGTCTGGAGCCTTAGTCCCCTCTGGCCCAGGATTAGGTGCAGTCCGATCCATAATTACTTTGGAGAGTAATTCATGGACCATGCCCAAGGTAGGGTCGGCTTGCCTTTGCCTTCCTTCATCTCGCCTTTCATTATTTTTCTGCCCTCCATTTTGGTTCACCAGTTCAGGTTGCCTTCGACGACTTGTCGCGGTCGATGATCGAGTTCCCAAACTCCCATTCTCAGATTCTACGGGACTTAACGAAAGATGAGTCGAGTCATCCGGGCTCGGCTCCCAATTAGGATTGGTTTCTGTAGCTTCTGAACTTTTTGATTCTACTTCCGTCTCAGCGGTGTGACTACGCCTAACAGGGTTTCTGCATTCATGGTTCGGATACAAGTACGGACTGAACGTTTCTGAACGCTGCCCCTCTTCATCCCAACTCACCGACAATTCCCTCAGCCTTCCAACGCTTAGCCCACAGTCAGACATCTGTTACAAGGAAACTAACCGTTTAACAACCTATTGAGCGGAACATACCGGAATTCCTAATTGACTTTTGCGACACCTTTGACTCGATAAAACATTGAAAACGCGGAAAATACTGGCCGCGTGAGCATGATCATGAACCATGCTCTGATACCACCATTTGTAACACCCTTGGTTCGGACTATGTAAAATCGACCGATCAACAATCAAACAAGAACATGAACGACCAACTCTACAAGCCTAAACCGCAGATGCCACAAGTCGGGGTTAACTAACGAATCAGTTAATTCTAGGACAAACCCAAAACAAGCCGTTCCGAAAGCTAACTCCGAAACCTCTCGACCTTAGCATAAGGCTTTTCAACCCGTACTTCGGTCTCGAGTGTGTTAGCCCAGAAAAGGACTAATATCATTCAAGCCAGTCTAAGTTCACAAAACATTCCATCTTATTCATCCTTTAAACATCCAAAACAGAGTTTTACAAACTAAAACCGAGTAACGGCCGCATTTTAAGATCCAAAAGAACGGAAAACTTAACATACTTTCTTACAATGAGTCTTTTGCAAAAAGCCAAATAAACTACTTCCGGCAGTCCTACGTTTCGCCACTCAATCTACAAGCTACTCAAGGGTTACCTGCGAAAAAGGGGAGGAAAGGAAAAAGGGTGAGTAATTGGGATGATTACTCAGTGAGTCCGAGACATAATGATTCCCAACCCAAACAAGCAAGCAACGAGATAATCAATCAATCATGCAATTAGCCAAAGCAAAGTAATTTAAAAACACAAGCCAACACCACACTCCTTCACACGCATGCCGTATCCCACGCCGTGAACCACTCCAGCACTTGTTATCACAAAGACAAACAAGTCGGAACTTCACCACACCTAAACCGAACACAGGCAAATGACTCGGTGCATATTCGGCCGGCTCCGTCTCACTACGGAAACCGTCTCATACCCCGTCAGGTATACTCGGCCCTAGGCAGCAATCCAGTCTCTCCGAGTCTTCCCCACTTCTCTGTCCTTCGATACTTTGGAGGAACATGGGGGATACGGACACGCCAACACACAACCACGTACTTCACCAAAACACAAACCACCAATTACACTCCACAACAACCACACCCTGCAATACACGTTAGTTCAACAATTCCGGATCCTGGATAACATAACCCGAAGCGCACTGAGGCACCCAGAGTTACATCACGCCGGTCCTCATGCAACACTCAACCATGCATATACAACTATACAACCAGCAATCCAAGCATGCAATCAAAGAAACAGCACAACCAATCAAAAAAGAAACAAGGTTCCATCGTAATTATTTCGGCAGCATAACGCTTTCACGTCATGGTGCAGAAAATAAGAACGACGGGCTACTAAACACGGAACTCACCTTAACGGATGCTTTTCCTGGTCTCTAGCAACTTCTATTCCCGAGCTAAGCTTCCTACAGCTTACGCACACACTACCTCACTTTTCTCTCTCTTGATTTATGGTCTAACCTTTAACGAAACTAACAAAGGAGGGAAACGAAATTCGTGAATGAGGATAACTGAAGAGGTCTTGGGGTATTTATACCCATTTCGGATTGATAAGGGCTTGACACCTTGGCCTACATTAAGCACTCGCCACCTCTTGCTTCTAAACACATGTCACCTCTCATGCCTAAATCTCCTGACACCTTGATCTGCACTTATTCTGGAGTAGACACATGTTGATGAGTCAATGACCAGTCATGACATGAGGTGGCCAGTTGGTTTCGGACAGATCTTTTCCACCTTGCTCGGTATTGTCCGTTTTCGAGCTCCGAACGGCCTATGTCATAAAAACCGCGTCTGCCGTCCAAAAAGCGATCGGTTTCTTTCAGATGTCCTTAGAGTCTCCACAAAATTTCACCTCATTTGGATGGGTGACGCATCCGCTATGGCCAAATCTTCTCGGCTTATCTCATCTCGGAGCTCCTTAGTAATTTCCTCATAACTTATGCGTCCACCGAGAAAATATGGATTTTCTTCGATCATAATCTTCCTTTCAGTCTCCTTAAGAGCTCCACTAAATATCAGAGTTGTTTGATGGGCGACGCTCAGTCAGCGAGTTATTTCCCTCGAAGTGTCCATCCTCGGATCTATCGGCTTCTCAGATTTTTAACTTCCTCCGGGGAATTTTCCTTGAGCTGAATCTTTTTGTAAAAGCTTCATTAATGTCTTGGGCATCTTCGAGCAAATTTCGAAATTTTTTAAAATCGTCTACAGCATCATTCTGAATTTATTTCTAACTCAGGGTGTTCTTGGTTCCAAACCGGGGTATTACACGGACGGTAGAACAAAGCCAGATGCCGGGTCAAACTCAGCCGCCTCTCCGGACGGTCGAGCTTCACCATACTTCTGCTAGCGATACATTCAAACACCCTCCATGCCAGGATATGTCGCCATCGTATCAACGAAGTCAGGACCCTTTGGAGGAGCGCGCCCTTCTAAAATATCTTTCGCGTTAAGAAAGCGACGCCAAAGATCAGGACACTCCCAATCGATCTGCTTTTTGTCAACTTCTTCACAGATATCTTCAACTCCGAAAACTCTAGGAGCGAAAGGATCACGAACTAAGAAAAGAAAAAGTGCAGGGTTGTGAGAAATGAAATTGTGGAGGATGAAACAAAGGAATGAAGACTACTTATAGAAAAAATCCACAAAAGAGGAAACACTTACGTGGCACATTCCACTCTTTTCTAACCGGGCCGCCGTAATCGGGACTGACCGTGAGCGGGCTGCGCTTCACGTAGAAAAACTGATTCCTCGAAGCTTTGCAATTACTCCGAAGGCCGTTGTAGAAACGCTTCACATTCTTCTGGACGTTAACAGAGCAATAAAGATCAGAAGTAGAAGTTTTCATCAAGGAAAAGAAATTCCGAATAAGGTCGCCCTCCAGCTTGATTCTGCATTCTGCGCTAGCCCTGGGCGTTCGGGTACCCGTTCGGGTTCGGGTCGGGTTTTTCGGATTTTCGGGTTTTTGGGTTTGGCCTCATAAGATCCATTCGGGTTCTATGAATTTTCGGGTCGGGTTTGGTTAGTAATTTTTCGGGTTCGGGTTTATTTTATAATATCAAATAAGTCCCATTTTGTAATCAAACTCTATTCGGATTCGGATTAAACTACTTCGAGTCTGGATACCCATACTAATTAATAACAAATTCTAACTTAAAAACACTAAACTAAACAATAAAACTGAATTCTGGTTATGTTTTATGAGTTATTTTTATTATGTTTATGTTAAAAATAATAAAACTGATTTAAAATCTAAATTCTCATATTCAGTCTAAATTTCTGTAATTAATCCTAATTTTAACTAATTATTTTTTTTTTGCCTAAGTCATACCAAATATTAAACATAAACATAAAAAATATAAATCATGAAACTGAAACTGAAATCTTAAACATAATATTAGGAATAAGTCATACAACTCAAACCCAAAATGTGGAAACTTAAAATGCTTAAATAAAAAGACACTGAAAATGTTAAAATTTGCCGAATCACAACCAGAAAATGCTGAAACACACAATGTTTAACAACTGTCGAAGTAAAAAATGTCGTTAACCGCCGAATCTTCAAACAGAAACACAACCAGAAAGTGCCGAAACACACAATGTTTAACAACTGCCAAAGTGGAAAATGTTGTTAACCGCCAAATCTTCAAACAGAAACACAAAAGGAGAAACTGCCATCTTCTCTATCCTGAAACACATAAACCATATCAAAGTACTAGCTTAATACTATTAGCAAGAGACAAAGTAAAACAATATAAAATACAAGTTTCATATTACCTTACAGCCGAGAGAAGCAACATTGCATTTGTGGTCTTATTTAATGATCAAACTCTACAAAACGTAAACAAACCAATTGTGAAAAACAAAACAAGTATGTGTAAAATATTTGTGAAAGGAAAATAATTGTAAAAAGAAATTATACCTCGCTGGAGAGCTTCTTGATCTTGAATTTCTTGAAGTATTTGTGCCATTGTAGGCACTCTTGATTCATGTCGAATGTCTTGCTTCATCCATTGCTCTGTGCACATCAAAACCTCCACCATGAAATGAGTAAGACAGCTTCGGGAGGGCTCTATGATTCTACCACTAGTGCTAAAGGCACGCTCGGATGCAACAGAGGTCACTTGCATTGCTAGGACATCACGGGCCATCTCTGAAAGAACTGGATATTTGGTACAGTTTCGCTTCCAAAACGAAAGGACATCATACTCCACACCAGCCATCGACTCAAAATTCTCAACGTTTCCAGCTCATCCCGTTTTTCTTTTACTCCTAACTCATTAAGCATCGCCTTGTACTTACTATCAATCCTCTTATAACCTAAATCATCATCAACAAACTCCATCATGTGAGATGCTTGATCTCGGCTAGACTGAGATGTCTGACTTCCAATAGTCTGACCTGGTTGCTCGGATCCTTGACCATATCTCAGACTATACTCCCTGAACATACTACGCAGCACTCTAACCACAGAATCATACATCTCCTGACACTCTAAACTGCCTTTCCCATACAGATCTTCAAAACACATTTTTGCAAGCTCCATCTTCTTAGTCGGATCAAATACCGTAGCCACAATCAACATCTTATTGATGTTTTTTAGCCCATCCCAGTACCTATCAAACTTCTTAAGCATCTCCACGGCACTTGACTTCAAATCAGAATCTAAACTATTGCTCAATGACATCAGATTTGTCGCTATGGTAACAATCTCCTCATAGCATTTGTGCGCATTAACAGAGGAAGAAGCTGATATTACTAAGGTTGAGTTGAAAAATATGACAAGGAACCTACATAACCTTTCAATAGCCTTCCAATTGCTGTACTCAGGAGGTCCGGCTCTTTTCTTTCCATTATCAACCTCCAAAAATAGTCGTTGTAGAGTTTATCCTCTTCCTCCATCTTCTCAAAAGCACCCTTAAACTTAAGGGCTGTATTCAACATAAGGTAGGTTGAATTCCACCTAGTTCTCACATCTAATGGCAAGCTACCCCTTGAAATCTTACCTGATTCTACTTTCTGCTCAAATGATGCTAGCCTATTTGCATGAGACCTTACATAAACCACAGAATTACGGATTGCAGAGACACTATCATTTACTTCAGCCATTCCACTTTTCACAGTAAGGTTTATAATGTGAGCACTACATCTAACGTGCATGAAGTCCCCATCTAAGACTAAGGAATCCTCAGACTGCAATGAAAACTCAGCTTGAAACTTTCTCAAAGCAGCAGAATTAGCTGATGCATTGTCCACAGTAACACAAAAGAGTTTCTCTATTCCCCAATCAGCCAAGCAGTCTAAGAGAACCTTACAGATTGTCTGACCTTTGTGATCTGTGATGTGTTTGAACCCAATGATAAGCTTCTTCAGACGCCAACATGCATCAATGTAGTGGGCGGTTATAACCATATAACTCGCACCTGCACACAAAGTCATAAAGAGAATTAAAACAAATACAAGAAAATAAGAAACTAATCTAATACAAACTCAATATTCAAATTAAAAAAATTACCTGTTGTTTGAGCGATTCAGGTTGCCACTCGAGCTCATGCGACCCAGGCTGCCTTAGAGGCCTCGGAGAAGGAGTCCCGGAAGAAGGAAAATAAGATTAAGGCCCTGGAGATCAAGCTTAAGAATGCGGAGAAGAGGTCTCAGTAAGAGCTCAAGAAGGTGCTTCCTGAGGCTGAGCGGAAAATGGAGCTAGCGCTGAAGTGCTGCCGTTGGGAGTTGGTCGAGAAGTACTGTCTCCGCATTCAGGGCGCTAAAGCTGCTCTAGCGCCGATGCGTCAGGCTAAATACGGCGAGACCGCTTTGTCCGAGGTCGGCTCGAGCCTTTGTCTGGTCTGGGACATCAAGTCTGGGAAGTCCAAGGTCGAGGAGAAGGAAAAGAAGTTGGAGGATTCGCTGGAGCAGCTCAAAGGAGGAGGTTGGGTCGACTCCTACGATCGGGCTGCTACCGTCCTCGACAGTTACTTGGTCTGTTTTCTGGTTTCTCCGTGCCAGTCCCAGGCTGCTGAGGCCTTGGATTACGGAGCTCCTACCCCTCTTGTTGAGTATGACTAGGTATTTTGACCCTTTATTTTATCTGCTTTGTCCGCCGAACTGGGTCGTTTGATGTCTCCTTTTATGGAGATTTATTATCTCTTTGCTTTGCCTTTAATTGTCCTGGACTGCTTGTTTCGCTTTTGAATCCGAACAAAGGCTTCTCTTCGGGTTAAAGGAGAAAAAGGGCGGCTGGCCTGTCTCTCTACGGAGGACGGACGGCTGGTTCGTTTTGTAGAGCGAAGGGCGGCTGGCCCGTCTCTCTACGGAGGACGGGCGGCTGCTCGTTTTGTAGAGCGAAGGGCGGCTGGCCCGTTTTGTAGAGCGAAGGGCGGCTGGCCCGTCTCTCTACAGAGGACAGGCAGCTGGCCCATTTTGTATTGTGAAGGGCGGCTGGCTCGTCTCTCTACGGAGGACGGGCGGCTGGCCCGTTTTGTAGAGCGAAGGGCGGCTGGCCCGTCTCTCTACGGAGGACGGGCGACTGGCACATTTTGTTGAGCGAAGGGTGGCTGGCCCGTGTCTCTACGGAGGACGGGCGGCTGGCCCGTTTCGTAGAGTGAAGGGCGGCTGGCCCGTTCTTTTGGGCGGCTGGCCTATTTCGGAATTGATCGGTATTGCGTTGGAGTGTTATTCCGGACACTCGAACTCCAGACCAGGTCATCTTTACGAATATTCCCTGCGTTAAATGCAGTCTTTTATTGTTGTGGGTGACTGAGCTTGTTCGGATCCCTCTTTTGACTGAACGCTTTTAAGATCTCGCATCAGAGCCGGTTTGATATCGCGTTCTCGAGATGTCTTTGACCATTTTTCCATGTCAGGCGCTTTACTGGGTTTAGAGAGTTTACTTCGTTCCCTACGCTTTGCACTATTTGCCTATGCGAGGCGTTAGTGAAGGTAAACTAAACAGAACATCGTCTTGAGCGCTTCCTGCAGGATCGCGGGATGTCAGGTTACGCCCTTCGGATGTTAATCAGGAAATTTGTATAGCGCGCTAGTCTTATCCTCTGCGGGATGTTGAGAGAACCATGGTTTAAAAAGATAATCTTGTTGTGGCCAGCAACAGACGGATTTGTTAGGGGGGACTTAAGTATTTGGGAGAACTATCTCGATTGGTTGGTGATCTCGGATAAGTTACGAGATGCTAAGTCTCGATGTTCATCCGATTTTATGTTCGAGTTTAAAGATGTGTTATGAGATACTAAGTCCCAATATCCATTTTCCTCGGGTTTTTCTGGATCCGTTCGCTTTCCTTATCAAGTTTCGAGATGCTGAGTCCCGATGTTTTTCGGAATGGTGTTTTCGGAAAACTTTTCAAACTTTGGATGTGTTATGAGATGTTAAGTCCCAATGTCCATCCTCTTGATTTGTTTACGAAAATTTGGGAGTATGTATATACGGACCCACTCCCCCCCCCTTTTTGAGGAGAGGGGGCAACTGAACTCGTTTTTTAAGCGAGCTGCCTACGTACCCTTTGTGAAAAGGGATCAAGTCACCGATAGTTCTTTTTTTTTTTTTTAGTGGTGAGAAGACGGCTAAGTCTTGGTGATGGAACCGTCCGTCGTAGTTTCAGTGGTTTCTGAGGTTCTTTTCTTGGTGGTTTTTGTCTCTTCTTGGTTGGTTTCAGTTTCTGTTAGTGGAAACTCCGTTTTTCGAACTGTTCAGTTCTGCTTATTTTATTTCCCAGCTCGGGGACTCCATCTTCCTTCTTCCTTTTCGGGTTCTCTCTCAGCGGGATAGTTGGATTCCGAAGCTTGTGCTCTGCCAAAAAACAGATCCGGGCCTCTTTCTGATTTCCCCAGACAGTCTTGATTCCATTCGGAGTTGGAAATTTTAGACAGAGGTGATAGGTCGACGGGATCGCTCGCATTGAATTGATTCACGGAGTTCCCATTATCACGTTATAAATCGCGGGGTGGTTTGCCACCGCGAAGTTGACTATCTTTGTGATTCCACCGGCGCGAACTGGGAGCTGGATTGTCCTGTCTGTCACTGTGACTTCGCCTGAGAACCCGGTCAGCGACCTCAGATTGGGCTTTATCATCGATGGGTCTACCTTCATTCTTTGAAGCGTTTCCCAAAAAATGACGTCTACCGAACTTCCTGTATCGATCAAGACCCGAGAGACGACATGGTCGTTGATGTCCAGCTCCACCACCAATGGGTCGTCATGAGGTTGATCGAGACCTTCGGCGTCCTTTTCGTGAAAGGCTATTCGGTCGTCATTTTCAGTGATCGGCTCCCGCAGGTTTGTCTCCTTATCTCCTCTTCTCAAGAACGCCTTTATCGAGGCCACTGTATCTCGGAGGTACTAAGATCCTCCGATGATCATGTGGATCCTCCTGCGGTTTACGGCGGAGTCATCTCCGTTCGGTCTCCTGCCCCGTTTGGGGGTATCCTCGTCAGGCCTTTCGGGACGTTCCTGATTTGGTCGTCCGCCTGGGGGGCCAACATCTTCTTCGGTTGCTCCAAGACTTTCCAGAGTCACTCCGTTTCAGAGTTCTCCGGCTAATAGCTTCACCGCGAGCCTTCTTCCGACAGTCCTGCAGTTTTCGGTTGAGTGGCCTTGGTCTTGTGGAAGGTACAGAAGGCGTTCTCGTTGAATCCTGGTCGGTTCCATGTATTCCACGGCCCTCTGTTGCGCCCATCGGATGTTCTCTCTGTGTTTATTTGGTAGTTATGCGCTCCACCCGGGATGGGTTCTTCCTCTCGGCCGATTCGCCTACTTTTTCTCTCGTTTGGAACGTTAGAAGGTTGTACCGTGCCTTTAGCGACCACTTTCGAGGATTGGTGC
Organism: Isatis tinctoria; assembly: GCA_010577795.1. Lineage (NCBI taxonomy): Eukaryota > Viridiplantae > Streptophyta > Magnoliopsida > Brassicales > Brassicaceae > Isatis > Isatis tinctoria. Next base: position 16,766,968 of record CM021245.1, on the reverse strand, counting down.
TTTCCGGCCGGGACCCTCATGTCTTCCTCGTAGATTACGAAGTTGCAAGCGCGGTGGAGAGCGTCTTGAATGGTTACTGGCGGATTTACGGTAATTTCCTTTCGGAAGCTCGAAGCCTTTAGCAAGGACTTCTTTAGGGAATTTATCGCGGCACTATCGCTTAGGCCGTCAATCTTGGAGACAATCACCTTGAATCTTTCGATGAAAATCTCGAAGACTTTCTTCGGGTCCTTGCGATAGCGAGTAGAGGTCTGCGTCGGATGTCGACTATCTTATGAAGAGTGAGTAATGCTTCAGAAAGGCTGCCGACAATTGGTTGAAACCGTTGATCGAGTCTCTTTCTAGCCTCGAGAACCATGACAGGGCTGATCCTTTGAGATGTTCCACGAAGAGGAGGCAGAATCCAGCGTCCCACTCTTCGTGTTTGAATCTAGCCCGTCCCATCGAGATGTGAAAGGCTGTCATGTGGGCCTTCGGACCGGTCGTCCCGTCGTAGAAAGGGATTCGGATTTTTCCCGGGTCAGAAAGTCTAACGCTCGTGATCCTTGAAGTGAATGGGATCTTTTGCGTTTCCTCTAAGACGCGGTCAATTTCCGGGGCCGCACTCATCACTTTATGGACTTGCAACCTCACCTCCTTCATCTGACTCGTGGTGAGTTCCAGGCGGGCACGGAGTTCATCCAACTAGTCCCTTTGGCTAGCGGATTGATTAGCTCGGGTCACTCGTTCCGCTTTTTCCTGCTCTTCGATCCAGCGGAGCTCTTCCTCGTCCGCGTCTAGGTCTCCAGCTTCGTCGTCGGTTTCGCTTTCCTCCCTGTCCGCTCCGTTTGCGGTGTTTCTAGGGTTTTCGCCGTTGGTCAGTGTGGAAGTCGGCCGTTCAGCGGTTCGCCTAGTGGCGCTTTTCCCGTGCAACGGAGGGGGCGCCGATGGTTCTTTCCTCGTTCCGATGGGGGTTTGTTCGTCGGGATTCTGATGGCCCGGGAAGTTCGCTCGTGGGGTGAAAACAAGGCGTCTTGCTCCGAAAGTCGGGGGGCCATGTGCTAGCTCTTGGGAAGCTGCTCTTTCCTGCGCGGCCGCTCTCTCTTCTCTGTTTTGCTGCTCCACGATTTCGGCAACCATGTTCCTCATCTCGGTGATCGCCGCGATCTCTGGGGCGGCGTTGGCCGTTTCCGTGATGATTGGGTTTTCTGTCGGCATTCCGAATCTCGTTAGCGCACTGGCGGAGGTCCCGGTTATCCCAATCGCTCCGTCGGCGGATGTCCCGACGGCAGTCGCTCCGGTTCCGGCTACCGATGTACCGATGGCGTGAATTCCCGTTCCTGCCATTCCCGTGGCGGCTGCTCCGGCCGGTTGGTTGATGATATCGTCGGTTCTTCTGGTCATTCTTCCGTATCCTTTTCGTTCTAAGGGTTAAGAATATTTCTTGTCCCCAGAGACGGCGCCAAACTGTGAGAGCCGAAACTCACACTGTCAAATTTTATATTTTCTGGGGGCTCAAAAATTCTATTTTAAAGAACTAAAGGAGCGAAAATGTAAAAAGAGAGATTTTATTGATGATTTCTGAAAGTACAAGAATAAATAGCAAAAGCTGAAAAGTCTTATATTTCTAAAACTCCTAATACTCGGATTTTGGATGCCCCTAACCCTTATATACTGACGATCCTAGGGTGCTGAGACTTCATATTTTCGATGTGGGACTTAGTGATTTCTTCCCACCCGCCGACTTAACCTTTTGGGCCCGAAATCCGGCCCGAAAACCTTCTGGGATCCACCTGCACGTTCTGACCCAAATCTGGCCCGCCTTTTATAACCGATGAATAGTAAACCGTGAATAGTAATCCAAATCTTGGTTTAGACTTAATTCGATTTTACGGTTAACTTTGTCTTGAAGTGAACAGTATTTGACGGTTTTTCCCGCGTGAATAGTTTTCCGAACGTTTTACGACTTTTGAGATTTGAGCCGCCCGTTCTTTATTCGAACTTCCAGCCGCCGGTTTTGATATTGATGGCCAGCCGCCGATTCCTTTGGCTAATGTGTTCGGGCGACTGGTCCATGGACGGCTGAACGTCGGTCACGGTCTTTCGAAGAATGTTTATGGACGTTTTTGGAGTCAGAACATGCAAATGCCTAATCTTCGAGTCGGTCCGGGCTTAGAGTTATGCTTGATGGTCGGTCGACTGGACAATGTTCGGATAACAAGTCTTGACTAAGAAATGATCAACGGTGGCTGGCCTTATCCCAGCCACCGGGCGATGCTTGGATGGAGACATGGGCGGCTGGCCTTATCCCAGCCGCCGGACCAAGCTTGAAGGAGGCACGGGCTGCTGGCCTTATCCCAGCCGCCGAACAATGCTTGAGGGAGGCACGGGCAGCTGGCCTTATCCCAGCCGCCGGACTGAGCCTCGAAGGGAACATGGGCGGCTGGCCTTATCCCAGCTGCCGGACCAAGCTTGAGGGAGGCACGGGCGGATGGCCTTATCCCAGCCGCCGGACTGAGCCTCGGAGGGAACATGGGCGGCTGGCCATATCCCAGCCGCCGGGCCTTGCCTTGGGTCGTCCGTGGGCGGTTGGCCTTAGCTTGTCTGGTCCATGTTCGAGATAAGTTCCATTTGATCTCGACCTTGACTTCTCGTTCCGTCAATCTCCGAGGAGGGGATTTCGACCCCAACAGTTAGTGATACACGAGTTTTAAACCCTTTTTTCCTACTGCATGTGCACAGCATATGAAGTAGTATTTAGGGGTCGATCCCACGAAGACCAGTTTTCACACTTTGATCTAATGAGCTAAATCAAAAGCTAAGACAATTCAAATATGTTTTTGGTTTTTGTAGATAGCAATAATAAAAGCGAAATCGGTTGTAAAGATTATATTAAACAAGCGTTAGGTCAAGGAATATCGCAGGAGATTCAGAGCAACGGATCAAACAACTATTCAGGCAATGATTAAGCACAAGTCTAGAACTCAAACATAAAGATAATATCAATCCACTGTCGTGGTATCAATAACTTTGTCTAGCGACCTAGAAATCCTAACTGTCGTTGGTACTAGAAATCGCAAACAAGCATTAAGGATAGGTTCGCTTTGTTCACAATTCTCCACTACATCTACTGTCGTAGGTAATGAATAAATTGCTCACCAATGTTTATTCTAGCAACCTAGCAACTGTCGTTGTCTAAATTAACCTAAGATCATAAATTAAGCGGCCAGTTTAACTCAAGCAATAAGATCAACAAGGATGAAGACTATCAATTCTATTTAGCCTATTTGTGTTTAATCCTTTAGCTCATGAATTCCTTTGACAAACCTTAACCTAACTAAGAGATCTACTCAGACATGATTAAAGAAGAAAACAAAGAGATTATAAAGTTCATCATAAAGGCTTGAATAGATAACAAAAGCTGGATATAAACTTATAAGAACTTAATTAAAGCATAAATATAAGAACTGAAAGTAAAACTTAAAGCATAAGCATAAATATAAGAACTGAAAGTAAAACTTAAAGCATAAGCATAAATGTATAAAGCTTAAAAGAAACTAAATAAAACTAAATAAAAGCATAAACATAAAAGCTTAAAACTGAAGAAGGAGCAATGCTTTGAAGCTAGAGAAGAGAGAAGGAAGAAGATGGTGTGTTTGTAAACATCAAGAGTGAGTTCTATTTATAGGCCAAGGTGTAGGGGAGTAGGTAGGACGGGGAACGGTCGTTCTAGGTGGAGAACGATCGTTCCCAATGGTAGATCCGTAGTAGGTGAGATGCGGAGTCGGGGAACGATCGTTCTGATGGTGAGAACGGTCGTTCCTTAGTATTTTTGTCGGCAGGGTAGGTGAGTGTGGGAACGGGCACATGGGAGAGAACGATCGATCCATAGAACATTTTTCGGCAAGGTTGGTGAAGAGGGGAACGATCGTTCTTGGTGGAGAATGATCGTTCTTCTTGGTCGTTCTAGTCCAAGAACAGTCGTTCCTTTGCTTGATCCTTTTCTCGTTTTTCCATCTTAACTTGACTCGAACATGTCCGTAAACGCCAAACTCCTTCGGAACTCCATAGAATCTGTAAAAAGACTCAAAACAAAAGAAAAGACTCGAAAAACTAACGAAAGATGCAAATCAAAACTTAAACCGAATACTAAAAACGAATCAAAATACGTTAAAAACACATAATATCAACTCCCCCCAACTAAAACCTTTGTTTGTCCTCAAACAAACTAAAGCTTAAACCGAGAAGAAAGATTTGAAAAACGTGTGAATCTCGTAAAACTTATAGGACCATACTCTAAATCAATTGCCCGTAAACCGCATTCGCAAGGTTCAGATCAAACCGTACTTCATTGTACTTCTCCATAACCGTAGTTAATAAGTGAAATCTCATGATCAAGCAGAACTCAATATTTAACATTCATTATCAAATGCGTGTACTCTCACAAAGGGAATATCTACAACGTTATGGTCTAGGTATCAAGGTTGGTATTTGGTGGCTCAAGTGTTTCGGTTTCTTTTAGCAGTACAAACGGATGCAAATCATTATGCAAAATCACAGTGAGACACAGACCAATTAGGAGGTACACAACTCTCCTTAACTCTAATCCTTCTACCCTCATTTAACAAGTCACAAACAAGAACATGATTTCTTTTGACGTTTTATGAAATTTAAAGATGTTACCTTGACTTTACCTGTTCCTTCTGTTTTCTTTTCTCTTTTTTTTTTTTTTTTTTTTTGCTGAAAATATATCGGAGAAAGGAACCGGTTAGTCTCTAAGATCTGCATCAAAAGAATTTCAACGATGTAAGCTTATTTCTTGAATACAAACTTCTACCCATTTAAAAGTTCATCCTCTTTCGAAACGAAAATTTTCGATGAATATATTCAAAAAGAGATCACTTTTCTAGACGAATCCCATGAGTTTAATCAGAAAGAGACCACCTATCTAGACACAATCCTAAAGAAAAGTTGTGTCGGTTCGTATACTCCATAGTTTTTGCACATGAATGCCAATGACAGTAAACGAAAATAAGTGGGTTTCAACATGGAAATGGTAAGGGTGTGGTACTAGACCAAGGATAAGTCTAGCCATTTGGAGTTAGCAAAGATTGGTAGAAATGATGCAAAGAAAACTCCAAATGTAAAATCCAATACATGATTATCAACCCCCTAAGTGAGATAAATTAAGTCCATATTAAGTTCCGATAATTCGATTAAGTTCAGATGATTTGAGAAATTCACTAAATGATCAAGTTATGGATTTTTCTGCGTTTCCAAACTATCCTCAAACAATGCTAAGCAGTCCTAACGCAATGACATCGAACATGTTGCAAATCCAAAAAGTTTAATAAAATCACACAATGTTTTGACTCGATAAATTTTTTTTTTATTTTTTTTTTTTGAAACACACCAAAATAAAACATAAGAAATAAACATCCATAAAACACACCGTTAGTACCCAAATGAATCCCTCCCCCAGACTTGTTTTTAACCGTCCCGGTTAAAACAAATCTGAAAGAGAAACCCGCAAATTGTAAAATAAAATATGGATATAACAAGGGTGATAGAAATAACCACAAGTTCAGTGGTCGCTGGTGGAGCTACCGGTGCTGTTCTCTAGCCTTCTTCCGTGTAGAACGATCGTTCTTGGTAGGAACGATCGATCTCTTCACTTCCAGCAGAGCGGTTTTTCGGATACTTAATAAAAGCCTGCAAAAACAATCTCAAACAAAACAAGAAACGTAAATAAAACAAGAACGAAAAACTTCACGATATTTACATGTTACCTGGTGGGTTGCCTCCCACGAAAGCGCTTGTTTTACGTCGCTAAGCTTGACGTGGAGAGCTGATCATGCTTGAGGTGGGTCGCTTAAAGGAAAGGATTCCCCTTGTGTGATGGTTGAATCAGCGAGGTATGGCTTCAAACGCTGACCATTGACAACGAATTCTCTCCCCTTTTCGTCCAGCAATACCACAGCTCCATAAGGTCGGACTTCCTTGATTGCAAAAGGCCCAGACCATCTTGATCGTAACTTCCCGGGAAACAGCTTCAGCCGAGAGTTGAAGAGTAGAACTTGGTCGTTGGGAGTGAAGTTGCGAGCCAGTATGCACTTGTCGTGGTATGCCTTGGTTCGCTCTTTGTAAATCTTCGAGTTCTCGTATGCGAGATGCCTAATCTCCTGGAGCTCGTGTAGCTGCATCATGCGCCTTTCTGAAGCTGGTTTGATGTCATAGTTGAGCAGCTTAACTGCCCATGCGGCTTTGAACTCAAGCTCGACGGGGAGATGACAAGCCTTTCCGTAGACGAGGTGGAATGGAGTGGTCCCGAGAGGCGTTTTGTAGGCGGTCCGGTAAGCCCATAGAGCGTCGTCTAGCTTGGAAGCCTAGTCCTTCCGAGTTGTACTCACGGTCTTCTGAAGTATGCTCTTGATTTCGCGGTTAGATATCTCAACTTGCCCACTCGTTTGCGGATGGTAAGGCGTTGCGACCTTGTGCCTTACACCATTCTTGCGCAATAGATTCTCGAAGATCTTGTTGATGAAGTGAGAGCCTCCATCGCTGATGAGAACTCGCGGAACACCAAACCTAGGGAAAATGATAGATTTGAACATCTTGATCACCACCCTTGCATCGTTTGTGGGACTTGCCAATGCCTCAACCCATTTAGACACATAGTCAACAGCCACGAGTATGTACTCATTCCCAAAAGAAGATGGGAATGGTCCCATAAAATCGATACCCCATACGTCAAAGACCTCCACTTCGAGAATGAAGTTCTGTGGCATCTCATTTCGCTTGCTGAAGTTGCCCTGTCGCTGGCATGAATCGCATCTAGAGATAAAGCGCTGAGCATCTTTAAACATTGTTGGCCTTCAATACCCAGCTTGCAGAACCTTGGAGACTGTCTTGAAAGTAGCAAAGTGTCCAGCATAGGAAGAGCCATGACAGTGAAACAGAATCTCCGGTATTTCCTCCTCAGCCACGCAACGTCTGAATACTCCATCTTGGCAATGTTTGTACAGGTACGGCTCATCCCAGAAGTAATGGCGAATATCCTTTAGGAATTTCTTCCTTTTGTTGCCCACAAAACCGTGCGGTTCTAGATCAGCAGCTAGGTAATTCGCAATCTCACCAAACCAAGGAATCTGAGGATGTTGGCTGCTTTCGGTTTGGTTGCAGAATTAGGACTGAGCAGGTACTCACTGGGTGGGAGCACGTGCTTCCTCGATTTGGAATGTTCTGATCGAGTAAACTTGTTCTTCAGGGAGGCTGTCATTGAGTGGGAGTTCTTCATTAATCCGCATCCTAGATAAATGGTCGGCAGCTCCATTATCTATTCCCTTCTTGTCTTTGATCTCCAGGTCGAATTCTTGAAGTAGAAGAATCCACCTAAGTAGCCGCGGCTTAGCGTCTTTCTTGGTCAGCAGATACTTGAGTGCTGCATGATCAGTATGCACTATAACCTTTGATCCAACGAGATAGGACCGAAACTTCTCAAAGGCGAAAACGACGGCCAGAAGCTCCTTTTCTGTCGTAGCATACTTGCATTGAGCTCCCTGTCTTTCCTCTGGCCGAGAACTGCACCAACAGCATAGTCGCTAGCATCCGTCATAACCTCAAAAGGTAGGCTCCAATCTGGTGGTTGTACAATGGGTGCGCTGACTGTTGGGGTCGAAATCCCCTCCTCGAAGATTGACGGAACGAGAAGTCAAGGTCGAGATCAAATCACGAACATGGAACGGGCAAGCTAAGGCAAACTGCCCACGACCCGTCCAAGACACGAACCGGCGGCTGGGATGAGTGCCAGCCGCCGGGTCTTCTTCTCCATCCAAGGCCGGCGGCTAGGATGAGTGCCAGCCGCCGGGTCTTCTCCATCCAAGGCCGGCGGCTGGGATGAGTGCCAGCCGCCGGGTCTTCTTCATCCGAAACCGGCGGCTGGGATGAGTGCCAGCCGCCGGGTCTTCTTCATCCGAACATGGGACGGACGAGCTAAAGCAAACTACCCACGATCCATCCAAGATACGAACCGGCGGCTGGGATAAGTGCCAGCCGCCGGGTATTCCTCATCCGAAACCGGCGGCTGGGATGAGTGCCAGCCGCCGGGTCTTCTTCTCCATCCAAGGCCGGCGGCTAGGATGAGTGCCAGCCGCCGGGTCTTCTCCATCCAAGGCCGGCGGCTGGGATGAGTGCCAGCCGCCGGGTCTTCTTCATCCGAAACCGGCGGCTGGGATGAGTGCCAGCCGCCGGGTCTTCTTCATCCGAACATGGGACGGACGAGCTAAAGCAAACTACCCACGATCCATCCAAGATACGAACCGGCGGCTGGGATAAGTGCCAGCCGCCGGGTATTCCTCATCCGAAACCGGCGGCTGGGATGAGTGCCAGCCGCCGGGTCTTCACACGTCCTTGGCCGGTGGCTGGGATGAGTGCCAGCCGCCGGATCTTCATGATACACCAACCGGCAGCTGGGATAAGTGCCGGATCACTATTCATCGGCGGGCTGGATTTAGGTCAGAATGCACGGACGGATCATGGAAGACTCTCGGGCCGGATATCGGGCCCAAAAAGCTTAGGTCGGTGGCTGGGAAGGAAGGACAAAGTCCCACATCGGAAATCCGAAGTCTTAGCCTCCTAGGATTGTCAGTAAATATATGTACGCTCATGTAAGGATTAAATCTATCCCAGATCCGAGTATTAGGAGTTTTAGCAATATAAGACTTTTCAGCTTTTGCTATTTATTCTTGTACTTTCGGAAATCATCAATAAAATCTCTCTTTTTACATTTTCGGTCCTTTAGTTCTTTAAAATAGAATTTTCGAGCCCCCATAAAATATAAGTTTTGACAGTGTGAGTTTCGGCTCTTACAGTTTGGCGCCGTCTGTGGGGGAGGAAAAATATTCTTAACCCTAAGAACGAAAAGGATACGAAACGAAGACAATGACCAGAAGAACTGACGACATCATCAACCAACCTACCGGAGCAGCAGCCGGAATGGGACTTCCCGCCAATAGCACATCGGCGGCCGGAACCGGAACAACTGCCGCCGGGACATCCACCGACGGGGCAGTCGGAAAACCTGGGACTTCCCCCAGGGCCCTCGCCAGATACGGAATGCCACTCGAAGATCCGGTCATCACGGACACGGCCAACACCGCCCCGGAGAAAGCAGCAATCACCAAACTGCGGAACATGGTAGCCGAAATCACGGAGCGGCAAAACAGACAAGAGAGAGCGGCTGTACGAGAAAGAGCGGCTTCCCAGGAACCAGCACACGCCCCCCAGACGTTAGGAGTGAGACGCCCCATCTTCACCCCGCGAGCGGATCCCTCGGGCCGTCAGAATCCCGATGAGCAGACCCCGATCGGAACTAGGAGAGAACCGTTGGAACCACCCCCGCTGTACCGGAAGAGCGCCACTGGGCGAACCGCTGAACGGCCGACTTCCACGGTGACTATCGGCGAAAACCCGAAGGACACCGTGAACAGAGCCGAAAGCGAAACTGACGACGAAGCTGGAGACATAAACGCGGACGAAGAAGAGCTCTGTTGGATCGAAGAGCAAGAAAAAGAGGAACGAGAGACCCGAGCTAATCGATCCGCTAGCCGAAGGAACGAGTTGGACGAACTCCGTGCCCGCCTTGAACTCACCACGAACCAGATGAAGGAGGTAAGGTCGCAAGTCCATAAAGCGACAAGTGCGGCCCCGGAAATCGACCGTGTCCTAGAGGAAACGCAAAAGATCCCGTTCACTTCGAGGATCACTAGCGTCAGACTCTCTGACCCAGGAAAAATCTGAATTCCCTTCTACGACGGGACAACTGATCCGAAGGCACACATGACAGCCTTCCATATCGCTATGGGACGGGCCAGATTCAAACCCGAAGAGAGAGACGCAGGATTCTGCCTCCTCTTCGTGGAGCATCTGAAAGGATCAGCCCTGTCTTGGTTCTCAAGGTTAGAAAGAGATTCAATTGACGGTTTCGAGCAATTGTCGGCAGCCTTCCTGAAGCATTACTCGCTGTTCATAAGACAGTCAACATCCGACGCAGACCTCTATTCACTATCGCAGGAGCCCGATGAAAGCCTTCGAGATTTCATCGAGAGGTTTAAGATGATTGTCTCGAAGATCGACGGCCTAAGCAACAGCGCCGAAATCAACGCCCTGAAGAAGTCCTTGCTGAAGACTTCAAACTTCAGAAAGGAGATTACCGTGAACCCACCGGTAACCATTCAGGATGCTCTCCACCGTGCTTCCAACTTCGTCATCTACGAGGAAGAAATGAGGCTCCCAACCGGAAAGCACCAATCATCAAAATTGGTCGCCAAAGGCACGGTGCAACCTTCTAACTTTCCAAACGAGAGAAGAAGTAGGCGAGCTAGCCGAGATGAAGAACCCATTCCGGGAGGAGTGCATAACTATCAAATAAACACGGAAAGACCATCAGATGAGCGCAACAGGGGACCGTGGAACACATGGACTCGACCGAGATTCGACGAGAATGCCTTCTGTACCTTCCATAAGACCAAAGGCCACTCGACCGAAAACTGCAGGACCGTCGGAAGGAGGCTCGCGGCAAAGCTGTTAGCCGGGGAGCTCGGAAACGGAGTAACCCTCGAGAGTCTCGGAGCCATCGAAGAAGATAATGGCACCCCGGAAGGACGACCTAACCAGGAACATCCCAAAAGGCCCGACGAAGAGACCACCAAATGGGGAAGGAGACCAAACGGAGACGACTCCGCCGCCAACCGCAGGAGAATCCACATGATCATCGGAGGGTCACAATACTGCCGAGATACAGTGGCCTCCATAAAGGCGTTTCTGAGAAGAGGAGACAAGGAGTCAAACCCGCGGGAACCGATCACGATGACAGGATCGCCTTCCACGAAAAAGACGCCGAAGGCCTTGACCAACCTCACGACGATCCATTAGTGGTAGAGTTGGACATCAACGACCACGACGTCTCCCGAGTCTTGATCGACACCGGAAGTTCGGTGGACGTCATTTTTCGAGAGACCCTTCAAAGGATGAAGGTGGACCCGTCTATGATAAAGCCAAATCCGAGGTCGCTGACCGGATTCTCCGGTGAAGTCACAATGACGGACGGAACGATCCAGCTCCCGGTTCGTGCCGGAGGGATTACCAAAATCGTTAACTTCGCGGTGACCAACCACCCCGCGATTTATAATGTGATCATGGGAACTCCTTGGATCAACTCAATGCGAGCTATCCCATCAACTTACCATCTCTGCCTGAAGTTCCCGACACCAAACGGAATTAAGACCATTTGGGGAAACCAGAAGGAGGCTCGGATCTGTTTTCTGGCAGAGCACAAGCTCCGGAATCCGACCATCCCGCAGAGAGAGAACCCGAAGAGAAAGAATGAAGACGACGCCCCCGAGCTGGGGAAGAAAGTGAGTAGAACCGAGCGGTTCGAAAAAACGGAGAAAGAATGAAGACGACGCCCACGGAGACCAAAATCAACCAAGAAAAGACGAAAGCTGCCGAAAAGACCGCAGAAAACGCCGAACCGCAACGGACAACTCCGTTATCAAGACTTAGCCGTCTTCCCGCCACAAAAAAAAAAAAAAAAAAACGGAACTACGGGTGACTTGATCCCTTCCCACGAAGGGTACGTAGGCAGCTCGCTTAAAAAACGAGTTCAGTTGCCCCTCTCCTTAAAAAAGGGGGGGAGTGGGTCCGTATATACATAATCCCAAATTTTCGCAAACAAATCAAGGAGATGGACATTGGGACTTAGCATCTCATAACACATCCAAAGCTTGACAAAGTTTCCCAAAAACACCATTCCGACAAACATCGAGACTTAGCATCTCGAAACTTGATTCGGAAGTCGAACGGATCCAGAAATACCTGAGGAAAATGGACATTGAAACTTAGTATGTCATAGCACATCTTTAAACCCAAACTTAAAATCAGATAAACATCGAGACTTAGCATCTCGTAACTTATCCATGACCACCAACCAATCAAGATACCTCTCCCAAATACCTAAGTCCTCTCCAACGAATCCGTCTGTTGCTGGCCACAACAAGACTATCTTCTTAAACCATGGTTCTTTCAACATCCCGCAGAGGATAAGACTAGCGCGCTATACAAATTTCCGGATTAACATCCGAAGGGCGTAACCTGTATCCCGCGATCCTGTAGGAAGCGCTCAAAACGATGTTCTGATTAGTTTACTTTCACCAGCGTTTCGCATAGTACAGGACACAAAGTAAACTCTTTAAACCCAGTAAAGCGCCTGACATGGGAACACTGGTCAAAGACATCTCGAGAACGCAGTATCAAACCGGATCTGATGCGAGATCTTAAATGCGTTCGGTCGAAAGAGGGATCCGAACAAGCTTGGTCCCCTACGACAACGACAGACTGCATTAAACCCAGGAATATTCTCAGATAAGAACTGGTCTAAAGTTCGAGTGTCCGGGACAACACTCCAACGCAATATCAATCAGCTACAAAACGGGCCAGCCACCCGTCCTCCGTAGAGAGACGGGCCAGCCGCCCTTCACAATAACAAACGGGCCATCCGCCCGTCCTCCGTAGAGAGACGGGCCATCCGCCCGTCCTCCGTAGAGAGACGGGCCAGCCGCCCTTCATTCTACCAAATGGGCCAGCCGCCCATCCTCCGTAGAGAGACGGGTCAGCCGCCCTTCGTTCCGCAAAGTTACAAATCAACTCCGAAAAGGGCCAGCCCTCGAGCAACGGGCCAGCCGCCCCTTTATCAAGACTATAAAAGCAAAGCAAGCGAAGAAGTCCATAACATCTAAGGCAAAAGCAAATAGATAATAAACCTCCATGAAAGGAGATATGAGTAACCAAGTTCAGATAACGAAGCAAATGCAATGAAAAAAGGTTAAAAGACCTGAACACAACAGAAACAGATAATACAAGGCCAAAATCCTAATCATACTCAACAAGAGGAGTAGGAGCTGCGTAATCCAAATCCTCAGCATTCGGAGACTGGTACGGAGAAACGGGAGAGCACACCAAGTGGCTCTCGAGAACGGCAGCAGCCCGATCGTAAGAGCCGGCCCAACCTCCTCCGTTGAGCTGCTCTAATGATGCCTCCAGCTCTCCTTCTTCCACCTCGACCTTGGACTTCCCGGACTTAATATCCTGGACTAGATCAAGGTTCGAGCTGACCTCGGTCAAGGTAGTCTGGCCATACTTCGCCTGACGCATCGGCGCGAGGGCAGCTTTAGCACCTTCGATGCGGAGACGGTACTTCTCCACCAATTGCCAGCGGCATTTCTTGATCGCCAGCTCCATCTTCCGCTCAGCCTCCGCGAGCGCTTTCTTAAGCTCCTTCTGAGACCTTCTCTCCACGTTCCGAAGCTTGATTTCCAGGGCCTTGATCTTCTTGTCCTTCTTCCGGGACTCTTTCTCCGAAGCTTCCAAGGCAACCTGAGTCGCATGAGCTCGAGTGGCGACCTGAATCAAAGAAAGGCAAATATCAGTAAAAGACCAAACTGCGTCAAAACAAATCCAAGGGAAGAAAAAATTACCAACATAAGACCGGAGGACAGATCTCCGTAAGCCGCTGAACGATCAAACGACACAGCTGAAGCCGGAGCCAACGCTCCAAAGTAGTCCACAACCTTCACGGACTTAGAGGGATCGCCTCCCGCCGCCTTGCGAGCGCCGAAGAGAAGACCATGATCAGACGCCTCGACCGTCCGAGCTACTTTGCCCTTCCTCAGACGGTCAGGGCTGTTGGAAGCTCCCTTCCCTTTATCCGCAACAGCGGCGTAATCGGAACCCTGAGTAGCGATTATCTGTTCCTCGGGCACGCCATGGAAATCAGGCCCGGGCGGGAGAACAAACCCGGATGCCGGATCAAATTCAGCCGCCTCTCCGGACGGTCCAGCCTCGCCATACTTCTGCTGGTGGTACTTCCAAACACCCTCCATACCGGGGTACGTCGCCATCGGATCGAAAAAGTCGGGGCCCTTCGGAGGAGCACGGCCTTCCAAAATATCTTTCGCGTCAAGAAAGCGGCGCCAAAGATCAGGACACTCCCAATCTATTTTCTTCTTTTTAACTTCTCTAACGATATCCTCGAACCCGGAAACTCTAGGAGCAAAGGGATCTCGAACTAGAGAAAGAAGAGGAGAAAAAATGAAAAGTTGTAAGAAATGAAGTTATGAAGAATGAAGCAAAGGAGTAAAGACTACTTATAGGAAAAATTCACAAAAAGACGAAACGCTTACGTGGCAAACTCCACTCGGTCTTAACCGAGCCGCCGAAGTCGGAACCGACTGTCAGCGGGCTGCGCTTCACTTAGAAAAACTCGTGTCGCGAAGCTTTGCAATGCTGTCGAAGTCCGGTATAGAACCGCTTCACATTCTTCCGAACGTTGACCGAGCAGAAGAACTCCGACTGGGCAACTTTCCTCAACGAAAAGAAATTCCGTATAAGGTCACGCTCCAACTTGATCCCACACTCGGCACAACGGACTACGAGTCCCATCAAAATCCTCATAGCAGATGGGGTAAGTTGAGAGATCGCAACCCCATATAACTCGAGAAATCCGAAGATAGCTCCCGGGATCGGGAACCAGAGGAAAGCTTCGTAAAACATCGACTCGTGCATGGCAAAATATCCCTCCGGTGCCTTGTTCATCCTGTCCCTATCTTTCGGGAGACGAAACTTAATCTTGTCCGAGATCCGGAAGTCGTATCTGAGCTCGGCCAGTGAATCTCGATCGCTCAAAGTGGGTCCATGCTTGAAGACCTCGGATATCGATCTATAACTCGTAGACGGTCCATGCTTCTTAAACCGCCAAGGGAAAATATCTTCACCCCAATAGGCTTTAGCTTCTCCTGGAGAACGACACTCGGACTTCACGTCCGGATGCACGAAGATAGGCACCTCCGGGCGGTCCGATCTGACTTCTTCCCCGGACATGGCCGAGTCGTTGCCTATCTCTGGCCAAACACGATGACTGTCGGAAGGAACCAGAGATCGGGACGGCCATGCGTGCCACCCGCCGTTGTCCTCGACATGTTGAGGAGAAGTCCAAACGCCACGTGTTATACTCGTCCTCGGTGAGACACCACCAGTTCTAACGTGAGAAGTAACGAACGTCCTCTCTAAGGCACCTCCAGAGCCAAGCGCCCATCTTGATACGGCTACTATGCCAGCCGCCCTCTTGGAAGCGTTCTTGGAGCCAGCCGCCCTCTTCGAACCAGACGCCCTACTCGTCGAACTCCCGGCCGCCGGCTCGGGTCTGATCTCATTCCCGGCCGCCGGCTCGGGTCTGACCTCATTCCCGGCCGCCGGCTCGGGTCTGACCTCATTCCCGGCCACCGGCTCGGGTCTGAAATCATTCCCGGTCGCCGGCTCGGGTACGTCCTCATTCCCAGCAGCCGTTTCGGACGCCCATTGAGGAACATTAGCAAAATCGAGTGCTCCTTGGGCATTGCTAGGACCGGCCTCCCACTGAGGAACACCTTCGGGACCGTACGCTGCTCGTGGAACGACATTTTCTCCAGCTGCCAGCAGATCTTCCACAAGTATCATATCCTGATCAGCGGACATAAAATCAAACTCGAACTGATTATTCATTATCGCATCAAAGTTGAGACCGAAAGGAGAACCTTCTTCACCAGCCATTGCTAAAGAGGAAGATTTTCAAAAAAGAGACTTGAACAAAAAAAAACTTGAGAAGGGGATGTGAAAAAATGAATGAAGCCACTCCTTTGATATAGCAAACATGGCACAAACTTCCATGATGAACAATGCTCTGACAAGACATCAAAGAAAAGCGGACGAACGGGCGAACGGAAACACTCATTGCCGTCTCGTTTCAGTCAATCCCGATAAAACTCTCAGCTCGGAGCTCCTTGTTCCGAACCACGGAAGCAAAGAGCTGGGGGGCTAACTGTTGGGGTCGAAATCCCCTCCTCGAAGATTGACGGAACGAGAAGTCAAGGTCGAGATCAAATCACGAACATGGAACGGGCAAGCTAAGGCAAACTGCCCACGACCCGTCCAAGACACGAACCGGCGGCTGGGATGAGTGCCAGCCGCCGGGTCTTCTCCATCCAAGGCCGGCGGCTGGGATGAGTGCCAGCCGCCGGGTCTTCTTCATCCGAAACCGGCGGCTGGGATGAGTGCCAGCCGCCGGGTCTTCTTCATCCGAAACCGGCGGCTGGGATGAGTGCCAGCCGCCGGGTCTTCTTCTTCCGAACATGGGACGGACTAGCTAAAGCAAACTACCCACGATCCATCCAAGATACGAACGGCGGCTGGGATGAGTGCCAGCCGCCGGGTCTTCTCCATCCAAGGCCGGCGGCTGGGATGAGTGCCAGCCGCCGGGTCTTCTTCATCCGAAACCGGCGGCTGGGATGAGTGCCAGCCGCCGGGTCTTCTTCATCCGAAACCGGCGGCTGGGATGAGTGCCAGCCGCCGGGTCTTCTTCTTCCGAACATGGGACGGACTAGCTAAAGCAAACTACCCACGATCCATCCAAGATACGAACCGGCGGCTGGGATAAGTGCCAGCCGCCGGGTATTCCTCATCCGAAACCCGCGGCTGGGATGAGTGCCAGCCGCCGGATCTTCATGATACACCAACCGGCGGCTGGGATAAGTGCCAGCCGCCGGGTCTTCATCACATGCACACGATCATTTCTCAAGTCAAGACTCATCGTCCGAACATCGTCCAGTCGACCGACCGTCATGCCCGAACCGACCCGAAGATCATCCATGTGCATCTTCTGACTCCAAAGACGTCCGTAAACATTCCCCGAAAGACCGTGACGAACGTCCAGCCGTCCATGGACCAGTCACCGAGCACACGAGCCAAAGGATCCGGCGGCTGGCCATTGATACGAGAACCGGCGGCTGGAAGTTCAAACGAAAAAAGGGCGGTTCAAATCTCAGAAGTCGTAAAACGCTCGGAACACTATTCACGCGGGAAAAACAGTTGAAAAACACTATTCATCCCGAGACAAAGTTAACCGAAAAATCGAATTGAGCTTAAACCGAGATTCGGATTACTATTCATCGGATTACTATTCATCGGTTTACTATTCACGGATCACTATTCATCGGCGGGCCGGATTTGGGTCAGAACGCACGGACGGATCACGGAAGACTCTCGGGCCGGATATCAGGCCCAAAAAGCTTAGGTCGGCGGCTGGGAAGGAAGGACAAAGTCCCACATCGGAAATCCGAAGTCTTAGCCTCCTAGGATTGTCAGTATATATATGTACGCTCATGTAAGGATTAAATCCATCCCAGATCCGAGTATTAGGAGTTTTAGCAATATAAGACTTTTCAGCTTTTGCTATTTATTCTTGTACTTTCGGAAATCATCAATAAAATCTCTCTTTTTACATTTTCGGTCCTTTAGTTCTTTAAAATAGAATTTTCGAGCCCCCATAAAATATAAGTTTTGACAGTGTGAGTTTCGGCTCTCACACTGACCAATGCCCCTTTCATCGTATGAAAAGCCTCAAGACAGTCGCTATCAAATTCGAACTTCACCTCCTTGCACAACAGCCTCGTGAGGGGTCTAGCTATCTTTGAAAAATCCTTGATGAACCTGCGATAGAAGCCTGCATGCCCCAGAAAGCTGTGGATCCCCTTGACAGAAGTAGGTGGTTGTAGGTTCATCATAACCTCGATCTTAGCTTTATCCACTTCGATGTCATCTTCTGATATGCGATGCCCAAGTACAATCCCGTTCCTGACCATGAAGTGACACTTCTCCCAATTTAGAACTAGGTGTTTTTCCTCACATCGCTGAAGTACCCTGCATAGATTAGATAAACAGTGAGAGAAAGAGTCTTCATACACCGAGAAGTCATCCATGAACACCTCCAGTATGTCTTCGATCAAGTCGGAAAAAATGGACATCACGCATAGCTGGAAAGTTGCCGGAGCATTGCACAATCCGAATGGCACCTCCGGGCGGTCCGATCTGACTTCTTCCCCGGACATGGCCGAGTCGTTGCCTATCTCTGGCCAAACACGATGACTGTCGGAAGGAACCAGAGATCGGGACGGCCATGCGCGCCACCCGCCGTTGTCCTCGACATGTTGAGGAGAAGTCCAAACGCCACGTGTTATACTCGTCCTCGGTGAGACACCACCAGTTCTAACGTGAGAAGTAGCGAACGTCCTCTCTAAGGCACCTCCAGAGCCTAGCGCCCATCTTGATACGGCTACTATGCCAGCCGCCCTCTTGGAAGCGTTCTTGGAGCCAGCCACCCTCTTCGAACCAGACGCCCTACTCGTCGAACTCCCGGCCGCCGGCTCGGGTCTGATCTCATTCCCGGCCGCCGGCTCGGGTCTGACCTCATTCCCGGCCGCCGGCTCGGGTCTGACCTCATTCCCGGCCACCGGCTCGAGTCTGAAATCATTCCCGGTCGCCGGCTCGGGTACGTCCTCATTCCCAGCAGCCGTTTCGGACGCCCATTGAGGAACATTAGCAAAATCGAGTGCTCCTTGGGCATTGCTAGGACCGGCCTCCCACTGAGGAACACCTTCGGGACCGTACGCTGCTCGTGGAACGACATTTTCTCCAGCTGCCAGCAGATCTTCCACAAGTATCATATCCTGATCAGCGGACATAAAATCAAACTCGAACTGATTATTCATTATCGCATCAAAGTTGAGACCGAAAGGAGAACCTTCTTCACCAGCCATTGCTAAAGAGGAAGATTTTCAAAGAAGAGACTTGAACAAAAAAAAACTTGAGAAGGGGATGTGAAAAAATGAATGAAGCCACTCATTTGATATAGCAAACATGGCACAAACTTCCATGATGAACAATGCTCTGACAAGACATCAAAGAAAAGCGGACGAACGGGCGAACGGAAACAATCATTGCCGTCTCGTTTCAGTCAATCCCGATAAAACTCTCAGCACGGAGCTCCTTGTTCCGAACCACGGAAGCAAAGAGCTGGGGGGCTAACTGTTGGGGTCGAAATCCCCTCCTCGAAGATTGACGGAACGAGAAGTCAAGGTCGAGATCAAATCACGAACATGGAACGGGCAAGCTAAGGCAAACTGCCCACGACCCGTCCAAGACACGAACCGGCGGCTGGGATGAGTGCCAGCCGCCGGGTCTTCTCCATCCAAGGCCGGCGGCTGGGATGAGTGCCAGCCGCCGGGTCTTCTTCATCCGAAACCGGCGGCTGGGATGAGTGCCAGCCGCCGGGTCTTCTTCTTCCGAACATGGGACGGACTAGCTAAAGCAAACTACCCACGATCCATCCAAGATACGAACCGGCGGCTGGGATAAGTGCCAGCCGCCGGGTATTCCTCATCCGAAACCCGCGGCTGGGATGAGTGCCAGCCGCCGGGTCTTCACACGTCCATGGCCGGCGGTGGGATGAGTGCCAGCCGCCGGATCTTCATGATACACCAACCGGCGGCTGGGATAAGTGCCAGCCGCCGGGTCTTCATCACATGCACACGATCATTTCTCAAGTCAAGACTCATCGTCCGAACATCGTCCAGTCGACCGACCGTCATGCCCGAACCGACCCGAAGATCATCCATGTGCATCTTCTGACTCCAAAGACGTCCGTAAACATTCCCCGAAAGACCGTGACGAACGTCCAGCCGTCCATGGACCAGTCGCCGAGCACACGAGCCAAAGGATCCGGCGGCTGGCCATTGATACGAGAACCGGCGGCTGGAAGTTCAAACGAAAAAAGGGCGGTTCAAATCTCAGAAGTCGTAAAACGCTCGGAACACTATTCACGCGGGAAAAACCGTTGAAAAACACTATTCATCCCGAGACAAAGTTAACCGAAAAATCGAATTGAGCTTAAACCGAGATTCGGATTACTATTCATCGGTTTACTATTCACGGATCACTATTCATCGGCGGGCCGGATTTGGGTCAGAACGCACGGACGGATCACGGAAGACTCTCGGGCCGGATATCAGGCCCAAAAAGCTTAGGTCGGCGGCTGGGAAGGAAGGACAAAGTCCCACATCGGAAATCCGAAGTCTTAGCCTCCTAGGATTGTCAGTATATATATGTACGCTCATGTAAGGATTAAATCCATCCCAGATCCGAGTATTAGGAGTTTTAGCAATATAAGACTTTTCAGCTTTTGCTATTTATTCTTGTACTTTCGGAAATCATCAATAAAATCTCTCTTTTTACATTTTCGGTCCTTTAGTTCTTTAAAATAGAATTTTCGAGCCCCCATAAAATATAAGTTTTGACAGTGTGAGTTTCGGCTCTCACACTGACCAATGCCCCTTTCATTGTATGAAAAGCCTCAAGACAGTCGCTATCAAATTCGAACTTCACCTCCTTGCACAACAGCCTCGTGAGGGGTCTAGCTATCTTTGAAAAATTCTTGATGAACCTGCGATAGAAGCCTGCATGCCCCAGAAAGCTGTGGATCCCCTTGACAGAAGTAGGTGGTTGTAGGTTCATCATAACCTCGATCTTAGCTTTATCCACTTCGATGTCATCTTCTGATATGCGATGCCCAAGTACAATCCCGTTCCTGACCATGAAGTGACACTTCTCCCAATTTAGAACTAGGTGTTTTTCCTCACATCGCTGAAGTACCCTGCATAGATTAGATAAACAGTGAGAGAAAGAGTCTTCATACACCGAGAAGTCATCCATGAACACCTCCATTATGTCTTCGATCAAGTCGGAAAAAATGGACATCACGCATCGCTGGAAAGTTGCCGGAGCATTGCACAATCCGAATGGCATGCGACGGTAAGCGAATGTGCCATAAGGACATGTGAATGTTGTCATCTCTTGGTCGTCCGGATGGATGGGAATCTGAAAGAAACCTGAATAACCATCTAAAAAACAGTAGTATGGATGGTTAGCAAGTCTTTCAAGCATCTGATCAATAAAGGGCAAAGGGAAATGATCCTTTCGAGTTGCAGCATTCAGCTTACGATAATCTATGCACATTCTATGGCCGGTTATGGTCCTAGTCGGTATCAGTTCATTCCTATCATTTTTTATTACAGTGATTCCTCCTTTCTTAGGAACTACATGAACTGGACTAACCCAAGTACTATCAGAAATAGCATATATTACACCGGCTTCTAGAAGTTTCATTATCTCCTTTTTAACAACATCTTTCAGATTCGGATTCAACCTCCTTTGATGTTCTATAGAACTCATTGATTCATTTTCTAGATGTATCCTATGCATGCAAAGATCAGGGGAGATTCTAGTGATATCATCAACTGAATACCCTATAGCCTTTCTATACTTCCTAAGTTCGCATAAGAGTAAAGCTACTTCCACATTATTCAAATCAGCATTCACAATCACCGGGTAAGTAGAGTTTGTTCCAAGGAATGCGTACTTGAGCCCCGCTTGAAGGGTTTTGAGCTCCAGTTTCGGTGCTTTCAATTCGCTCCAAGGGCTGTCTATCGGGTCAAGTGGCGGAGCAGGTGCTCGTGGGGTTGGAGCGGGTGCTCCGTCTGTTTCTGCCGAGTTCTCCTCATCATCTAGGCTCGTGTACTCTACCATTTGCTCCATTCTTTGGCTGGAATCTAGCATCTTTGCAAAGCTGTCGGCATCCTCGCTCAGGAAACCATGCTCTCTTTCAGCCAGAGTTAGGGCGGTTTCAAGAGGATCCGGGCACAGAATCTCTTCAGCTGCCTCATCATATACATCATCCACGCCTTCCACAGTGAAGGTCTGTCCATCCATCATCGGTTTCTTCAACAATTTATCCATCTCGAATGACATTACCATGTCGCCTAGCTGAAGGTCAATGACTCCATTCTGTACATCGATTATTGCACCAGCTGTGCATAAGAATGGCCGGCCAAGAATCAGAGGGTCTTTCGGTTCTTCTTCAAGCTCTAGAACCACGAAATCAGCTGGGATGAGTGTGTCTCCAATCCGCACATGAAGATCCTCTAACATACCCACCGGAAGCTTTGTTAATCTGTCTGCGAAGACCAATGAGATGCGCGTGGGTTTGAAATTGGTGAACCCTAACCGTTTTGCCACAGAGTATGGCATAAGGTTGACACTGGAACCGAGATCGCACAGAGAGCATGCGAATGTCATGGGGCCGATCTTGACTGATAAAACGAATCTGCCGGGATTGCTTCTCTTCTTAAGGACCTTGTGCTGCAGAACAGCACTGCACTCTTTGGAGACTACCATCACGTTTTCCTCCTCAGCTACTTTCCCGGAGACTAGAGTTTTCACATACCGTTTGAGAGCCGGTATCATTTGAACGGCATCCGTGAGAGGCAGCTTCACGGTTAGGTCTCTGAGCATCTCTCTGCATTTGGCATCCTCTAAATCTTTGCGAGACTTCTTGGGTGGTACAGGGTATGGGACCTTGGGTTTGTACACCCTTGCTTCCGTATTGCTGGCCGAAGTTGTTGGAGTTTCTTGGCTGAGCATGTGCTCGATTGACGGGCCAGGGTGCTCGGTTGTCGCTTCTTTTCCTTTTTCCGATCCGGCGATTGTTTCTGAGTTCAATGTTTTCCCGCTCCTTAGCTCGACGGCGTTGACAAACTCCTTCCTAGGTGCTTCAGCTTTTCCAGGCAGAGTCCCTGGTGTTCTTTTTATAGACTCGGCAGTTTGTGCAATCTGAACATCCAGTTGCTTCATGTGGGTCCATACAGCCTCATACTTCCCATTAAGATCAGTATACATAGTGTCAACTTTGGAGTTGATTTTTGTTGCCGCCTTTTGTTGACTCGCCATCAACTGCTGCATCATGTTCTTCAGCTCGTCTTGGGAGCCGGTTGCTGAAGATGAAGGTTGCGGATTTGTGAAAGGTTGGGGCTGCGAGTTTGTGAAAGGGTGCCTTGGATGATTCCCTCCTTGGAAACGGTTCTGATTAGGAACGAATGGCCGGTTCTGGTAGTTGTTGGAGTAGTTCTTCTGAAAACCCATCTGTGGCTGATTTCCTTGCTTAGGATAAACTTGATCCTGCGGATTCTCCACGTTGGTGCTCTTATAGGATAGGTTCGGATGAGTGTTGAAGCCTTGGTTGTTGAAACCGCGGTTCTGCCCGAAACTTTGTCCCGTCACATAATTCACTTCCATCTGATCATTCTCGGTTTCTTCCTCATAGGCTTGAGCGATAGGTGCTTCCCAATTCTTGTCCACAAAGTGGACTGACTTCTGGTTCTTTTTTAGTAAAAGGTTAACCATGGCCGCGAGCTCATCAATCTTCTTGTAGTCCACACTGTTGACCTTCTTCCTGTCGTACTCCGGGCTTTTGTTGCTGGAACTTGCGGCTAGGTTCTCGATCAGCTCCAGAGCTCCTTCCTTTGACTTAGTGTAGAAGTCACCGTTACTAGCTGCATTCAGGGCGTTTCTGTAGTCCCAATCTACTCCGTCATAGAAGGTGCTGAGCAGCTGCTCATCATTAAACCCATGGTGAGGGCACTCGCGCTTGTACTCCTTAAACCGCTCCCATGCTTCATTGAAGGATTCGCCGGACTGTTGCTCGAATGAGGAGATCTTGTTCCTCAAGGCTGCGGTCTTGGATTTTGTGTAGAACTTATCCAAGAAGGCTGCTCGTGCGTCGGCCCAAGTCGGTAGAGAGCCTGGTGGTAAAGATTTTAACCACTGTGATGCTTTTCCCGTAAGAGAGAAGGGAAAAAGCTTGCACTTCAAGAAATCTTGAGGCACACCATTGGAGCCGGTTGTGCTACAGATCTCTTCGAAGTTCTCGATGTGATCCATCGAAATCTCAGCAGGCAGACCGTGGAACAGGTGTTGCTTCACGAGGCTGATCATTTGAGGTTTGATCTCGTAATCTTGCCTCTGGATGGTCGGGGTAACGATCGCAGATCGATCCTGGTAGTATGTGTGAGCCGCATCTTTGTCCCCGAAAGCAGGTTGTGCAACGAGTTGCCTCTCCTGTTGCAAACGAAGCTGCTCCATGGCTGCTTGAAGTTGTTGCAGCTGAGCTGCGATGTCTATTTGTCCGCCCATCTCTGAGTTGGCGGTGTCAGACGTTTCTGCTTCTTTGACGGGTGTGTTGCGTCTTATGTTTCCTCGTTCTATCCTTGCTAGCTCGTCGTTTGTCAAGCTAAGAAGGTCCTTGTTGTTTTTGCTCCTTGTGCTCCTTGTGGACATGCACCTGAAACACAAAAACAAAGAAGAAAAGAAAACAGGTTCAGTAAAGTTCTTAGTCTAATAATTCAACCGTAAACCAAAGGTGAAAAATTTGGTCCCCGGCAACGGCGCCAAAAACTTGATACACGAGTTTTAAACCCTTTTTTCCTACTGCAAGTGCACAGCATACGAAGTAGTATTTAGGGGTCGATCCCACGAAGACCAGTTTTCACACTTTGATCTAATGAGCTAAATCAAAAGCTAAGACAATTCAAATATGTTTTTGGTTTTTGTAGATAGCAATAATAAAAGCGAAATCGGTTGTAAAGATTATATTAAACAAGCGTTAGGTCAAGGAATATCGCAGGAGATTCAGAGCAATGGATCAAACAACTATTCAGGCAATGATTATTCACAAGTCTAGAACTCAAACATAAAAATAATATCAATCCACTGTCGTGGTATCAATAACTTTGTCTAGCAACCTAGAAATCCTAACTGTCGTTGGTACTAGAAATCGTAAACAAGCATTAAGGATAGGTTCGATTTGTTCACAATTCTCCACTACATCTACTGTCGTAGGTAATGAATAAATTGCTCACCAATGTTTATTCTAGCAACCTAGCAACTGTCATTGTCTAAATTAACCTAAGATCATAAATTAAGCGGCCAGTTTAACTCAAGCAATAAGATCAACAAGGATGAAGACTATCAATTCTATTTAGCCTATTTGTGTTTAATCCTTTAGCTCATGAATTCCTTTGACAAACCTTAACCTAACTAAGATATCTACTCAGACATGATTAAAGAAGAAAACAAAGAGATTATAAAGTTCATCATAAAGGCTTGAATAGATAACAAAAGCTGGATATAAACTTATAAGAACTTAATTAAAGCATAAATATAAGAACTGAAAGTAAAACTTAAAACATAAGCATAAATATAAGAACTGAAAGTAAAACTTAAAGCATAAGCATAAATATAAGAACTGAAAGTAAAACTTAAAGCATAAGCATAAATCTATAAAGCTTAAAAGAAACTAAATAAAACTTAATAAAAGCATAAACATAAAAGCTTAAAACTGAAGAAGGAGCAATGCTTTGAAGCTAGAGAAGAGAGAAGGAAGAAGATGGTGTGTTTGTAAACATCAAGAGTGAGTTCTATTTATAGGCCAAGGTGTAGGGGAGTAGGTAGGATGGGGAACAGTCGTTCTAGGTGGAGAACGATCGTTTCCAATGGTCGATCCGTAGTAGGTGAGATGCGGAGTCGGGGAACGATCGTTCTGATGGGGAGAACGGTAGTTCCTTAGTATTTTTGTCGGCATGGTAGGTGAGTGTGGGAACGTGCACATGGGAGAGAACGATCGATCCATAGAACATTTGTCGGCAAGGTTGGTGAAGAGGGGAACGATCGTTCTTGGTGGAGAATGATCGTTCTTCTTGGTCGTTCTAGTCCAAGAACGGTCGTTCCTTTGCTTGGTCCTTTTCTCGGTTTTCCATCTTAACTTGACTCGAACATGTCCGTAAACGCCAAACTCCTTCGGAACTCCATAGAATCTGTAAAAAGACTCAAAACAAAAGAAAAGACTCGAAAAACTAACGAAAGATGCAAATCAAAACTTAAACCGAATACTAAAAACGAATAAAAATACGTTAAAAACACATAATATCAGTTAGCCCCCCAGCTCTTTGCTTCTGTGGTTTGGAGCAACGAGCTTCGAGCTGGGAGTTCTATCGGGATTGATCGAAACGGGAAGACAAGGAGTTTTTCCGTCCGTCTCTTCGTCCGCTCCTCTTTAGTGTCTTGTCAAAGTACAGTCCATCATGTTTATACAGAAGTTCGTGCCATGTTTGCTATATCAAAGGAGTTGCTTCATTTTCATTTTTCCACACTCCCCTTGTCTTTTCAAGTTTTACTTCTTCAAGTTTTCCTTTGAGAATTTTTTCCTTTAGAAATGGCTGATGAAGCGGGCTCTCCTTTCGAACTCAACTTTGATGCAATACTGAATAGCTAGTTTGAGTTTGATTTTATGTCCGCGGAGCAGGACACAATACTTGTGGAAGATCTGCTGGCGGCTGGAGGAGACGCCATCCCACGAGCGGCGTCCGGTCCCGAAGGTGTTCCTCAATGGGCGGCTGGCCCTAGCAATGCTCAGGAGGTGTTCAGTTTTGCCGACGTTCCTCAATGGGCGCCTGATCGGGGAGAGATTCAGCAATGGGCGGCCGGGATTGAGAATGTACCCGAGACGGCGGCCGGGATTGAGAACGTACCCGAAACGGCGGTCGGGATTGGAGGTTCGACGTGTAGGGCGTCCGGTTCGGAGAGCATTTCCAAGAGGGCGTCCGCCTTGAAGAGAGTGTCCGGCTCCGAGCGGGCGGTTCGCTCTAAGAACGCTTCCAAGAGGGAGGCTGGCGTAGTAGCAGTGTCAAGGTGGGCACCTGGCTCTGGAGGCGTCTTAGAGAGGGCGTCTGGCTCTCCTCGAGACGGTGTTGACGGCGTCTCACCACGGGTTAGCGGGGTACGTGGCGTTTGGACTCCTCCTTAGCATGTCGAAGACAACGGTGGATGGTGTACATGGCTGTCCCGGTTTCTGGTCCCCTCCGAACATCATCGTGCTTGGCCAAAGACAGGTGACGACTCGGCCATGTCCGGAGAGGAAGTTAGGTCGGACCACCCGGAGGTCCCCATCTTTGTGGATCCGGAGGTGAAGTCGGAGTGTCGTTCTCCCGGGGAAGCCAATGCCTATTAGGGCGAGGTTATTTTCGCTTGGCGGTTTAAGAAGCCTGGACCGTCTACGGGATACAGGAAGATTGTGAGAGCCGAAACTGACACTGTCAAAACTTATATTTTATTGGGGCTCGAAAATTCTATTTTTAAAGAACTAAAGGACCGAAAATGCAAAAAGAGATATTTTATTGATAATTTCCGAAAGTACAAGAGAAATTAGCAAAAGCTGAAAAGTCTTAAATTGCCAAAACTCCTAATACTCGAATCTGGGATGGATTTAACCCTTACATGAGCGTACATATATATACTGAACTTCCTAGGGTGCTAAGACTTCAGATTTTCGATGTGGGACTTTGTCCTTTCTTCCCAGCCGCCGACCTAACCTTTTGGGCCCGATATCCGGCCCGAGAGTATTCCGTGATCCGTCTGCGCGTTCTGACCCAAATTTGGCCCGCCGATGAATAGTGAACCGGTGAATAGTAATCCGATGAATAGTAATCCGAATCTCGCCTTAGAGTTAATTAGATTCTTCGGTTAACTTTGTCTCGAGATGAATTGTGTTTTTAACGGTTTTTCCCACGTGAACAGTATTCTGAACGTTTTACGACTCTTGAGATTTGAGCCGCCCGTTCTTTATTCGAACTTCCAGCCGCTGGTTTCGGTGTTGATGGCCAGCCGCCAGTTCCTTTGGCTTGTGTGCTTGGCGACTGGTCCATGGACGACTGAACGTTACTCACGGTCTTACGGGGAATGTTTATGGACGTTTTGGAGTCGGAACGTGCAAATGCCTAGTCTTCAGGTCGGTACGGGCTTAGAGTTATGTTTGATGCTCGGTCGACTGGACGATGTTCGGATAATGAGT
The DNA here is from genome assembly GCA_010577795.1 of Isatis tinctoria. Classification (NCBI taxonomy): domain Eukaryota; kingdom Viridiplantae; phylum Streptophyta; class Magnoliopsida; order Brassicales; family Brassicaceae; genus Isatis; species Isatis tinctoria. The sequence goes on along the minus strand of CM021245.1, from coordinate 16,739,328 downwards.
CTTGACTGAGAAATGATCGTGGCGGCTGGCCTTATCCCAGCCGCCGGTCCGTGCTTGAAGAAGACCCAGCGGCTGGCCTTATCCCAGCCACCGGTTGATGTATGGAGAAGACCCGGCGGCTGGCCTTATCCCAGCCGCCGGTTGATGTATGGAGAAGACCCGACGGCTGGCTTTATCCCAGCCACCGGTTGATGTGTGATGAAGACCCATCGGCTGGCCTTATTCCAGCCGCCGGTCGGTGTATGATGAAGACCCGGCGGCTGGTCTTATCCCAGCCGCCGGTCGGTGTATGATGAAGACCCTGCAGCTGGCCTTATCCCAGCCGCCGGTCGGTGTATGATGAAGACCCTGCAGCTGGCCTTATCCCAGCCGCCGGTCGGTGTATGATGAAGACCCGGCGGCTGGCCTTATCCCAGCCGCCGGTCATGTCTTGGAGGGATCACGGGCGGCTTGACTTATCCCGGTCGCCGGGTCATGTCCCGGATCGTGGGCAGTCGGCCTTAGCTTGTCCGGTTCATGCCCAGGATTCATGCCATTTGATCTCAATCTTCACTTCTCGTTCCGTCAATCTTTGAGGAGGGGATTTCGACCCCAACAAAAATAGCTGCTGCGGGATTCAAGCTTGGACCCACTCTGAGCGATCGGGACTCTTTGGCTGAGCTTAGGTATGATTTTCGGGTCTTGGAAGGGATTAAATTTTGCATCCCGAAAGATGGAGATAGAATGAATAAGGGGCCCAAAGGATACTTCGCGATGTACAAAAATATGTTCTACGAGGCTTTCCTTGGGTTCCCATTCCCGGGAGCTATCTTCGAATTTCTCGAATTGTATGGTGTTGCGATCTCACAACTTGTTCCTTCTGCTATGAGAATTTTGATGGGACTCGTGGTCCGCTGGGCAGAATGCGGAATCAAGCTGGAGGGAGACCTTATTCGGAATTTCTTTTCCTTTAGGAAAACTTCTACTTCGGATCTTTATTGCTCGGTTAACGTCCGGAAGAATGTGAAGCGTTTCCACACCGGCCTTCGGAATAATTGCAAAGCTTCGAGGAATCAGTTTTTCTACGTGAAGCGCAGCCCGCTCACGGTCAGTCCCGATTACGGCGGCCCGGTTAGAACAGAGTGGAATGTGCCACGTAAGCGTTTTGTCTTTTGTGGATTTTTTCTTTAAGTAGTCTTCATTCCTTTGTTTCATCCTCCACAATTTCATTTCTCACAACCCTGCAGTTTTTCTTTTCTTAGTTCATGATCCTTTCGCTCCTAGAGTTTCCGGAGGTGAAGATATCTTTGAAGAAGTTGACAAAAAGAAGATCGATTGGGAGTGTCCTGATCTTTGGCGCCGCTTTCTTGACACGAAAGATATTTTAGAAGGGCACGCTCCTCCAAAGGATCCCGACTGCGTTGATCCGATGGCGACATATCCTGGCATGGAGGGTGTTTGGATGTATCGTCAGCTGAAGTATGGTGAAGCTGGACCGTCCGGAGAGGTGGCTGAGTTCGACCCGGCGTCTGGCTTTGTTCTACCGTCCGGGTATGATTTTCCTGGTGACGGCGTGCCCGAGGAACTGATAGCCGCTCCTCAGGGTTCTCATTGTGCCGTCTGGCTGATAAAGGGAAAGGAACTTCCAACAGCCCGGATCGTCAGAGGAAGGGCAAAGTGGCTCGGAGGGTCGAGGCATCCGATCCTGGTCTCCTTTTCGACGCTCGCAAGGCGGCAGGAGGAGATCCAGCTGAATCCGCGAAGGTCGTGGATTACTTTGGAGCATCGGCTCCGGCCTCTGCTGTCCCGTTCGATCGTTCAGTAGCTTATGGAGACTTGTCCTCCGGCCTCATGATGGTAATACCTTCCTTCTTTGGATTTGTTTTGACGTAGTTAGGTCTTTGCTGATATTTGCTTTTCTTTGATTCATGTTGCCACTCGAGCTCATGCGACCCAGGCTGCCTTAGAGGCCTCGGAGAAGGAGTCCCGGAAGAAGGACAAAAAGATTAAGGCCCTGGAGATCAAGCTTAAGAATGTTGAGAAGAGGTCTCAGAAAGATCTTAAGAAAGGGCTTGCTGAGGCTGAGCGGAAAATGGAGCTAGCGCTGAAGAGTTGTCGTTGGGAGTTGGTCGAGAAGTACCGTCTCCGCATTCAGGGCGCCAAAGCTGCTCTCGCGCCGATGCGTCAGGCTAAATACGGCGAGACCGCTTTGTCCGAGGTCGGCTCGAGCCTTGGTCTGGTTCGGGACATCAAGTCTGGGAGGTCCAAGGTCGAGGAGGAGGAAAAGAAGTTGGAGGATTCGCTGGAGCAGCTCAAAGGAGGAGGTTGTGTCGGCTCCTACGATCGGGCTGCTACCGTCCTCGACAGTTACTTGGTCTGTTCTCCTTTTTCTCCGTGCCAGTCCCCGGAGGCTGAGGCCTTGGATTACGGAGCTCCTACCCCTCTTGTTGAGTATGACTAGGCTTTGGCCTTTTTATCTTTGTATTTTCTGCTTCAGTTGTGTTTGGGTCTTTTGACCCTTTATTGTATCTGCTTTGTCCGCCAAACTGGATCGTTTGATGTCTCCTTTTATGGAGATTTATTATCTCTTTGCTTTGCCTTTAATTGTCCTGGACTGCTTGTTTCGCTTTTGAATCCGAACAAAGGCTTGTCTTCGGGTTACAAGTCTTGATAAAGGAGAAAAAGGGCGGCTGGCCCGTCTCTCTACGGAGGACGGGCGGCTGGTACGTTTTGTAGAGCGAAGGGCGGCTGGCCCGTCTCTCTACGGAGGACGGGCGGCTGCCCGTTTTGTAGAGCGAAGGACGGCTGGCCCGTCTCTCTACGGAGGACGGGCGGCTGCCCGTTTTGTAGAGCGAAGGACGGCTGGCTCGTCTCTCTATGGAGGACGGGCGGCTGGTCCGTCTCTCTACGGAGGACGGGCGGCTGGCCCATTTTGTAGAGCGAAGGGCAGCTGGCCCGTCTCTCTACGGAGGACGGGCGGCTGGCCCGTTTCGTAGATCGAAGGGCGGCTTGCTCGTTCTTTCGGGCGGCTGACCCGTTTCGCAATTGATCGGTATTGCGTTGGAGTGTTATTCCGGAAACTCGAACTCCAGACGAGGTAATCTTTACGAATATTCCCTGGGTTAAATTCAGTCTTTTGTTGTTGTGGGTGACCGAGCTTGTTCGGATCCCTCTTTTGACTGAACGCTTTTAAGATCTCGCATCAGAGCCGGTTTGATACCGCGTTCTCGAGATGTCTTTGACCAGTTTTCCATGTCAGACGCTTTACGAGGTTTAGAGAGTTTACTTTGTTCCCTACGCTTTGCACTATTTGCCTATGTGAAGCGTTAGTCAAGGTAAACTAAACAGAACATCGTCTTTAGCGCTTCCTGCAGGATCGCAGGATGTCAGGTTACGCCCTTCGGATGTTAATTCGGAAATTTGTATAGCGCGCTAGTCTTATCCTCTGCGGGATGTTGAGGGAACCATGGTTTAAAAAGATAGTCTTGTTGTGGCCAGCAACAGACGGATTTGTTGGGGAGGACTTAAGTATTTGGGAGAACTATCTCGATTTGTTGGTGATCTCGGATAAGTTACGAGATGCTAAGTCTCGATGTTCATCCGATTTTAAGTTCGAGTTTAAAGATGTGTTATGAGATACTAAGTCTCAATATCCATTTTACTCGGGTTTTTCTTTATCCGTTCGCTTTCCGTATCAAGTTTCGAGATGCTGAGTCCCGATGTTTGTCGGAATGGTGTTTTCGGAAAACTTTTCAAACTTTGGATGTGTTATGAGATACTAAGTTCCAATGTCCATCCTCTTGATTTGTTTGCGAAAATTGTGAGTATGTATATACGGATCCACTTCCCCCTTTTTTGAGGAGAGGGGGCAACTGAACTCGTTTTTTAAGCGAGCTGCCTACGTACCCTTTGTGAAAAGGGATCAAGTCACCCGTAGTTCCGTCTTTTTTTTTTTTTAATGGTGAGAAGACGGCTAAGTTTTGGTCATGGAACCGTCCGTCGTAGTTTCGGCGGTTTCTGAGGTACTTTTCTTGGTGGTTTTCGTCTCTTCTTGGTTGGTTTCAGTTTCTGTTGGTGGAAACTCCGTTTTTTCGAACTGTTCAGTTCTGCTTATTTTCTTTCCCACCTCGGGGACTCCATCTTCCTTCTTCCTTTTCGGGTTCTCTCTCAGCGGGATAGTTGGATTCTGAAGCTTGTGCTCTGCCAAAAAACAGATCTGGGCCTCTTTCTGATTTCCCCAGACGGTCTTGATTCCGTTTGGAGTTGGGAATTATAGACAGAGGTGATAGGTCGACGGGATCGCTCGAATTGAATTGATCCACGGAGTTCCCATTATCACGTTATAAATCGCGGGGTGGTTTTCCACCGCGAAGTTGACTATCTTTGTGATTCCAACGGCGCGAACTGGGAGCTGGATTGTCCCGTTTGTCATTGTGACTTCGCCTGAGAACACGGTCAGCGACCTCAGATTGGGCTTTGTCATTGATGGGTTTACCTTCATTCTTTGAAGCGTTTCCCGAAAAATGCGTCTACCGAACTTCCGGTATCGATCAAGACCTGAGAGACGTCATGGTCGTTGATGTCCAGCTCCACCACCAATGGGTCGTCATGAGGTTGATCGAGACCTTGCGCGTCCTTTTCGTGAAAGGCTATCCGGTTGTCATTTTCAGTGATCGGCTCCCGCAGGTTTGACTCCTTGTCTCCTCTTCTCAAGAACGCCTTTATCGAGGCCACTGTATCTCAGCAGTACTGAGATCCTCCGATGATCATGTGAATCCTCCTGCGGCTTCCGGCGGAGTCGTCTTCGTTCAGTCTCCTTCCCCGTTTAGGGGTATCCTCGTCAGGCCTTTCGGGACGTTCCTGATTTGGTCGTCCGCCCGGGGCGCCAACATCTTCTTCGGTTGCTCCGAGACTTTCCAGAGTCACTCCGTTTCCGAGTTCTCCGGCTAATAGCTTCGCCGCGAGCCTTCTTCCGACAGTCCTGCAGTTTTCGGTTGAGTGGCCCTTGGTCTTGTGGAAGGTACAGAAGGCATTCTCGTCGAATCCCGGTCGGTTCCACGTATTCCACGGCCCTCAGTTGCGCCCATCGGATGTTCTCTCCGTGTTTATTTGGTAGTTATGCACTCCACCCGGGTTGGGTTCTTCGTCTCGGGCGATTCGCCTACTTTTTCTCTCGTTTGGAACGTTAGAAGGTTGCACCGTGCCTTTAGCAACCACTTTCGAGGATTGGTCCTTTCCGGCCGGGACCCTCATGTCTTCCTCGTAGATTACAAAGTTGCAAGCGCGGTGGAGAGCGTCTTGAATGGTTACTGGTGAATTTACGGTAATTTCCATTCGGAAGCTCGAAGCCTTTTGCAAGGACTTCTTTAGGGCATTTATCGCAACACTGTCGCTTAGGCCGTCAATCTTGGAGACAATCACCTTGAATCTTTCGATGAAAATCTCGAAGACTTTCTTCGAGTCCTTGCGACAGCGAGTAGAGGTCTGCGTCGGATGTCGACTGTCTTATGAACAGTGAGTAATGCTTCAGAAAGGCTGCCGAAAATTGGTTGAAACAGTTGATCGAGTCTCTTTCTAGCCTCGAGAACCACGACAGGGCTGATCCTTTCAGATGTTCCACGAAGAGGAGGCAGAATCCGGCGTCCCATCGAGATGTGAAAGGCTGTCATGTGGGCCTTCGGACCGGTCGTCCCGTCGTAGAAAGGGATTCGGATTTTTCCCGGGTCAGAAAGTCTAACGCTCGTGATCCTTGAAGTGAATGGGATCTTTTGTGTTTCCTCTAAGACGCAGTCAATTTCCGGGGCCGCACTCGTCGCTTTATAGACTTGCGACCTCACCTCCTTCATCTGACTCGTGGTGAGTTCCAGGCGGGCACGGAGTTCATCCAACTAGTGCCTTTGGCTAGCGGATTGATTAGCTCGGGTCACTCGTTCCGCTTTTTCCTACACTTCGATCCAGCGGAGCTCTTCCTCGTCCGCGTCTAGGTCTCCAGCTTCATCGTCGGTTTTGCTTTCCTCCCTGTCGGCTCCGTTTTTTGTGTTTCTCGGGTTTTCGCCGTTGGTCAGTGTGGAAGTCGGCCGTTCAGCGGTTCGCCTAGTGGCACTTTTCCGGTGCAACAGAGGGGGCGCCGATGGTTCTTTCCTCGTTCCGATGGGGGTTTGTTCGTCCGGATTCTGATGGCCCGGGAAGTCTGCTCGTGGAGTGAAAACAAGGCGTCTTACTCCAAAAGTCCGGGGGCCATGTGCTAGCTCTTGGGAAGCTGCTCTTTCCTGCGCGGCCGCTCTCTCTTGTCTGTTTTGCCGCTCCACGATTTCGGCTACCATGTTCCTTAGGTCGGTGATCGCCACGATCTCTGGGGCGGCGTTGGCCGTTTCCGTGATGATTGGGCTTTCGGTCGGCATTCCGAATCTGGTTAGCGCACTGGCGGAGGTCCCGGTTATCCCGATCGCTCCGTCGGCGGATGTTCGGGCGGCAGTCGCTCTGGTTCCGGCTGCCGATGTACCGATGGCGGGAATTCTCGTTCCTGCCGTTGCCCGTGGCGGCTGCTCCGGCCGGTTGGTTGATGATATCGTCGGTTCTTCTGGTCATTGTTCCGTATCCTTTTCGTTCTAAGGGTTAAGAATATTTCTAGTCCCCATAGACGGCGCCAAATTGTGAGAGCCGAAACTCACACTGTCAAATTTTATATTTTGTGGGGGGCTCGAAAATTCTATTTTAAAGAACTAAAGGACCGAAAATGTAAAAAGAGAGATTTTATTGATGATTTCCGAAAGTACAAAAATAAATAGCAAAAGCTGAAAAGTCTTATATTGCTAAAACTCCTAATACTCGGATTTTGGATGAACCTAACCCTTACATGAGCGTACATATATATACTGACGATCCTAGGGTGCTGAGACTTCATATTTTCGATGTGGGACTTAGTGATTTCTTCCCAGCCGCCGACTTAACCTTTTGGGCCTGAAATCCGGCCCGAAAACCTTCTGGGATCCACCTGCACGTTTTGACCCAAATCTGGCCCGCCTTTTATAACCGATGAATAGTAAACCGTGAGTAGTAATCCAAATCTTGGTTTAGACTTAATTCGATTTTACGGTTAACTTTGTCTCGAAGTGAATAGTATTTTTGACGGTTTTTCCCACATGAATAGTATTCCGAACGTTTTACGACTTTTGAGATTTGAGCCGCCCGTTCTTTATTTGAACTTCCAGCCGCCGGTTTTGATATTGATGGCCAGCCGCCGATTCCATTGGCTCATGTGTTCGGGCGACTGGTCCATGGACGGCTGAACGTCGGTCACAGTCTTTCGGAGAATGTGTATGGACGTTTTTGGAGTCAGAACATGCAAATGAATAATCTTCGAGTCGGTCCGGGCTTAGAGTTATGCTTGATGGTCGGTCGACTGGACAATGTTCGGATAACGAGTCTTGACTAAGAAATGATCAACGGCGGCTGGCCTTATCCCAGCCGCCGGGCGATGCTTGGATGGAGACATGGGCGGCTGGCCTTATCCCAGCCGCCGGACTAAGCTTGAAGGAGGCACGGGCGGCTGGCCTTATCCCAGCCGCCGGACCATGCTTGAGGGAGGCACGGGCGGCTGGCCTTATCCCAGCCGCCGGACTGAGCCTCGGAGGGAACATGGGCGACTGGCCATATCCAAGCTGCCGGGCCTTGCCTTGGGTCGTCCGTGGGCGGTTGGCCTTAGCTTGTCTGGTCCATGTTCGGTATAAGTTCCATTTGATCTCGACCTTGACTTCTCGTTCCGTCAATCTCCGAGGAGGGGATTTCGACCCTAATATACGTCTTCTGTCTAAATGGCGGTGCAGTTAGTTGGAAGAGTTCCAAGCAAAGCACTGTGGCGGACTCCACGAGTAAAGCTGAATACATCGCCGCTTTTGAAGCGGGGAATGAGGTTGTTTGGATTAGGAAGTTCATTATTGAGCTTGGTGTGATTCCCAGTATTTCTGAGCCTGTGGCTTTGTTTTGTGACAACAATGGAGCCATAGCTCAGGCAAATGAGCCCATATCACACCAGAAATCCAAACACATAGAGAGGAGATATTATCTGATTCGTGATATCATTGAGAGATGTGATGTGAAGATTAGCAGAGTTCCGACAGATGAGAATGTCGCTGATCCTCTGACTACGCCACTCCCATGGCCTAAGCATGACATTCTTCATTTATGACATTAAATAATAGTCCCAAAGTTATTTATGACATTCTTATAAATCATCAAATAAGTGATTTGATCATGAAACTCTATAAGTGATAGATGACATAAATTATTTGTGTCCCTAGTCGAGGTTATTGAAGTAGGACAATAATAACCGCGAGAGACTAGTATGTGGGTGACTGATGGCTACGTTTCATGGAGTCATTGATAGGAGTATCAAAGTCAGTCGCATAGATATGTGTTAGAGAACACAATATCGGACATGACCCGCTAATGAGAACCCTACAAGATTGTTATATGAATGTCATAAGAATTTCTTATTACGACTATAGAGTATAGTCCTTAGACCTGAGTTTATCATGACTTCTTACATATGAATTGGTCTGTTTTGACTTTGTCAAACGTCAGCTGTAACTGGTGACTATAAAGGCATTAATTGGACATATCATGAAATGTGTAGGGAACAGGGATGAAACAATATGGGATTTGTCCCTCCCATATAACGGGAGATAAATATCTCTGGGCCTATCGAAGATTTGATACTGAAAAATGCATAGCCGTGCTCAAAGGAGGTGAATGTCAGTCGTTTGTTTAGTCAGTATAAAACAGAGTTCGATAAACACGATCTGGCTTAATAAGGATGACACCGTTTCTTGCCTTATGTTGAGATCGAGATATAAGAGACAAATGGATTATGGGAATAGATGATTCCAATACAAGTGGGAGATTGTTGGGAATGTCCTGAAATCAGTTGTACTAACTCTTGTCGCTGTCATACGGTCGAGGTTCGACAAATCATATAATATTAGGTGGTTATAATGTTTTGCTAGAAACCACTTATAATCTATAGATTAAGAATATATTGCTAATATTATATGATCCTACAGGGTCACACACCTAAGTAAACTGGATCAAATTATATTTGGGTTTTAGAAATTAATCATACTATTGTGTGTGTATATATGATGTATAAGATATACATATATATAAATGGACGTAAGTTAAAAGACAAATGCTTATTATCTTTTATCAACGTACACATGCAATTGGGCTTAGCCCATTTGATAAGGCTGCACAAACCTAATTCGATTATGGTGATGTGTTTATAAAGCTAACGTAATGACGTTTAGCTACATAACTCAACCAAGCCGCTCACGATAAAACCCTAGAGACGAACTGTTCGTTTATTCGGAGATTTGATCCCGACGACACTAGCATACCATTTCGATCCAATTTGTGTGCGTGTGGATACCGGTAGAGGCACGACACTTGGAATGCTTAACAAGGTTCGTTCTTACTTTTAATTCCGCTGCAGAATATCCAGGTATATTCAAAATTATAAGAACCTAGATTTATTTCAGTATTTGCATCAGATTTTGGCAATTGGATTCATAGGTTGTTTTATAAAGTGTTATAAACCTGTATGAATTCCTTCTGTTTCTTATCTAGAATTGGTTTCAAGACTTGAAATTGGCCCATCTTTTAGGAAGGCAGACTGTTTGGGACGATCTGGTGCAATTTTGAACTTCTTGATCCTTTTAGCTTGCAGATTGGACTGAAGCTGATTAACTCTTGATCCAACACGTTCAATGGGGGTTTTGGTTTGGCCAAATGGTTCTTCATACACACTTGGTTGTAAGAAATGGCCTATGCTGCCTGAGAAGAGGTCGGAATCGCATGGGTCCATCAATGCTCCCACTTGATCATTCTTAGAGCCTCCAATGAACCTGTCAAAAGAAAACGGATTAGAATCTCAAAATCTAAAGGGTAATGAATCTGTGTAGATAATGTCATCCACGAAAGGATTGGGACTTCCTTGGACACTAGATAGCAGAATCCAGATGTCATTCCAAGTCTCTGCACTATACTGATAAGTCTCTTGTAAGTGTCTGCGGCTGTTTCCCTCTTGGTACAGATCTTTGACCCAATGATCCAACGGTCCATAATCATCTTGAAGCACTCTTGCCTTTGGAACATGATTTATAACTTGTGCTCCCTGTGTTTTAACAAGCACTAGAAAACCCAGATCACATGTTCAATAGGAATAATCAACGAAATTCTCAAGATGCCTAGACAAGTTCTCCAAGCTTAAATCATTCAAAACAAGTTCTAAGTACCTTTTATGAACCTCAAAGATTTTATCAAAGATCAAGAACTGATATGAGCACAAAAATTCCGAAAGTGTTCGGTTGGCTGCTCCATGACATCAATCTGTGGCTCTCTCCTTGGTGCTTCTCCTGATGAGATTTCTTCATAAACCTGTGAAAATGAATCAGTGCTACTCGGATGCTCCGGTTCAGAGATGGTTAGTTCAACACAACTCTGTTTATCTTCATGCACAAAATCAGATTGAGAAGATGGAAGAGAACACTTAGCTTTATGGGACCTTTTGATAAACGTTTGGTGCTTCCACATGATTTTGCCCTTAGGTTGCCTCTCTTCCTTTTTGCTAAAGTGCTTCTGATCTTGTTTCAAGAACTCCTTTGTTCCTTCATATACATGCTTAGCAAAAATCCGGATCTTCATTTCTATGGAAATAGATTCCTTGACCTGTGCAACCTGAGCTTTCACAAACACTAGAACAACCACATCAAATGTGCAAAAAAAAAATACACAAACAATTTCTTTGGAATAAGGACGTCTAGAAGAAGACTAGGATTCCTGGGATCATTATCTAAAGCATTTTCATAGACAAGGTTGGCATGATGACACACATTGACACAAAATTCTCTTTTTGAACACAAATCAATCAAAGAAGTATCAATGCAAACAAACTGATTGAATTGTGCCCAATTAGAAACCATTTCAGCATTTTCAAACATCAATACTCTGCTAGTCCTAAGCAGTTCACGGAGTTTCCTAAACCAAAGCTCATTCAAGGAACAATCAGATGCACACATTTCCTGAAATGATCTAAATTCACACAAAGCTTTTTCAGAAAACATGAACTCTTGTTTCAGCCTAGAAAATCTTTTATCAAAAATCTTTTTCTTCAAGTTAGATCTCTCACAAAGGTTTAGAAACCAATAGTCATCACAACACAGAATATCACGTCCCTTTCTCAATGAATTCAGTTTATACAAGTCTTTCCCAGAGAATGAAGTGAACTGTTTCAATTCAAACAATTGTTCAGCAAACCGAAAATCCTTATCACTTCCAATCAAATCATTTCCAAACATTTTCCCAAGCAAGATAAGTCTCAAGGCAAGACTATGTTCACAGGAAACGTTTTCCAGACTTGATTTAAGCATAGAAAAATTTTCAGCAAGTCCAAACTCTGTTCTAGCTCTAAATGGCTCAAATGTTTTCTCACTAAAAGAATTTTCTATGGGACAAGCAAGGCCACAAAATTTATCAATTAAAACACAGTTTGGCATAGATAAATTCTCAGGTTTAAGTGTTTCAAAAGACTGAATCATTTTATCAAAAACAAATTCAGAAACACAAAATTCTTTCACATTTTCTAAGCCAAAGCATTTTTCTTCATGAGGAGTAACTAGAACAAACAAGCTAGGAAAATTATTATTCACACCAATTCCTTTACAGTGCTGGATGCAGTTTTCACCAAGGAATGGGTGAAAGGCGGTTTTGGTACAAGGCTAGCTTTTTCCTCCAAGACATCTTCATGTGGCAAACTCTCTTGTGATTTTTCTGCATAGCTTTCTTCTTGGACCTGTGAAATAAAACCAAGGCAACTCAGCAGCTCCGGATCTAAACAAGTAAGTTCTTCACAAGTTTGTTCATTTTCAAGCACAGAATAAAATTCAGAAGAAGGAGAATTAAACTTATCCTCACATATGTCCTGCACTGAAATAGATGTTCTTCATTCTCATCAAAGATTGGCAAAACATATAAAACTTCTTCCTTCTCTTCAGGGATGCTATCAGCTTCTTCGTCAAACACAATAGGCACGTCCTCTAGCTCATTGAGGTCCTGGGTGTTGTATTCTCTTTAGTTGGATACTCTGTCTTGACACAAACAAGATGGATCAGCAATATTCTCTAAAACAGAAACTTCAGAGATACCTTTGGGTTTTGTGCGGATGAGTAATGAATGGTCAGCTACAGGTGCACATGTGGTTGTGCTCTTCTTTTGTTTCACAATCACGGCCTTAAGGGTTTTCATCAATTCCTGCTTAAAACTTTCACAAAACCCTTGGCTATCAAACCGGTTTTGAAGCCTCCTTTGTCCACCATGGTTGTGATCTTGATCTGCTTCTTCTCTGGACGGTTTGTATTGCTCTCTGTCTCTACATTTGGGCTTCTCATGTGACCTCTTTAGTCGTGGCTCTTCCTGCACAAAACCAAACTTGTCAAAAGCAAACTGTTTCTTATTTCTAAAAATCGGTTGCTCACTATCAAACAAGGTTTTAGAAGGGAATTTTAAAACACCTTTGTGTGAGGGTTTCTGTTGGCTAAATTTCTTTTGTAGACCATCTTGTCCCTGCAAACACTAACAAACACGATTAGAAGCAAAAGCATTCTTCAAAAGCGTTTTCAGGAAGCCTTTTCTAAATCACAACTGTTTCTCTCTTTGTGTTTATCACTCAATGATCTCTCAAAAGTTCTAAGTGAACAAAACCCGATCAAACCCAGTGAATCAATCCAATCAACAAACAGATTTAGAGAAGAGATAGATAGATTGCAAGATTTTTTTGGCTAGAGATTAATCAAGCCCTCCTATATGATCAATACTCTTCTTCTTTTTGTTTTGTTTTTTGTGAATTCTAGCACATGGACTGTTAAAATATTTTTCTATATAAATATCGGATCGAGGTATTGTGTTATTTCATCAACACAAACACAACAAGTGGAAAAGGTTTTAAGACGTGAGAGAGAAAGAAAGAAAATGGCGACGTCGGGAACATACGTGACGGAGGTTCCATTAAAAGGAACGGCGGAGAAATACTACAAGAGGTATAAGAACGAGACCCATGTCGTCCCCGACGCCATCGGCCACCACATTCAAAATGTCACCCTTCACGAAGGTGAACCAGATGCTCACGGTTCTATCAGGAGTTGGAACTTCACATATGGTATATATATACTTAATACTTTGAAAAAATTAAAAACATATTTAAATCTCTTAATACACGTACATTTATGGTGTATGTGTGAAATAACTAATGAACACATATGTGTATGTCAAGATGGAAAGAAAGAAGTGTTCAAGGAAAGAAGAGAAATAGACGATGAGAATAAAACGTTGAGGAAAAGAGGATTTGAAGGTCACGTGATGGAACAGCTCAAGGTGTTTGACGTCATCTACGAGTTTATTCCCAAATCCAAAGATAGTTGCGTCTGCAAAATCACTATGTTGTGGGAGAAGCGCAACGACGAGTCTTCTGAACCAAGCGGCTACATGAAATTCGTCAACAGCTTGGTTGCTGACATGGAACACCATGTCATCAAAACATAAATCATCATCATAATCATCACCATCACAACACCATAATCAATGATCATCATCATCATTACTATCACATCATGATGATTCATCACTGTCTCGATCTATTATTAATAAAGTAATTTTCAATGTAATAAATGGGTGTTGTGGAGTTTCATTTCTATGTGTAAAATGCTTTGTTATGTTATTGGGTTTGATATGATGATTTTAAAGAATAATGTATGTTAAACTTATATGTCTTCATGTTTTATATATTACTTACAACTTTTTCTTATATGTATAGAAAGTCTGATTTTAGTATGAAGAATTAATCATCACAAGTAAAATGCTTTCGGATCTTAACCTTAACCTTAGACATCTTACAGAATTTTGTGATGACAAAATATCTATTTTAGTTGCTGAGCAGAACAGAGAACTCTGTTAGTCTCTATATTTTTTTTCCAAAACTTGTCTTAGGTCGTCCATGCATAAATCAAAGTTTAAAAAAAAAAGATCTTTTTGTTTATTAATTAAATGTAATAATTATTTTTATAATAAAGGAAAACATGAATTAAATAAGTTTATTATTAATTTTATTAATTATATATTTGAAGTACAAATTCTTTTGCATCTGATCTTTCATTAATTACTAGCTGCTTCGAGCCGCGAGCATGATATTTTTCAATAATGACTCATATACACGGTTTTATTATTTTTCTCGCTCTCACTCATTGTCTCATTATCTCTCTCGCTTTCACTTTTTGATTTAAAAGCATAACATTGTTTCATATCTCCAAAGTTGCTAAATTTACGGCGGTTTTAGGTTTTTTTGCTGTTGTTTCTCGAAGTTATCTTTGACCATTCTCTATATTTTTCATTGATATTATATAGTCTTCATCCATACACATAAATAAAAATTATGTCTTTTAAGTTGCGATTTTTATGGCCATGATTAATATGTTTTTTCAATTAATATTTGATTTTGACTTTTTTATCGCTATTTTGGACATATTCACTTTCAATATTCCTAAATAATTATACTCGTGTATAATTAAATAATCTATCAAATTATTTTTATTGTAGAAGATAATTATTATGGTTAAGATTTGTAACAATTTAGGATAAAAATCACGAAGCAAAATTATAGGTGGTTGAAAATTGTCTTATTTATCCGAAATGAGATATTTCTGAGATCTATATTCTCCCTACTTTAATTAAATAATTTATGTTTCATATTTTTAAATGTCTAAAATTAAACACTTTCCATAAAATATAAAAACCTTGATATCTTTCGATATTTTTAATTTAGAAATCAGATTTTTTTAAATGTGATATTATTTAATATTTATATAGCATTAAAATTAATATTCAATTATTCTTTATATTTTGATATAAATGGATAAAAATGAATTTGTATGCTTAAATGATTTAATAACATAAATGTAAATTTATTTTTGTGGATATAAGTTACTTATTTGATAAAATACATTTCCTCTCTCTTTCTGTTTATAAATACTGTTTTTTTTGTTGAAATGTTAGATTTTTATTATCAACAAAAAAGTTTTTACAAATTTTTGGATACAAATCGATATCCAAAAATAGCTAAGATAGAGAAGCAAAATAAGATGGCAACTTAGTTACTATATCAGACGAAAGCTCTACAAAGTTTTAATTTGTGACTAAGAAGGAAGGTCAATGTCATTCCATCTTGAAAGGGCTTCGTCATCCGTGCCTTCCGCGTCGCAGTGGAGGGATAGAAGGCGGGATTCGACTGCTTTGTGTATTTGGATCGTCAGGCCTACGGCTGAGGTTGAGGGATGCAGATGCCTTCGACCATTCCTCTCTCTCCAAACCCAATATATTGTTGTTTGAAACGCCATTCTTGCAAGCAAAGAGTCACGCTTCGAGAGATAGTTACCGCAGAGATGATTGACAGTTTCCCACCAATCTGGATCGATTCTGGGGCTAAGAATGTCGGACATGAGATAGTGCCAAACTGTGAACGTGTATGGACATCCGAAGTATAGGTGTTCACGGGTTTTGTTTGGCTCTCCACAGAGGATACATGGCTGCCATGTTCCCCAAGTAGCTGTTCTAGCTCCAGTATTCAACCTGTTAAGCAGAGCTAGCCAAGTAATAAAACCATGTCTAGGTACAGAGTGGCGGAACCAGATGAGGTGTGCCCAGGGTACTGGTTGTCTAATAGTACGAATCTGCTCCCAAGTCTTTTTAGAGATGAATCGCTGGTCAAAGCAGTGTTCACTTTGCTTCCATAGCACCCGGTCTTTCCCTGCGTCTGGGTTGGGAGGTGGGGCTTGTCGGATTGCCTCTGACAGTTGACGGATGTGTCCCCTTGCCTGACGGAAAGTCCATTCACCGCAATGGGCCGCATCTGCCACTTTGTTTATAAATACTTTACTGTGGGAAAGAAAATAAAAAATAACAATAACAAACAAAAAGAATAAAGTTCATGCGTAAAAGAGAGCATAGAAGTAGATGATGCTTCAGAGTAAAGGAAAATAGATCTCATAAGAATGATAATAAAATATTAAATTTTAAAAATTTGATTATGGAAAATTTTATTCAATGTCAAAATATAAGTGTAACGACCCTATCCCTTTCTTAGCCCATTTTTAATTTTTGCTTTCTCTAGCCCATTTATTTATTTTTAATTATTTGTTTGGTTCAATTAAAGTCCAGATAATATTAAAAGCCCAAAATCCTGTTTCTACCAACGCCCCACATTGGAAGTTTTTGTTTTTCACCTCTCTCTTACTTCCCTATATAAGGAGCTTCATCTCTTCTCTTTTTCTCCACCAAGACAAAGCAGTGTTTTGCTTAGTGGTCAGTTGTTGTCGGATCATCCGACGACCAATCACTGGTAAATCTTTTTAATGAATTTTTTCGGTGAGTTCTGCCAAGTTTCCGGCGAGCTTCCAGTAAAGTTTCTGGGAAGTTCTTGCGAGCCTTTTAGTAAGTTTTTTCATCTCCTTCCTCTTTCTGTTCTTGTCCTTATCTAGATTTGTTCGGTTTTAGTTTAGTCTAGGTCGGTTTAGGTAGATCGAATAGGTTCGTTTTCCGGGTCTGGGTCTGGGTCTGGGTCGGGTCTGGTCCGGTTTGACTGGTTTGACCGGTTTACGCGTTGACTTTGACCAGTTTAACCGTTGACTTTGACCACTGGCCTTAACCGGTTGACTAGTTAACCATTTTCCGCCGTTCAAAGGCCGTTCTCACTCGATTTCTCGTTCTGATTCCAGATTTGGCATCCAATCCATTTGAGCATCCAAAGTTTAGAAGCCGCAGTTATCATCCGTTTTGGCTAAGGTGAGGCTTTCCCCAGAATTCCGTACTTTCGTTTAGAACGCGTTAGATGGAATCTTTTACTACATGTGATCCGTTTCTCTGATCGAGTCTAGGTAGTTTTGATTGTTAATTTGGAGATAGGAATATAGTTGATTCAACCCATTTGATTGTGAATGTTAAACTGATAATTGTTTGTTATATAATTAAAAATATTTATATATACCTATCTTATATATAATTAGCCAACTTACTCTCCTCCTATGCTGCCACCTGTCCTCGAATAATTATGACACCTAAAACTTAATTAAAAAAATATGTTTTATTTGAGAGAAACAAACTTCGAACCTCTCACCTCTTAGCCATTAGGAAAGAGATCTAACCACTGCACTAAAGAATTTAATTGAAATTGTTACTCCTATAATCGTTATTATATCTCAAACCAATACTTTATAAAACCCATTTCACAATTCTGTTTTTCCTTTGTTTTCCTTCTCTTGGTATTACAATGAAATGTATATTTCAAAAAAAATATTTAATGAAGCCCATTAGTAAACAAAATTCACATTATGTTTTTTTATTTTGAATTTTTATCTCGGCCCACCTTTGTTTTCAAAATAGAATGGCTTATTTAGTTTGGTCATAAAAACATGTTGTCGGAAGGCTTTGAAGATGTGAAGTCAGCGAGATAAAAGAAGGGGCAGTTGTTACAGTGGCTCATTTTGAAACTTTAATTGTCAAAATGACACTTTCCTTTGTATTTGGGCGTCCTCAGTTTGAAAGCACGAGGTCATTTGTGTGATTAAAGTCTCAAAATGACTCATGTACCACCATTCATTCATAAAAGAAATGCACTTCAAAAACCCACCAGAGAAAACAGTATGTCATAAATATTGTGTACAAAGAAGCTTTTAGTGGACTTCCTTCAGCTGAAAGTAAGTATCTATCTCCATAATATATTTATTTATTATAAATTAAACAAATTTTTCTTCATAACTATAAATCTTCACCTTTAGATTACGAAGAAGTGAAGGAACTATCAATACGGATGACTGAAGCGTAACTAATGGGTAAAGACTTTCAAGATGTGAAATCAGCGAGATAAAAAAAAGCACTTTGAAAGCCCACCACCATCAGGGAAAACAGTACGTCACAAATATTGTGTACAAAGAAGCTTTCCGTGAACTGCCTTCAGCTGAAAGTAAGTATATATCTCCATAATATTTTTACTTTATTATAAATTAAACCAATTATTCTTCATAACTATAAATCTTCACCTAAAAATAACGAATAAGAGAAGGAACTATCAGCAGGATGCATGAAGCGTAACCAATGGGTATAAAAGAAGGTAAAGAGTTATTAAGTTGCAATAAAAACATTTAAACGTAAGGAACATAAAACTTACATGGTTTTTCCTGATAAATTACACACTTCACATAGAAACCTCAATGGAACAAAAGACAACCGCCCAACAGAAGACAAAAACAAAGAATCAAGCATTTGCAATCCCATCCCTTTTAAAAAACCATTAATATACTGTTTTCATTTATTCGTTAAATATTTTGCTTCGATTTTCACAATAATTAACTGGGGGTTTTGAGTAATGTATGTATATATAATAATTATATCCCAATTCTTAAAATATAATACATCGGACAAATAAATATATAAATATTATGGATTGTTTTCATTTTATTGAAAATAAATATAATACAAATAAAATAAATATATAGCCAACGAAACGCCATATAAAAGAAACGCACTTCCAAAACGCACCATAGAAAACAATATGTCACAATATTGTGTACAAAAAAGCTTTATGTAGACTGCTTTCAGCTGAAAGTAAGTATCTATCTCGATAATATATTTACTTATTATAAGTTAGACCAACTATTCTTCATAACTATAAATCTTTACCTACAGATAACGAAGAAGAGAATGAACTATCAACATGGATGAATGAAACGTAACCAATGAGTATAAAAAGGCAAAAGAAGGTAAGGAGTTATTAAATTACAATAAAAAGTTTAAACGTAACGAAGATAAAACATATATGGGTTTTATTGATAAATTACACACTTCACACATGAACCTCAATGGAACAAAAGACAACCGCCTAGTATATATTATACGAGTAATTGAGCATGTTAGAGTTTAGAGATTGCGGGGGTACAAAGACAGACTTCTGTACTAGCTACGCCTTGTGTGAGAGGGGGTACGGGCAGCCTAGTCGATCTGCTGTCCGGTGCCTCAAGATCGATAAATCGTCAAACCCGGCGATGTGAGTGGGCACTATCCCATGCTAACCTCCTAGTGGGAGGGTGTTGACGGTCACTAGATCCGTTCGTAAGGTTGTTATTTGCTCATTGGGTACTTTAGGTGCTGTGTTTGTTCATTTTTAGTATGTTTTTCCGTATTTGGAGTGCTATGACCGAAACTGCGTTTTCTGTGATTAGCATCCCCAACCTCACTGAGTGACTCCCCTGTTACTCACCCCTCCTTCTTTCCTTTTCAGGTGAGACGGACAAGTAGTTTATGCTATGACGCTTCGGGTGCTTCTTTGGGATTTTTTACGTTTTCTCCGTATTTTATTTTATACATTGAGCATTTGAGATATTGGAGTTATGTGATGTGGTTAGTGGCACGCCGTTCTCGAGTGAGGATGAGACGGGTGTTACATTTTGATCTCAGAGCCAGGTTGCCGTCCCAGGGGTGGCGTTCTGGGACTGGTCTTGGTGTGCAACGAGGACGTTGCACTCACTCTGTTAGTGGGGGTGAATTGTAACATCCCGATTTCTGGTAAATATGGAAACGTATGTGGGAGAGGTTAAAAGAATTGATTTGGCTACCTATATCACCAAAGTGCACTTAACTTTTCGGTTGCACATCCAGAGAGAACTCCGGAGTTAAGCTTGCTTGAGCTGGAGTACTCAAAGGATGGGTGACCTCTCGGGAAGTGATTCGCGGTATCGTGTGAGTTAGGAAAAAACACGGGAAACGATCATGTGGTGATTGCAGGGACAGTATATCATGACTTTCGAGCCTTTCAAAAATAACACACCGACCGTCGGACAGGGGTGGGCCCAATGGGCCTAATGAGAGGACATGTGTGCCTAGTGAGAGGTCCAATGGGCCTAATAAGAGGACATGTGGACACTTTCGGCAAGAAAAGAAAAAATAACACTAAGTAAAACAATTAAAAAAAAGTTTATACCTGAGAGAGAACATGAAATTAGATGATGTTTATCAATATTTAAATTAAAAAATTGATCATTGTCCATTCACATGTCTACTCAACAGCTAAACTTCATGATAAGGAAAAAAACATTTTGTATGAGATCATAATATAGAAGATAATTAGAAAAAACGAAAATTATTTTGTATATTAAAAAAAATTATTTTTATTCTAAATGATAATTATTATGGTTAATTATGGTTAATTATGATTAAAGATAAAAAAAAATCAGAAAGCAAAAAAATAGGTGGTTGGAAAATTTTTTATTTATCGGAAATGAAATATTAGTGAGATATATAGTCTCCATATTTTAATTAAATAATTTAGGTTCCATATTTTTAAAATTCGAAAATCATTTCCCAAAATATATAAAAACCTTGGGACTTTTCAATATTTTAATTTAGAAATTGTTGTGGAATTGTTGGCACATGTTTCGGAAAAGAAAATGCATAACAATAAAAAAAGTTCATTCGTAAGAAAGAGAATAAAAATCTTGAAAACTTTAGGATATTAAATATTTAAAAACATAAATATCTGTAAGATTTTTCATTGCTTTTGGGAAGAAAACAAAAAAATAACACTAACTAAAAATAAAATGGTTCATGCATAAAAAAGATCATAAAGTAGATGATTTAGATTGGAAATCAAACCTCTTGCTTAAATGCCTTTGAACAACAAAAAGTGCAGTATCATTTAATCTCTCCTATTTCCTGTAAAAATACAAAAAAATCTCAAAATTTTAAAATATAATGTCAATCGAGCAATTGAGAAACAAAATGCAAATCATTTGAGTTCAAGTCAACTGTAAACGTCTTAGCATGTGGTACACGTTTCTGTAAAAAATATCAATACAACTACATTATAACATACTCCCTCTGTTTCATAATAAGTGTCATTCTAGCATTTTGCACACAAATTAAGACAGCATATTAAAAGTCTATTATACCCTTTTTTCTATTGATTAATATAAAGGTTAAACTAGTCAATCTATATTAAAAGTTACCTCGTAAATCTAAAACGACACTTATTTTAAAACAAAAAAACAATCCTAAAACGACACTTATTGTGAAACGGAGGGAGTATTTTTATTTCAGGGAACAGTGACTAATGGAAAAATGATGTTAAACTTACCTCCAAAAGTTTCTCTACTCCACGAGTGAGGATCGTTTTCACTGATCCCGCATCAGTCCCCCGATCTGCAAACCATCTCGTTATCATTAACCGAACTGCATCCAAGAGTCGCACAATTGGAAAATTTATTGAACTTCTAATAGCATTATTAATAGACTCTGCGATGTTCGTTGTCGTTAAGTTGTATCTATCACCAGGAAAATGCACACGTGCCCACTTTCGTACATCAGCTCTTTCCAAATAGTCATGTAGTGCTGGATTCAACGATTGGATCTCATCATAAGTGGTACTGAAATCTGCCATTGTAAAAGCATTTTCTGCCTTTTTAACCAAACGAAATGCATCACCACCTCTCAAACGTACCAAAATATTTTTGTAGAGATGATATGTGCAAACTCCGCGACTTGCCTTCAGATAAACATTTCTGATAGCATTTTCAATAGCTTTATGTCAATCAGAAATAAGCGCAAGCTTTTATTGTCAGGATTCACATTGTTAAGCTGTCGGAAAAACCATTCTCAAGATTCATCATTTTCTGTATCAACGATTGCAAAAGCAATAGGAAATATTTGGAAGTTTCCATCTTGAGCTGTTGTTATTAATAGTGTGCCTTTATTCTTTCTCTGGAGAAAAGTTCCATCAACGACAATTACCTTTCTCATGAAAACAAATCATGTTATACTACCAGCAAATGCAAAGAACACATATTTAAATCTATCAAACCCATCAACTTCCAACCATGTGAAAGTTCCAGGATTTGCTCTTCTTATTTGGTCTAGATACGTTGGCAACTCCGAATATCCACTCTCTGCGGAACCTGTAACCAAGTTTCTTGCACTCAAAAGTGTCTTATAGGACTTCCAATAATCCATCTGAACGAAAAATAATTAGTCAGTCACATGAAATCCTAAGCTTAAAACAAAAATAATAAATTAGTAAAACATACCTTGACAACGAATCTCATGTTTAAGGCTTCTCCAATATGTTTTGGGGTAACTTTTGAATCAACACATTCAACATACTCTATATATAGTAATGCCAATATTTCTGGATCCGCTTGTCGGTTACGGGCAGAATGTTCTGTAACTGAACATGAATGTTCTAGAATGTACACACGAATAGTAAACTGAGTAGAATAGTAAACTGAGTAGAATAGTAAACTGGGGTAGCTCTTACTCTCCATGTGCAGCCTTCTATCCAACACTTAACAATGAACTTGTATGGCGTTGATCTGTCTACTTTAAAATCAAATTGGTGGAGGACTGTTAAAATCTTCAACCTTGTTTCCAGTGCTTTTTTGGACTCGAATCGTTGTCCAAAAGCTAGATTCTAAGTCTCTAGTTCTAACTTAACATGTGAATTAACTCCTTTTGCTTGAGCATTCGTTGATGTGGTACCAGTCTTCATATCGGGTAAATTTTCCTTGCTCTCTTTTTCTTCATAAAGAGGCATCCCATATAAAGAAAAATTTTCATCACCAGATGATGCTCCATCCAAGTCTTCAAAACAATCAAACCTGTCATCGTCGTCCTCATCATCTTCATAGTGTTCAAAATTTTGGACACACACATCTTCGTCCAAACGTTTTTTCTTGAGTTCCACACATCTTCATCAAAGGTAGAATCAGATTTGTAAAACTAAAGAACGCAAAAATCGAAATCGGACCTAATATACATGAATCCTAAAATCGATTTTTGATTGTTCTGATTGCTTGATCTCATAAGAACCTCAAATCGAACTTGGACCTAAGCAAATTCAAACCCTAAAATCGGATTTGCTTGTTATGATTGATTGGTTGCTTAATCTCTGAAATCGGATTGCGTAAACCCTAATTGAAAATCGCATGTCCAAATCCTAATCGAACTTGATTGCATGTTTTGAAATCGCAGGTTTGATTTATTAAACCCTAATCTCTGATTAAAATCAATTTCTGAGCTTGATCAATTTTATTGCTAAAATCGAATTTCATAGATCTTGCATGATAGAATTAAATTGGAAAAGTGCTTGTTTGAAATTGGAAAATTGCAAATCCTATCCCGTATAGGAAAATCTTGTCTTTCCTTTTTTTAGGAAAAGGAAATTCTGAAAAACCCCAATCCTTGCATGATTATTTGTCCCAGATCATGTTTGCCTAGGATTGATTTTATGCATAGAAAATCACATGATAAAATCGATGGCATGATTATCCTAAAGGGCCTTGAAAACCCGAATTACCTTATTGATCAGATTCGAATTTTATTTTGAGGTTTAGGAATGATTAGTACTTGATTGATTATTGCAACCCTGAATATATTAAGGACCTTGAAATCCTATCCTCATCTCATTGCAGTGTGGCTTATGCACATTATCTCACCCTGATACATATAGACATATCATTGTAAGAAATAGTCGAATGCCTTGAAATCATCATTTGCATGAATTTTAAATTCTTGAATTGATTGATAATGTGATTCAGATGTCGAGATTCGAACCCTCAGATTACCCGGTCCTAAATCTCTCTGGAGATAATTTTCTAGAATGGGTAATGAGCACTAGAATTGCTCTGAAGTCTAGAGGACTCGGAAGATGCATCATCAATGGCAATAATGAAATTGAAAGCCAAAAGCATAGAGCCATAACAATTATGCGCTATCATCACACTGAGGAACTGAGAGATCAGTACCTAGATATTGAGGACCCCTTTGACCTTTGGACAAAGTTAGGTGAAAGATACTCAATGATATTATGGCAAAGATCCATGGAAGAATGGAGGATTCTCAATTTCCAGGATTTTGAATCCGTGGATGAATATAACTCTGCTCTAATGAAAATCGCCCATGATCTTGTACTATGTGGTGAAGTGGTAACACATGAGGACTTATTATATAAGACCTACTCCACATTCCATCCAAAGGAATTGTTGTTATCACATAAGGCCAAAACTTTCACAGACTATAATGACCTATTGTCATACCTCTTGAAAACTGAGCAGAGAAAGCGGAGCGTTAATTATGCTATCAGCAGATTTGAAAAACTGCAGAAAAGATACATTGAGCAACGTAACAGTGAGATGAGACCTCCTAAAGCAAATGATGCTGATAATTGTAAGGAGGAAGTCGTGTGGCAACACATGGACTATGAGGGCAGCTCAAACATTGACTAAATAAATGGGATTTCGACATTCTGATTTTATGTTTTGCTTTGACATTTTAGAACTACTTTGAGTTTATTGCTATTATCTTGTTTGATTTTCGCTTGATAATATGAAATGTCTTATTGCTTATATAAACGATAATATGAGTTCAAAAGTATAAAATCTCGACCAAAAGGCATTGCCTAAAGGGCATGAATTTCTCACCCATACAAAGTTCATTGACTTATAAGAATGGTTTCCAAATAGAAAAAATGGCCAAAAGAGGATAAAAGTTTCTTAAAATCTCCTAAGACATTAAAAGAAAATGGTCGAGACTATACTTGCATTCTCTATTGATATAGACTATGCCAAAGATAAGTATGAATAGCCATGGTAACCACAATTGGTATACCCCACGAAATTTACAATATATGGCAAGACTGGACTAGTCATCCAAGTCCAAAACATGATGCAAAGATTGATAATAAAAAGGCACATAGAGTTATCCCATAGAGTCTCACGTTGTGTTACTTGTGCACGAGGGAAACTCATCACATTTATTGTCACAAGCATCACAAAATTATAGTATATTCATGAGGGGGAGTGAGGACATACCCGTGGTCCATGACTATACTACAAATTCGATGATCATAAGAAGACTTGGCCGGATTTTATAAACAAAGATCATTACCTATAAGGTTTAGACCCTAAAGTCTATCAGCTTGGATACATCACAAGTTTTACATGTATACAAGATTAATATGCATCAGGCTATATAAGTGAGCATAGATATTCTCATCTCAGATTGAATACGGGTCATGAGCCAGACATATACCATCTTAAGAGATTTTGAATAAAGCCACCACATACATATGTGCCGTCTAAAATGGAACCTCATAAGAAGATTAAGAATATATATATGTTGGATAAGAAATGTTTCTCCTACGAATTTTAAAGAAACCTTGAGCCAAATATGGGTGATCTATTTAGTGGCCAAGGAACACGGATTACATGAGTTTAATGAATCCGAATATCCAACATTAGAAGGAGAAATGTAATAACCTGATAAGAAAAATGAAATGGTATCAACCATCATTGTCTTGGCAAGATCCTCGGACTAGGAAAATATTTAAAGACGTCCAAATACAAAGATCATATAAAGCTAGCAGAATCAGATGCGAGACACATTGACCCGAAAAGGAAAGAAATAAATGACTAAGTCATATCAGCTTAAGCACCACGAAATTGATGTCTTAAAGACACAATCAAGTTGCTACGAAGTCTTTACAAGATAGACCAATAAGTTCCATAAGATAAGAAACCTCGGAAAGAGAAAAAAAAAAGTTGCATAATACAAATCCGAGTTTATTAAGGAAACCAGTCCAGACACAGAGATATAAGGCTGGCCAGCTGAACATCTAAGGTACCAACCATGTAGCTTGGGACGCCAAGCTGCAAGGTAATAAAGGTACTTGATAATGAAATCTCAGATCGAGCAAATCATGTCTAGATCAAATTAGGAACTACATAAGAGTGTTAACACCAAAATGTATAAGTGAGCGCATACAAGATAGTAGCACTTGAACAATAAAGAAACAAGCGAGGATCAGAACCCACGAATAAGAATGCATTCACAAGATAAAAGGAAACGCGGGATTATGAAAATGATAGGCGTATTGGCCACATGAGAAAAATGCTATCAGATGATTAAACCAGTGGATAAATAGGTCCTGTGAAGGAAAAATAATCGTGAGACCACATGATCTAAAGTGTTCATTTTTTACAAGCATTTCAGAATAGCTTGGTTACACAAGGAATACTCACAAAGACTAAGGAACGAATTATAAGGAGATATACTCCAAATGTGGTGGGTGCTGCTACAAACTCGAAAATTTATGATGTCTGGACACATAAGAAAGAAATCAAATTGATATAGTAAGTAGCCTATGGTCCACTGGATAACGAGATTTACATGAAAGTCCCAGAGGGGATAGAGCTGAAAGATAAAAGAAGTTCTCGAGACCAGCATTGTATAAAGCTGAATAAATCGATCTATGATTTGAAACAATCATGTCGAATGTGGTATAATAGACTAAGCAAGTACTTAGTGAAAGAAGGCTATAAAAACAATTCAATAAGTCCATGCATATTCATAAAGAAATTCGAGAAGGGATTCGTAATCATCGCGGTGTATGTAGGTCACCTGAATATCCTAGAAACCTCTGAGGAAATTTCTCAAACGGTTGAATACCTAAAGAAGGAGTTTGAAATGAAAGACCTAGGTAAAACTAAGTTCTGTTTGGGACTGATGGTCGGTGAAAGAAGAACCGACCATCATTGCTCAACTGAAGGACGGATACATTAAAGGAGATCGGACGAAGCACATACTTCAAAAGTTCTTTTTCACTCACGGTTTACAGAAGGCCGGTGAAATCCAAGTGCTCCACGTCCGTTACAGTGACAATTCAGCCGACCTCTTCACAAAGTTGAAGGAATTCATACCGGTTTATAACACTTTATAAAACAACCTATGAATCGAATTGCCAAGATCGTATGCAAATACTGAAATAAATCTAGGTTCTTAAAGTTTTCAATATACCTGGATATTCTGCAGTGGAATTAAAAGTAAGAACGAACCGAGGTTGTTAAGCACTCCAAGTGTCGTGCCTCTACCAGTATCCACACGCACACAAACTGGATCTAAACGGGATGCTAGTACCGTCGGGATCAAATATCCGAATAGATGAACAGTTCGTCTCTAGGGTTTTATCGTGAGCGGCTGCATTAAATCATTAAAACGTCACATACGTTCCTTTTATAAATAACTCTCGTAACCTAACTTTGATGATATTAACATAATGGGCCAAGCCCATATGTAATCATTACTTCCACTAAGTAACGTTAATATCATCTTAAGCTCACGTGCACATTACGTCACGTATAATTATACATATATCATATATACGTATTGTATATATCAAATATATATGTAAAACCCTAATATATTTATGATCCAGTTTGCTTAAGTGTGTGAACCTGTAGGATCGTATGTTATTAGTAATAGATTCTCAATCTATAGATTGTAAGCGGTTTCTAGCAAAACATTATAACCACCTAATATTATACGATTGTCGAACCTCGACATTACGACTTTAAAAAGAGTAAGTACAATTGATTTCAGGACATTTCCAACAATCTCACACTTGTACTGGAATCATCTATTCCCATAATCCCTTTGTCACTTATATCTCGATCTCAGCATAAGGCAAGAAACAGTGTCATCCTTATTAAGATAAATCACGGTTATCGAACTCTAATTTATACTGACTAAACAAACGACTGACATTTACCTCCTTTGAGCACAGCCATGCATGTTTCAGTATCAAATCTTCGATAGGCCCAAATATATTTATCTCCCGTTATATGGGAGGGACAAATTCCATGTTGTTTCATCCCTGTTCCCTAAACATTTCATGATATGTCCAATCAATGCCTTTATAGTCACCAGTTACGGCTGACGTTTGACAAAGTCAAAACAGAACAATTCATATGTAAGAAAACTTGATGAACTCAGGTCTAAGGATTGTACTCTATAGTCGTAATTAGAAACTCTTATGACACTCATATAACAATCTTGTAGAGTTCTCATTAGCTGGTCATGTCCGATACTGTGTTCTCTAACACATATCTATGCGATTGACTTTGATACTCCTATCAATGACTCCATGAAATGTAGCCATCAGTCACTCATATACTGGTCTCTCGCGTTTATTATTGTCATACTTTAATAACCTCAACTAGGGGCAAATATAATTTATGTCATCTATCACTTATAGAGTTTCATGATCAAATCACTTATTTAATGATCTATAAGAATGTCATAAATTACTTTGGGACTATTATTTAATAACACAATTAAATAATACTGAAACAATTTCATTAAATAAAACATAACCAAATGTATGTTTACATGAACATCAAAGCATCAATAAGATAACTCCCACTAAAGCCAAGATTACTAGCAGCATGACTCTCATGCTTAGGTCGTGGAAGTGGCTTAGTCAGAGGATCAGCGACATTCTCATCTGTCGGAAATCTGCTAATCTTCACATCACCTCTCACAATGATATCACGAATCAGATGATATCTCCTCTCTATGTGTTTGGATTTCTGGTGTGACCTGGGCTCCTTTGCCTGAGCTATGGCTCCATTGTTATCACAAAACAAAGCCACAGGCTCAGAAATACTGGGAATCACACCAAGCTCAATAATGAACTTCCTAATCTAAATAGCCTCCTTCGCCGCTTCAGAAGCAGCGATGTATTCAGCTTCGGTCGTGGAGTCCGCCACGGTGCTCTGCTTGGAACTCTTACAACTAACTGCACCGCCATTTAGACAGAAGACGTAACCAGATTGTGAACGGAAATCGTCTTTATCTGTTTGAAAACTAGCGTCCGTGTAGACACTCACTACAAGCTCATCACTTCCTCCGTACACTAAGAACTTATCCTTAATATTTCTCAAATACTTTAGGATTGTCTTGACGGCAGTCCAGTGACTCTCACCGGGATCAAATTGGTATCGACTCGTCATGCTTAAAGCACAAGCAACATCTGGACGAGTACAGGACATGGCATACATAATGGATCCTATCGCAGAAGCATAAGAATCCTACTTAGGCGCTCTCGCTCAGCAGGTGTCAAAGGACACTGCGTCTTGCTGAGAGTGATGCCATGAGACATTGGAAGCCAGCCCTTCTTGGAACCATGCATATTGAACCTGTGTAGGACCTTATCAATGTAAGTATCCTAACACAGTCCAATTAGCTTCCTTGATCTATCTCTGTAGATTCTTATTCCAAGGATATAGGCGGCTTCTCCCATGTCTTTCATCGAGAAACAACTTCCGAGCCAATCCTTTACAGACTGAAGTAACGGAATATCGCTTCCAATGAGAAGTACGTCATCTACATACAATATAAGAAATGCAACTGCGCTCCCACTAGTTTTCTTGTAAACGCATGGCTCCTCTTCGTTCCTGATGAAGTTAAACCTTTTAACTGCTTCATCAAAACGAAGGTTCCAACTCTGAGATGCTTGCTTCAATCCATAAATAGATTTATGAAGCTTGCATACCTTCCCAGCAGCATTAGGATCAATGAAACCTGGAGGTTGTGTCATGTACACATCCTCTTCCAGAATCCCGTTAAGGAAAGCTGTTTTCACGTCCATTTGCCAAATCTCATAATCATGATGAGGGGCTGTTGCTAGGAGAATCCGAATAGATTTAAGCATAGCGACTGCGGAGTAGGTTTCCTCATTGTCAATACCATGAACTTGTTTGAAATCTTTTGCCACCAACCTAGCTTTGTAAATCTAAACGTTTCCATCCACATCAATTTTCTTCTTGAAAACCCATTTAATCTCAATAGCCTTTACACCATCAGGTAAATCACCCAAAGTCCATACTTGGTTATGTGACATGGATCCCATTTCGGATTCAGCGGCCTTAAGCCACTTGTCGGAGTCAGGGCCCATCATTGCTTGTTCAAAACTCGTAGGTTCGTCGCAGTCAATGATCAAGAGATCATGACAGTTAATCACAAGAAATCCATATCTCTCGGGCTCGTGACGAATCCTTTCGGATCTGCGAACTTCAGGCACCACAGGCTCGGATTCTACAACTCTTTGTAGATCCAACAGCTGCTCTTCCTGGACAGGTTGAGTAGGCTCCTGTGAATCTCGAATTTCTTTGAGTTGTACTTTACTCCTACTGTTCTTCTTGGAAAGAAATTCTCTCTCAAGAAAAACACAGTTCCGAGCAACAAACACTTTGTTCTAGGATCGGTTGTAAAAGTAGTAAGCCTTGGTTTCCTTAGGATAACCAACGAAGTAGCACTTATCAGATATGGGTGCAAGCTTATCAGATATCAACCGCTTGACATAAGCTTCACAACCACAAATTTTAAGAAAAGACAAACTTGGAACTTTTCCAGTCCACATCTCATATGGAGTCTTTTCAACTGATTTTGATGGAACTCTGTTCAGCGTAAACGCAAATGTTTCTAGAGCGTATCCCCAGAAGGATAATGGAAGATCTACTTGAGTCATCATCGATCGTACCATATCTAATAAAGTCCGATTCCTCCTCTCAGACACACCGTTCCACTGAGGTGTTCCAGGAGGAATGAGTTGTGAAACAATTCCACAATCACTCAGATGATCACTGAACTCTTGACTTAAGTACTCATCTCTGCCATCTGATCGAAGATATTTGATACTTTTGCCAATTTGGTTATGTACTTCACTCTGGAACTCTTTGAACTTTTCAAAGGATTCCGATTTATGTCTCATTAGATAGACATAACCGTATCTACTGAAGTCATCAGTAAATGTGATGAAGTACTGAAAATTTCCTCTAGCACAAATGCTCATTGGGCCGCACACATCAGTATGTATAAGGCCCAACAGGTCACTGGCCCTTTCACTGAATTTGTTGAAATGGGCCTTTGTCATTTTGCCCAATAAACAGGATTCACACTTCTCAGATGATTCAAAATCAAATGAGTCTAAAAGCCCATCATTATGGGGCTTTTGAATCCTTTTCTCATTGATGTGGCCCAAACGACAATGCAAGAGAAAAGTGGGTTCGAGTCATTGGTTTTTAACCGTTTGGTACTGATGTTGAAGACAGGCAAAGATTGGTTAAGAATATAAAGCCCATTCTATAATGGAGCGCTACCATAAAACATTTCATTACTATCAAAAGAACAACACTTGTTTTTGATCGAAAAATGAAAATCTTCTAAATCCAAAACAGAAACAGAATTGATGTTTCTACTTATAGCAGGTACATAGTAGCAATTATTCAATTCTAAAACCAAGCCTGACGGCAAAGACAAATGACATGCTCCTATGGCTAATGCAGCAACTCTTGCTTCATTCCCAACACGCATGTCCACTTGTCCCTTTTCCAGCGTTCTACTGTTGCTTAAACCCTGCATATTCGTACAAATATGAGCGCCACAGCCGGTATCCAATACCCAAGAGTTAGAACCTAAAGTAGTAACATTTATTTCTATAACATAAATACATGGAGAAGTCGTTTCAAACGTCTTCTTCGAGTTCTTTAGATCTCCCAGATATTCTTTGAAGTTTCTCTTCCAATGCCCAGGCTTCTTGCAGTAATGGCATTTATCAGCATCAGTAGGGCCATGTTTGGACTTGGAAGAAGACTCAGACTTGTCCTGATTCTCAATCTTGACTGCCTTGGCCTTTCCTTTGTTCTTTGCGGGTTTCTTAAACCTTTTACCCCCTTGTCCCAAAAGTACATTAGGAGTGCCTTTCTTGATGTTAGGCTCAGCTGTCTTGAGCATGCCATGCAGCTCATTTAAGGTCTTTGTCAGGTTGTTCATGTTATAGTTCATAACAAACTGATCAAAGCTTGACGGTAAGGACTGCAAAATGATGCCTGTAGCCAGCTCTTGGCTAAGGGGACAATCCAATTTTGCCAAGTTATCAATATAACCCATCATCATAATGACATGTGCACTAACTGGACCATCCTTTGGTAGCTTACACTCAATGAGAGATTTAACCGTCTGGTATCTCTCAGTTCGTGCTTGCTCCTGAAACATCCCTTTCAGGCTAGTGATCATCTCAACTGGCGACGCCACGTTCTCATATTGCTTTTGCAAACCCGAGTTCATGGTAGCCATCATAAGACAACTCACATCGACCACATCATTGGAATGCTTCTCCCAAGCATTCTTCTCAGCGTGTGCGGCACTGGATTTCGGTTTGTCAGGAAGAACTTTCTCAAGGACATAGTCCTTTTTCTCATGCTTGAGAACAATTCTCAAGTTCCGATACCATTCGAGGAATTTCGATCAATTAAGCTTGTCCTTCTCAAGGACAGATCAAAGTGAGAATGAGTTTGAGTGAGTGGTGGTAGACAGCTGGATATAAAGGAAAAACGAGAGTTTAGTTTCGATGTTCAAGAAATGAGAAATCTTAACAGAAAGCTCACATTATATTCAAAAACAATTTTCCTCAAGTTGAATATAATGATCCAAGACCCATACTTTGCTGAAACTTGAGTGAGTTTTGGCTCATCGCCCAAATTTTAGCTATCTAGGTAAGCAACCCTTTGCTAATTATATCATATATAACTCTTGGTCCTGGATTGATATCTTATATCAAATCCAATCCTATATCTCTGAACCTAAAATTTTCTTGATAGCCCAGTCAAGCAAACTAATCTTTTAAGTCACACGGTAACGATTACAACCTGCCTCACTCGTATAATTGCGGACACCCTGTTTTGGCAGGCCTATCACACAATGAAACGAGGCTTGACAGTTGACAAGATCGGGAAGACATCAAAGATGCTTGATATTAATTGAGGAATTAATTTTAATCCAATTTTAATTTATATTTAAAATTTATATCTAATATAAATAATTAAATATAATTGATACATATCTTATATATATTTAATTATTTATT
This sequence comes from Isatis tinctoria, assembly GCA_010577795.1. NCBI lineage: Eukaryota > Viridiplantae > Streptophyta > Magnoliopsida > Brassicales > Brassicaceae > Isatis > Isatis tinctoria. The sequence goes on along the minus strand of CM021245.1, from coordinate 16,706,504 downwards.
AGATACTCTTAATTTCATATTGGAATTTAATCAAATTAAAATCCTTATATAATTAAAAGATCTTGAAATGAATCGTCACCAACACAAGTGGTACAACTAAATTAACATAAGTCATATATGCTCATTTATGCTATTAAACTCATGCATACGTAATCGCTATTTCATGCACATATAATCTCAACGACATGCACACGTAATTAATAAGTTAGCATATCTAAACATACGTATTAACGTAAAATATGAAACTTTCCAAAACATGTAAATTTAACACTCACAAATATATGCCTATAGAAATCGACAAACACCGTAATCAAATTAGGGTCTTTTGAATTATCAAGATCTATACCAAAATACGATTAACGCAAGCACGATCAATTAAACAATTTTAATAAGATCGAACACATTAAATAATTCATCTACATCAAATATAGATTAACGAAGATCCGATTCAGTATTAACACTACAAAAAAAACTCTCTATTGTTACTATTTGTTTGTCACAATATCTCTATATTTAGTCACAACAAAGCTATTGTGACCAAACTGATACGAAATGTAAAACGTCACAATAGAATCATCACAAACCTATTTTAGTCTCAAAAACGTAACAAAATTCTGTGACCATCAATTATGGTAACAATTGATGTCATAATTTGTGACGCAATTTAACATCACAAAAATGACACAATTCGTGACGAATAATTGTTACAAATAGGTCACAAATTGTAACAAAACAAATATCACATATTTGTCTCATATTATTACCATATTTTAGTCATCAATAAGTAACAAAATTGCGACGAAAAAATGACACAAATATATCACAACTAATGACAAACAATAGTCACAACTAAGTCACAGTTTGTAAAAAAAAAATATCACATATTTATCACATATTATTACCATATATGTCATAATTAGTGACCAAAATAGAATCACACTATATAATTTTAGCTGTGATATTTCTCTTACTAAATCTGTAACAATTGGTTGCAAAACTAATAATTCGAAAATCTTACAAATTTAGTAACAAATCATCACCAAATTAAGTTAATTAATTGTAATCTCCATATATATAATCAAAAAATTGTCAAATTTTAAAATAAAAGGAAAAAGATAAATAGATAATATTTACTTTAATCTTAGAAATAAAGTAATAAACATCCGAAAAGAAAAGAGTCTTAAGAAATACAAACTTTAACAATAATAAAGATAAATGGATGCTGAAGATTTCATGGCCTCTGTGTCTGATTGGAGGCTGATCATGCACCATGCTCACAAACTCGAGTGCAACTTATCACTCTATCCAAACACAAAGTTTCGTACTTGTTGTACACAATAAGAGAATGCTGAACGCAAACTATCGGAGCCTCCTCCATTCATCAAATAAGCTCAAACGGTACTTCTTACTCTTCTCGTGCAACCATTCAAACCACAAACAAGATCAGTTGATACAAATCTGACAGCAATCGAAAATCTCTTGTTTCTACTATCCCTCCATAATAAATAGTTGTAACCCAGAATTCATCTACGAATACTAAAGCTGATTAACTATCTGTGAAAAAAGTCACGCGCTTAGTCACGCGCCTTCTCTGGCGATTCCATAGGCGACAAAGGTCTTCTCTTTCTCCTTCGACGCCGCCGTTGTACGGCCTCACGCCGGACGACGAGAACTTCTCACCATCCTTTCTTCTCATCGTCTCTCTCGAGTACATCATGGGCTCATCGGCTACGCCACCCCCAACCTCGACATCTCCACCGCTCGACCCTCCGGAATCTGATAATTCAGGATATCTCTCCCCAATAACTGAAACCGAATCTGAAGACAAAAATCGACAATCCTCCTGCCCTGTGCAGATCCCGTTTGCAATGGCTCCATCTTATGCTGATAGATTCAAAGCCTCACTAAGAAATCTGAAAAAGATCTCCTCCCCGACATATCTCACCGACGGAACTCCGATGGTCCAAGCACCTACATCCATCATTCTCAAGACTTCCGACATGTGGAAGGATCATATCGTGGCGCACTTCCATGGAAAAATTCCACATGCGGGAAAGATTTTCACAGATCTCAATCCGGTTTGGGGGAAGTTTGGAAGTATAACTATATGGATAGTCTCGGACACTTCTTGCCTGTTCTTCGTTCCGTCAGTGCAAACACGTGAATGGATCTTGAAAGTAGGGTATTGGCAATCGGCAAACTGTGCTTTCAATGTTTATTCATGGACCTCCGAAGGAAAACTGGTGCCTCAAGAACTAACAACAGCTCCAACTTGGGCAGTTTTGAAGAATGTGCCCCCGCAGTTGTATTCTCTCAATGGTATTAGTGTCGTGGCAAGTGCGATTGGTGACCCACTTCACACGGAAAAGTCTAGATTGGATCCATATCACTTTGGGGATACAAAGGTAAAAATTAAGATTCAGCTGGACACTACCCTACCAGAAGAAGTGGAAGTCCAGGACGATCAAGGTAACGCAGTTAGGATCAAGGTCGAGTATCCAAAACTTCCTCCAAAATGTGACAATTGTGGGAAGTTTGGCCATCTCATGAATCGCTGTCTTAAATCATCTATGAAGACTCGTCCTCAGGGTATAAAAAAAAACAAGCGGTCAACATTGCGGTTACCAATTCTAAGGAAGAGCCGCCGGTAAACAGGGTAATTGTGCCAAAGGATGTTCATGACTCATTTGAGGCAAAGTTTGAAACAGGTAAATCAATTGAGTCCAGTGTTTCGACACTTGAAAAAATGGTTGAGTCCAGTGATTTACTCCCTGTAAAAATGGTTGAGAACAAAAGATCCCATTCTCGTTCTCGTGCAAGAGGAAGAGGAAGAAGTTCCCCACCGGTTATTGCAGAGACAGGGTATGCAAAAAAATCAGGAGTGCAACATACCCAATGCTCTGCTCACGCTCCTGTCAAACTCAAAAGTGCACTGGTGGTCAAGCCTAAGCAAATGGTGGATAATGGAAAAGGAAAACAAGTTGATGAAAGTATACCAAAGGTGTCTCCTAACTATATCGAGAGCGACTCAACTGCAGGAAATAACCCAGAAAACACTCCCCTGGATGAGGATAATGACCTCTGGATAGTGAAACAATCCAGGCGAACTATCAGAGCTCAGAGACAGGAAGCCTTGTGGAAATCTTCACCTTTGAATAAAGATAAACTCAAAAACAAATCGCAGCTTACCCAAGGTACATCCTTAGGTAAGAAGCAGTAATCTCTCCTCAACCTTTGCTCCATCTTTTCCCCTTTTGTTTTGATGATGAAGGTATTTTGTTGGAATATTAGAGGCATGAACACTGATAATCGGAAAGGAGTAGTTCGTCGATGGTTGCATAGATTGAGGCCATCAATAGGTGCTTTTTTAGAAACTCATGTTCGGGAGGGAAACGCTAAGTCAGTTCTCCAGTCAGTTGTTAATGGTTGGAGGTCGGAATGTAATTACTCGGGATCTGAAGGAGGTAGAATATGGGTGGTTTAGGACCCAAATCGCTCAGTGATTGTGTTCAAAAAAACGGATCAGTTGGTGATGTGTGGTGTCATGGATCTGATATCGAAGGCTCAGTTCACAGTAATCTTTGTTTACGCTCATAATTCAGAAACTCAGAGGAAATACTTGTGGAAGGACTTAGTCGATTTATCTGCTTTTGCTGTCGTCAAGTCTACTCCACTATTAATCCTTGGGGATTTCAATCAGATTTTGGTTGCAGAGGACCATTTCTCCCTTTCACCTACACCTCTTCCCATTTCTGGCATGGAGGATTTTCAGGTTTGTCTCCAGGACAGTGAACTGACAGATATCGAGTCTAGGGGGTTAGATTTACATGGTCCAACAACAGAATTCTGCGCAAGCTTGATAGAGCATTAGGCAATGGAAAATGGAAAGACACCTTCCCAAATGTTTTCGCTCATTTTGATTCACCGGGCGATTCTGATCATTCCCCTTGTGTGGTGGACTTATCGGACTCTTTTTCATGTCGAAAGCCAAGCTTCAAATATTTTTCCTTCCTCTGCTCTCACCCAAGATTTACCACGGCACTGAGAGAAGCTTGGAATAAGGAGATTCTGGTTGGTTCAAAAATGTTTTCATTGGGACAAAGATTAAAGGAAGCAAAGCTGATGTGTAGGATACTAAACAAAGAAGGATTTGGAAATATTCAACAAAAAGCAAAAGATGTAATGGCAAAACTTCAGAGTATACAATCAGAGCTATTGGTCACGCCGACAGAAAGCCTCTTGAGGGCAGAATTCGTAGCGCGACAAAAATGGAACTTCTTTGATTATGCGCAGAATATGTTTTTAAAAGGAAATCAAGGATCAGGTGGCTCTCAGAAGGAGACTCAAATACCAAATTCTACCACCAGTCGGTTATTGTTCATCAGAATAGAAATGCGATAAGATATCTGCAAGTTAACGGTGGACAGAGAGTGGTGGAGACCTCGGGAATAAAAGAGTTGGCAGTGGACTATTTTCAGCAGCTCTTAGGTTCTGCAGGACTATCAACCTGTTCGGTTGATCATCTTCAGGCGCTTCTCCCATATAGATGCCCAGTTCACTTAAAAGAGTTACTAATTCTGATTTTGGGAGACTTGGAGATAAAACAAATCCTATTCTCGATGCCAAAGAATAAAGCCCCAGGACCGGATGGTTTCCCAGCCGAGTTCTTCTGGGAATCTTGGGAAATAGTGGGAAATGATGTCATTCAAGCAGTCAAAGAATTCTTTATGATTCGTCGTTTACTAAAAAGATTCAAAGCAACGGCTATCATGCTGATTCCAAAACATGTTGGGGCAGATCATATGAAACGTTTCAGACCTATAGCTCTATGCTCTACTATCTACAAGATAATCGCAAGAATCATTAAGCGAAGGCTGAATTTGATCATCGAAGATGCTGTGCAGCTCAACCAAGTGGGCTTTGTAACGGGTCGTCTGTTATGTGAGAACGTCCTTCTCGCATCTGAACTGGTTACGGATTATCATAAACAAGGTCGGATAAGGAGAGGCTGCTTAAAAATAGACTTATCCAAAGCTTTTGATAGTGTGAATTGGGATTGCCTGATTAAGCTGCTGGTTTCTATTGACATACCATTCGAATTGAGAGAATGGATCAAGGAGTGTGTCACCACGCCTACCTACAGCATCACCATTAATGGAGAACTCACGGGAAATATCCAAGGTGTAAGAGGTTTGCGCCAAGGTGATCCCATCTCTTCTCTTCTCTTTGTTTTGATCATGGATATTCTGTCCAAACTCCTAGACGCAGGTGCAACAAACGGTGCTTTCAGAGTTCATCCTAGATGTGAGGCGCCACTGGTGACACACTTAAGTTTTGCAGATGATGTTTTGATCTTCTTTGATGGTTCAGAGGATTCAGCGAGAGGGATTCTCAACATCTTGGCAGAATTTAAACAAATCACAGGGCTATATATTAATCCGGCGAAAACTGAGCTGCTGATCGATGGGGGAGACACTCTTCACCGCAAAGAGCTTGCAAGCAGATTGGGATTAAGTCCAGGTGCTCTGCCACTACGTTACCTGGGAGTACCCTTATCCTCCAAGAAGATGAAAAAATCGGACTTCCAGCCTCTAATCGATAAGTTATCTACTCGCTTCAATGCCTGGACTGTTAAGAAGCTATCTTTTGCAGGTCGTCTGGAATTGTTACAGTCTGTAATCTACTCAACACTCACGTTCTGGGCTTTAATTTTTATTCTGCCAAACCAGTGTATCCGCCAAATAGAAGCAATGTGTAATGGTTTTCTATGGAAGGGCACCCCTACCTCTGCTAGAGGAGCAAAGATAAGTTGGGACTCTATTTGTACTCCCAAAAAAAATGGTGGTTTGGGGTTGCGAAGAGTAGCTGAATGGAATAAGGTTTTGGGTTTAAAACTCATTTGGCTTATTTTCTCTAGAGGAGGATCTCTGTGGGTATCCTGGGTAAGGATAAACTTGATTGGCCAAACCAATTTCTGGTGCCTCCAACCAGCGTCAAACAGCAGCTGGATTTGGAAATCTATTTGTAAACTTCGACCACTAGCGAGGCCAATGGTGATTTGCGACATAGGCTCAGGGAACACGGCAAGCTTTTGGCAAGATAACTGGACGGATCTTGGTCCGCTAATTGACATAGTTGGTGATACAGGACCTGCAGTCTCTGGGCTGAGAGATGTAGCTACCGTTAGTGAGGCTCTCCAAAACGGTCACTGGTGGATTTCAAATTCTAGAAGCAGAAACCCAATCATTACTCTCCTAAAGCAGTGCCATCCAAATCCGGCATCGATCTTAGTTTTAGAAGTGGACGACAAGTACCTTTGGAAACCAGGTACAAAACCACCTACTGAAAAATTTTCCTCCTTTCATAATATGTTACACCCAGAAGGACAAAAGGTTGATTGGTACAAGCAAGTATGGTTCCCAGAAAAAATCCCAAAACACTGCTTCCTTATGTGGATTATGGATCGAAACAAGCTCCTTACGAGAGATAAAATGTTGAGTTGGGGGTTGAACGTCTCTCCATCCTGCCTCTTATGCAGTCTCTACGACGAGACGAGACAACACCTATTTTTTTATTGTGAGTACAGCTACGAAGAAGTATGGTCTTTCTTCTTCAACAAAGCTAATGTACACCCACCCCAAAACTTTGAACTAGCTGTGAGATGGTTGAAAAATCCCTCAACAGATCCTCAATTGGTGCTCATCATCAAATTGTTGTTCCAGGCTTGTCTCTACATGATTTGGAGAGAAAGGAATGACAGGCTTCATCAACAATCCTCTCGGCCACCGACAGCCACGATAAACGAGATCAACCAGACTATAAAACACAGGCTCCTCCCCATTGCTCGCAGTCACAACAACTTGGCGTCACCTTCTATTCTCGAAACGTGGAGGTCTCATTTCACTTAAGTAACTACCACTCATTTGTTTTTTTCGTTTTTTTCCTAGCTTCGTAAGTTCAAAACGCTACTCTCCCCTTGTTTCCAATGTTGTTATATTTAATGGAAATTTAAATTTAAAAAAAAAAAGCTGATTCTCTTTAACAATGTGAAAAAAAAGAAAGGTCCAGAAGTTTCACTAGTTGGAAGATTCGTTGAACATATAAAATCGTTCAGGAATAAACACAAACACTTTGTGGACAAAGAACCAGCCTTGGCATTTAGCAGAAAAATAGGAACCTTTCAACACAAAACGTGTAACGCACTACTAGAAACCCACGAACAAACATGAATAAACGAGTGAGATATGAAATTTATAGAAAAATCTTCAGACAGGCAATTTGTAACCGCTAGAAACCATCAATGTCATCCTGTGATCGCGAAATAAGGAAAAAACTTACATAAATTTCAGGAACTCTGAGATCAGGGTGTCCAAATCGGAGTATCTCTGGGAATGGAATCTACCATCCAAATCCAAAATTACCCAGAAGAAACGATGTGCTTATTTCAATAACAACTCCATCTGCAATCTCATAAAAGGGGAAGAAAACATTTACTAACCTTGAATAGAGGTTGAGATGGAGATACAGATGATGTGTTTTAGAGAGCGAGAGAGGGGGAGAGAGGGGAGAGATCGAGAGCTATTTTAATTGGTAAAAGGAAAAAAATAATTAGATTATATTTTATTAATTGTTTTTATTGGCCACCATTCAATGTTTTTAAAACCGGACCGGTGACTGAACTTGAAAAGCTTATGAATCATGGGTTAATATGGTTCGACCGGGGTTAATCGGGTTCAACTGATATTGATGATATTCTATATATAATAGGTATATAATATAGATGTCTTCTTTTTTAATGACTATAAATAGGATATAACTGGTGACATCAAATAAAATACTTTAGTAAATCATAATGTTTGAAAAAAATACTTAAAAAGTAACATATTCAAAGTGGATACTGGATCTTGTGAATCATTCTCTTCCATTAGTTACGTATACTCTGTAGGGAAAAAATCGAAATCAAAGTGATTACCAACATGCACTGATCAGTTCATCTTTGATTAAATAAATAATTGGTTTTAATAAAGTTACCTTGACTTTAAATGGCGTGAGTTGCAGAGAATTGTTCAATTACCGCTGTGAATTGTTCTGTTAAGGAAACCGTATTAGTAAGAATAAAACTATATTACCCTTGTTGTTACATTTTTTTTGAACCGGGTTTTATCTGGGTTATTGGTTCACCGGTTTGTGGGGTTTTTGGTAGTTTGATACGGTTTTTTGGCCGGTTCAACTTTCTTGGATTTTGCTATTAATCCAACCCAGTTATAGTACCGGTTCACGGGTTTATACGGTTTGACCGCCGGTCCGGTCCGGGTTTCAAAACATTGCCACCATTAGGAAGTTACGAAAAGAATAGTGGGAGTAATATATGATGGTGGGAAATTTTCCCGATCAGTTAAAATTGTTAAAAATACGACAACTGTTTTAGCTATTATTAACTGGTGGTTATATCCCTATAATAAAGTATGTCATAACACTGATTTTTTTTAGAGTTGCTACTTTAGCATACAAATATAGAGTTAATGCATCATCGATGCTACAATGCGACACAGAAGAAGAAAGTATACAAGGCTCGGTTTATAAAAAATACTTGAAAAGAAAATTTTAGTTACATTTATAAATAAATTTGAATTAATATATAAAATTGTTTGGCAACATAATGGTTTAAAATTGGTAGATCCTATTTTTCATTTAAATAAAAATGATAATTCGGTTTAATCAATTAATTTTATACTAATTGGTTCTGGGCTGGATTCAAATTTTCTGATTCAGCATAGGATAAAGCCTACTAAATTATTGTAACGACCCTAAATCTCTATCTCTGGCCCATTTTGATTTTTGTATTCCTTTGGCCCAATGAAGGCCCGTCTGCACATTAAACGTGGGTGTATAAGAGCATATATGTGTATGGACGTATGGATCTCCCACTCCGATTGATTTAGCAGCCACACAGTCCCAGATCGAAGAATAGAGAGAGAGAGAGAGAAAGAGGAAGAGAGCAAGAGAAAAAGAAGAAGGTGAAGATGATCTCGTGTACTAGCTGCCATCAACGTCACTCTCCTTTTCTCTCTTCATCGGAACAGTTCGCGAACGTGGAAGCTTCACCGTGCCGTCTTCCTCTGCCACCACCGTCGCTTCCTCTGTGCCAGCCATCACCGGAGCAACTCGTTTTCATCATCAGAGGTGTCGCGTGCCGTCTTTATCGAGATCAAGCCGAGATCACGATCGCACACTCTCGCTTCCACACCATCTCCGATCCACTCGTCTGCTCCGATCTCACCTCTGCTGTGTTATTCTCCATGCCAGCATCATCACATCACCCCCACCATGGCTCGCCAACGACCGTGTCGTCGATCCCGAGCTCGGAACTCCCGCCGCAACATCCACACCAACTCTTTCACGATCTCCGCCTCCACCATTAGTTGGTATAGTGGGTTTATTTTAGGTTTTATTTAATTCAGGTTTAAATAATATTTTTGGTTTAGTTTAGGTTTAATTATATTATTAACCGGTTTAGTATAATTAATTATGGTTTAGTTTAGTCAATTCTGGTTTAGTTGGTTAAGTTGGTCTAATCATGGCCTGGTTCAATTCAAGTTGGTTTAAGAATTCGGTTGGGTTTAGATCCGGTTTGGGTAACCGGGTCGGCCGGGTCTAGTTTGGTTTAAGTCCGATTTGACCGTTGACTTTGACCATTTGATCAATTACCCGTTTTTCGTCGTTCGAAGGCTGTTCTCATTCGATCTTTCGTCGTGATTTCAGATTTGGCATCCAGAGTTCAGAAGCAGTAATTGTCATCCGTTTTGGCTAAGGTGAGAGCTTTCTACAGAATATCGTACTTTTCATCAAAAAGCGCCGTAGATAGGATTTAGTATTAAATGTGTTCCGTTTCTATGCTAGAGTCTTTTTAGGATTGTTTGTAAATCGGACATAGGAATAATAGATGATTCAACCCATTGATTGTGCATTAAATTGTTAATTGATTATTTTATTCATGCTAGAGCTAGGATTAGTTGACCATGTGGGTCGTTAGGGATTGCGGGGGTACAGAGACGTTATCTCTGTACTTGCGTCGCGTGTTGTTTGAGGAGATGGTGCTGGGCAGAATTAATCAACCTGCTGTTCCAGTACCTTCGAGGTCGATAATCGTCTACGGGCGGTGTAGTGGGCACTATCCCATAAGTTGTCCTCCGGGTAGGAGGGTGCTGCCGCTCACTGGATCTGGTAATAGGACGTTGGTTGTTCGTTGGGTACTTTAGGTACTGTGATTGTGCATGTTTAGTCTATTTCCTATATATGGCGTGCTATGGTCAGATTTACGTTTCTGTGATTAGCATCCCATACCTCACTGAGTGACTCCCCTGTTACTCACCCCTCCTTCTTCCCTTTCCAGTTTTTCAGGTGAGACGGACAAGTATTTTACGCTTTGACGATACGGTGCTTCTTTGGGATTTTTACGTTTTCTCCGTATTTTATCATGTACATATATCATTGAGGTAGTTGGGTTATGAGACACTGTAGAGTGGGGTATTGGACTTAGAGATGTGGTTAGTGGCACGCCGTTCTCGAGTGTCGAGGGGACGGGTGTTACATTTTGGTATCAGAGCCTAGGTTATGTCGTCTCGGTTCTGACCCGGGAGACGGGTAGTGGGAAACATAATTGCATATTCGGATTTAAACGGTTTCAAAAAAAAAAAAAATTCTCGGGACTTTGTATATTTAAAAAAAAAAAAAATTTCCCGGGACTTTGTGTATTTAAAAAAAAAAAAAAACAAAGGAGCACCTAATCTGTCAAGTATTAATCTATCCTAAGTTTGTCTCAATTCAGCCTCAGTTTAAACAAGTTTTCAGTTGCCATCAAGGAAGGTCGTTGTTTCGCACCGGAATATCAACTCGTTGTTCAACAGGTCATGCCGAAGAGATCAGTGTTCAGCAGATTAATCAGGATGTCATCAGTCAGACCGCTCAAGAGACAATTAGGTAAGTTTCTCAGGAGTTCATGCAGTAATTGCATAAAAGGCCGCTCGGATAGCAACGCAGGAAGTTGATCTGATAGTTGTACCACTGATTGATCACCAGTTCACCCTTCAAGCAGAGTAAGCATCTGCACGTTCCACCGTCACCACCATATGCACCATCGGTTAAGGCTCAGGGAGCAGAGCCGCCGCCAGTATCCGACAGAGACAGAGAGGGACTTACGTAGAGGAAGCTAATGAGAAAGATGCAGGACAACAGTTTGGATCAGATTGGAAGGACAGTGGATACTGTCACCGCAGATAATTAAAGGAAGAATTTGACCGTAACTTGGAGCATAAGAAGTGTACAACAGAGTTTTAATTGGATTTGACTACTCAATTTCTGAGGGATGACACGTTTCTCTGAAAAAAGGAACTTGTTGAGAGTAGTCACAGTTGTTACGAGTTAACCTACAATCACTCTAGAGGGAGTTCGACATGACGTTCTTTCCTCGTGAAGCCAGGCACAGGAATGCCAATGCTTTTAAGCACTTTTATCAAGGCACTAGGATTATCAAGGAGTACGAGCAAGAGTTGGTCGGCTTTGCAGATTTTCTGGGGAATCATAGCGAATGAAGATTTAATCAGCAGGTTCTTGAATGGCAACAAGTGGATAATTGTAACCGTGATGTCGTATGGGTTCACACCAGTCTAATCGATTGGTTGAGAAGACTTTTCGTTCATGAGGCAGAGATAGAAGAGAAGCAATATTTCTTCAAGGTGGCTCAGTCAAGCTTGATAAGACATATTTAGGATATAACAATGTGTCGCAGCTGTCGGGATTTCCATCGTGTTGTTCTCGTTACTACCGTCATCATGTTGGGAGAGCGTGTTCAGTGGTTCCGTGCAGACGGTTGGATTGTGTCATAAGTCACTACCAGCCTATGTTAGTAGATGCGTCGTTTGTCAGTTATATTACAGCACCAGCAGTTAGACCGAGTTGTTCAGTTGTGGTTAGCATGATCTCATTTTCAGGGATTGTTCGCAGTGAGTTCACGGTTGTTTCTGCCACCACCCAAGCGTCAAGCTATTATCGCGAGTATTTGTTGTTGGGGACCACGAGATAGTTGATACTGTTCTTTTTGACGTTGTGGATTTGAGATTTTGGATTTGAGTTGTGGTTCGCGTATGTCGTTTATGTGGAAACCATTGATTTATTACTTGTGTTGGTCGATTGTCGCTTGGGGTGGGACAGCTTAGACACGATTGGTTATTGGAGCTACTTATAGTTTGTATGTCGGGACTAGTCGAGTATTGGTCATCCAGTGTGTTCGAACCGAAGAGTGGACAGAGTTAGGCAGTCGAATTAAACAGTGAGCTTGAAGCATTCATCGAGTTGTATTTGTTATACTCAGGAAAGTTGATCTTATCAGAGACTTAGCAGTGATGGAGCGAAAACCACCATGATGTGGCTTTAAGGATGGGTTTGTTACCATGGCATTGGGTATAGTTGGGAACGAGAGTGCATATTCTAGGAGCCGGAAGGGTCATCATTTCTCAGCATATTCAAAATAGCTTGAGAAGTCTTCGTTAAATTTGTGTTGCATTCATGAAGATCGCTATAAGGTCAGCGCCGTTTCCACCAACAATCGTAAATTAAAAAGAATGTGCAATTAGCCAACCACTGGCAGTTCTGGGACGTCAAGATACAAAAGTTTAGGAGAAGTGACTCGATGGTAAGAGTCTGTTGAGGGAAGACAAAATTCAGGACGAATTATGTGAGACAAGGACTCAGTTGAGGAAGGAGATCTCCAGCAGGCGCATCATTCTCAATTCTCCATTCATCCAAGAAGTAAAAGGTGTATCAGGATATTAAGTAATATTATCACTGGACCGGCATGAAGAGGGATGTGGCTACCTTCGTGTCGTGTTGTCAGACTTGCCAATTGGTTAAGACAAGACATCAACTACCGAGTGGGTTACTGCATAATCTTCCACTACCTGAGTGGAAATAGTACATAGTGACTATGGACTTCATCACCGGATTATCGAGGATAGTTAGCGGAAATAATACCAACTGGGTTGTTATTGATCGACTCACCAAGTCAGCTCACTTCTTAGCGATTAAAAAAAAAAACAGACGGAGCAGAGTAGATAGCGCAGAGATACATTGCTGAGATTGTGAAATCGCATGGGGTACCAGTCAATATAGTATTGGATTGTGATTCAAAGTTCACATCGATGTTTTGGCAAGCCTTTCAGAAGGCATTGGAAACTAAGGTCCATATGAGTACGACCTATCATCCACAAACAGATGGTTAGTCTGAGAGGACTATTCAGATACTCGAGGATATGCTCAGGGCTATTGTTTTGGATTGGGAAGGGAGCTGGGTTAAGTATCTACCGATGGCGGAGTTCGCGTACAACGATTGTTTTCATCCGAGCATTGAGATGGCACTGTATGAGGCTCTTTATAGTAGACCGTGTCGTACCCCACTTTGTTGGACAGAGGTGGGAGAGCGGCGAGGTATAGAACCAGCAGTGGTTCAGGAGACAGTTGAGCAACTGGAAATGCTCAAGAGACGATTTAAGGAAGCTCATGTCGCCAGAAGAGCTATGCAGATGAGCATCGGAGAGATCTAGAGTTTGAGGGGGGCGACCTGGTATATCTTAAGATGAGGACATTTCAGGGAGGTTCTGAGACCCGGAAGCTGAAGAAGCTTAAGCCGAGATACATGGGTCCGTATCCTACCATTGAGCGGATTGGAGCAGTAGCGTATCACCTAGCCTTATCACCAAAGCTGTCCAGTTTTCACAAAGTTGACCGCGAGCCAGAGTTCATTCTGCAGCAGCCACCAAGTGACATCGGTAAGAATCTCTCTGTAGTTAGCTAGCCAGCGGCAGTACTGGAGTGTTCAGAAATGCAAGCTCAATAGGAAATGACTTGATGGTCATAATCTATCGGGAAAGGCGGAATTCATGAGGAAGTATGTGAGACTCAGTTAAGGAATTGGTAACCATAGCTTTTTGAGGAGCAGATCAGACCGTCGGATCCGAACTAGAATTCGAGGACGAATTCCTCGATAGTGGGGAAGAATTGTAACGACCCTAAATCTCTATCTCTGGCCCATTTTGATTTTTGTATTCCTTTGGCCCAATGAAGGCCCGTCTGCACATTAAACGTGGGTGTATAAGAGCATATATGTGTATGGACGTATGGATCTCCCACTCCGATTGATTTAGCAGCCACACAGTCCCAGATCGAAGAATAGAGAGAGAGAGAGAGAAAGAGGAAGAGAGCAAGAGAAAAAGAAGAAGGTGAAGATGATCTCGTGTACTAGCTGCCATCAACGTCACTCTCCTTTTCTCTCTTCATCGGAACAGTTCGCGAACGTGGAAGCTTCACCGTGCCGTCTTCCTCTGCCACCACCGTCGCTTCCTCTGTGCCAGCCATCACCGGAGCAACTCGTTTTCATCATCAGAGGTGTCGCGTGCCGTCTTTATCGAGATCAAGCCGAGATCACGATCGCACACTCTCGCTTCCACACCATCTCCGATCCACTCGTCTGCTCCGATCTCACCTCTGCTGTGTTATTATCCATGCCAGCATCATCACATCACCCCCACCATGGCTCGCCAACGACCGTGTCGTCGATCCCGAGCTCGGAACTCCCGCCGCAACATCCACACCAACTCTTTCACGATCTCCGCCTCCACCATTAGTTGGTATAGTGGGTTTATTTTATGTTTTATTTAATTCAGGTTTAAATAATATTTTTGGCTTAGTTTAGGTTTAATTATATTATTAACCGGTTTAGTATAATTAATTATGGTTTAGTTTAGTCAATTCTGGTTTAGTTGGTTAAGTTGGTCTAATCATGGCCTGGTTCAATTCAAGTTGGTTTAAGAATTCGGTTGGGTTTAGATCCGGTTTGGGTAACCGGGTCGGCCGGGTCTAGTTTGGTTTAAGTCCGATTTGACCGTTGACTTTGACCATTTGATCAATTACCCGTTTTTCGTCGTTCGAAGGCTGTTCTCATTCGATCTTTCGTCGTGATTTCAGATTTGGCATCCAGAGTTCAGAAGCAGTAATTGTCATCCGTTTTGGCTAAGGTGAGGGCTTTCTACAGAATATCGTACTTTCATCAAAAAGCGTCGTAGATAGGATTTAGTATTAAATGTGTTCCGTTTCTATGCTAGAGTCTTTTTAGGATTGTTTGTAAATCGGACATAGGAATAATAGATGATTCAACCCATTGATTGTGCATTAAATTGTTAATTGATTATTTTATTCATGCTAGAGCTAGGATTAGTTGACCATGTGGGTCGTTAGGGATTGCGGGGGTACAGAGACGTTATCTCTGTACTTGCGTCGCGTGTTGTTTGAGGAGATGGTGCTGGGCAGAATTAATAGACCTGCTGTTCCAGTACCTTCGAGGTCGATAATCGTCTATGGGCGGTGTAGTGGGCACTATCCCATAAGTTGTTCTCCGGGTAGGAGGGTGCCGCCGGTCACTGGATCTGGTAATAGGACGTTGGTTGTTCGTTGGGTACTTTAGGTACTGTGATTGTGCATGTTTAGTCTATTTCCTATATATGGCGTGTTATGGTCAGATTTACGTTTCTGTGATTAGCATCCCATACCTCACTGAGTGACTCCCCTGTTACTCACCCCTCCTTCTTCCCTTTCCAGCTTTTCAGGTGAGACGGACAAGTATTTTACGCTTTGACGATACGGTGCTTCTTTGGGATTTTTACGTTTTCTCCGTATTTTATCATGTACATATATCATTGTGGTAGTTGGGTTATGAGACACTGTAGAGTGGGGTATTGGACTTAGAGATGTGGTTAGTGGCACGCCGTTCTCGAGTGTCGAGGGGATGGGTGTTACAATTATAGTCTAATAGATTTGAAAATTATTCACTTGTTTTATATCATATTTATAATACCCAGTTACATTGTTTTATATTTAAATTTAATATTACATTTTTATTGAATGAATCTTATTGATTATAAAAAGAAATTGTAATTCTATGCAAGTACGGATCAAATACTAAACATGTGTTTTCTAAACACGATTGCTTTATATTATATCTTTTAGGTTTTATGTGTTCACCTACTTTGATAATAGAGATTCTATTGGGAATAAAGTTCATAACTTCTCTAGATCATAAATATATCTGTCTATTGTTCAAGTTGATTCAGTTCCACATGGTGGCACTATCACATCGGCATGGCCAAACAAAAGATCTTGACGATCCAAAAGTAATAGAAAAATTTGGATCATATACTGATGATGGAAACTATGATATTAATTTAACACTTTATTATGTCACGTGTACTCTTTTCCAGTTACCCATTATTTTTGGTTTTTTTTTTTTCATAAAATTGAACCTATGTTTTATTCATTTTTAATTTACATGTGATTTTAGTTTTTGTTATAAAATGGTAACAACTACGTCACAGTCTATGACCAAATGTAACGGTCATTAAAATAGTGACTAATTGTGATAACATACTTACAAAATATTTGTAATTGTGAATGAATTAAATTTAGTCACAAAGATCGTATTATTTAGTTACTAGATTTGGTCGCAAATCCGTAACAATATTTGTTACTATATATTTTGTAACATTTACGTCACTATTAGTTACAAAATTTTGTTACTTTCATTCTAGTCATAATATTATGATCAACTTGTGACATTTTTATGACTAAATAATTTTGTCAAGATTTGGTATATAAATCGTCACAATATTGTGACAAAACAATTAGTCACAAATTTTTGTAACAATATAAACTTTTTTGTAGTATAAGCAAGTAGGCTCTGATACCACTGAAGGAATTCATACCGGTTTTTAACACTTTATAAAACAACCTATGAATCCAATTGCCAAGATCTTATGCAAATACTGAAATAAATCTAGATTTTTAAAATTTTGAATATACCTAGATATTCTGCAGCGGAATTGAAAGTAAGAAAGAACCGAGATTGTTAAGCACTCCAAGTGTCGTGCCTCTACTGGTATCCACACGCACACAAATTGGATTTAAACGGGATGGTAGTACCGTCGGGATCAAATCTCCGAATAGACGAACAGTTCGTCTGTAGGGTTTTATCGTGAGCGGCTGTGTTAAATCATTAGGTCGTCACATACGTTCCTTTTATAAATAACTCTCGTAACCTAACTTTGATGATATTAACATAATGGGCCAACCCCATATGTAATCATTACTTCCACTAAGTAACGTTAATATCATCTTAAGCTCACGTGCACATTACGTCACGTATAATTATACATATATCATATATATGTATTGTATATATCAAATATATGTATATAAAAAACCCTAATATATTTATGATCCAATTTGCTTAGGTGTGTGACCCTGTAGGATCGTATGTTATTAGTAATAGATTCTCAATCTATAGATTATAAGCGGTTTCTAGCAAAACATTATAACCACCTAATATTATACGATTGTCGAACCTCGATGTTACGACTTTAACAAGAGTAAGTACAACTGATTTCAGGACATTCCCAACAAAAGTCACTTCCAACCTCCACGCTTAAGAAGCTTATGCATCAGACCGGCATGTGCCGATTGAAGGACCTTCAGTGATGTTCATTTTAGGGGGAGTAATACGTGATGTACTCTTTTTCCTTCACTAAGGTTTTGTCCCACTGGGTTTTCTTTGGTAAGGTTTTAATGAGGCAGTATCTCCAAGCGTATTACTGTGATCCCACCATCATCACATACAGTTATGTCATCCAAGGGGAATGTTATAAACCATTGAGGTTTAACTGGACCAGTCCAAGGAGGCCCAATCCGTGTTGAGTAAAGGCGGCCAGACCAAGTCTTATTAGAGATAGGATTTCCTTTTCCAGACAGGATTAAGATTAGTGGAAGTTTTCCTTTTCCATGTATAAGTAATATTTTATTTTTCTTGTATGAGTAGTAAAAGGACTATTTCCTTTTTCTCTTTGATGTAATCACTATAAATATAGACCTTTGGTCTCTCAATAATAACACACATAAACATTCAGTTTTATAACAAAGTTCCAATAGTTAAGTTTCTTATAAACACCAATAATTAAGTCATTGGGTAAAAAAAAGTATATATATACTCATCTGTAATCATAAAGAACTAGAATTTAGACATACCATTAATTTATAGTTACTTTTAGTGTCCATACATGTAGTTAATACATTGAGAGACCAAATGATTATAAATGATATAGTATATATAGTATATATAGTTACTTTTAGTGTCCATAAATGATAAATCACACTAAACGTAAACATCTTCATTAGTGAGAGACTCTTTCAAGTCTCTCATTAATACATGTAGAGATGTGTCTCTGTCTTCAAGACTTCTCATTACTTATGACCGCTCCTCGACATTGATGGTTCATAACCGGGTCTAACTAAGACCACCATGGATTTGAGAGCTTTACTATGGCTAAAGACATCTCCTTGCTTTTCAAAAGCGAACTCGCTGCGCTTTGGATGCTTTTCGTGTTATATGCCGGCTCAAAGCTTTGTAAGAGCAATAGAATGAGTCTCCATTTACAGTATTAGCTTCTATTGCAAGGGAACTACTAATTCAACACTCGTTTAGGTTAATTTCTCGATTTCAGATTTGCTTTCAATAACTAAATGGTGTTTCGGGAAACAATCTCTCACGTTTTAACGGTTTACAATTTCATATTTTATCCGTGTCAGCTCTTGACTTTGTCTTAGCTCTTTGATCTTCTTTTGTCTCTTTTATTTAATTTCCTTCATATTTGTGATATCTTGTCTCCAGGCATTAGAAAATATATATTAAAATAATTGTTAGAAGAAATAAACCACTTTCACAATCAACTTTATTTCTGTGGTCTAAAAAGAGAAAATAGATGCATTTTTGTTATAATAAAAACTTTCTTTTATGTTTACACTTTTTGATCTGCTCGAAACCGATTTGACTGAGCTGAAGAAAAATCCTTATATGAATAAGCTTTAGCCCAAAAGGCTTTTTAGCTCTCATTTCATAAACGCTCCATCAAGGCCAATAATAGGCCGACAACATCTCTTCCAAGTTCTTCTCAGATTCGCAACACTAACATAAAATTTGTCAAACACTTGCTTACAATCTTCATGTGGGATAGTCACAATCTCTGTATTATCATTCTCATTCAAACGCCTCAGCTCACCCTCATAATCCCACAGCTTTGCAAATTGTTCCTTCTGAGTTTCTATAACCATATCCAAAGCTAACCTTCTTGCTTCTCTGCATATCCACTTAGTCACTGACAGCTTATATATAATCTGAATCTCATCCTTGATTTCAGTCCACTTGATGCCAGGCCTTCTTCTTGCTTCATCTTTGAATAAGCAGGCCACTATCCGCTGACTTAACATCTTCTCTTTGGAACTCTTCATATGGTTATGTTTATCAACATAGGTTTTCACCATCCACTTCCCTACTCCTTTCTCTACCGAGCAGTATATCTTCCATTTGCAATCCTTTTTTGTACATACTTGATATTATGATATTATGTGTTTTTAACGTATTTTGATTCGTTTTTAGTATTCGGTTTGAGTTTTGATTTGCATCTTTCGTTAGTTTTTCGAGTCTTTTCTTTTGTTTTGAGTCTTTTTACAGATTCTATGGAGTTCCGAAGGAGTTTGGCGTTTACGGACATGTTCGAGTCGAGTTAATGTGGAAAACACGAGAAAAGGACCAACACAAGAGAACGACCATTCTAAAGAAGAACGATCGTTCTGGACAAGCAAAGGAACGACCGTTCTTGGACTAGAACGACCATGAAGAACGATCGTTCCCCATTCAGAACGATCGTTCCCCTCTTCACCTACCTTGCCGACAAAAGAAGAGGAACGACCGTTCCCTGAGGAGAACAACCGTTCTTGCCCTCACCTACTCCACCAACAACCATGCACGGAACGACCGTTCTCCACCTAGAATGATCGTTCCACTCTTCACCTACTTCACCTACTACGATCGACCATGGAGAACGATCGTTCTCCACCTAGAACGACCGTTCCCCGTCTCACCTACTCCCCTTCACCTTGGCCTATATAATGAACTCACTCTTGATGCTTCAAACCACACCATCTTCTTCCTCCTCTCTTCTCTAGCTTCTAAACATTGCTCTCTCTTCAGTTTTAAGCTATATATTTATGCTTTTATCTAGTTCTTGTTAGTTTCTTTTAAGCTTTAATCTTATGCTTTTAATCTTATGCTTTACTTTCAGTTCTTATTTTCCATCTTATTGCTTTAATTAAGTGTTATTAAGTTTTACTTTCAGTTCTTGTTATCTATATTCATACTTTGTTTCAAGTTCTTATTAAGTTATTTTCAGCTTTCATTATCTATTCAAGCTTTTATGATGAACTCTATAATCTCTATGTTGTTTTCTTCTTTTAATCATGTCTGAGTAGATCTCTTAGTTAGGTTAAGGTTTGTCAAGGGAATTCATGAGCTTTAGGGTTAAACACAAATAGGCTATTCAAATCCATATCTTCACCTTTGTTGTTCTTAATGCTTAGATCGAATTGATCACTTGATTTTATGATATTGGGTTTAACTTAGACAGCGAGAGTTGCTAGGTTTCTAGAAAGAACATTGGTGAGCAATTTATTCATTACCTGCGAGAGTAGATGTATTGGAGAATTGTGAACATATTAAACCTATCCTTAATGCTTGTCTACGATTTCTAGTACCAGCGAGAGTTAGGATTTCTAGGTTGATAGACAAAGATATTGATACCACGAGAGTGGATTGATATTATCTTAGTGTTTGAGTTCTAGATTTATGCTTAATCATTGCCTGAATAGTTGTTTGATCCGTTGCTCTGAATGTCCTACGATATTCCTTGACCTAACGCTTGTTTAATATAATCTTTACAACCGATTTCGCTTTTATTATTGCTATCTACAAAAACCAAAAACATATTTGAATTGTCTTAGCTTTTGATTTAGCTCATTAGATCAAAGTGTGAAAACTGGTCTTCGTGGGATCGACCCCTAAATACTACTTCGTATGTTGTGCACTTGCAGTAGAAAAAAAGGGTTTAAAACTCGTGTATCAAGTTTTTGGCGCCGTTGCTGGGGACCAAATATTCACCTTTGGTTTACGGCTGAATTATTAGACTAAGAACTTTACTGAACTTGTTTTCTTTTCTTCTTTGTTTTTGTGTTTCAGGTGCATGTCCACAAGGAGCACAAGGAGCAAAAACAACAAACACCTTCTTAGCTTGACAAACGACGAGCTAGCAAGGATAGAACGAGGAAACAGAAGACGCAACACACCCGTCAAAGAAGCAGAAATGTCTGACACCGCCAACTCAGAGATGGGCGGACAAATAGACATCGCAGCTCAGCTGCAAAAACTCCAGACAGCCATGGAGCAGCTTCGTTTGCAACAAGAGAGGCAACTCGTTGCACAAACTGCTTTCGGGGACAAAGATGCGGCTCACGCATACTACCAAGATCGATCTGCGATCGTTACCCCGACCATCCAGAGGCAAGATTACGAGATCAAGTCTCAAACGATCGCCCTCGTGAAGCAACACCTGTTCCACGGTCTGCCTGCTGAGATTCCGATGGATCACATCGAGAACTTTGAAGAGATCTGTAGCACAACCAGCTCCAATGGTGTGCCCCCAGATTTTTTGAAGTGCAAGCTTTTCCCTTTCTCTCTTGCGGGAAAAGCATCACAGTGGTTAAAATCTTTGCCACCACGCTCTCTACCGACTTGGGCTGATGCAAAATCAGCCTTCTTGGATAAGTTCTACACGAAATCCAAGACCGCAGCCTTGAGGAACAAGATCTCCTCATTCGAACAATAGTCCGGCGAATCCTTCAATGAAGCATGGGAGCGGTTTAAGGAGTACAAACGCGAGTGCCCTCACCACGGGTTTAGTGATGAGCAGCTGCTCAGCACCTTCTATGACGGAGTAGACTGGGACTACAGAAACACCCTGAATGCAGCTAGTAACGGTGACTTCTACACTAAGTCAAAGGAAGGAGATATAGAGCTGATCGAGAACCTAGCCGCAAGTTCCAGCAACAAAAACCCGGAGTACGACAGAAAGAAGGTCAACAGTGTGGAGTCCAAGCAAATTGCAGAGCTCACGGCCAAGGTTAACCTTCTCCTTAAGGGGAACCAAAAGCCCGTCCTCGCTCAAGTCCATGAGGAAGAAACCGGTGATGATCGGAGGGAGGTCAATTATGTGAACGGGCAAGGATTCGGACAGAACCGCGGTTTCAACAACCAAGGTTTCAATACCCATCCGAATTTGTCATATAGGAGCACCAATGTGGAGAATCCTCAAGACCAGGTTTACCCTAAGAAAGGAGGACAGAATCAGATGGGCTTACAGGAAGGCTACTCCAACAACTACCAGGGTAGGCAATTCGTCCCAAATCAGAACCGATTCCAAGGAGGAAATCAACAAAGGCAGCCCTTCCTGAGCTCGCAGCCCCAAACTTTCACAAATCTGCAGCCTTCATCTTCAGCAACCAGCTCCCAAGACGAGCTGAAGAACATGATGCAACAACTACTGGCGGGACAGCAAAAAGCCGCGGCTGAGATCAATACAAAAGTTGACACCATGTATGTGGACCTTAATGGGAAGTACGAAGCAGTACAGACTCACATGAAGCAGCTTGACACTCAGATTGCACAAACCGCTGAATCAGTTAAGAGGACATCAGGGACTCACGCAGAGGTGAACTACGTGAATGGAGGCTATGTGGAGAATCAGAGCTTGCAAGCTTCGGCGTCTAACTCTCAAGACGAGCTGAAGTCTCTTATGCACTTGGTTGTACTCAACCAACAAAAATCTACTGATGAGGTCAATGTCAAGGTGGACAGCATGTACAATGATCTCAAAAATAAGTTTGAAGCTGTTTGCACTCGCATGAAGAAGCTTGAGATTCAGATTGGTCAAACTGCTGAGGCATCAGAAAATCTTCCAGAAAGGGTATACATTCCTAAAGTGCCTTATCCAGTTTTACCTAGAGATCAGAGGGAGCCCATCAGTGCAGAGAAACCAACTGATTTTAAGAAGATAACTCAAGAAGAGATTAAGGCAGTCTTTGTAGAAGCAAGGAGTACACCACCAGCATTGAGGGTATTGCCTAAGGTTGAAGATCCCAGAAAATTCTTAGTCCCATGCTCCGTTGTTGGAGTTGAATTCAAGGACGCTCTTTGTGATTCCGGGTCTACTGTGAATCTCATGTCAAAGGCAATTGCAGAGAAGTTGAAAATTTCTGAGGTAAAGCCTAGTCATATGACTCTTCGATTTGCAAACACCTCCTCAACAACATCGTCTGGCAGCATTCACGATCTACCTGTCCGAATAGAGGATTGCCTAGTTCCAACCGATTTTCAGGTTGTGGAGATGAGAGAAGGTTATGGCATGCCCTTACTTCTTGGAAGACCGTTCATGGCTACAGTGGGTGCAATCATCGATATGCCAAATAGGCAAGTCTGCTTTTCCAAGATTGACAAGAATGTTTTCTACGAAGCCGTTCCCATAGGAACAACCACACGCGCCTCTTGCATCTCAGCAGTGGATAGAGAGGAAGCACGTGCTCCGATCCCGCAAACACCTGCTCCACCACCCGGGAAATCTTGGGAGAAGGCAAAAACGCAAGAAAATGTGCCGTACAAAAAGATTACGGGAGGTCCTTAAATGACTTTGATCCCTCAAGGATATGATGGAAACTCGGTTGACTACAAGGTGAAGTGCAAAGGTTGTCCTAAACCTTTCTCTAGAGTTAGAGGTATTCTTCCATCAGAGTTGAAAGAGAAAGGTACTGGTGTTGTGAATGGAATGCTAAGTAAAGTTCTGAGCATGAGGATGTCTGATTTTGGAGCCTGTTTTGGAGCAAGCTCTCAAACCAAACCTGATTGATACATGGCACCAACGTCAAGCTTAGCGACGTAAAACAAGCGCTTTCGTGGGAGGCAATCCACCAGGTAACATGTAAATATCGTGAAATTTTTTCGTTCTTGTTTTATTTACGTTTCTTGTTTTGTTTGAGATTCTTTTTCAGGCTTTTATTAAGTATCCGAGAAACCGCTCTGCTGGGAGTGAAGAGATCGATCGTTCCTACCAAGAACGCTCGTTTTACACGGAAGAAGGATAGAGAGCAGCACCGATGGCTCCAACAGCGACCACTGAGCTTGTGGTTATTTCTATCACCCTTGTTATATCCATTTTTATTTTATGACACTTTTTATTTTACGGGTTTCTCTTTCAGTTTTGTTTTAACCGGGACGGTTAAAAACAAGTCTGGGGGAGGGATTCATTTGTGTACTAACGGTGTGTTTTGTGGATGTTTATTTCTTATGTTTTATTTTGGTGTGTTTATTTTCAAAAAAACAAAAAAAAAAAAAATTCGAGTCAAAACAGTGTGTGATTTTATTAAACTTTTTGGAATTGCAACATGTTCGTCAAAACAGTGTGTGATAAATGGCTGTTGTGGAGTTTCATTTCTATGTGTAAGATGCTTTGTTATGTTATTGGGTTTGATATGATGATTTTAAAGAATAATGTATGTTAAATTTATTATCTCCATGTTTTATATATTATTTACATGATTACAGAAGAATAATGTAAGTCTGTTTGTAGTATGAAGAATTACTCATTACAAGTAAGATGCTTTCGGATCTTAATGTAACGACCCTATTTTTTTTTTATTCCACCCCACCTATCCTCCATCATTCCCCCCTCCCCACCTTTAATCATCACCCACTCCCCCAATTCTTTTCAATTGTTTTTCTTATCTGCTTTTTCCCCTCCAGTAAATCAACCAACTCCTCCCCACCCATTCACCGTGTTTCTGCAAGAGAGAGAGAGATATTGGAAGAGAGAGGGAGAGAGGGGAAAGAAAGTGAGAGAGTTTGAGGAAGAGGAAGAGAAAGAAGTAGAAGAAGAAGAAGAAAACAGTTGGTTGCTCTCTCCTCCGCCTTAACCGCAACTCAGGTAACCGGAAAGCCGTTATTCCGATTTGCTTCCTATTGGCCGTTCAGTAAATCGTCAATAACTTTCTAAGCGTTTCTAATCTCGCAAATCTCAGGCCACCACCGGATTCATCTCGACTAGACGAGTCCGTAGACATCAAGATCGAGCCGAGCAACCTCAGGACGCGCCCGCACGCGCTGTCCGAAGATTGGCGCGTGGCGCCACGCGCCTCACGCGCCGCCGTCGCCGTTCACCGCCGCTGTCCGCCGCCGCCGGTCACCACCGCCGTCCGCCGCCGCCGGTCACCGCCGCCGTCCGCCGCCGCCGGTCGCCGCCGTGACTCACCGGTGACCCGCCGCTGTGACTCGCTGGTGACTCGGTGACTCGCCGGCGACTCACTGAGTCAACTCGGTCGACCGGTTTGAGCCCGGTTTGGCTTAACCGACCGGTTCGATTTCGGTTTAGTATGGTTCGATCGGTTTAATTCAATTCAATTTCGGTTTGGTTCAATCTCTGGTTTAAATCAATTGAGTCCAGTTTAGTCTGGTTCGATCCGGTTTAATCCGGTTTAGTTGCGGCTTGATTTTGACCTGGTCAGACCGTTGACTTTGACCGTTGACCGTTGACTTTCTGACCGTTGACCGTTGACTTTGACCGTTTTGACACGTTAACCGTTTTTCGCCGTTCTAAAGCCGTTCTGACTCGAAATTTTGTTCTGATTTCAGATTCAGTGTCCGTTTTAGCATCCGGAGTTCAGAAGCTGTAGTAATCATCCGTTTTAGCTAAGGTGAGGGCTTTCCGCAGAATATCGTACTTTTCATCGAAATGCGCCGTAGATAGGATTTATTACTAAATGTGTTCCGTTTCTATGCTAGAGTCTTTTTAGGATTGTTTGTAATTGGACTTAAGAATAATAGATGATTCAACCCATTGATTGTGCATTAAATTGTTAACTGATTCTTTTATAAATGTTAGAACTATGATTAGTTGACCATGTGGGTCGTTAGGGATTGCGGGGGTACAGAGACGTGACTTCTGTACTTGCGTTGCGTGTTGTTTGAGGCGGGGTACGGGCAATTGCGTCGATCGGTTGTCAGGTACCTCAGGCAGATCGATAAATCGTCTACGGGCGGTGTATTGGGCACTATCCCATAAGACTGGCCACAGGATCTGGCCTATGACATTGTGTTTCTTTGGGTACTTTAGGTACCGTGATTGTGCATGTTTAGTCTATTTTCTATGTATGGCGTGCTATGGTCAGATTTACGTTTTTCTGTGATTAGCATCCCATACCTCACTGAGTGACTCCCCTGTTACTCACCCCTCTTTCTTCCCTTTCCAGTTTTTTAGGTGAGACGGACAAGTATTTTACACTTTGACGATACGGTGCTTCTTTGGGATTTTTACGTTTTTTCCGTATTTTATCATGTACATATAGCACTGAGGTAGTTGAGTTATGAGACACTGTAGAGTGGGGTATTAGATTTAGAGATGTGGTTAGTGGCACGCGGTTCTTGAGTGTCGAGGGGACGGGTGTTACACTTAACCTTAACCTTAGACATCTTACAGAATTTTGTGATGACAAAATCTCTGTTTTAGTTGCTGAGCAGAACAGAGAACTCTGTTAGTCTCTATATATTTTTTCCAAAACTTGTCTTAGATCGTCCATGCATAAATCAAAGTTTTTTAAAAAAAATCTTTGGTTTATTAATTAAATGTAATAATTATTTTTATAATAAAGGAAAACATGAATTAAATAAGTTTTATTATTAATAAATAATTATATATTTGACGTACAAAATCTTTTGCATCTGATCTTTCATTAATTATTATGAATATTTACTCGTTGAATATAAGATTGATCTATGAGTTTAAGTAGAATTAGGAAATTCCTCTAATATTTTTGTCAAAAAAAAAGGAAATACTCTACAAAAAAATATTCGAGGAATTTCCTCTCGACGCTAAATTAGGGCACTCGTGTAATTTCCTCTCGAATGTTTTCTTCTAACATGTCGTCCTCTTCTTCAATTAACCATTCAATCGCCAGTAATCACAGAGACTCGTCGTCACCTTTTAATCTGCCATACCTTCCTGATGAGTTACTTTTGAATTGCTTAGCCCGCGTCTCGAGATTGTACTACCCGACTCTCTCTTTAGTTTCCAAGAGATTCCGCTCTCACCTTGCTTCGAATGAGCTTTACGAGACCCGAAAGCTCTTAAACCGCACCGAGAGTTACCTTTACATGTGCTTACCTTTACATGCTCTCAACATGCGTTGGTTCACTCTAAGCCGAAAACCAACTCGAATCCCTTACCCTAACAAGATAAGTGACAATGTTATATATGGTCTCAATCTCAACTCGCAATTATTCTTCTCCTGTCGCTTGGTGTGGTCACTACGTCGCAGTTGGTTCTAATATCTACAAGGTTGGTGGATACTTCGACGGTGAGCCTTCGTCTGAAGTCTTGTTCATGGATTGTCGGTCTCATACTTGGCACGAAGCACCAAGTATGCAGATGGCTTGGAACCACAATCCTGTAAGAGTTCTTGATGGAAAAATATATGTAGCCGGAGGAGACGATAACAATCTATCAAAGATGGTCGACTGTTTTGATTCCGAAACCCAAACATGGAAGCATCTACCAAGCATTAATGGAAAAATAAAGAAGAGAAGTAAAATCAAGAGCTTAGCTATAAAAAGAAAGCTTTACCTTTTTGGGAAGAAAAATGATTTTGTATACAAGTCAAAGGAAAATCGATGGGACGATATTTGTATCATTGGAGATGGATTTTGCTACAGAGATTGATTATTCTACTTGCGTGGTCGATGATGTCGTTTACCGATATGGAAAATCCGGAATCCTCCAATGGTTCGATATTGAAAGAAGAATTTAGAGGAATTTGAAAGGTATGAATGAATTGTCTAAAATATTACCATGGGATCGTGGTTGTATTAGATTAGTTGATTATAGTGGAAAGATTGCGTTTTTGTGGCTGGAGAATAATGTGGTTTTAAAAAATTTGGTGTGCTGAGATTGCGCTTGAAAGACGAAACAAGCACAAGATTTACGGCAAGATCGAGTGGTACAATGTTGTGCTTGCATTACCCAAGTACTCTTCATTTTATTCTTTGCAATGTGTTGCAACTACTCTTTGATATTGTTTCAACATGGCTTCTCTATTATATAATGTTTGTGGTTTCACCTTTTACTATGACCTTATTTAATCTTTGGTATAACCATATTAAAGCGGCTAATAAATTTTTTAACCAGAACTAATATCCGGTTAATTACAAAATGGGTACAGTTTGAAATACAGTTATGGTTATGTTTTGGTAATGCCCGGACAAAAGCATACATAATTATCAATCATGCATCAAACAACCAAAATTAAAATTTTAATTGAAAAAAGAAAAAAAAAAGGCAATTTCAGTAGTACATAAACTTATATAAAGTCTCAGAGTTCCTCACTTTTTATTCATATCCAGAGCCTCTTAAGAATTGAAACTACCAAACAAACAAACAACAACAACAAATAGGTTTTTTTCTTTTTTTTGCCTCATACCAATCCCATTAATCCCCTTTCGCGAATATAAAAAAGGGGAAAAAATAATTCGAAAAAATAAATAAAAAAACTTGGTTTTGTTTTGTAAACTAAAAGTATTATATATGCAATTTCTTTCATCAATCACTCCTCTTCTGCAGTGAGAATGAAAGTGAAAGGAGCGAATTTATAACCATCACCTTCGTAGAATTTGTTTTGATACTCAACCCAAGGGAGATGAAGCGCGTGAAGAAACGCGCTTAACGTCTCCATTACTAGTAAGACTCCTACGGTTGCGAAGATGAATCACTACAAGAAAATGTCGTATAGATAGTAAATGAAGATAGCATTTTGTACGCTTATGCTATAGTTGATATAAGTCGCAGTTTAAGATAGCGTTTCCCAAAATTCAAAAGCTATCTTTTGTTTGTCGGATTTTAAGCTTAGTTGCGTTTTATCTTAGATAACACGTGTAAAGTTGGAAATGCTGTCCTTAATTTAGGCGTAAATTTTTCATTCATTCTCCCTCTAAATAGTTAAATACTTAGCAAAAAAATAAGTGCTTTTATGAACCGTTTGGTTTAATGGACTCAATATAGACCGACCCATATAGAGGTTATTAGCATAACCGGTCCTTAGTATAATTAGATGTTTTCCTTTGTAGACAAGGAATATGTTTATGGAATATTGCGATATTGATCTTTGTGTAAACCTATATATAAAGACCCTTTGGTCTCATTAACAATAATAACAATTCACAACATGTTATCAGCACCAAAACTCTAGAAACCCTGAGCAGCCGCCGATCACCAAAAACCCTAAAGCAGCCGCCGACGAGCCCTTGCCCTAGCAGCCGCCGCCGATTTCTTCTTGCCCTAGCCGCCGTCTGCCGTGTGTAGCAACCGCCGGCCGCCATCTTCTTCCAGCTTTTGTTACCGAGGTCTTTAGCTCCCGGTTCCTGTCCATTCAACATCCTAAGGTGATCAAGGTAATCCCTAATCTAAAAACAAAGAAAATTGAAATGGACTAAGAAGAATAAGAAACCTTAAAATCAATCTCTCTCTAGAAATTGTTTGTTCATGTTTAAACCATCATCTGAACTTGAATATTAGCTAAGATAAGACCTTATAAAAATCGGTTGCATGTTTTAAACTTGTTTGGCCTTGTGTTTAAACCCATATTGAAATCGGACATAAGCATATATGAAATCCTAAAATCGGATTGCTTCAAAAGATTGGTTGCTTGCTTGAACTCGCATGGCCTCTTGCTTAGTAGAAATTGCATGCTTGTCTTTCATGGATTGTTTTCTTGTTGCATGTTAAAACCGAAACCCTAATGATTGTTAATCAATTGCTTGAAATTGGTTTGCATTCAAACTGCTTAAAATCGAATTTGGCTCATCGTTAAAATCGGTTGCATGAATCTTTTGAGTTAAGTTGTTAGATCATCTTGTTTGAACCTTGAATGTTTCTGAAAAACCCTAAGAAAGAAAAAAAAAATCGGCCATGAGGGAGAAGAAAAGAAAAATAGTTTGTGCCTAAACCATAAAACCCTAATCCTAATCCAAATAGGAAATCTCTAATCCCTTCCTTTTAGAAAAATGAAAGTTTTAGAAATATCCTTTTCCCTTTAAGGCATTATCCTTTTAATTGTTTTTCCTTTCTTTAAAAGTCAAAGATTAACTTTTAATTAAGGATAATAATTCTAATCCTATTCTAAATAGGAAAATTTAATTCCTTCCCTTTTAGTAAAAAGGAAAGTTTTTAGATAATATCCTTTTCCTTTAAAGATCTATCCTTTTATTTTTTTCTTTTTAAACGTTAAGGATTAACTTTTAATTAAGGATTAAATTAAAAAAAGAGAATTCCAAGTGCATAAACCATTAATAAAATCGGTCCATATTGTTTGATTGCATAAATTGCTTGATTGATTGTAAAGCTTAAACTCGGATAAACATTACCGGCCATATTCCTAAGGTCTGGATTTTTATTAAAAAGTCCTAAGTGAAAATTTGATGCATGACCGGCCATATTCCTAAGGTCTGGATCATATTTAAAGTCCTAACTGAAAATTGTTGGATATTTTCAGATGACAAAAGTCAACAACTTAGACTTCGCAGCCCTCAATCTCTCAGAAGACAATTACCTCCAATGGGCACTAGATGCAAGGATCTTACTAAGGTCAAAAGGGCTCGGAGAATGCATCACTGAAGGAAACAATAAGCATGAGCGAAATCGATAGAAGGCGATCTTAATCATACGCCATCACCTAAATGAAAGTCTCAAGGATCAGTACCTGAAAATTGAAGATCCTTTGGATCTATGGAAGGAATTGAAAAAGAGGTATGACCATCAAAGAACGGTCATTCTACCTAAGGCCAAATTCGACTGGCTGAACTTGCGATTCATGGACTTTAAGTCTATGGATGAGTACAATTCAGCCTTGTTCAAGATAGTTTCAAAACTGAAACTATGTGGCGAGACCGTATCGGAGAATGATAAGTTGGAAAAGACATTCTCCACCTTCCATTCGAGCAACATAGTGTTACAAGAACAATACCGCGAAAGAGGCTTCGCAAGGTACTCAGACCTGATTGCTTGTTTGCTGCTTGCGGAACAGAACAACAAGCTTGTTCTGGCCAACAGAGAAATGAGACCAGCTGGAACAGCCCCACTCCCTGAAGCCAACTTGGCCGCTGAGAAAAAGAAAGAAAAGGAGGCAAACTACGTCCATAGAGATCAAAGGCATTACGGCCGTGGGCGTGGTGAAAAAGGAAAAGGGCGTGGTCGCAATAATTACCACCCCTTTGGTCTCATTAGTAATAATAACAACTTGGATTTTGCCCGTACGTGCGGGGTAAAGTCTTTTATTAGAAAATCACAATAAATGATAATTATATGTTATATAGTAGATTAATATATAAACTGTTATTATAGTATCATAGTAGTCAATTTTTATTTTAACTGATATAATATATGTAGTTGTTTGTTGTATGAATTAATTTTTTTGTTGGTGTTAGAAGAATTGTATTATATGAGATTATATATCATTTTGATTGGTGCTTAGATAATTGAAGAATTGTATTATGTGACATTATATATCGTTATATATCATATAATCACATAGTGTAAATTATATTTTGTGTAGGTTTAGATTAAAATTTATAAATATTTTTCTATTATTAAATTATATGTTTTCTTGTTTAATAATTTTTTAGATATTTTTATGAAATATAATAAAAGAAATTATGTATAGTTAAATAAATATTTTTAAATTTGAGAATAGTTAAAATCACTTTTTATTTTTTTCAAATTAAATTAACATATGTTTAATTTTCACCAAACAATAAACCCAAAACAAATCTAATTTTTGACTAAATTAGAAACAAAAGAATCATTGGGTTCACAAACGATTCAAAAAAAAAATTAGAAACAAAAAAAAATTGGGTTCATAAATTGATTTGGCTATCAAAATATTAGAATGAGTTTTGCAAAAAGAAGGCCCGTTGAAATACAGCCCAAACCCAACTAACATTTCCCCTCAAGCGAAGTTTATTTGTCGGATCTAATTTCTTCTCTGAGATCAGATCCCCCGATCATGCAGAAGATGACATTTTCCCTCCGGCGAATTTGGTTCTTTCCTAAGTACAATCTAAATCCGACGAATCTAGGCAAAACTTCCTCTCGATCTATTCTTTTATTAAATTTTATTCATTCTCTTCAAACTCACTTGGTTAGTACTTGATGATTATGTAATCTCAGTCGTTCATAGCAATCAGTCGTCTCTTCTCATACTCTGCAGTGATGAAAGCAGTTATATTATATTCTCGGTCCAAGTTAGAATCAAGCAAGAACTCTTGTTTCTGGTATATTCTCTTAAACCCGTTATCTTTTCGGAGACATCTTTTCTTGATTTTTTTTTTCATTAGTGTTTAGACTGATCACTGAATTTTCGAAGCAAATTTGAGAAACCGCTTCACTGGAGGTCTTTATCTACTATGTCTCTTCTGAAGGTTTTTAAAGTAAATTATCTCTTCTTCTTCTTCTTTTTTGTCAGGGCTCGAGAGAACATCGTCGTTGATACACATGAGGTTTGTTTTTTACCACCTGATTTTCATTCAGAGTGACTTTTTTCGACAATATAGAACTCAACATAAACTCCCGGATGTGAGTTCTCGCTTGATATATTGTCTCAAGCTAGCTAAGTCTTTTTTTTTTTGTTAAATTGAATACGTGAGACTAATTGTAAGCAAATGGGGGATCACATATGTTCCTAAAGCTAAGTCTTTTTCTTTGTTGCCGTGTCTGTGTCTAGTTACATCTCTATATTTGATTTAAATATAACTTTTGTTTTCTTCGATCCCTAATTTGCTTTTTTGGAACAGATTTTTCTGAAATGGTTTGAAAAGGGAATCGTGGGAGTACTGTTTACCTCCTAAATATCATTATCAATCTCCTTCTGGACATCTCTTTGTTGATTCAGACTTCATCTCCGGTTTTAAGAGTAAGTTTCCTTAGATTCTTTAACCGTTAAAGAGTGTTAATTATGATTCATCCATTGCTTCGGAATGTGGATTCTCTACTTTCTTTGAAAAATTTAATCGGTTTTAACAAACAAAAATCTGAAGGAAAGGCATGTTTGATGTTTTGTGGTTAGTCATAAATGTTATGAGGGTTTTGTGTTTTATCATGTAGTTTCTGAATAAAGGAAAGAGTGTTTGATATTTTGTAAGCGGCTTTGTTTCTGACTATGTGATCAAGAAATAATACAAATTGTTTAATGTGTGCAATGCTCATTACTCTCTCTTAATTTCTTGTGCATATAGATTTAAGAGTGAGTTTCTTTAGATTCTTTATAGATCTAAAACAAATAATAAAGATGATTTTGCTTTCATTCATACACGATGGGTCATGGTGAAAAGTGTCTCGGTTTAGAATAAGTGGCTTGCAATAAAGGAAAAAAAAGAGGGAAATCAGTTAATTTTTATGATTTTATCGGTCGAGCTTAAGCTCAAGTTCATCGATTTGTTCTCTTTTGGTATTGCATGAGATGATTTACCCCTTCTTCTGCCTCTTCTCTTCCTCACAGGTTTTGATTTCTTCAGTTCTATGAGTTTTCTCTCCAATTCACGTATCTTTCTCACACTATAGAACTTGCTCATACTGCTGTGAATTTCAGGTTTGTCAATTTCTCTGTTTCCATGCTAGGATTTTGTTTGTAAAAATAATCTTGCGGACCTTCACGAAATTCCACCATTATCTGGGACACTTAGTCCGCTGTTCCATTGGGAGAAGAGTAGTTTCTTAATAATTGATGTCAATTTTGTTATTTTCTAGGAATTTGAGAATGCTCTCGTTAGTTCTTATAGTAGATATCACTGATGGGTCTGTAGCTGCCATTTTCTCAGGTTACACAAACAATTAGTGGCTTGATCTGAGGGGTAGGTTTTGTTCTTGCTTAGTAACATAGTAGCATATGATTTTTTTCAAGTACAATTGAATGTCCTGTCATTTGCTTTCAAACATTGCTTTCAAAGTACATGTTATCTCTTAACATAGTAGCACGGTATAGAGTTTTGTTCTCTATTTTTTGGAATTTACATCATCAAAAATTTTAGATAAGAGATGAGATTAGAAAAAAATTTGAATAAATGAGTCTTTTTTTTAAAAGCAGTATATACTTCAACCTGTAATAAAAAAATTCAGAGCAGAGTTAGATTATGAGAAAGAAAAGGTTATTGAGAAATAAACCATACAAATAAAATATGAAATCGATTTTTAACTAACCAAAATACTTCTCTTTTGGTGATTTTTGAAGGTGATTTCTCTGAAGTGCATGTCCTGTCATTTACTCTGAAGCATTGCTTTCAAAGTACATGTTATCTCTTAACATAGTTGCACCGTAGAGAGTTTTGTTATCTGTTTCTTGGAATTTGGAGCATTAAAAATTTAAGAGAGAGATGAGATTAGAAAACACTTTGAATAAATGAGTCCTTTTTAAAGCAAAAGGTATATACCTCAACCTGTAATAACAATTTACAGAGCAACGTTAGATTATGAGGAAGAAAATTTTACTGAGAAATAAACCATACACACAAAAGATGAAATCAATTTTTAACTAACCAAAATACTTCTCTTTTGGTGGTTTTTGAAGGTGATTTCTCTGAAGTGAAGTTCGAAAGTTAGAATGAAGAGGTAATTTGCTTTGATCCTTGCTAGTTTCATGAATCTTGGTACCCTACGATACAAAGAAGAAAAACAATAAGTGTTAGAAGTATATAGTGCTTATAGATGAAAACTAAAATATCTGCAATTAAATATAACCTCTTCATCCGCTAAAATCAATTCCAGTGTCTTGCCTGTGTTAGCAGTATATTGTTTCCATGAGTGAAAGATTTTGACTTGAATTTTCCAAGATGTCTTGGGTTTGATCTTAGACAAAAGGAAGATTGGAAGAGAAGAAGACATTCTGATGTGTTTAGGTGAAAAGCTGTGAGGTACGTGAATATATTATATCGGTATGAGTATATATATATATATATATAGGTTTAAGTAGATTAGGTTTAACAATAAATGTGGCATAATCGATTCTGTTGTTTTTCAATTTTAAAAATAAAAATCGAATACGAATATGGATGGTTAATTTATTGTTAGGATATATGATATAGAGTTTGAAAGATTACAATATAATTTCGAATATATCCACCTATGAATATGGACTGTTTCTTAGCCAAGTACTTTGTAAGAAAGAATATTTCATGATGGAATAAGATTAGGTAGCAAATCTTATTGTTGGCAAAATTGTTAATCGTATAGCAAATCGGTTATTAGTTAGTTTTTATTTCTGTAATTTTAAAAAGGAATAACAGCTATTATTTTGGAAATAACATTTTTAATATTTGATTTTGTTCTTTAATACGAAATTGAATTTCTATATATAATCCTTGATACTATTTATTCGAAATATTTGTTATGAAAGAATATTTGGTGAGGATTGTTAGTTAGTTAGTAAATATTTGCAACAATAAGAATCATTAATCGCATGGTATATTTCGGGACAGGTTATTAATATTTGATTTACTTTTGGTATATTCCTTTGTATCTAATCCAAATTGTTTTAAAGAGTGACTATTATCTAAGGCAGGTTATATTAACCAAAGCAATTTGGTTTTCATAAATCTTAGAGAATCGACTTGATTTAACCGACTATATCTATTCAGTTTAATTTAAGTGATAATAGGATCTGCGTGTATGACCTTTAATCTGGGTTGGATTTTTTTTATTGCTGGCGAGGGCTCTTCCGTTTTTAGCCTGAGATAAACTTGTAACCAAACATGTTTTACTATATAAAGCAGTGACAATCAATGTTTTTAAAACCGGACCGGTGACTGAACCGGAAAAGCTTATGGGTCATGGGTTAATATGGTTCGACCGGGGTTAACCGGGTTCAACTGATATTGATGATATTTTATATATAATAGGTATATAATATAGATGTCTTCTTTTTTAATGACTATAAATATGATATAACTGGGGACATCAAATAAAATACTTTAGTAAATCATAATATTTGAAA
This sequence comes from Isatis tinctoria, assembly GCA_010577795.1. Classification (NCBI taxonomy): domain Eukaryota; kingdom Viridiplantae; phylum Streptophyta; class Magnoliopsida; order Brassicales; family Brassicaceae; genus Isatis; species Isatis tinctoria. The sequence continues at coordinate 16,670,447 of CM021245.1, read as the reverse complement.
AAAAACTTAAAAAGTAACATACTCAAAGTGGATACTGGATCTTGTGAATCATTCTCTTCCATTAGTTACGTATACTCTGTAGGGGAAAAAATTGAAATCAAAGTGATTACCAACATGCACTGATCAGTTCATCTTTGATTAAATAAATAATTGGTTTTAATAAAGTTACCTTGACTTTAAATGGCGTGAGTTGCAGAGAATTGTTCAATTACCGCTGTGAATTGTTCTGTTAAGGAAACCGTATTAGTAAGAATAAAACTATATTACGTTTGTTGTTACATTTTTTTGAACCGGGTTTTATCTGGGTTATTGGTTCACCGGTTTGTGGGGTTTTTGGTGGTTTGATACGGTTTTTTGGCCGGTTCAACTTTCTTGGGTTTTGCTATTAACCTAACCCAGTTACAGTACCGGTTCGCGGGTTTATACGGTTTGACCACCGGTCCGGTCCGGGTTTCAAAACATTGATGTAATTAAAATGTTTTTTGCAAGCAATTTTTTAAAAGTGCTCCTCAAATAATAATAGTAAGAAGATTCACAACAACTGCCTAATTTTTCATCTCCTCTCCAAATTTTCATTCTCCATCTAAATTTTTTCCCGTCCCTCTCATTTTTTTTTTTCAGTTTCCCCCTTCTCTCTATTGTCTCAATCTCTGGAAATTGAAAACCCTTACTCAATTTGTCCATGCTCACTTCGCAGAAAACCCATTTGCTTAGAAACCCTAAATCTATTCATCCCTCAAAATCACTCAGCCTCTCCTATTCTCTCTTCTCTCTTCACCTTCTCTCGCTAAGAGAAAAAATCCTCACCGCGATTTCATGGCAGGACAATGGAACGAGAGAGTTTTTGAGTCAAATGGTACTCGTAAGATTAGTAGAGAAGACGTAGCAGAAAGGATATCTGAGGCTGATAATCATAACGATGAAGCAATTATTAGAGGGAAGTCTCCTTTTGACTTAGAGTCTTCACAACAAGCCAGTGTCAAGCCCACGAAGCCCAACTCTCACTCTCAGCCCACTACATTGCAACGGTCTTCTGCAAAGAGTAATGGAAAAGCAGAGAAGATGACGACTGCTTGTACGAACAATGGCATCAAGTTGCAGAACAGCTTTGCGGTCCTGGAGAGAGGAGAGAGGTCCAGAAGAGACACCTCAACACTTCATTAAGGTTTAGTCATGTCTCTATATATATGTAATGATAAACTCTTGTAGCCGTCAAGTGAAATGAATCAAAACATAAACTTCTAAAATACACAAAACGTGTTCTAGTTTCATGGTATCAGAGCCCATGGATGACAGATCCTTGGCTCCTGTTCCTCCTCCTTCTATCAAAATCGTTAACTCTGTTACTGTTAAGCTCACTCAAGAAAACTATATACTCTGGAAGCGACAGTTCGAGGCGTTTCTGAATGGCCAACGGTTGCTTGGTTACGTTGTTGGTTCCACACCACAGCCACCGGCTACCCTTTCTGCTCCAGGCATCAACGGACGGACAACTCCTATGCCTAATCCTGACTATCAAGTCTGGTTTCAAACTGACCAGGTCATACAGTCATGGCTTCTTGGTTCGTTCACAGAAGAGCTTCAAAGTCTTGTGCTTCATTGCGTGACATCTCATCAAATCTGGTTGGCCCTGGCAAATCATTTCAATCGTCCTACCTCATCACGCCTTTTTGAGCTCCAGCGTAAGCTCCAAACTATCTCTAAGCAAGACAAAACCATGACTGATTATTTGTGTGAAATAAAAACTCTTGGTGATCAACTCGCTTCGATTGGAAACCCTTTACCTGAAAAGATGAAGATTTTTGCGGCTCTGCACGGTCTTGGCAAGGAATATGAGCCTATCAAAACAAGTATTGAGGGTCAAATGGATGTCTTTCCAAACCCTACTTTTGATGACATTACTCCACGCCTCAAGAGCTTCGAGGAGAGGATTCAAAGTTATAACCAAGTCCATGAAGCTACACCTGAAGGGAATGTCCTGAAATCAGACATGTATTTACTCTAGTAGAGTCGTGATGTCGAGATAAGACAATCATATGATATTGGACGGTTATAATGTTTTGCTAGAAGCCGCTTATAACTTATGAGTTATGAACTCATTACCATTATCATATGATCCTATAGGGTCACACACCTAAGCAAACTGGATAATATAAATTGGGTTTTGATCATTAGAGTAATGATTATGATCAACGTATATAAGATATACGTCGATATCGTTTTTCTATGAGGGTGTCGATCGACACTAATAGTGGGTGTCGATCGACACCTGTCGGCATCGTCTTCTCGATGTTTGACTTTCTGTGAGGGTGTCGATCGACACCAATGGTGGGTGTCGATCGACACCTGTCGGCAACTCCAGCCTATATATATGATATGAGGGCTGCTCGAGTTATATACACAAGTGAAGCTCTTGGAAGCTTGAAAAAAATCACAGAAAACAGAGAAAACGTTTCAGAAAACCCGAAGGCGAATCGTTCGCTCCGGTACTAGCATCCCGTCGTCCAGTTTGTGTGCGTGTGGACTTCTGTAGAGGCGCAACACTTGAGGCGCTTGATTATCTCGATTACCTGTTCTCCTTCCGCTGCAAATCTCCAGGTATGTTCGAGATCCATCAAAGATTCAATTAACACGATCCGTGGGTTAGGATGTTGTTAGGGCTGTTTTAATCCGATTAAAACCTGAACAAATCCCTTCAGTGGTATCAGAGCGGTTTGTTTTATTGAATCTGGAGCTTATAATTGAATTGGTTGAATTCAAAACGAGATATATATGATATATATAGGATTGCTTGCTAGATTATTATGTTCAAAAACTGTTTTTGTTGCATAAATCGTTAAATCCAGGTCTTGTGCGAAACGGGTGTCGATCGACACCATGTGTGTGTCGATCGACACCGATCGGGTTTTCGCGTGAACTTTTAGGTCACGATCGAAGATCGTGTTTCTTCAAACCACTGGTGTCGACCGACACTAAAGTAGTGTCGATCGACACCAATCGGTTCATCGCGTTTGGTTCAATTGGATTGAACCGGGTAATCGCGATCGGTTCAAGCGGTAAATCGGTTATCGTTCATTTAACCGATTTGGTTGGTGTCGACCGACACTAATGTAGTGTCGATCGACACCGGTCGGTTATTTGCAAATTGATTCGATCGGTTTAATCGGTTAAAAGGTTTATCGCGATTGAACCGGATCGGAATCTGTCGGTCAACACAAACTAGTTGTGTCGATCGACACTGATCTGGTGTCGATCGACACTGATCTGGTGTCGATCGACACCACTTCAGAATTTGCGTTCCTAGCTTGTTTAACTTAAGAATTTTTAAAGGTTTAAAACAAGTTGAAATATCTAGGATATATAATTGATATAAACTAGATTTAAGGTTCAGTTCCTCAAACAAAATATTAAGCTTTCAATATCTTCCCAATCTTGTCAACTGTCAAGACTCGTTTCATTGTGCGATGGGTCTGCCAAAGCAGGGTGTCCGCAATTACATGAGTGAGGCAGGTTGTAATCGTTACTACGGACTTAAAAGATTGGTTTGCTTAACTGGGCTATCAAAATAGTTTTGGGCTCAGAGATATAGGATCGGATTTGATATAAGATATTAATCCGAGACAAGAATTATATATGATATAATTAGCAAAGTGTTGCCTACCTAAATAGCTAAAAGTTTGGGCGATGGGCCAAAGCTCACTCAAATTTTTTGTGAAATATGGATCTTGGATCATTATATTCAATTGAGGAAAATTGTTTTGAATATAATGTGAGTTTCTTAATTGTTAAGATTTCTCATTTCTTGAACATCGAAACTAAACTCTCATTTTGTGTTTTTTCAGCTATGGCTAGCTCCCCTCACAGAAACACATTCTCGCTTCGATCCGTCCTTGAGAAGGACAAGCTTAATGGATCGAACTTCCTTGAATGGTATCGGAACTTGAGAATTGTTCTCAAGCAGGAGAAAAAGGAATATGTCCTTGAGAAGGTTCTCCCTGAGAAACCGAAATCCAATGCCGGACACGCTGAAAGGAATGCTTGGGAGAAGCATTCCAATGATGAGGTCGATGTGAGTTGTCTCATGCTGGCTACCATGAACTCGGACTTGCAGAAGCAATACGAGAACGTGGCGTCACCTGTTGAGATGATCACTAGCCTGAAAGGGATGTTTCAGGAGCAAGCACGAACTGAGAGATACCAGACGGTTAAGTCTCTCATTGAGTGCAGGCTACCAAAGGATGGTCCAGTTAGCCCACATGTCATTAAGATGATGGGTTATATTGATAACTTGGCAAAACTGGATTGTCCCCTTAGCCAAGAGTTGGCTACGGACATCATTTTGCAGTCGTTGCCGTCAAGCTTTGATCAGTTTATCATGAACTATAACATGAACAACATGACAAAGACTTTGACGGAACTGCATGGCATGCTCAAGACAGCTGAGCCAAACATCAAAAAGGGCACCCCTAATGTACTTTTGGTGCAAGGGGGTAAAAAGTTTAAGAAACATGCTAAGGGTAAAGGAAAAGCTAAGGCATTCCAGATTGAGAATCAGGATAAGCCTGAGGCTTCTTCCAAACCCAAACGCGGCCCTACTGATGCTGATAAATGCCATTACTGCAATAAGTCTGGGCATTGGAAGAGAAATTGCAAAGAGTATCTTGGAGATCTAAAGAACTCGAAGAAGACGTATGAGACGACTTCTTCAGGTATCTATGTTATAGAAGTAAATGTTACTACTTCAGGTTCTAAGTCTTGGTATTAGATACCGGCTGTGGCGCTCATATTTGTACAAATATGCAGGGTCTAAGCAACAGTTGAACGCTGGAGAAGGGACAAGTGGACCTACGCGTTGGGAATGGAGCAAGAGTTGCTGCATTGGCCGTAGGAACTTATCATTTGTCTTTGCCGTCAGGCTTGGTTTTAGAATTGAATAATTGCTACTATGTACCTGCTATAAGCAGAACCATCATTTCTATTCCTGTTTTGGATTTAGAAGACTTTCATTTTTCGATTAAAAACAAGTGTTGTTCTTTTGATCGTAATGAAATGTTTTATGGTAGCGCTCCATTAGAGAATGGACTTTATATTCTTAACCAATCTTTGCCTGTCTATAACATAAGTACTAAACGGTTAAGAACCAATGACTCGAACCCTACGTTTCTCTGGCATTGTCGTTTGGGCCACATCAATGAGAAAAGGATTCAAAAGCTTCATAATGATGGACTTTTGGACTCATTTGATTTTGAATCATTTGAGAAGTGTGAATCCTGCTTATTGGGCAAAATGACAAAGGCCCCTTTCAACAAATTTAATGAAAGGGCCGGTGACCTATTGGGACTAATACATACCGATGTATGTGGTCCAATGAGTGTTAGTGCTAGAGGAAACTTTCAGTACTTCATCACGTTTACTGATGACTTCAGTAGATTTGGTTATGTCTATTTAATGAGACATAAATCGGAATCCTTTGAAAAGTTCAAGGAGTTCCAAAATGAAGTACAGAACCAACTTGGCAAAAGTATCAAAGCTCTTCGATCAGATCGTGGAGGTGAGTACTTAAGCCAAGAGTTCAGTGATCATCTGAGTAACTGTGGAATTGTTTCACAACTCACTCCTCCTGGAACACCTCAGTGGAATGGTGTGTCTGAAAGGAGGAATCGGACTTTATTAGATATGGTTTGATCGATGATGAGTCAAGTAGATCTTCCATTATCCTTTTGGGGATACGCTCTAGAAACGTCTGCGTTTACGCTAAACAGAGTTCCATCAAAATCAGTCGAGAAGACGCCATATGAGATGTGGACTGGAAAAGTTCCAAGATTGTCTTTTCTTAAAATTTGGGGTTGTGAAGCTTATGTCAAGCGGTTGATATCTGATAAGCTTGAACCCAAATCTGATAAGTGCTACTTCGTTGGTTATCCTAAGGAAACCAAGGCTTACTACTTTTACAACCGTTCTGAGAACAAAGTGTTTGTTGCTAAGAACTGTGTTTTTCTTGAGAGAGAATTTCTTTCCAAGAAGAACAGTGGGAGTAAAGTACAACTCGAAGAAGTTCGAGAATCACAGGAGCCTGCTCAACCTGTCGAGGAAGAGCAGCGACTGGATCTACAAAGAGTTGTAGAGTCCAAACCTGTGATGCCAGAAGTTCGCAGATCCGAAAGGATTCGTCAAGAGCCCGAGAGATATGGATTTCTTGTGACTAATTGTCATGATCTCTTGATCATTGACAGTGACGAACCTGCGACTTTCGAAGAAGCAATGATGGGCCCTGACTCCGAAAAGTGGTTTAAAGCCGCTGAATCCGAAATCGGTTCCATGTCACAAAACCAAGTATGGACTTTGGGTGATTTACCTGATGGTGTAAAAGCCATTGAGTGTAAATAGGTCTTCAAGAAGAAGATCGATGTGGATGGAAACGTTCAGATTTACAAAGCTAGGTTGGTGGCAAAAGGTTTCAAACAAGTTCAAGGTGTTGACTATGATGAAACCTATTCCCCAGTCGCTATGCTTAAATCTATTCGGATTCTCCTAGCAACAGCCGCTCATTATGATTATGAGATTTGGCAAATGGATGTGAAAACAGCTTTCCTTAACGGGATTCTGGAGGAGGATGTGTACATGACACAACCTCCGGGTTTCATTGATCCTAATGCTGCTGGGAAAGTATGCAAGCTTCATAAATCCATTTATGGATTGAAGCAAGCATCTCGGAGTTGGAACCTACGTTTTGATGAAGCAGTTAAAAAGTTTAACTTCATCAGAAACGAAGAGGAACCTTGCGTTTACAAGAAGACTAGTGGGAGCGCAGTTGCATTTCTCGTATTGTATGTAGACGACATACTTCTCATAGGAGATGATATTCCGTTACTTCAGTCAGTAAAGGACTGGCTCGGAAGTTGTTTCTCGATGAAAGACATGGGTGAAGCCGCCTATATTCTTGGAATAAGGATCTATAGAGATAGATCAAAGAGGCTGATTGGACTGTGTCAGGACACTTATATCGATAAGGTTCTACACAGGTTCAACATGCATGATTCCAAGAAGGGCTTGCTTCCGATGTCTCATGGCATTACTCTCAGCAAGAAGCAGTGTCCTTCGACACCTGCTGAGCGAGAGCGCATGAGTAGGATTCCTTTTGCTTCTGCAGTAGGATCTATTATGTATGCCATGCTTTGTACTCGTCCAGATGTTGCTTGTGCTTTAAGCATGACGAGTCGATACCAATCAGATCCCGGTGAGAGTCACTGGACTGCCGTCAAGACAATCCTGAAGTATTTGAGAAATACCAAGGATAAGTTCTTAGTGTACGGAGGAAGTGATGAGCTTGTAGTGAGTGGTTATACGGACGCCAGCTTTCAGACAGATAGAGACGATTTCCGATCTCAGTCTGGTTACGTCTTCTGTCTGAATGGAGGTGCAGTTAGTTGGAAGAGTTCCAAGCAGAGCACCGTGGCGGACTCAACGACCGAGGCTGAATACATCGCTGCTTCTGAAGCGGCGAAGGAGGCTGTTTGGATCAGGAAGTTCATTACTGAGCTTGGTGTGATTCCTAGCATTTCTGAGCCTGTGGCATTGTTTTGTGACAACAATGGAGCCATAGCTCAGGCTAAGGAGCCCAGATCACATCAGAAATCCAAACACATTGAGAGGAGATATCATCTGATTCGTGATATCATTGAGAGAGGTGACGTCAAGATCAGCAGAGTTCCGACAGACGAGAACGTTGCTGACCCGTTGACTAAGCCACTCCCACGACCGAAGCATGAGAGTCATGCAGCTGCTATAGGCATTAGATTCCTTAAGCAGTAATCTTGTTTTAGTGGGAGTTATCATATTTATGTTTTTGATGTTCATGTAAACATACATTTGGTTGTTTTATTTAATGAAATTGTTTCATTGTTATTTAATGATGTTATTAAATAATTGTCCAAGAGTAATTTATGGCACTCTTATAGATCATCAAATACGTGATTTGATCATGAAACTCTATAAGTGATAGATGACATAAATTATTTGTGTCCATAGTCGAGGTTATCAAAGTTGGACATTGATAACCGCGTGAGACTAGTATGTGAGGTGACTGATGACTAAGTTTCATGGAGTCATTAATAGGAGTATTAAAGTCAATCACATAGATATGTGTTAGAGAACACATGATCGGACATGACCCGCTAATGAGAACTCTACAAGATTGTTATATGAGTGTCATAAGAGTTTCTCATTACGACTATAGAGTATAGTCCTTTGACCTGAGTTCATCATGTTTTCTTACATATGAATTGGTATGCTTTGACCTTGTCAAACGTCAGCCGTAACTGGTGGCTATAAAGGCATTGATTGGGCATATTATGAAGTGTGTAGGAAACAGGGATGGAACAAGATGGAATTTGTCCCTCCCATATAACGGGAGATAAATATCTCTGGGCCTATCGAAGATTTGATACTGGAAATGCGTGGCCGCGCTCAAACGGATTGAATGTCAATCGTTTGTCTTTTATCAGTATAAATCGGAGTTCGATAAACATGGTTTGGTTGATTAAGGATGACACGAGTTCTTGCCTTATGCCAGATCGAGATATAGAGACAAAGGGATTATGGGAATAGTTGATTCCAGTACAAGTGGGAGATTGAAGGGAATGTCCTGAAATCAGACATGTATTTACTCTAGTAGAGTCGTGATGTCGAGATAAGACAATCATATGATATTGGACGGTTATAATGATTTGCTAGAAGCCGCTTATAACTTATAAGTTATGAACTCATTACCATTATCATATGATCCTATAGGGTCACACACCTAAGCAAACTGGATAATATAAATTGGGTTTTGATCATTAGAGTAATGATTATGATCAACGTATATAAGATATACGTCGATATCGTTTTTCTATGAGGGTGTTGATCGACACTAATAGTGGGTGTCGATCGACACCTGTCGGCATCGTCTTCTCGATGTTTGACTTTCTGTGAGGGTATCGATCGACACCAATGGTGGGTGTCGATCGACACCTGTCGGCAACTCCAGCCTATATATATGATATGAGGGCTGCTCGAGTTATATACACAAGTGAAGCTCTTGGAAGCTTGAAAAAAATCACAGAAAACAGAGAAAACGTTTCAGAAAACCCGAAGGCGAATCGTTCGCTCCGGTACTAGCATCCCGTCGTCCAGTTTGTGTGCGTGTGGACTTCTGTAGAGGCGCAGCACTTGAGGCGCTTGATTATCTCGATTACCTGTTCTCCTTCCGCTGCAAATCTCCAGGTATGTTCGAGATCCATCAAAGATTCAATTAACACGATCCGTGGGTTAGGATGTTGTTAGGGCTGTTTTAATCCGATTAAAACCTGAACAAATCCCTTCAACACCACACCTTGCGTTTAATACTGTTTGTTCTGGAGCCCCTGACTATTTTCCTTCTCGTGGTCGTGGCCGTGGACGTTCGAGAGGCAATAGAGGCCGTGGTCAGTACTCCACGAGAGGAAGAGGGTTTCCACAACAGTTTTCTGGGTCTAGTTCCTCTGTCTCAACCGACTCAGAGACTCGGCCTGTATGTTAGATATGTGGTCGTTATGGTCATGGTGCTCTTCGCTGTTGGCACAGGTTCAACAATAGCTATCAAGACGAGGATCCACATACAGCTATGGCTGCATTGCGTGTGTCCGATATCACAGATCACATGGGAGCTGAATGGTTTGCAGATTCTGCGGCTACGTCTCATATAACAAGTTCTCCTCATTACTTGTCTCAAGCTCAGTCCTATAGAGGAAATGATTCAGTTCAGGTCGGTGATGGAAACTTCTTGCCAATCACTCATGTTGGTTCAGCAGATTTGCCTTCTGTATCAGGTACGATTCCTCTTAAAGATGTCTTGGTTTGTCCTGATATTGCAAAGTCATTACTGTCAGTATCTAAGCTTACCTCAGACTATCCCTGCTCCTTTAAGTTTGACAATGTTGGTGTATCTATAAAAGACAAAGTCACAAAGCAGGTCCTGAGCAGAGGCAACAAGCGTAAAGGTCTTTATGCCATGGCAGCACCGAGGGTCCAGGCTTTTTACTCCTCACGACAAGTCTCTGCAAGCGATGAAGTGTGGCACAGAAGGCTTGGGCATCCTCACTCTCAAGTGCTCAACCACCTATCTCAGAACAAGTTCATTAGGGTCAATAAAAGTACCATGAAGATGTGTGAGTCATGTCAACTAGGGAAGAGTAGTCGTTTACCTTTCGATCCTTCAGAGTCTGTTGCTTCTCGTCCTTTGGAAAGAGTCCATTGTGACCTCTGGGGTCCTTCACCGATTGTGTCTAATCAGGGATTCAAGTTTTATGTAATATTTATTGACAATTATTCTCGGTATTGCTGGTTTTATCCACTGAAAATGAAATCAGACTTCTTTGCTACATTCTTGATATTTCAATCTCTTGTCGAGAACCAATTCTCTTCCAAGATAAGTCTGTTTCAATGCGATGGTGGTGGGGAGTTCATGAGTACTCCATTTCTTTCTCATTTGAAAACATCGGGTATCAGACAGTATGTGTCCTGCCCACACACTCCCCAACAAAACGGTTTAGCCGAGAGGAAGCACAGACACATCACAGAGTTGGGATTGTCCATGCTTTTCCAAGCTAAGTTGCCACAAAAGTACTGGGTTGAAGCGTTTTTCACAGGAAGTTTTCTGAGTAACCTCCTTCCTTCGTCAGTTTTAACTGATAAACGCAGCCCTTATGAGGTCCTTTTGAAAAAGCCACCGGATTATTCAGCTCTCAGAACTTTCGGTTGTACTTGTTTTCCAACTCTTCGTGACTACGCAGCTAACAAGCTCGATCCAAGATCTCTGCATTGTGTTTTCTTAGGATACAATGAGCGCTACAAAGGATACATATGTCTCTATCCTCCTACAGGCAGAGTATATATCAGTCGACATGTTCTCTTTGATGAAATCTGCTTTCCGTTTGAAAATATCTACAACAACTATCAACAAAAGGCTGTCACTCCGTTGTTATCAGCATGGCAACAGAGTTTTATGGATCATACACCAGTGCAGTCTGTCAACACATCAGTACCAGTTGTGTCTCAGCCAGTGCAGTTGTTACCTGTATCTCTTCCTGCAGAGCACACGGTCCCCTTGTTCACTGAAGCTGATTTTCCTCCACTCACTCGGGCTATAGAAAGTGCTCCAGCGGTTGTTTCTCAAACGGTTAGTACCGCTGCTAAACCAGAGTCTTCACAACAAGGGCATCCGATGGTGACGAGGTCCCAAGTTGGGATCCGCAAACCAAATCCCAAATACGCAATGCTTACTTGCAAGAAAACAGATCCTGAACCAAGGATAATTGCAGAGGCTTTACAACATGAAGGTTGGAATAACGCAATGGGAGAAGAGATAAGTAATTGCAAAGCTGCTCGAACATGGTCTCTGGTCCCTCGTTCTTCTGATATGCATGTGCTTGGAAATAGATGGGTTTTTCGTACAAAGTTGAAAGCAGATGGCTCTCTTGACAAGCTAAGGGAAAGATTAGTGGCACAAGGACATAATCAAAAGGAAGGTATAGATTACCTTGAGACGTACAGCCCTGTGGTTAGTACTGCAACGGTCAGAACAGTCTTGTGTATTTTAGAAGTTTATGTTTTGATTCATTTCACTTGACGGCTACAAGAGTTTATCATTACATATATATAGAGACATGACTAAACCCTAATGAAGTGTTGAGGTGTCTCTTCTGGAACTCTCTCCTCTCTCCAGGACCACAAAGCTGTTCCGCAACTTGATACAAGCAGTCGTCATCTTCTCTGCTTTTCCATTACTCTTTGCGGAAGACCGTTGCAAAGTAGTGGGCTGAGAGTGAGAGTTGGGCTTCGTGGGCTTGACACTGGTTTGTTGTGAAGACTCTAAGTCAAAAGGAGACTTCCCTCTAATAGCAATTTCCGGTGACGATCTAGAAACTCCCGAGGAAGAAGAAGAAACGTTAATATCGTCACACTCCTAAACAGATCAAAAACCTCAAATTGTAAGGATCCCCAAGTCTCATAATTAATTTCAGTTTCTACGATGGTTTGAATTTGATTTCGAATTTCAATCGTTTAGGGTTTTCAAATATGCAAGAAACAGTGGCAAGAGCTTAGCTATCGACTGACTTTAGATCCACATCAAGTCAAATTCTGGTTTCGTAGTCGCTGTACTCAGATAAAGGTAACTCAATCTCCACCGTCTTCTTCCTTTCTCCGTTTTCTCGATTATTTATTTTTTAATTTCACAGATGTAAATCGAGCGCATGATAATGCTTTGTTGAGGTAAGAGAACAATAAAATTCGAGCTGAGAATATCTCATTACGCAAAGCTATGAGGAACTCTACGTACTCGGCTAGATCTCCATGAAAGATTCGAAAACTCACGTCTCATAGACGAATTAGATCGAGTCTGTGCCTTAACTAGTACACTCTCTTCTCTCTCATTACTTTTCTCTTCCTCGTATACCTTCCAGATTCCTTGTCTGAAATCTCTCATTTGATAGATTCGAGTATCATATTCTGATTTATGGTGTTTTTCTCGAGTTATAGGAAGAACAAAAAGATTTCTGAGGGTATGAAAGGAGGAAAGAAGAAGGTAAGTAACAGATTTTGTTCAGAATAAATTACGAATCTAGTTTGTTCGTTTATATATCTAGTTTTGGTTTATCCTCTGCTAATCTTTGGCCTAATCTGCAACTTTGTGATTGGATTTCGTTCTTGCTTTGCCTCTTAAAAGGTTTCAGTTGAATATTAGTGAAATTTTATTTCTTAGCAGTCTGATCCCAGTACGTGATATCGTGTTTCACCTTCCTTGCTTGCTTGATTCTATACTTATAAGGGAACTTGGAAACTTTAAGAATTTGATTGAAAAAGTTGGATTGTTTTTTGGTTTGATTTTCAGATTTATCTATTTGTTCCACTTGATTATGTCGAGTGCCGCACATAAAAGCCTAAGTCGTTCATTGCACAGTGCTCTCAAACATGTTAATACTCTCGTACGCTCATAGTTTTTGTGTTAGTTCTTGCAAGTACTCGTGTTTTTATGCTAAGATATACTTGTCTGTTTAAGTGATTCTGCATTCATGTCTCCAAAACTTGTAAACTTCTAGCATTGTTTATCTTCTATGTTAGTGTTTAGGATCTGAGAATGTGTTTACTGGTTTGTGTAGGGGTATAGAGAAGATACAGGATTAAATGGCAGAGAGCGGTGGTGAAGATGAGCAGCTTCTGATCTATATTCCTTTTGACCAAGTTATCAACTACATTCCTTTGCTATCAAAGGCCCTGAAAAGGAAGGTGATGCTTCTAAAGAAAGATTGGTTCTATATTGCTTAACTGGATATATGATTTAGACATGATGTTACTTGTAGTCAGTGAGATCAAAACGTTGTTTGATTGTAACCATTCTTCAGGTCCTAAAATCGTGAAGTTTTCCTCAAACAAAGAGCACATGTGCTATAGGTAATGTGAATATTGTCTTATGCGTATCTAGTATCTAAGACTCGCTTTTACTCTTCTAAATTAAAGTTCACGTTCCACACGTTTCGAGTTATCATGAGTCAAGTTATCATGAGTAGATTTAAGCTATTCAAGATAACTAATAACTATATGTTTTGTGTTCTGGTGTTTCAGTTGGAAATACACAGCCAGTACCAAAGAAGTTCAAGTTTAGAGACGACTAGGAAATCAAAAGACTGGTTTCGACTCGAGAAGTTCTGTGAGAATATATCCCACATTGGAAGTTGGGAGGGACATTGATTAATATATAAGGGACTTGGGCCAATCCACTCATTGCCAATTGGTTTTGAGTTGGAAGCCCAGGAAACTTAACATGGTATCAGAGCCCGAACACACGCTCCCCCACCCGAACCGATCCGGCCCATTGAAAGAGGCCCGATTAAATTGACCCGAAATTGATCTCATAATGGGATATTGTCGAGACTAATGGCTAGACGGGCCATTGTCTCGAGGGGGAGTGTGAGAATATATCCCACATTGGAAGTTGGGAGGGGCATTGACTAATATATAAGGGACTTGGGCCAATCCACTCATAGCCAATTGGTTTTGAGTTGGAAGCCCAGAAAACTTAACATGGTATCAGAGCCCGAAAACACGCTCTCCCACCCGAACCGATCCGGCCCATTGAAAGAGGCCCGATTAAAATTGACCCGAAATTGATCCCATAATGGGATATTGTCGAGACTAATACGGGCCATTGTCTCGAGGGGGAGTGTGAGAATATATCCCACATTGGAAGTTGGGAAGGACATTGATTAATATATAAGGGACTTGGGCCAATCCACTCATTGCCAATTGGTTTTGAGTTGGAAGCCCAGGAAACTTAACAAGTTCTATAGGAATTTGGTTCTGTTTTGTACTTTGACATCAATTACTTTTTAAAATTTCCAAACACTTTTCAATGAAAAATTATGTTTTGACTGAATGTTTAATGGTTCTTTAACAAATAATCAAAATTAGGTACAAATAAAAATCCAAATCAAAATAGCCCAGCTCAAATTACTAAATTGAATAACCAAATAATAACAATTATTAGATGCTATTATAAAATTTACAATTGCAAAAATAGTAAACGTTATTGAAAAAATTACTATCGTAGCATAACGGAAAAAACGCTATGTAAAGCACCAAACCTATTATAACGGGCGTAGATAGAGCGTTTGTGATAACGCTATGGTATTCTGCCATAGCGTTTATGTGTTGTTATCGATACGACATTTTCCTGTAGTGAATACAGCGATTCCAACGATCAGGATCAATATGTTTTTGTAATTGTAGCCAATATGTGAAATACACAAAAGATTAAGAAACATATTCAGAGTTTTGAGTGAAGAGAAAGAGAGAGTTATAAGATGTAGCATTACCCCCAAGTCAGAAGAAGGACTTTTTCGTAAAAGACTGTTGATAGTGCTGAGTGAGCAAGACTGAAACAGAGACGGCAAAATTGTAAATAAGGAGTGTATTTTTTTCAGTTTGTTATTGAAGATGATGAAGATAAGATTATATTTACCTGAGAGCCCAAAGACAAAGGTAAGAAGCGGTGTTGGAAACAACACCAAGGACAAAATCAATGGTGTGAATAAGCTGATGCACAAATATTTCGCTGAATTCGAATTCTTCGCCGTGTCCATGTGAATCTCCGTTGTTTGTTGCTACATGAAGACTTTCGTTTGTCTCTTCAAGTGGTGCGTATGACTCTCCTTGGTGTGGATTAAACATAAAGAAAAAAATTCAAATCTTTGAGCTTATATGACACCAAACCAAACGGAAATAGTTGAAATTAAACCGAACTGCATTGAGTAGTTTAACTCTAAATTGCTTCAAACCGAACTGAAACCAAACGTAACTATAAATATGGTTTTATATTGGCCACTAAAATGTTAAGCCAATTCCAGAATCCAGAACCAGTTTATATAAAGATTTAAAAATGTAAACTAAAGTAAAGAGAATAAGGTAAGGGAAAAAGAATTCTCACAGCTTCATGTTGTTTTTTCAAGATGAATGGCTTGGGAAGCAACATAAACGGAACAGAAACAAGAGCCAGAAACAGAAGCACAAGCTGAAAACCATAAACAAAAACATTTATAAAGATCTTGTAAACAACGAACTGGCTTTCAAAAAGACACAAGAGATAGATTGATTACTAAACCGGAACTGTTTTCTGGTGAGGGAAAAGTTGATTCTCTCCCAACTCATCCATTGCGCTCAAGAACATATATATCATTACATGATATAAATCAGCTTGAGAACCAGTGTACCATTTGAGAACAATGAGAAACGAGAGATAACCGAATAAGCTGTTCAAGAATATCATTTGAGGAATGAACTGGAACCAAACGTTTACGCTTGATTTGAAGAATCTTGCGTTGTAGTAACTCATTATGATTCCGAGGTTCATTTGAGTAACACCAAGAAGGATCGACATTTTCATCTTTAAAGAGTTCAAGAACGGAAGCTCACTGCATGATCCGTGCCACACAGGATCTAAACCGAATGGATAAGTGTCCCTAACCTTTATCAAATGAATTGTTGTAGCCTCACTGAAAAATTACAACATAAAAACACCGTTAATGATAATCTTGCCTATAAACCGGATTTTTTGTGAGAACTAATTCTGTGTACCTGCAAGCAGCATCGCGACAATCATAGGCTGAAAAAGCAAACAATGGAAACGGAATAGAGAAGAACTCGTTGTAGATTAAACCAGTGTATATCGAGAAGAGGGACATCATCATAATAACATAACGACCACCAAAAGCCATTTCCATGATATCTCCAAGTTTCTGTTATTCAGAAAACCAACGACTGAGATAACAGAAACAACATCGATGGTTTAATCAAAATACATATGTTGTTAGGATTCAATTTCATTTACCTGGCCTCCAAGTTTCTTTTCTTTCACAATTAAGTGCATAGTTGCAAGCAGGATACAGATTCCATGTCCCCAATCACCAAACATAACAGCGGAAAGGAAAGGGAATGTGATGTTTGTGAATACAGCCGGATTAGCTTCCTGATACTTGGCCACACTGTGAATCATATAAAAGATTTTGATTAAAAGGAAAACTACAAAAAGCAAAAAAAAAACACAATCAATAAGCTCTACAAAAGATACTTACCCGTACGGATCGACAATTTCCTGGATAGCAGAAGTAAATTTGTTTGTGCGGAAATAAGTTGGTGGCATCTCTTTGGTCTTCAGGACTTGGAAAATTGATCCAACTTGAGAATTGGAGTCAACGGCAGCACGCTGTAATGCATCTTGAACCTGGACAAACAAACCGAAACCAAGTAAACTCGCTATCGCGGAATATGTTTATTCGGTATTGTCATTGAGAGATAGTGCAACAAAAAACAAACAAACTCACATCATTTGATGCAAAGACAGGACTCCAGCCCTCGGCTGCAAGGCACTTCTTAGTCACAACAAGACTAAGCATGTTCAAAGTGTGATAGATAGCTTTCTCTTTGCGTACCTGCAATGGTTAAACAGTAAACTTGAGTTTAACTTGCATTGATTATAACAAATATATCATAGAGACCGCTCAACGTTGATTAACATAAGATAATACCTTGTGGTTCCATAGGTCAAACTTGTCTCCAATGGTTTCCAACAAAACGTTACGCTGACCTAACCTAGCATCTATGGTGGTTTTAAGCTCTGCTAGTCGACCTGCAACCTGAAAACATTGTGAAAATATTAATACATGGTAGATAGTTTCTGAGTTTACAGTATAAACATGATGACATTGCTAGAGTAAGATACATCGTCACTTAGATACTAACTGGAACACAATTTCAGTACACCTAAACATTTTGTTCTTATGCATTCCCTTTTATTGTAAGTCTGAGTAGAAATGAAACCCAAACTTCTGTTAAATATGGAATATGGGAACATACACAAGAAAGATAATACATACCCCAGTCATCATCTAAAAAGATAGTGATTGGCCCCGAAAGCTTCACATATTTTAAGGATTTTGCTTTTCGCCCTTTCCCCAGAATAGAAGACAACAAAAACAATTTTCTCAGCCTGCAAAATTTTTTAGTCAAACATCAAATCTTGAAATAAGAATAAGAAAAGTAATTCAAGAGAAAAGAAGAAGAATCTTAACCTTCTCCCCAGAGCTGGGATCAATGACTTGCTCCTCAACGATAGTCTGTCGAATAAAGACGTTTCCCCTAGTAGCACAGAATAGAATCCTCTCAAACACCATAGACTTTTCATGAGGCACTAATCCGGTGAGAAATCCAAGCTTTACTTGCTTTGACGAATCAACAGACTTCTCCTGTTTAAAAGCAACTATTGTAACGAACAAGAAACTACCAAAAAAATGAAACAGGAGAAATGCCGCATCTATCGTACTTCCTGCAACAAAGGAGACTCCAGCTGATCTTCACCCGTTTGTTGCGATTCTGTCTCTCTGTATTGCTACGTAACACTTCTATGAGCAGAAGAAACGAACTCACCAGCCTGATAAAGATTCACATTCATATTTAGAACACAGACCAATTGTTTCAAAAACTTAGTTACAAATTAAACCAACAAAACATACTACTCTTTACGTAATCAACCATAAATATCTTCAAAAACTGTGAAATTAAATGGACAACATATAAATTTACCTTCTCAAGAACCAACTTGTACTCCATAAGTTCATTATAGGATTGTTGTAACTTTTCATTATTAGCATTGATTTCAGTAAGTTCAGCTTCTAGCTCTTCAAGCTTCACCTCAGTTTCATATATTAATCTCTTCTTCCCCAAATGAAATGTAGGTTTTATTGAAATGTGTACAACATCTTGTTCATTTCCATATTTTATACGAACTGTTCTAAATCCTATTTCAAATGTGTTGATGTTTCTTTCAAATTTTGAGGTAATTTCTCTTTTTCTTTAGGTGGACAAAAAAGCTAGAAACCAAAACAAAACGACTCTTGAGGTGAATACGCGTTTATTTTTTTATGATTCTTGGCTCTGGTTTGCCTCTTGTTTTGTTTTTGTATAAAAAATTATCTTTGAAATATAAAATTAAAATCATACTGTCTTATTCCGAAGCCGCCGTTTCAGATCTAGGGTTTCTTAAGAAAATCTAAACCTCTCTCTTCCTTAGCCATGGCCTGTATATTTTTCCGATTTTTGATCATCTTTTTCTTCTGATCTTCATGGTTGACATACGTAGGAAAAGGCTGGAGACACCTCGAACAAAAAAAAAACTCAAGGTAGTTAGTTTTTTGGTAATTTTTTCTTTTATTTTTCTGTTTTTCTAGTTAGATTTATATTTTATGGTTTTGGTTGACTGTAGGAAAATGTCGAAGAGGATTACAAGCCAAGTGAAGCTGAGCAATCTGAGGTGCCTAAGGTATGAAATTCATTTCCGAGTTTTATATGAACTTTTAAAAACACTATTTGAAATGTGTTGATGTTTCTAA
The DNA here is from genome assembly GCA_010577795.1 of Isatis tinctoria. Lineage (NCBI taxonomy): Eukaryota > Viridiplantae > Streptophyta > Magnoliopsida > Brassicales > Brassicaceae > Isatis > Isatis tinctoria. Next base: position 16,651,488 of record CM021245.1, on the reverse strand, counting down.
GAAATATAGTTAGATTTTGATATAACATGGTTTTTAGTGTTTTTAGCCATGATATAAGTTGTATATATAGAGTTTTTTTAGTGTTTTTGGAGTCTTTTAGAGTCATTTGCAGGTTTAGGTACGTTTGAAGCTTATTTGGAGACTATGGATCATTCTAGAGTTAATTAGGAAGTTGTGCTGAAGATTTCAGCTCGGAGGCAAATTTTAGAGATGGTGTCGATCGACACCACCCCTGGTGTCGGTCGACACCAATTCCTGACGGCAATTTCAATACGAGTTTTCCAAGCTTTGCAGAGTTGCAAACAGATCCCTGAAGCTCCTACTATTTACAATTAAGTGTCAAACGTGTTTTCCATATTTTTAGACTATTTTTATGGGTTTTTAAGATCATTGTTTAGACTAATCTTTATTCTAAGCTCTATTGAGAGAGATTCTAAGCTAGAGCTTTGGAGAGAAGAATTGAGACTCCTTCAGAGAAGATTCAGAACTCCTTTAATCTCTATTCTTATTTCTTTTATGCAATCTTATTCAAACATGTTTATTGTTTCAATCTCCATGTCTTAGTAGTTTGCTAGTTAGGTTTAGGGTTTCTCATTAGGGATTTCATGGATTGCTAAGTTGATTGGTTATTTAAGGATTCTGGAACACTAGTTATTTAATGCTTGATCTGAACTGACGAGTTAGATTATTGATCATAGGTTGATTTTCGCAACGAAAGTTGGTTAATTAGCTAGAAAGAACCTTAGATGAGCAAAATAACTATTCGCAAAGAGATTTGGTTTAGGTATTTTGTGAACATATCGAACTTGATTTTAATGCATGTCTGAGCTTTTGAATTTGCAAAGAGATTTGGAATTCTAGGATCTAGACATAGAAATCTCTGCAACGAGAGTTGATTGATTTGAATATTGTGTTTCGAGTTCTAGAACATAGCAGAATCCTGATTTACTGATTAGCTTACATTCCTGATTTCCTGAGAATTCCCTGAGCCTGACGTTTCTCCCATCTGATCTTAAAACCGATTTTAGTTGCTTTTCTGTTTTCATTACATTTTTCTTGTTTAGCTTAATTCGAAAACCTTTACTCTATTGTGCGAATCTTGAGTCTCTGTGGAATTCGACCCCTAAGTATTACAACTGATCTCTTAATTTGAGAGAGTAGTTCGAAGGGTAAATTTGAGCATATCAAATTTTGGCGCTGTTGCCGGGGACTCTTTGAATTTGCCATTAGATTAGGAATATAATTTAGACTAAACATTTTATTTCTTGTTTACTCATATTCTTTCTTTCTCCTTTCTTTTGTTTCAGGTTTATGCATACTCACAACACCCGGAGCAACAAGGAAGCTAAACTTTTGAATCTTACGAATCAGGAGTTGAGAGAGTTAGAACGAACAACCTTAAGGCAAAGAGATCAGCAGAGATGAATCGAAGAATTATCGTTCGACCTGATGCTGCTGGAGTCTTACGAGATCAAGAGGGTCATGCCTACAATGAAAACGGCGACCAAATTGATGAACAGGGAAATGTCTTCCAAGAAGACGCTGCTGCGAACCCTGCTAGAGGGAGGACTCTTGTTGATTTTAACAGGCCTGATCTATTCTATGAGAACAGGTCTGCGATTCGTCCTCCTCCATTCCAAAGGAACGACTTTGAGCTGAAGCCAGTATATTTCACTCTTGTGGGTCAGCACCCTTTTCATGGTCTTCCTCATGAGCACCCTATGGACCATATTGAGAAGTTTGAAGACTTGGTGACAAGCATCAAGCTTAATGGAGTCTCAGAGGATTATCTGATGTGCAAGCTCTTCCCATATTCTCTTGTTGGGGATGCAGCTTATTGGCTCAAGAATGAAAGTCCAGGTTCTCTAACCACTTGGTTTGATACCAAGAATGCCTTCCTCAACAAATTCTTTGATGATGCAAGGTCTGAAGAGCTGAGAACAAAGATCTCTACATTTTATCAAGGAACTACTGAAGCTTTTAAGGCTACTTGGTTGAGGTTCAGATCATATCAGAGAGACTGTCCCCATCATGGGTTCAATGATGTTCAGCTGCTGGGAATTTTCTTCAGGGGAATTGACAGGAGGTATCAGATGGCTCTAAATGCTGCAAGTGAAGGTAACTTCAATACTAGGAGTCCAGCAGAAGCCAAAAAGCTGATTGAGAACTTGGTATCTAGCAACAGTACCAAGAATGCAGACTTTGAGAGGAAGAAAGCAGCTGGAGGAATGGATGGAAGTCAAATGGCTGAAGTAAAGGCAAAGCTAGACTCTGTTCACAGCATTCTTGTGGGCCAAAAGCAAGTGCAATTTGCTGCAAAGGTTGAGAACTTTGAACCTTCTAAAGAAGAGGATGTTAACTATGTTGGTGGAACAGGTTTCCAGAAAGCTTTCAATGGTTATGGTCAGAGGAGTGCCTTCACAGGCAATCAGAATTCCCTGGATTCACTCAACAACCTCAGTTCCAGAAGCCTTTTTCTCAGAGCAACAACAACTTCACAAGGACATATGGTTCTTCCTCTTACCAACCAATCCCTACACCAAATTCAGCAAGCAAATTGGAGGGGATGCTAGAGCAAGTTCTTGAAGGTCAGACAAAGTTGGCAGTTGACTTCAATGGAAAGCTGGATTCCATGTACACAGACCTGAATGGAATATTTGAAGCTTTAAGCACCCATGTCAAGAAGTTGGATATTCAGGTTGCTCAAACTGCTGATTCCATAAAAAGGCAAGAAGGATTTATTCCTGGAAAGATTGATTCAAACCCAAGACATCATGTCAATGCCATCATGGTGAGAGAAGAAGAAAAATTCATGGGTACTGCAGAGTTTGATGCAGATTTTGGAGCCACAGACTTGGTGTCGATCCACAGCAAATGGGGGTGTCGATCGACACCAACCAAAAATCTCGAAATTTCGACTCCCGACGGACGTTTGTCGTCCGACCCGATCGACACCAAAGTGGTGTCAGTCGACACTATTGAGGGGTGTCGGTCGACACCAGTGAAAAATCGCGATTTTTTAGTCATAACGGACCTTTGTCGGTCGCAGTCGACACAAGTTTTGAGTGTCGATCGACACCAGATTGGGGTGTCGATCGACACCACTCATGTATTTTTCAATTGCCGTCAGAAGAGCGTTCTGATCATCCCAAAACCCCATCACCCATTGAAGAGAGGGTCTATAAACCTAAGATACCTTATCCGAAGCCCAAACTGTCTAAACAAGAGTTGGAAGAGATCAGATGCAAGGCAATCATGGATAAAGTGTTGATTGAGATACCATTGGTTGATGCAGTCAAGCTTTCATCTCCAATTAAGAGGTATGTTAAGAGGATGGTTGTGAATAGTATAAGTCCTGAGGAAGCAGCGTTGCTCACAAAGGACAGTAGTGCAATCCTCTTGCAAAAGACAGTATCAAGGAAAGAGAGGAAGGTGAGAGTGTCTGAACAGGTCAGTGCTATGATTCAGAGTAGGATTCCAAAGAAGTTACCTGATCCAGGGAGTTTTGTGCTCGACTGCACTATCTCAACAGGAAGATTTCCACACTCTCTCTGTGACCTTGGCTCAAGCATTAACCTAATGCCATATTCTGTTGCTGTGAGACTTGGGTTGACTGACTTCAAGCCTACAAGGATTCATCTTGTCCTTGCTGATCGTTCCAAGAGGATTCCAGAAGGTGTTTTAGAGAATGTTCCACTTCAGATTGCAGGATGCACTATCCCCACAGACTTTGTGGTTTTGGAATATGGTGAAGAACCTCAGGATCCTCTTCTTCTAGGAAGATCATTCTTAGCTAAAGCAGGTGTTATTATTGATGTCAGAGAAGGGCAGATAGAGCTTGATTTGGGAGATAAGGTCATGAACTTTGACATGGAGAAGCTGAGGAGAAAACCTACCATTGATGGTCAAACCTTTTCTGTAGAGGTTGCCATGGATGAGGAGCCATATGACATTACTGCTGGGTATGTCAAGGAGCTGGAGGTTACTGAGCAAGTGAACAAGCTGGTTGTTCGAAAGGAATTTGTTAAGACTTCTAAGAAAACTGATGGGTTTGAGGATTGGAGTGGAGATCATCTATTCATGACTAGGCTCAAAGATAAGGATCCCGTGAAAGATAATTTGATGGAGGATGATATTTTTGTGATGGAGACAAGGATTGCAGAGCTGAATTGCAGAAAAATTGCAGAAATCCGAGCTTCAGGTATGGTGTCGGTCGACACCACTTTTGGTGTCGGTCGACACCCTCCACAGACCAACCCAGAAACAACAAAAGAACACAGTTTTCAGGAGGTTTCTAGTCCTGCAAGTCCATCAACTGTTGCTAAACAGAAAACTCCACATCTCACACTCCAGACACCTAGGAGAAAGCAAAGGTATGCACTTCATGTTCCTAATTCTAAACCACCTGATATCATCAATCATACACTTCCATCTCTTTCACACTTATGAAAGCCACGAGATTCTCGTAGAGAGCTTGGTATTTCTTTTGATAATTTTGCAGGAAAAAGAAGTGTACCACCCACACAAAAGTCTCACCCTACTGATGTTCCTCACTTCCTTGGTCGATCTCATGAACCTACACTTATACACCACCTTGGATGATGAGATGTTCTTTTCAAAGGCATTCACTGCCACTCTCTGATCCACCATATGCCTAAACTCCAACATAGTCAAGCTAATGACTGAAAATAAGCGCTTAGTGGGAGGCAACCCACTTTTAGGTAGGATTTTCTTTGAATTTCGTTTGGTTTTTGCTAATTTTTAACTTTGCTTTTCTTGTGTTAAAAAAAAAAAAACTGGTGTCGATCGACACCCACCACCAGTGTCGCCCGACACCACCCGAGCAGGTACGTAATTTTCAATTTTTCTTGTTCATTTGCTTTTACTTTGGTTTCTTTTCAATCCTATGGCTTGATAACACTGGGGACAGTGTTACTTAAGTCTGGGGGAGGAAAATACTAATGTATTTTGCTTTGTTTTGTTGTTTTGTTTTAGAGTCAAGTTGTGTCAAAAATTGTTTTATTGAGTCAAAATTTAGTTGGGAATTATGAGCTTTTCTTGGAACAAACTGTTTTAGCCACCACTTTAGTGACCTTTCTTACAACCATTGACAGCAGATTCTACCAACAGAAAATTCCAAAGGTAAATTGATCTTCCATTATCCCCATATTGTTTTTGTATTTAGATGATCCAGAGCTGGCCTAGATATAATGAACTTAATTTTTCTCATCTTGGGGCTTGGTATAGTTAGAATCAGATTCCTTGCTTAGGTCTGACAGGATTAGTCTGTGATTATGGTTTCCCTCTCTCTTCCCTTCAGTGTCTCTAAAAAAAAAATAGAAAAAGGAATGAAAAGAGAGTTATAGCTTTGAAAAAGAAGTGAATTGAAAAGTTGAATCATGGATACTTGTTTAAAAAAAAAGAGAACAATCAGTCGATAAAATAAAATAAAATGATACCCTAGTAGGGAAAAATCGACTGATTGGAAGCGAGAAAAGACGGAGAAGGGAAACTAGAGGCAGATTGTTCAATAAATCAGTACTTGGGTAAGTAAGAGTCCATGTGTCCTTAGATCGATATTCCCTCGATGAGACTGCACTTAAAACTTAAAATAAGGTCAGCGGGATTTTAAATTACTCTTATGAGTTGTGGTTTGGAATCTGGATGGTTAGTAAATCTGCGGAAAATTACTAGAGGTCTTAACTTAAGTTGGTACTATTTGACGTGGCTTTACTCTGGTGTTGGTTGATTCAGTATTCTAAAGGATAAGTGAGTTCCTATGTTTTCAAACCTCTTTCACAGGTCTAGTCTTCTGTTTTGCTTGAGGGCAAGCAAAAGCTAAGTCTGGGGGAGTTGATATATCATGGTTTTTAATGTTTTTAGCCATGATATAAGTTGTATATATAGAGTCTTTTTAGTGTTTTTGGAGTCTTTTAGAGTCATTTGCAGGTTTAGGTACGTTTGGAGCTTATTTGGAGACTATGGATCATTCTAGAGTTAATTAGGCAGTTGTGCTGATGATTTCAACTCGGAGGCAAATTTTAGAGATGGTGTCGATCGACACCACCCCTGGTGTCGGTCGACACCAATTCCTGACGGCAATTTCAATACGAGTTTTCCAAGCTTTGCAGAGTTGCAAACAGATCCCTGAAGCTTCTAATATTTACAATTAAGTGTCAAACATGTTTTCCATATTTTTAGACTATTTTTATGGGTTTTTAAGGTCATTGTTTAGACCAATCTTTATTCTAAGCTCTATTGAGAGAGATTCTAAGCTAGAGCTTTGGAGAGAAGAATTGAGACTCCTTCAGAGAAGATTCAGAACTCCTTTAATCTCTATTCTTATTTCTTTTATGCAATCTTATTCAAACATGTTTATTGTATCAATCTCCATGTCTGAGTAGTTTGCTAGTTAGGTTTAGGGTTTCTCATTAGGGATTTCATGGATTGCTAAGTTGATTGGTTATTTAAGGATTCTGGAACACTAGTTCTTTATTTAGGTTGTGATTAATGCTTGATCTGAACTGACGAGTTAGATTATTGATCATAGGTTGATTCTCGCAACGAAAGTTGGTTAATTAGCTAGAAAGAACCTTAGATGAGAAAAATAACTATTCGCAAAGAGATTTGGTTTAGGTATTTTGTGAACATATCGAACTTGATTTTAATGCATGTCTGAGCTTTTGAATTTGCAAAGAGATTTGGAATTCTAGGATCTAGACATAGAAATCTCTGCAACGAGAGTTGATTGATTTGAATATTGTGTTTCGAGTTCTAGAACATAGCAGAATTCTGATTTACTGATTAGCTTACATTCCTGATTTTCTGAGAATTTCCTGAGCCTGACGTTTCTCCAATCTGATCTTAAAACCGATTTTAGTTGCTTTTCTGTTTTCATTACATTTATTCTTGTTTAGCTTAATTTGAAAACCTTTACTCTATTGTGCGAATCTTGAGTCTCTGTGGAATTCGACCCCTAAGTATTACAATTGATCTCTTAATTTGAGAGAGTAGTTCAAATGGTAAATTTGAGCATATCAATATTTATGGTTTTGGTTGATTGTAGGAAAATGTCGAAGATGATGACAAGCCAAGTAAAGCTGAGCAATCTGAGGTGCCTAAGGTATGAAATTCATTTCCGAATTTTATATGAACTGTTCAAAACCCTATTCGAAATGTGTTGATGTTTTTCGAAGTAATATATTTTTAATTCTCATTTTGATGTAATTTTTCGTTTTTGTAGGTGGACGAAGAAACTCTCACCCTATAGGTAAAGACTTTGATTGTTTTGAAGCATAAATATTATGTTTTGCAATAATGTCTACTCTATGCAAGAATGTATTGTTTTTAATTTTATTTTATCATATAAGCTTATAAAAATCTTTTTGTATTTAATATTTTTTTAACTGACATTTTCATTAACATTTTGTTTATAATTTGGTTTTATTTCAGAGATTATGTGATGAATTAAACGAAGCACTGGATAAACGCACAAACGTATGTACTGAGAATTCTCCCACTTATCATCTGGATCGTCAAGTAGCAGACCGTTATACCAGGAACTTAACCGAATGTGACTTGCTGATACACATGTTTTAAACCCTATTTTACTACTGCAAGTGCACAGCAAACGAAGTAATATTAAGGGGTCGAATCCCACGAAGACCAAGTATTACACTATGGTTTTATGAGCTAGATTTAAAACTAAGACAGATCAAAATTGTCGGTTTCGTTGGTAACAAGCAATTAAACTAAAATCGGATGTAAAAAACTATATTAAGCAAGCGTTAGGTCAAGGCATTTCGTGGGTAATTCAGAGCAACAGATCAAACAACTATTCAGACAATGAATAAGCACAAGTTTAGAACCCAAACATAAAGATAAAATTAATCCACTCTCATGGCATCAATAACTTTGTCTAACAACCTAAAATCCTAACTCTCGTTGGTCCTAAAAATCGCAGGCAAGCATTAGAGATCAGGTTTGATTTGTTCACAATTCACCTACACATCTACTCTCGCAGGTCTAGGATAAATTGCTCACCAAAGTTTCTTCTAGCAACTTAGCAACTCTCGATGTCTAAGCTAACCTAAGATCGAGAACAGAATGGCCAATTCGATTCATGCAATAAGATCATCAGAGGTGAAGACAAACGATTTGATAGCCTTTTTGTGTTTAATCTTTAGCTCATGAATTCCTTTGAAAACCTTAACCTAACTAAGTGATCTACTTAGACATAAATAAAACAGAAAGCAAAACGGTGGAATAAAAAGAATGCATTAAAAATCGAAACATAAATACTAGGGTTCAGAAATCTTCTCAAAGCGTAGCAGAAATCTTCTCCCTTACAAGTAGAAAGCTTTTTGAAGACTTGAAAACTAAAGCTAAGAAGTAAATATGGATGAAAACCTAAGAGTAAAGAGAGTTTATATAATCGGGTTCTCTTAGGCGGCTGCTCCTCCTTTTTCGCCACTAGGATTAGGTCAATAATGACTTTGCTTATTTTTCTCCGGAAGCGCGAGCAGGTGCTCGCTGGTGGCTAAAAGTCGGGAGCATGTGCTCGCTGGTGGCTAAAAGTCGGGAGCCTTCTTTTCTTAAATTCTGGTTCTTTTCTGATTCAAAGGTTCCAACTGCTTCAAACTTCATAACAGCTTCATAGCTACCTAAATTCACCTGAAACATACTCGAAAAACTCTAGAAAAGGGTTAGATACTAAGGTTAGTATGGGTCAAAATTGCAACATATCAACTCCCCCGGACTTAGATCTTTGTTTGTCCTCAAACAAACTAAAAATCGAGACACAGAGAAATAGGTGGAGACTCACAAAATCTCAGAAATCGAGAATAGACCATGATCTGCAGACCACATACTCTAGAATAAGAGATACACATTCTTACCAAAAACCTCTCCAGCAAAGTTCACCAACCCCAAACCGTACGGCTTGCACTCCCAGAAAAATCTAAGTTCAAGATAATAGACTATCTACATTCAATTAAGGATGGCGTGAGCCTCTTGTTAAGAGCACTAGCTTAGGAAAACGAGGCTGGGTAAAAACGATGCTTATTGAAGGGTTTGCAGCTGAGCTGCCATGTCATTGTTATCGCCCATCTCGGTGGTGGCGGTATCCGTGGTGTCGGTGTCTAGAAAAGGTGTGTTGCGTCTCTGCCTGTTCTCTCATTCTCTCCTTCCCAATTCCTCATTATTTAGGTTGACGAGATCCTCGATATTTCTGCTCCTTGTGCTCCTGGTCATACAGCTGAAACACACAAGAAAAGAAAAGAGAAAAATGAGTTTAGTAGGGTTCTTAGTCTAGAAATTTAGCCGTAAACCAAACGTAAAAATTTGGTCCCCGGCAACGGCGCCAAAAACTTGATACACAGGTTTTAAACCCTATTTTCCTACTGCAAGTGCACAACAAACGAAGAAGTATTAAGGGGTCGAATCCCACGAAGACCAAGTATTACACTATGGTTTTATGAGCTAGATTAAAAACTAAGACAGATCAAAATTTTCGGTTTCGTTGGTAACAAGTAATTAAACTAAAATCGGAAGTAAAACTATATTAAGCAACCGTTAGGTCAAGGCATTTTGCATGTAATTCAGAGCAATGGATCAAACAACTATTCAGGCAATGAATAAGCACAAGTCTAGAACTCAAACATAAAGATAATATTAATCCACTCTCATGGCATCAATAACTTTGTCTAACAACCTAGAATCCTAACTCTCGTTGGTCCTAAAAATCGCAGGCAAGCATTAGAGATCATGTTTGATTTGTTCACAATTCACCTACACATCTACTCTCGCAGGTATAGGATAAATTGCTCACCAAATTTTCTTCTAGCAACTTAGCAACTCTCGCTGTCTAAGTTAACCTAAGATCGAGAACAGAATGGCCAATTTGATTCAAGCAATAAGATCATCAGAGGTGAAGACAAACGATTTGGTAGCCTATTTGTGTTTAATCTTTAGCTCATGAATTCCTTTGAAAACCCTAACCTAACTAAGTAATCTACTCAAACATAAATAAAGAAGAAAGCAAAACGGTGGAATAAAAAGAATGCATTAAAAATTGAAACAGAAATACTAGGGTTCAAAATTCTTCTCAAAGCGCAGCAGAAATCTTCTCCCTTACAAGTAGAAATCTTTTTGAAGACTTAAAAACTAAAGCTAAGAAGTAAAGATGGATGAAAACCTAAGACTAAAGAGAGTTTATATAATCGGGGTTCTCTTAGGCGGCTGCTCCTCCTTTTTCGCCACTAGGATTAGGTCAATGATGACTTTCCTTATTTTTCTTCGGAAGTACGAGCAGGTGGTCGCTGGTTGGAGTTGGTACTTCTTCACACGATTTGCCTTCTTTTCTTCAATTCTGGTTCTTTTCTGATCCAAAGGTTCCCACTGCTCCAAACTCCATAACAGCTTCACAGCTACCAAAAATCACCTGAAACATACTCGAAAAACTCTAGAAAATGGTTAGATACTAAGGTTAGTATGGGTCAAAATCGCAACATATCACTTGCTGTGTCCGAAAGATCCCTATTTGCATATACAAAAATACTCGCTAATCCAACCAACCAAGAAGTGGAAGACATTTTCCTATTAATTTTTTTTATAAATGAAATATACTTAATTTCAATTTGGATTTGAAAATTTTGAAATTTTCCAGGGTTCAGTTTTTTTACAAGCGTGGTACATCTCTTGAAAGTGTAGAAGTTTGTCGTGCCCCTAAGGAGAATATCAGAGTAGTTGAAATTGTTTTTGCTTCACATGAAGACATGCACAAAGCATTCCAGTTGAAAGGGAGAAAGTATAAGTGTTTTGGTCCAAAAGCTTTGTTCTTTAATCGACCAGGCTCAGCGTAAGTTTTATATCTAATTTATTGATTATTTCAATCTTTATTTCAGTTTTAATTTAATAAATTTATTTTGCCGATCAAATGGCTATTTTTTGGTAGAGGGGTTTCATGGTCTCGCACCTAACAAGAGAAACAAGTTTAACACTAAAATGCTGAAGAAATTTAAAGCTTTCGGTTCGGTATTAAATATTTGGACTGTCCTAAGCAAGTTCAAAAATTGTGCATTTTTAAAAAGATCATTAAATGATAACAATATTGAAAAAAGTATGTTAAAGTTTCATAAGATAATCCAACTTCATAAACCTTTTATAAAAAAAGTTAAAAAACAATTTATTATTGAAATATAACTATTTTATCATTTTTTTCTTTCAAAATCAGTCATTAAACTTGAATAGACACCATATCTATCTCAATTGACAACAAAGTAACTCATTTAATCTCTCTTGTGACAAAGTAGACCACAAAAAAAATTATTAGCTTCAACTTTGAAAAACTTTTTTTAGTTGGGGTTACTGATACCAGAATAATCAACAATATGCGATAATCAACTTCTGTGCTTATATAACAATCCTCTATTTTTTCTCAGAATATCAAGCATTTCAATAGAGTTTCATTTGATTCTCGGAGAATCTTTAATTTCATAAACAAATCATCACCAACAATGTCTGAATGCATATCATTTTTTAAAGAAGCTTCTAAGTTAAAACATGATACCCTCAATGTATCCTTAGTTGCGGCTGTTAGTTTTTTAAAATCAAACAAAAAACCCCCAAATTAATATATTGTTGTAAATAGAAGAGAAGAAGAGGGGAATTGATATTGTGTTATTCCAATAGGTATAGACTTTTATATAGGAGTACAAGTAGATAGGTAATTAGGTAAAACCTAATGGGTCTTATATGCTTATAATAGACATCACATATATCATTCATAACACTCCCCCTTGATGTCCATTAAACAAAATATCTCCTAAAGCGCGTAAGATGCTGCCTCGTTAAAAACATTACCAGGAAAACCTAGTGGAAAAAACCATGGCTAAGGGAAAAATAATGCAGCAGGCATCTACTCCCCCTGATGAGAACATAACTTGAAATCTCGAAGACGACATAATCTCATGTGATGAACCGACTTCTTGAAAGTGGAAGGTTGAAGCGCCATGGTGAATAAAGTAACCAATCTTCACCTGAAAATTTGTAGAACATATACATCTCTACTTTCCAGTGCTTCATAAAAAAATTACTTGACTTGCTTAGTTATTGGCTTGGACCGGTCCACTTCTTTTGGCAGAATTGACACTCTTCACTGAAACTTGAATATCTTGATGACCGTATCACGGAATGACTTCAAACCACTTGTAAATTGAAGCTAACATCCATATCTATCTTTAGGCACCGGTCTAGCTCTGTTAAGATAAGAATATCGAGCAATATTTGGGATACCAGTAGAAATTGAGTATTTTGAGACAGCTTGTACATGTCCCACGAAAATAGTCATATCTTGAGTTATGTCATCTGGAATGACTTAATTCAAATTGGTGATGAACGTAGACTCAAAGGTCTTTCTCCAGATACCAGGATCATATTTTCATTCCATCGGGAAGGTCTCCTTTGGTTGAAAAACTTTCAACCTTCTATTCTGTCTTGCGAATGGAATGTGTTCATGCCTTGATTCTTCTTCAAGTATGATTGATCTTGATGATCCTTCTCTTCTACTTCTATCATTTGCGTGTTCTTTGTTGCCTCGTTAGAACCTTGACATGTAAAACCCAATTGGACAAAAATCATGTAAGGGAAAAGAGTACAACCACACTATCATCATATTTCTCCCCCTGGAAGCATCATCTTTAAGAGATTCAGGAGATGCAGTCTGAACACATATCATCCTTTTAGGAGTTTTTATAAAAATAGCCTTAGTGAATAAACTCGTTTGATTGTCAAATAATCTCTTAGACCATTGGACTTCTGGTCCATAGCATCCTTTTCACCAAAAAAATATCTTGGTATATTTGGACTTCATGTCCAAATTTCCTTTTATAGACAATCTTATAACCTTTCATATTGTACATACTTGTACATACGAGTTATTCCTTCTCTTGTTATCAAACTTACTAGTATGACTATCTTTTGTCATACAAAATCACATCTTTCAATCATGAAAAGATCAATGAATTTCCCAATATCTTGGTTCTTCAGGACCAAGAATAATTCAATTCATACTCTCAATATACTCGTGTAGTAATGTTCTCGAGAACTAACACTTACTCCATATCATTTTAGCTTACTGCTTCTTGCAGTTTACATCCTTCTGGATCTTTCACATACATGTCATTTTTCAGTGGCTCTCGATTCCTATTCTTTGTCGCCATATTATAGAAAATTTAAAGTTGATGCTTCCACCACATGATGATGTGTTTTCTTACAATCCATTCTAGGTCTTTGTGAGAACCCTTATGCAACTACTACTTTGCACCTCATAATTTCATCATGTCATCAATTCTTTCACATAAAGACCTATTTATATCTCTTGCATAAAAACCTATTTATGCGCCATTTGTATTACACCTTTGGGCGTACGGACTACTGGTCCGAATACTCTTCTCTTTCCAAGAGATTTTATCTCACATCTATTGTTTCTTTCCTTTTTGGCCGATCATCACTTTGTGTACACTTTTCAATAGATGGTTCATGATCCTCATTCTCATCAACTGCTACATTGCATGCATAAGTATTAACGACGTCGATTTGATATCGGTTCCCTATTGTTCCGGACATGAATAGCTATTTGAGATCTCTTTATTCTCAGGTACCTGGCTCTCTTTCTTGTCATGTTTTCCATCTCTTTTCGAGATCCTTAATATTTCATTCCTCGTTCCTGCCATTCTCATTCATGCTCCTTCTCTTTTCCGAAGATTCTTTATCTTTGGAACCGGTCTATTAGCATCTCAAGTGAGGTAAATTTTAATTTTAATTTATTTATCAAAAACGACGTCGTTTGAAGTCTGTTAACGGAACTATTAACATCCAATTTGGCTATTGCGGGTTTTATCACCATGACTTGCACAAGGTGGATTGACTCAAATAAAAAAATAAAGAAACAGTTTTTTTTTTAACAAAACCCACAAGGCTTTTATACACAAATCAATAAAAGATCTATTGGATATTCATAAGAAGTTCAACAAAACCCATCATCATCCTCTAACGTTTCAAAACCACAATTTTCCTAATCACTACCAAAAAAAAATTAAAAGGATTTACAATAGGATTTTCGACAGTCGATATATAAACATTGTTTGATTACCTAAAGTTGCGTTTTTTAAAAAAAAGGCAAGAAAAAAACATAATTTGATTTAATATAAACACAATAGCGCGGTGTAATACTAGTTTTGTCATATAACACGAAAAGACAAAAAAGCAAAAATAATTTAGACAATAAAGGTAAGTTATGATGTAGGGGTGATCTAATAATGTGACAATACGGAACATTGAAGTTTGCATGATTACTATATACTTTGATTTCAAACTATTAAATAAGATTTTCAGATTATAGTTATATGAGTAAACAGTTACACATGAAACGAGAATTCTGAAATTATGAAACTATGAAATGAAATTGTCCAATAAAAATGAGATCATTCAGCGATCAACACGTGAGTTGGTTAAATGAACGGTTTCACTCAAATAATAGATATCACATGAATAATTCTCAATTTCACAATATCTTTAATGGATTTATGCACCTAAAATTAAATTAATTGGTAAGAATATTAATAAAATATATTTAACATGTTTTGTCGTCGATCATATGAAATATGCTTCACCGAGTAATATGTAACATAAAACATTTAACCTTTATATTAAGATATGATAATGGGACATTTGATCTAAAGTTTTGACATTGGAATTTATACATATTAAGATATAACCATGAAATTATGCACTTTTAATGGTTACTATGTCATTTGATCTAAAGTTTTAGCTATATACTTTGATTTCCAACTATTAAATAAGATTTCCAACCATACAATATGTATTATTTCCAACTGTATAATATGTATTATTTCAACCATATAATAATGAGATCATTCGGCTAGAAATGTAATTAGATGATTTGGATTATATGTAATTAGAGAATTTTTAGTTGTAAACGAATTGTTCAATCAAACTGTCATGTCATATTTTTCGCCATTCATGTTATCATTGAATCATCAATACACATCATCATTATACAGTTATCAACTATCAATCAAATTAAAACAAATCATCAAAAATCAATAAAGCTCATTCACAAATAATAGTAAAATAACTTTTCATTGCTAACAATCTAAAAATAGTTACCATGTTAACGTTTACGCTAACATCATTGCAAATATATCTTCAACATTTTGAAATTAAAGCATTCAAAAATTTATTCTCGACATAAACATTTAATGACTTAGACATAAAGATAACATGGGCAATATAATTGTAAAAATACCAATTTTTTATTTCGATTTACTGGATACTATCTACTTAATTAATAAATTACATGTATATACACCCATTTCACTCAATAAATATTATACGGTTATTTAAAAAATAATAATAATAATCAAACCTTCAAAATTAAAAATACTAAACTTTTTGAAACAACCTTTTTTTACTAAAACATCGATCAAAAGCAAAGGACATATTTTGCAAGTTTATAATGATAACAAACACTAATATTTATATTCAATAATTAATTGTCTCAAGAGTTTATATAGGCTTTGTTGACGACGACAAAACTTTAGAGTTTAATGCAGAGGAAAAGATAAACACATGAATGAAGTCAGAAATTAGAAAAGAAAAACAAAAAAGAAAGTTAAATATTTTCTGTTAAGGTTATGTTCTTTGGTTTGTGCTTGTCTGAGTGACTGTTGAAGTTGAAGTTGAAGTTGAAGCGAAAGCTTTCATTAATGAAGGATTAAAAACATGTGAAAGAAAAAGAAAAAGAAAAAAAAAAAGAAGACAAAACCTTTATCCGCCTAAGGAATTAATCTGAGTTGTTATTTACTTATTAGAATTGTCGGCTTGCACCAATAGATTAATTCGCTTCTCTCTTTTTTTGATTTTTGTTTTGATTTTTGGGTTTCGATGTGAAACACAAACAGTCAAACACTGTATACTAAGGAAAAAATAGAATTTTTATTTTTTTATTTTGTTCTTCAGATTTCTAACTTTTTTTATCTGTGTGTTTGTGAGACATCAAAGTTGCTTCCTTTTTGACGGTCAAATCAAAGAAATTTCCTTTGCGAATTCGTTTAGGTTTCCTTCTCCCTAAAAAATCATCTCTGCGTCGCCTCGATTTCGCCCTTTTCGTCCTCCACGAGTTTAGAAATTAGGGTTTATTCGGTTCAATTTCTTTGGGGTTTCGTCCTTACCTTGTCGAGCTTCAGTTCGATTGGTTTCTTCTTCCTCGAGCTGCATAGACAAAGAGAGAGAGAGAAAGTTAGGTAATGCGTTTTGAATGATGTTTCATGGTCAAGGGTTTTCGAGAAACCGTTGTAATGTTTTGGCTCTTGTTTGTGGAGAGCTTGTCGATAGCCAGAAAGCTGAAGCTCATCAACCCAAATACCCTTTTCCGGATCTCTCTTCTTCAGGGCGTCTCAAGGTAAAAACATCCTTTTAATAATCTCTGTGATTACTCATAACTGATTTGATAGATTGTTGGTTGAAAATTCGGAGCCTTTAGTAAGTTTTGAAATGTCTAGCTAAGTTGGTTCGTTAGTTGATGATACTTGTAGCTTGAATGCTTCAGAAATTGGTAGACTTTAAGGGAAAAAGTTGGTTCTAGCTTATGGTGTATGCTTTATGCTTCTCATAACTTATTTGATAGATTGTTGGTTGAAAATTTTGAACCTTTAGTAAGTTTTGCAATGTCTAGCTAAGTTGGTTCGTTAGTCGATGATACTTGTAGCTTGAATGCTTCAGAAATTGGTAGACTTTAAGGGAAAAATTTGGTTCTAGCTTATGGTGTATGCCTTATGGTTTGTCATGTTATAGTTTCAGGTATTGAATAATCCTACTACAGAGGAGTTCCAGGTTGCTATTAACTCCTCAGCACCGGATATTGTCTACTTGCAAGGGGAGCAGAGTGGAGATAGTGATGAAGTTGGTCCATTAGTGTTGGGATATGCTGATTTTTCTACTCCTCATGCCTTGGTTACTCTCTTTGGCTCTACATTACCCACAACGGTGGGTACACTAGTCTTTTTAGATAAGGAGTTCCGTTTTACCATCTGAAGCTCGGCTGATACCACAAATGTCTTTTCATAGCAAGAACCTAATAATCTGTACTGGTTCAGTTTCTGTTTTTAGTGAGATATTAATAGGCTTTGATTTATTTTTGTCTTAGGTTTACCTTGAGCTCCCGAATGGTGAAGAGTTAGCTCAAGCACTCTACTCCAAGGTAAACCATTCGTGATAAAGCTTTTCTCTTCCTTTCCTATGTTATACGTTTTCTTCTTATTGCCTCTTTGTTGCTATGCATTTCACCTATTGTTCTGTTAAGAGTCTAGGAAAGGAATATTTAAAATGTTAAGGACCTTTTTGCATGACAGTTTACCTTGATGGTCAACTAATTGCTAGATTTGATCATACATTATGTTCGAGGTATAACTATGCTGGTTATTGGACGGAGTATTTTTGAACTGATTGGTTTGTACTTGTCCTTCTAATCGGTTTGCATTGCTTATTTTTCCAGGGTGTTCAATATGTTATTTATTGGAAAAATGTGTTCTCGAAATACGCAGCCTGCCATTTCCGGCATACTCTGTTTTCAATCATACAGAGGTAATTGTTTACTCGAACATCTGAAGTTGTAACTCTAGTCTGATGCACATCTAAATTACATACTTTTTTCAACCTGGTCGACAAATATAGTTCTCAATAATATGTTTTTCGGCAATGCAGTTCGTGCTGCGATACATGGGATGCGTTCCAGGTTGCAGAAGCTTCTTTCCGACTCTATTGTACGAGTAACAATGCCGTCCTTCCATCTGACAGCAACGGTAAAATAAATAATGAGATGGGACCCTGCTTGCTTGGAGACCCTCCAAAGATTGATGTTATTTCACCGGGAGCCGATGAACTAGAAGAGGAAAATTCATTAGACAGCCTCCCATCGATAAAGATATATGATGAAGATGTAACCGTGAGGTTCCTTTTGTGTGGGCCACCATGCACACTGGTGGGTGTTTTTGATCTTCTGGCACATGTACTGGTGCTTGCTTGTTTGAGCAATTGTTAGTATTTCTTTATGATATCCGGTCCCTAATCTTTTTCGCTATTTCAGGATACATTTGTACTGGGATCTTTGGTGGATGGACTCAATGCCCTCTTGAGAATAGAAGTGAGTGTTGCTCGTTAGTCTATAGTTAGTTATACATTCTTTTTCGTTAGTGAGCATACTAAAATGTGTGCATAGAGACATAAATTTAATAGCATATGTCCTTTAATACTTTCAAATATTAACTTAATTACCTTGTTGTTCCAGATGCGAGGAAGTAAGCTCCATAACCGTTCTAGGTATGTGTTTTATAGCCAAATGACGTATTGTGCATCCCTTGAATACTCTCAAGACTAATTATCTATATAATTGTGCCTATGGACTTAGTTATAAGAGTTATTGTGTTTTTTTTTTTTCGCTGATTGGAACTGAAACTGCAGTGCTCCAGCACCTCCTCTTCAAGCAGGAACATTCACTCGTGGTGTAGTTACCATGCGATGTGATATCTCGACCTGTTCTTCAGCACATATATCAATGCTGGTGTCTGGAAATGCGCAGACCTGCTTTAGTGATCAGGCAAGGGATTAAAAATTGTGCTCTTCTCTGCATACTTGTGCAATAGGATTTAATATTTTCTTATTTGTAAATCTTAGCTTTTGGAAAATCACATCAAACATGAGGTGGTTGAGAAGATCCAACTAGTCCATTCAGTGGTGAACTCAGAAGAAACAAAGCGGGTTTTCTCTGAACCTCGCAGATCTGCCTCAATAGCTTGTGGGGCAAGTGTGTGTGAAATTTGGATGCAAGTCCCAACATGGGCTCTGCAGGTTTGTAATTTATTTATTTTCTCGATTTAGATTGTTATAGATAGTAATCTCTCCTTCAGTCATTTATCTGATACACCATGTTGCCAAGTTTCTCAACAATTTAGTCAGTTAGGTTAGTGGCAAGAGTTTCAGATGAAAACGAAAGTCATGAAAATGCAATGGGCATTGGTGAAGTCTTTTCAACAATCTGAACTTTTGACTCAAGCTTTGGGGATGTCCCATAACCATTTTACCTAGTTTATTGCCCTCTCTCTCTATATATTTATATGATGCTTTTACATATAAAGTGATGCACAATCTCTGCGGCTTCTGGGGATTTTTTGCGTCATGAGTCTCCTCTTGGTGATGTTAGCTAAAAAATGTTAAATTTGCTTTTTGGAAGGTTTTAAGACAGCTGGCGCCTGATGTGTCGTATCGCAGTTTGGTTGTCCTTGGAGTAGCCAGCATTCAGGGGTTGTCTGTTGCTTCCTTTGAAAAAGATGACGCACAACGTTTACTTTTCGTCTGCGGAAAGCAGATCAATGATACATCAAATCATGACGCTCTTCTATCCAAACTTCCTCACTGGTTAACGCCTCCCTTGCCAACCAGAAAAAGATCCGAGGCATGCAGAGAAAGTAAGGTACTGTTTACATTAGGATGCCGCAGGTTGAAACTTCCTTCTTTACAGAATGTAAATCTGGAAGTTCTCTATATTCATGAGCTAGATTCTTTTGATTTCAACTCTAATCTGGTTTTGTGTGGCCATTCAAGAAGAAGTTATATCTTACTGATTGCATCCTGTGAACAAACTTTACATCCAGGAAACCGAAAACGGAGGACCTACATCAAAGAAAATCAACGTGGCTGCACTGAGACCAATACCTCACACCCGTCGACATAAGATGATACCTTTCTCTGGCTATTCTGAGATTGGAAGATTTGATGGTGACCACGCCAAGGGAAGCTTGCCTATGCCTCCAAAGCATGGTGCATCAGGTGGCACTCCGGTAACCCACCGTAAAGCTTTTTCTGGTTCGTACCAGAGGAAGCAAATCATCTCACTAAACCCTCTGCCTCTCAAGAAACACGACTGTGGGAGAGCGCATATTCAGATTTGCTCAGAGGTTTGCATTATTTGCCTTGTGATGAATAGTTTCAACTTGAAAACCACTTATACAGATTCTGTCTCTGTGTAGGAGGAGTTTCTGAGGGATGTGATGCAGTTTCTGATAATACGAGGACATAGCCGGCTTGTTCCTCCAGGGGGACTAGCGGAGTTTCCAGACGCTGTTCTCAACTCAAAACGGCTTGATTTGTTCAATCTGTACCGAGAGGTAGTGACGCAATGATTTGATTTTTTGATCAACTCAGACAACGTTGTAGATTTGGTGAGCTGATGAGAGTTTCTTTGCAGGTTGTATCACGTGGAGGGTTCCACGTAGGGAATGGGATCAACTGGAAAGGACAAGTTTTCTCAAAGATGCGGAACCACACACTCACAAACAGAATGACTGTAAATGATTTGATTTATGATCTCAACACTTGATATTATTCTTTAAAATCGTGAGGGTCTTAAAAGACTAGCTTTGGGGTTATTATGGCAGGGAGTGGGCAATACGCTGAAAAGACACTATGAGACTTATCTACTAGAGTATGAGTATGCTCATGATGATGTAGATGGAGAGTGTTGCTTAATATGTCGCAGGTACACTAAGAACCAAGCCTCTTTCTCTCTCTCTCCCTCGCATAAGACAGTACATGTTGCTATAGCATTGTTTCTTGCTTTTGGTTGAAACAGTAGCACGGCGGGTGACTGGGTGAACTGTGGATCTTGTGGAGAGTGGGCTCATTTCGGATGTGACAGAAGGCCCGGCCTTGGCGCCTTTAAGGTAAGCAAACATAAACGCACTCGCAAGTAGCATCTATGGCCTCTGTATGTAGTGTACTGATTGGTACACGTAATGGTATGACAGGATTATGCGAAAACAGATGGGTTGGAATATGTTTGCCCAAACTGTAGCGTCTCTAATTACAGGAAGAAGTCTCAGAAGACCTCGAATGGCTTGCTTGTCCCTTAGCTTCACGTTTCTTCTTTTATTGTACTTTTGGCTTTGGAAACCAAAACGAATGATTGATTCCTCTGTAGTTCTTTTCTTTTGCATTCTTTTATTCACGAGTTTTTGCAATGCAAGTCTTCTTTATTGTTCCATTCTCCTTACAATGAAACTCCTAAAAGTCCAAAATGATTCAACCACGATAGGAATTTGAGAGCGAATAGAACAAATATGAACATCCTCGTAAGGTAAACAAGCGTTGATTAAATAATTTAAATTAACAAATGCGAAGAACCTTGGTGCAGCAAATGTATGGTTGTACAAATTAATATGTACATGTAAACTTAAAAGTTACGAATTTACGAAACGAATATGAAAAGAAACGTATATATACAGAGAGTTGTTTGTAATGTGAATGGAGATTACTGGCGTAAACCCGCGTAGAGGTCCCTGAGCGCAGTGTACAAAGGTTCAGCCGCTTTGGGTTGATCCACCATCCCAAGTAGAATGTCTGATGTGCTTAGGTATGGATCGCCATAAAACCTTACATTCATGTCCCTTCTTGTTGTCACCACATTTCCTTCAAGAGACACTCCCACAAATGCACCTGTTCACACGCAACTTCTCTCAGGTTCAAGATTTTACAGGACAAAAGTTAAGATGAGATTATTAAAACCCCTCTTGTAATATTGAGCTACGAGTCTGGCCAATATAATAGATAATGAAAAAGCTGAGGCGTGAAATTAACCTTTGCTACGGCTGTAAGTATAACAGACGCCAGAGCCTCTGTCACCAGCTCGAAGGTCAGCCTCCAATACTCTCCCTATAGGTCCTGCTGCTGCACTGCATCCTGCGCCTAGAGAGAAGTGCATTCTGCTGCAGAACGTCTTCACCGCTTTCAAGTCATGCAGCACTATAATGAAGTCCATCAACTCACCTCCAACCTGAGAAAGAGTACAAAAAGATCTTATCTTGTTTTTTTTTCTACTACATGTGATAGTCTTTACGATGAAAACGCTGATATTTACCTGAGCACCCCATCCTAAACCTACTGAAAGTATCGCAGATGGAGCAGACCATGACCCGTCTGATCTCCGAGATATTACCAGACCAGTCCCAAGTTTGTATGACAGCAAAGCCCCGGCTTTAGCGACCGTTAAGATAGCCAAACCTTTAGCTCGACTTAGAACTGCATGTGGTATGGACTTCTCAGGGTCTAATCTCGATACCTGTGTATTTGGACAAGTTATTAAAAAGAAATTTTGATTTACTCGAACATCTAAAGTCAAATGGATGAAAAATCAAACCTGGGAGTAGCCTCTCAACGTATTAGATGCCTTGTATATCTCATCTTCCATGGAGAGACCAAGGGGGAGATTCAACCATCCTCTCGTACATGTCCAATCAAGAACATCATGCTTTGCTACTTGCACAGCATTGCTAATGGAGTTTATAAGGACACCTTGCAAAGGATCAAGCCTCTCGTAGCAAGAATCACACACTCTCTGAGGATTCCTTTCCCTGAACCTACTCGGCATCAAGCACCTCCCTTTCGAACAGTTCCTACAGAAAATCCCTCCGCAGAACCGACAATGATGTCTTCCGCAAGTGATTGCGGTGAAAGGAGAAGAACACTGCATGCAAGTAGTAGTCGAACTGTCGGGAAGCCAGTGAGGAGGTTCAGCTTCGAGCAAGTCCTTGTAAACACTGTAGTTAATCCCGTTTGGTTCAAGAAGAGGCGGTGCACTTGGTATGTAAACAGAGGAGTGAACATAAGTGTCTCCGTTCTTGGAAGAGCCAAGGAAGTAGACGTTCGAAGAAGGAAGATTCTGATCTAACGCAGCGTTAAGGCCTTTGTTCTTCCCGGTGACAATGGCAATCAAACCAGTTAATACGTTCTTTAAGTTCACTTCAGGGGCTGCTCCATTTTCTTGAATGGGTTTGGAGTGCGAGTC
Source organism: Isatis tinctoria (assembly GCA_010577795.1). NCBI lineage: Eukaryota > Viridiplantae > Streptophyta > Magnoliopsida > Brassicales > Brassicaceae > Isatis > Isatis tinctoria. The sequence continues at coordinate 16,628,570 of CM021245.1, read as the reverse complement.
GATGATCGGATAATCAAGCTCGTTTTTTGTTGGGATTGACTCAACAGACCATTTCGGTGAAACTCCATATTCATCATCATCATCATCATAATCATCATCCTCATACTTGAAGTTGTTGATATTCTCTTTCTCCAGAAAGGAAGAAACTTTTCCTTTGAGAGTAGCAGCCATGCTTAACGGCTAAAATTGAAAATCTGCTTATAAGAAACTAAAATCACCAAAAATAAAAATTGTGACTTTCTCTTCAAACCAACCTTAATCCATCAATAAGAGTTTTATTCGTAGAAAGTCCACAACTATTGAACCCTAATAAAGCAGCAGCCCTAGCTTTGATTTCAATTCTAAGGTTTATCCGAATCTCTAAGCGACGAAGACAAGGTATACTATTATATCACGAGAATTTTACAGAATTTAAAACCCAAAAAATTAGAATCAAGAATTGAGGAAAAAACCTGTGCTCTGATTGAGAAGAAGCAAAATCAGGTGAAGAAGCAAAATCGATGATCGGATCGAAGAAGATAACCAGCAAGAACACGGCGCCTCGGTTTTGAGGAGATTATTTTATTTCATTTAATGTGTTTGGGAAAATATATATATTCGGTTTTCCGTTCCGGTAAGCAAAAATATGAAAAAGTTATTGGGCCCAGGAGGCCTCTGGGTCTCTTCACTCCCATAAGATTATCTCTTAGGATTAGGCCTCGTAAAAAAAAACATCCGAACCGAACCGAACCTGAACCTAAAAAACGGAATCGAACCTGAACCAAAATTCATAAAATATCTGAACGGGTCCTAAATTTCTATATCCGAAAATCCAAAACCGAACCCGACCCGACCCGAAAACCGAACAGATACCCGACATATCTGAAATACAATTAAATAGCTAAACTATTAATTATATTTAGATTTGATATAACTTATTTATCTTAAGTTGTAATTATAAATCCAAATATATTAATCACTTTTAGACCAAAATAACTAAAAAATCAAAAATAAATTGAATATATGAAACTTTTAGCTATATTTGTCAAATTTCTTTTGTTAAACTAAATTCAATTATTAAATCAAACATATAATTTAAAAAAAAAAATCTTTTCACATATCTTATGATTTAAACTTATAAAATTAACATAAATTCGTGATAAAAAGTTTCTCATCAAAACAATCTGTGAACAATTGTTTAAAAATCTATTATAAAAAAATTCAAATCAACACTATAATAATACAAGTGTCTCTCCAGATGCCGACACGTCGAATATGAGGCGCGCTGTAGGAGCACCATGTCAATAAAGGAAAAACTCTCTCGTCCAATAAAAAACATTTCTTTTGTACATGTCACAGCTAATCAACATTAATCAGCAAGTCGTCGTCTCGCCCATCCGAAAAGGCGATTGATAAGGTTCTCTATGTTGGAAGTATGAGCCCGACAGAGATCCTCATAGCGTGAACGAGTGTATGACATCGATTTCGGAGGTCCACTATTGCTCCGAACTAAATTGGACGATCAACTCTGTACTCGTTAGTGGCTGATGAACAGCTTCAATTCATGTGCGTTAGTTTTTCTCTGATAGGTTTTGAGTTCACATTTTTTACTGATTTTTGTATTTTGTGATGCCTGAATGCCTGGTGAATTCGGTCTGTAGATTTTTCTTTGTTTTTTTTGCTTACCGTCTGGAATAATCTGTCATTTGCTGTGATTTTAATTGGTGTAAATTCAATTCTCTGAACATTTTTTTGAATTATTGTTTGATTGTCGAACCGAGGTGCTTAAGTCTGGTTTAGTGTCGAAGTATGAAGCTTTTGCAGTTTTATATGTTTGTAAGAGCTTAACGGACACAGTCTTTGAGATTTTCAGGGGTTGCACCACTTTTAGGTCTCAATATCTGTTTGTAAGAAATTCAGAAATTCAGGAACACAGTCTTCGAGCTTCACAGTATTGGTTTCGATGTCTTAAAACTCTCATGGATATTTTTAGTTTCACTTTAATTAAGTACGGGTGGTTTTGTTAATGTTCTCACTATTATTTTTGTTGTCGAAAGTAATGTACTCACTGTCTTTAATTGTCAATCTCTTTGCAAGTCGTGGTTTTGCCACAAGTCATGAATAAACCTTGGAGAAATACCAGTGGTGAAAATCAGCAATTCTCAAGAATGATGGTGTCACATTTAAGAGCTGTTAGTAAGGTTCAGGTCTCAAAAGAACTTTTGATTGCATTGCATATGGTAATATATCAGAAGTATCTTTTTTTATAAAATTTGTTGTGAATCTTTAATAAGGGAAAGATATGCATTCTGTTAATCACTGCTCCTAATCTGTCATGACAAATGGGTTTGCGTTTTAGATGCAAATATTTATTACTGACAGGTTGAGCACTTATATAGAGTGTGAAATGCTTTTTTGATTGTTGTGTTGAAATGTGTTTTCATAGGTTAGAAAACATAAAACGAATGTGTTAATTGGAAATTTGAAATAAACTTAGACATGGTGCATGTAATCAATGAAACGGAAAATTCTTTGTAGATGAAGCAGTTCTCGCACACTTCATCAAATTCTCCAACAACGCATCCATCACCAACTTCAATTTGAGCAAGCAGGAAATCTCTCGGTATTGCCTGACACTCATCTCTAGAATGACAAGTTGATAATTTATTGTGGCGTTGTATAACGACTCCAAACCCTTCCTCCTTCCACAGTTTCTTGATATAACGAGACCCTTCTGTATGCTGGTTTTCGCAGATCAAAATCATACAATAGAGATACATTGCTTCAGGATGATTTTTTTATGCAGCTATCTTGACTTGGTTGGTTCCTGCAACTGCATTTTTTATAGAAAATAGTAATCTATTAAACCACATAAAAATTTAGTATTAATATTTCCAGACATAGCTCACTCATGTAGTAGAAGTGTGTCTGTATGCTCTTCCATGGTGATAGAAAGGTTTTCTGAAGATTCAGCTTCTTCAGGACATCTGGATACTTCAAAATCTCACTTAGTATCTTGCATGAGAGGATGCAAGAAATGAAATCAGGATGAGATGATTCTCATACTTTTCCATCACTTCAGCCAACATATCTTGAAGTAATTAGAGAATAAAATGTGGTAAATTTAGAAGAGACTGTGAAGTTTTTTGTTTTTTTTTTCATGGTGGTATGTTGTTTTTAAAAGATTCTTAAATTTACCGACTGAAGCCATGTATTTTATAAGTGTAAATCATTTGGGTTTGATAAAGTGTATAGGGTCATACGGTTCATTGTGTTGATTAAACCAAAAATAGTCATCATTTACTTTGGAATTTGAAACACTCCATTGGACTGCAATCGGCAAATGGGAATACTGTTGAACGGTTTATTCTCTACCCCCCCCCCTCCCCCCGAACTTGGCTTTATGTAAATACTTTTATTGTTTCTCCATTTCCAATAATTTTTTCCTGCATTAAATTTTAATAGACACTAAGTTTATAGAATCTGCGTAAGATGAATAGGCAATCTTCAGGTTCTTCGTTTGAATCATGTTCGACAATATGTATATATTCCCACATGTAATGGGTTTCATACTCAAATCAGAAATTGTTGACATTTCGCTGTCTCGTCCCTACATAGCTCTTTCAATATCCTCCTTTAGTTCTCTAATCTCCTTCTTCGATGTTTTGTTGTATACATTCATCATTTTTCAACACTGTTTCAGAAGCTATCTGCTTTCTTTTGTTAAGCTCGTCAGGAATCTAAATCTATGGATACAAATCAAGCAAACTCGATACAAGATGTTCCTCGAACTTTTGGTCTGGAAAATCTGGTAATCAGGAAATACCATCATCCTGTCGTTGTGTGTGTCTTGCAAATATGGGAGGCTAGGAACTTCAAAAATGAATGGAACCCTCATGAGTCTTGATTTTATGCTTCTGGATGAGAAGCTATCTATATCTATAAAGATATTTTACTTATGTTAATTTTTAACTGTTATATTGGCTAAGAGATATAATTTATATTCTCATATAGGAAAAGATCATTCAAGCGTCCATCTACCATATGCGCATATATAAATTCAAACATATGCTCACAAAAGGTTGTGTATACCAAGTCAGCAATTCCGAAGTGGTCTCTACTTACAGTCACTATAAGGTGACAAACAATCCGTTGTCAATCAGATTTACTATAAGGTGATTTTTGCTTTTGGATGTTTTCTTATATAATTTTCATGATTGTATAGAGTTCTTATATAATTTTTTTCCTCTATTTTGTCATAATATGTAACTAAGTTAGAAATATTGTATTTCATAATATGTAAATTAATTATTATACTATGTTGAGAAATCAGAAACTTAAATAAAATGTTTGCATAGATTTTCCTAATCGCTTGCACAAAGCAAAACCCTACAAACATTAATATGAACATTTTTTTGTTGTGTCAACTGTAATATATATTAGATAAGCAAACATTGTTTAGTGGCTACAAGACAAAAGATTAGTTACACTTGGAGATCAAAGAGATAGTCATCGCAGATTTTTTGATACACGCCTCTTTTGCTAATCTGTCTGCTTGAGCGTTTGGACTTCTGTGGATAGCCTGAAATGAGAATGTAGGTTCAGCCATTCTCTTGATATCTTTAACACAATGCTCTATGTCTTGATGGATAATGTGCGGATCTTTCTCTGAGTGATTGTAAGTTGATAATCCATTGTAGAGAGTAGTAGAATCCCCACAGAAAGTTGTCTAACGGTAACCTAGTCTCTTCCCATGAATTAAAGCTTCTCTGAGAGAGACTACTTCAGCTTCAAGGGGGGTCTTGGCTGGATTTGTTGATGCATAATCTGACAGAATGTGCTGGCTAGTGGCGGTATGGAGGGTCCATCGGATACCAATATTTTGAATGAAATCGATCCATGAAGCGTATGTGCAACAACAGTAGACAGAGGAGGAGTTTAGAGTTTCTTGAAATTTTTTAAGCTTCACCTTCTTTTCAGTTGCAGGTTGTTCAATATTGTGGTTTTGGGCAAAGTTTGTTTCTTTCCACAATTGGTGATCTAGGATGGCATTATGGATAATGTCGGTAATGTGTCTTCTACAGTTTTGATATAGTATTTCATTCCTTTATTTCCATACGCTCCATCCTTTATAAAGGAATAATTGCTCTTTCCCAAACAAAAAGCTGTTAAGAGATTTTAACTATTGAAAGTAGTGTACAAAAGTGTGATTTGGATTGAACTGACCTTGTTGGATTTGAATAGGGGACAGTTTCCAAATGTCCTTTGCAACCTGACATTGAAAAAGAAGGTGGAGGATGTTCTCTTCTCCTTCTCCACCACATAGAATACATTCGGAGGCTACTTTTATGCGTCTTTTCCTCAGTGTATCTGCTACAGGAATGGTTTCATAGAATAGCTTCCACCAGAAATGCTTTATTTTGGGAGGGATGTTAAGAGACCATAGATACTTATGAGCAGCGTTTCTATCTGAGTCAGTCGAGGCTTGTTGTGGGGAAGGTTTTGTCAGTTGGTGGCAGCCTGATTTAACATAAGGTTTTGTCAGTTGGTGGATGCCGCATTTGATTGATCATTTGAACTTCTTCCGGATGTAGGAGCCTTCTTAGTTTATGATCATCCCATTGTCTGGTATGAGGAAGGAGTAGTTCTGAAACATTAAGATTGAGGTTCATATTCAGATGAGTTATTTTAGCCGGACGTGGAAGTGTAACTAACCATTAATCTTGCCATACACGGGTTTTCATAACATCTCCTATTTTCCATTTAAGGCCAAGCTTAATTAGTTGATTACCTGGGTATATACTTCTCCACGCATGACTAGGTCTTGCTCCTATTTCCGCTTCCATGAGAGATGATTTGTTGAAGTATTTTGCTTTTAGTACTATCGCCAGCAGAGGATCAGGATGAGTCAAAATTTTCCAGCTCTGCTTTGTAAGAAGGGCCATGTTGAAGTTGTGAAGGTCTTTAAAGCCTGACCCTTCATATTGTTTGAGCTGAGTCATATGCCGCCAGGCGATCCAATTGATTTTAGATTTTTTCCTTTGAAGATGCCCACCAGAATCTTCGTAGAGTACATGTGATTTTGGATACCAATTGTTTAGGAAGAAGAAAACATGACATTGTATAAGTTGGAAGGGCTGTGCTGACTATTTTTAAGAGAATTTTTTTTTCCAGCAGGGGAAAGTAGCTTTGAATACCAACTTTCTATCTTAGACTGAACTCGCTGAGCTATGTAAGAGAAAGCATCATTTTTTGTTGTTCCTCCCTATAGTTTCAGGAAGCCCAAGATATCTACCAAAACCTCCCACTTTGGCTATACAAGTAAAGTCTATGATTTGTTTCTTTAGTTTATGGGAGACTGATTTACCAAATAGAATGGTAGACTTCTGTAGATTGATATGCTGACCTGACGCTTGAGCATAAAGTTGGAGCAATATGAGGATTTCTTGACATTCAACTATAGATGCTTTGACAAAGCAGAAGGGAGTTGTCAGCCAAGATTATATGAGAGATGAAAGGACCACTTCTACTAGCTTTAAAATCATGAATACGTTTATTGGTCATGGAATTAGTGAGTAGAGTAGATAAACCTTCAGTGCAGAGTAAATATAAGTATGGCAAAAGTGGGTCACCAATGAGGGTAGAGTTTGTTAGTAGGCGATCCATTAAGAAGTACAGAGTAAGATACCGTTGTGATACACTTTATGACCCACTGAACCTATTGCTCCGCAAAACCAATCTTTCTTAGTATAGCTTCAATGTAGTTCCACTCTACTTTGTGAAAAGCCTTCGTTATTTCCAGTTTTAGAGCCATGAAAGGGGTTTTGATGCGTTTTGTTGTAAGGGAGTGGAGAAGCTCATAGGCTATGATTACATTATCGGTTATAATTCTTCCAGGTATGAAAGCAGTTTGGTTTTCAGAAACAAGGCTTGGAAGGCAAGATTTAAGACATTCTGCCAGTATCTTAGAGACTAGTTTATAGGCTATGTTGCAGAGACTAATAGGATGGAAATGCGTTTTGTGGTAAGGGTAACACGATTCTCCCAAGGTTTCAAACTCTGTTAAGCCAAAGGATAAATCTGGACACTGAAAGGAGTGATGAACGCGGATGAACAAACGAAGATGGATGGATTGGTTCGAGATACGAATGGTCGGATGTGTTGAGTAGAGGATGGATTCGGATGGATCGATGGTAGATGATGGTATTGACAAGAGTTATGGAGAGACTCAAGCCAACAACTCGTTAACCCTAAGAATATTTGATACACGAGTTTTAAACCCTTATTTCCTACTGCAAGTGCACAACATACGAAGTAGTATTTAGGGGTCGATCCCACGAAGACCAGTTTTCACACTTTGATATATTGAGCTAAATCAAAAGCTAAGACAATTCAATATGTTTTTGGTTTTTGTAAGTAACAAGTAATGAAAGCGAAATCGGTTGTAAGATAATTTTAAACAAGCGTTAGGTCAAGGAATATCGCAGGAGATTCAGAGCAACAGATTAAACAACTATTCAGGCAATGATTAAGCATAAATCTAGAACTCAAACACTAAGATAATATCAATCCACTCTCGTGGTACCAATATCTTTGTCTATCAACCTAGAAATCCTAGCTCTCGCTGGTACTAGAAATTGTAGACAAGCATTAAGGATAGGTTTAATATGTTCACAATTCTCAATACATCTGCTCTCGCAGGTAATGGTTAAATTGCTCACCAATGTTCTTTCTAGCAACCTAGCAACTCTCGCTGTCTAAGTTAAACCAAATTTCATAAGATCAAGTGATCAATTCGATCTAAGCATTAAGAACAACAAGGGTGAAGATATTGATTTGAATAGCCTATTTGTGTTTAACCCTAAAGCTCATGAATTCCTTTGACAAACCTTAACCTAACTAAGAGGTCTACTCAGACATGATTAAAGAAGAAAACAAAGAGATTATAAAGTTCATAATAAAAGCTTGAATAGATAATGAAAGTTGAAAATAACTTAATAAGAACTTAAGTAATGCATAAATATAAATAACTGAAAGTAAAACATAAATATAAAGACTAAAAGTAAAGCATAAATATAAAGACTGAAAGTAAAACTTGATTAAGCATAAAGATAAGAACTGAAAGTAAAGCATAAGATTAAAAGCATAAGATTAAAGCTTAAAAGAAACTTAACAAGAACTAGATAAAAGCATAAACATAAAACTTAAAACTAAAGAAGAAGCTATGCTTTGAAGCTAGAGAAGAGAGGAGGAAGAAGAAGGTGTGTTTTGAGAGTGATGTTGTGAGTCCATTATATAGGCCAAGGTGAAGGGGAGTAGGTGAAGCGGGGAACGGTCGTTCTTGGTGTAGAACGATCGTTCTCCTTGGTCAATCGAAGTAGGTGAAGTAGGTGAGCTTGGGAACAATCGTTCTAGGTGGAGAACGGTCGTTCCGTGCATGGTTGTTGGTGAAGTAGGTGAGACCGGGAACGGTCGTTCCTTGCATGGATCGGTCGTTCCTCTGCTTTGTCGGCAAGGTTGGTGAAATGGAGAACGATCGTTCCCTTGGGGGAACGGTCGTTCTTGTCTGGTCGTTCTTCTCAAAGAACGGTCGTTCTTCACTTTGTCCTTTTCTCGTGTTTTCCCGACTCGAACATCTCCGTAAACGCCAAACTCCTTCGGAACTCCATGAAATCTGTAAAAGACTCAAAACAAAAGAAAAGACTCGAAAAACTAACGAAAGATGCAAATCAAAACTCAAACCGAATACTAAAAACGAATCAAAATACGTTAAAAACACATAATATCAACTCTCCCCAACTAAAACCTTTGCTTGTCCTCAAGCAAAATCAGATATCTTACAAAGAGGAGAGGTTAGAAAAACGTGTGAAATTCGTAAAACTTATAGGACCATACTCTAAGTCAATTGCCCGTAAACCGCATTCGCAAAGTTCAGATCAAACCGTACTTCATTGTACTTCTCCATAACCGTAGCAAATAAATGAAATCTCATGATCAAGCAGAACTTAATATTTAACATTCATTATCAAATGCGTGTACTCTCACAAAGGGAATATCTAACATGTTATGGTCTAGGTATCAAGGTTGGTATTTGGTGACTCAAGTGTTTCGGTTTTTTTTTTTTTTTTTTTTTTTTTTTAGCAGTATAAACAGATGCAAATCATTATGCAAAATCACCGTGAGACACAGACCAATTGGGAGGTACACAACTCTCCTTAACTCTAATCCTTCTACCCTTTTTTAACTGAGTCACAAACAAGAACATGATTTCTTTTGACTTTTCATGAAATTTAAAAATATTACCTTGACGACTTTCCCGGTTCCTTTTTTATTCTCTTTTTCTTTTTTTCTTTCTTTTCTTCTCTTTTTTTTTTTTTATATATATATATCGGAGAATGGAACCGGTTGGTCTCTAAGATCTGCATCAAAAGAATTTGAACAATGTAAGCTTATTTCTTGAATGTGAATAGAATCTACCCTTTTAAAAGTTCACCCTCTTTTGAAACGAAAAATTTTCAATGAATATATTCAAAGAGAGAGATCACATTTCTAGACACATCCCATGAGTTTAATCAGAAAGAGACCACTTATCTAGACACAATCCTAAAGAAAAGTTGTGTCGGTCCGTATACTCCATAGTTTTTGCACATGAATGCAATGACAGTAAACGAAGAAAAGTGGGTTTCAACATGGAAATGGTAAGGGTGTGGTACTAAACTAAGGATAAGTCTAGCCATTTGGAGTTAGCAAAGATTGGTAAAAATTGATGCAAAGAAAACTCCAAATGTAAAATCCAATACATGATTATCAACCCCCTAAGTGAGATAAATTAAGTCCATATTAAGTTCCGATAATTCGATTAAGTTCAGATGATTTGAGAAATTCACTAAATGATCAAGTTATGGATTTTTCTGCGTTTCCAAACTATCCTCAAACAATGCTAAACAGTCGTAAGGCAATGACATCGAACATGTTGCAATTCCAAAAAGTTTAACAAAATCACACACTGTTTTGACTCGATAAATTTTTTTTTTTTTTTTTTTTTTTTTTTTTAGAAAAACACACCAAAATCAAAACATAATAAATAAACATCCACAAAACACACTGTTAGTACACAAATGAATCCCTCCCCCAGACTTGTTTTTAACCGTCCCGGTTAAAACAAAACTGAAAGAGAAACCCGTAAAATAAAAGTGTCATAAAATAAAAAATGGATATAACAAGGGTGATAGAAATAACCACAAGCGCAGTGGTCGCTGTTGGAGCCATCGGTGTTGCTCTCTATCATTGGGATTGATCGTTTTCCCGTGTAGAACGACCGTTCTTGTTAGGAACGATCGGTCTCTTCGCTCCCAGCAGAGCGGTTTCTCGAACACTTAATAAAAACCTGCAAAAACAATCTCAAACAAAACAAGAAACATAAATAGAACAAGAACGAAAATAAATTCACGATATTTACATGTTACCTGGTGGGTTGCCTCCCACGAAAGCGCTTGTTTTACGTCACTAAGCTTGACGTTGGTGCCATGTATCAATCAGGTTTGGTTTGAGAGCTCGCTCCAAAACAAGCTCCATAATCAGGCATCCTCATGTTTAGAACCGTACTCAGCATTCCATTCACAACACCAATACCCTTCTCTTTCAACTCTGATGGAACAATAGCTCTAACTCTAGAGAAAGGTTAGGACGACCTTTGCACTTCACCTTGTAGTCAACCGAGTTTCCATCATATCCTTGAGGGATCAAAGTCATTTGAGAACCTCCCGTAATTCTTTTCCACTGCATGTTCTCTTGCGTCTTTGTCTTCTCCCTAAATTTCCCGGGTGGTGGAGCAGGTGCTTGCGGAATCGGAGTACGTGCTTCCTCTCTATCCACTGCTGAGATGCAAGAGGCGCGTGTGGTTGTTCCTATGGGAACGGCTTCGTAGAAGATATTCTTGTCAATCTTGGAAAAGCAGACTTGCCTATTCGGCATATCGATGATTGCACCCACTGTAGCCATGAATGGTCTTCCAAGAAGTAAGGGCATGCCATAACCTTCTCTCATCTCCACAACCTGAAAATCAATTGGAACTAGGCAATCCCCTATTCGGACAGGTAGATCGTGAATGCTGCCAGACGATGTTGTTGAGGAGGTGTTTGCAAATCGAAGAGTCATATGACTAGGCTTTACCTCAGAAATTTTCAACTTCTCTGCAATTGCCTTTGACATGAGATTCACAGTAGACCCGGAATCACAAAGAGCGTCCTTGAATTCAACTCCAGCAACGGAGCATGGGACCAAGAATTTTCCAGGATCTTCAACCTTAGGCAATACCCTCAAGCTGGTGGTGTACTCCTTGCTTCTACAAAGACTGCCTTAATCTCTTCTTGAGTTATCTTCTTAAAATCAGTTGGTTTCTCTGCACTGATGGGCTCCCTCTGATCTTTAGGTAAAACTGGATAAGGCACTTTAGGAATGTATACCCTTGCTGGAAGATTTTCTGATGCCTCAGCAGTTTGACTAATCTGAATCTCAAGCTTCTTCATGTGAGTGCAAACGGCTTCAAACTTATTGTTGAGATCATTGTACATGCTGTCCACTTTGACATTGACCTCATCAGCAGATTTTTGTTGGTTGAGTAGAACCAAGTGCATAAGAGACTTCAGCTCGTCTTGAGAGTTAGACGCTGGAGCTTGCAAGCTCTGATTCTCCACACGGCCTCCATTCACGTAGTTCACCTCTGCGTGAGTCCCTGATGTCCTCTTAACTGATTCAGCGGTTTGTGCAATCTGAGTGTCAAGTTGCTTCATGTGAGTCCGTACTGCTTCGTACTTCCCATTAAGGTCCACATACATGGTGTCAACTTTTGTATTGATCTCAGCCGCGGCTTTTTGCTGTCCCGCCAGTAGTTGTTGCATCATGTTCTTCAGCTCGTCTTGGGAGCCGGTTGCTGAAGATGAAGGCTGCGGATTTGTGAAAGGTTGGGGCTGCGAGTTTATTAAGTGCTGCTTTTTTTGATTTCCTCCTTGGAATCGGTTCTGATTTGGGACGAATTGTCTACCCTGGTAGTTGTTGGAGTAGCCTTCCTGTAAGCCCATCTGATTATGTCTTCCTTTCTTAGGGTAAACCTGGTCTTGAGGATTCTCCACATTAATGCTCCTATAGGACAAATTCGGATGGGTATTGAAACCTTGGTTGTTGAAACCGCGGTTCTGTCCGAATCCTTGCCCGTTCACATAATTGACCTCCCTCCGATCATCACCGGTTTCTTCCTCATGGACTTGAGCGAGGGCGGACTTTTGGTTCCCCTTAAGGAGAAGGTTAACCTTGGCCGTGAGCTCCGCAATCTACTTGGACTCCACACTGTTGACCTTCTTTCTGTCGTACTCTGGGTTTTTGTTGCTGGAACTTGCGGCTAGGTTCTCGATCAGCTCCAGAGCTCCTTCCTTTGACTTAGTGTAGAAGTCATCGTTACTAGCTGCATTCAGGGCGTTTCTGTAGTCCCAATCAACTCCGTCATAGAAGGTGCTGAGCAGCTGCTCATCACTAAACCCATGGTGAGGGCACTCGCGTTTGTACTCCTTAAACCACTCCCATGCTTCATTGAAGGATTCACCGGACTGTTGTTCGAATGAGGAGATCTTGTTCCTCAAGGCTGCGATCTTGGATTTCGTGTAGAACTTATCCAAGAAGGCTGATCTTGCATCAGCCCAAGTCGGTAGAGAGCGTGGTGGTAAAGATTTTAACCACTGTGATGCTTTTCCCGCAAGAGAGAAAGGGAAAAGCTTGCACTTCAAAAAATCTGGGGGCACACCATTGGAGCCGGTTGTGCTACAGATCTCTTCGAAGTTCTCGATGTGATCCATCGGAATCTCAGCAGGCAGACCGTGGAACAGGTGTTGCTTCACGAGGGCGATTAATTGAGCCTTGATCTCGTAATCTTGCCTCTGGATGGTCGGGGCAACGATCGCAGATCGATCCTGGTAGTATGTGTGGGCCGCATCTTTGTCCCCAAAAGCAGGTTGTGCAACGAGTTGCCTCTCCTGTTGCAAACGAAGCTGCTCCATGGCTGTCTGAAGTTGTAGCAGCTGAGCTGCGATGTCTATTTGTCCGCCCATCTCTGAGTTGGCGGTGTCAGTTGTTTCTGGTTCCGGAACAGGTATGTTACGTCTCTGCCTGTTCCCTCGTTCTGCTCTTGCTAACTCCTCGTTTGATAAGCTAACAAGATCCTCGTTGTTTCTGCTCCTTGTGCTCCTTGGTGACATGCACCTGAAACACAAAAACAAAGAAGAAAAGAAAACGAGTTTAGTAAAGTTCTTAGTCTGATAATTCAACCGTAAACCAAAGGCGAAAAATTTGGTCCCCGGCAACGGCGCCAAAAACTTGATACACGAGTTTTAAACCCTTATTTCCTACTGCAAGTGCACAGCATACGAAGTAGTATTTAGGGGTCGATCCCACGAAGACCAGTTTTCACACTTTGATATATTGAGCTAAATCAAAAGCTAAGACAATTCAATATGTTTTTGGTTTTTGTAAGTAACAAGTAATGAAAGCGAAATCGGTTGTAAGATAATTTTAAACAAGCGTTAGGTCAAGGAATATCGCAGGAGATTCAGAGCAACGGATTAAACAACTATTCAGGCAATGATTAAGCATAAATCTAGAACTCAAACACTAAGATAATATCAATCCACTCTCGTGGTACCAATATCTTTGTCTATCAACCTAGAAATCCTAGCTCTCGCTGGTACTAGAAATTGTAGACAAGCATTAAGGATAGGTTTAATATGTTCACAATTCTCAATACATCTGCTCTCGCAGGTAATGGTTAAATTGCTCACCAATGTTCTTTCTAGCAACCTAGCAACTCTCGCTGTCTAAGTTAAACCAAATTTCATAAGATCAAGTGATCAATTCGATCTAAGCATTAAGAACAACAAGGGTGAAGATATTGATTTGAATAGCCTATTGTGTTTAACCCTAAAGCTCATGAATTCCTTTGACAAACCTTAACCTAACTAAGAGGTCTACTCAGACATGATTAAAGAAGAAAACAAAGAGATTATAAGTTCATAATAAAAGCTTGAATAGATAATGAAAGTTGAAAATAACTAATAAGAACTTAAGTAATGCATAAATATAAATAACTGAAAGTAAAACATAAATATAAAGACTAAAAGTAAAGCATAAATATAAAGACTGAAAGTAAAACTTGATTAAGCATAAAGATAAGAACTGAAAGTAAAGCATAAGATTAAAAGCATAAGATTAAAGCTTAAAAGAAACTTAACAAGAACTAGATAAAAGCATAAACATAAAACTTAAAACTAAAGAAGAAGCTATGCTTTGAAGCTAGAGAAGAGAAGGAGAAGAGAAGGTGTGTTTTGAGAGTGATGTTGTGAGTCCATTATATAGGCCAAGGTGAAGGGAGTAGGTGAAGCGAGGAACGGTCGTTCTTGGTGTAGAACGATCGTTCTCCTTGGTCGATCGAAGTAGGTGAAGTAGGTGAGCTTGGGAACGATCGTTCTAGGTGGAGAACGGTCGTTCCGTGCATGGTTGTTGGTGAAGTAGGTGAGACCGGGAACGGTCGTTCCTTGCATGGATCGGTCGTTCCTTTGCTTTGTCGGCAAGGTTGGTGAAATGGAGAACGATCGTTCCCTTGGGGGATCGGTCGTTCTTGTCTGGTCGTTCTTCTCAAAGAACGGTCGTTCTTCACTTTGTCCTTTTCTCGTGTTTTCCCGACTCGAACATCTCCGTAAACGCCAAACTCCTTCGGAACTCCATGAAATCTGTAAAAGACTCAAAACAAAAGAAAAGACTCGAAAAACTAACGAAAGATGCAAATCAAAACTCAAACCGAATACTAAAAACGAATCAAAATACGTTAAAAACACATAATATCAACTCTCCCCAACTAAAACTTTGCTTGTCCTCAAGCAAAATCAGATATCTTACAAAGAGGAGAGGTTAGAAAAACGTGTGAAATTCGTAAAACTTATAGGACCATACTCTAAGTCAATTGCCCGTAAACCGCATTCGCAAAGTTCAGATCAAACCGTACTTCATTGTACTTCTCCATAACCGTAGCAAATAAATGAAATCTCATGATCAAGCAGAACTTAATATTTAACATTCATTATCAAATGCGTGTACTCTCACAAAGGGAATATCTAACATGTTATGGTCTAGGTATCAAGGTTGGTATTTGGTGACTCAAGTGTTTCGGTTTTTTTTTTTTTTTTTTTTTTTTTTTAGCAGTATAAACAGATGCAAATCATTATGCAAAATCACCGTGAGACACAGACCAATTGGGAGGTACACAACTCTCCTTAACTCTAATCCTTCTACCCTTTTTTAACTGAGTCACAAACAAGAACATGATTTCTTTTGACTTTTCATGAAATTTAAAAATATTACCTTGACGACTTTCCCGGTTCCTTTTTTATTCTCTTTTTCTTTTTTTCTTTCTTTTTCTTCTCTTTTTTTTTTTTTTATATATATATATATATCGGAGAATGGAACCGGTTGGTCTCTAAGATCTGCATCAAAAGAATTTCAACAATGTAAGCTTATTTCTTGAATGTGAATAAAATCTTCTACCCTTTTAAAAGTTCACCCTCTTTTGAAACGAAAAATTTTCAATGAATATATTCAAAGAGAGAGATCACATTTCTAGACACATCCCATGAGTTTAATCAGAAAGAGACCACCTATCTAGACACAATCCTAAAGAAAAGTTGTGTCGGTCCGTATACTCCATAGTTTTTGCACATGAATGCAATGACAGTAAACGAAGAAAAGTGGGTTTCAACATGGAAATGGTAAGGTGTGGTACTAAACTAAGGATAAGTCTAGCCATTTGGAGTTAGCAAAGATGGTAAAAATTGATGCAAAGAAAACTCCAAATGTAAAATCCAATACATGATTATCAACCCCCTAAGTGAGATAAATTAAGTCCATATTAAGTTCCGATAATTCGATTAAGTTCAGATGATTTGAGAAATTCACTAAATGATCAAGTTATGGATTTTTCTGCGTTTCCAAACTATCCTCAAACAATGCTAAACAGTCGTAAGGCAATGACATCGAACATGTTGCAATTCCAAAAAGTTTAACAAAATCACACACTGTTTTGACTCGATAATTTTTTTTTTTTTTTTTTTTTTTTTTTTTTTTTTTAGAAAAACACACCAAAATATATTTTACACCAAAATCAAAACATAATAAATAAACATCCACAAAACACACTGTTAGTACACAAATGAATCCCTCCCCCAGACTTGTTTTTAACCGTCCCGGTTAAAACAAAACTGAAAGAGAAACCCGTAAAATAAAAGTGTCATAAAATAAAAAATGGATATAACAAGGGTGATAGAAATAACCACAAGCGCAGTGGTCACTGTTGGAGCCATCGGTGTTGCTCTCTATCATTGGGATTGATCGTTTTCCCGTGTAGAACGACCGTTCTTGTTAGGAACGATCGGTCTCTTCGCTCCCAGCAGAGCGGTTTCTCAAACACTTAATAAAAACCTGCAAAAACAATATCAAACAAAACAAGAAACATAAATAGAACAAGAACGAAAATAAATTCACGATATTTACATGTTACCTGGTGGGTTGCCTCCCACGAAAGCGCTTGTTTTACGTCACTAAGCTTGACGTTGGTGCCATGTATCAATCAGGTTTGGTTTGAGAGCTCGCTCCAAAACAAGCTCCATAATCAGGCATCCTCATGTTTAGAACCGTACTCAGCATTCCATTCACAACACCAATACCCTTCTCTTTCAACTCTGATGGAACAATAGCTCTAACTCTAGAGAAAGGTTTAGGACGACCTTTGCACTTCACCTTGTAGTCAACCGAGTTTCCATCATATCCTTGAGGGATCAAAGTCATTTGAGAACCTCCCGTAATTCTTTTCCACTGCATGTTCTCTTGCGTCTTTGTCTTCTCCCTAAATTTCCCGGGTGTGGAGCAGGTGCTTGCGGAATCGGAGTACGTGCTTCCTCTCTATCCACTGCTGAGATGCAAGAGGCGCGTGTGGTTGTTCCTATGGGAACGGCTTCGTAGAAGATATTCTTGTCAATCTTGGAAAAGCAGACTTGCCTATTCGGCATATCGATGATTGCACCCACTGTAGCCATGAATGGTCTTCCAAGAAGTAAGGGCATGCCATAACCTTCTCTCATCTCCACAACCTGAAAATCAGTTGGAACTAGGCAATCCCCTATTCGGACAGGTAGATCGTGAATGCTGCCAGACGATGTTGTTGAGGAGGTGTTTGCAAATCGAAGAGTCATATGACTAGGCTTTACCTCAGAAATTTTCAACTTCTCTTGCAATTGCTTTGACATGAGATTCACAGTAGACCCGGAATCACAAAGAGCGTCCTTGAATTCAACTCCAGCAACGGAGCATGGGACCAAGAATTTTCCAGGATCTTCAACCTTAGGCAATACCCTCAATGCTGGTGGTGTACTCCTTGCTTCTACAAAGACTGCCTTAATCTCTTCTTGAGTTATCTTCTTAAAATCAGTTGGTTTCTCTACACTGATGGGCTCCCTCTGATCTTTAGGTAAAACTGGATAAGGCACTTTAGGAATGTATACCCTTGCTGGAAGATTTTCTGATGCCTCAGCAGTTTGACTAATCTGAATCTCAAGCTTCTCCATGCGAGTGCAAACGGCTTCAAACTTATTGTTGAGATCATTGTACATGCTGTCCACTTTGACATTGACCTCATCAGCAGATTTTTGTTGGTTGAGTAGAACCAAGTGCATAAGAGACTTCAGCTCGTCTTGAGAGTTAGACGCTGGAGCTTGCAAGCTCTGATTCTCCACACGGCCTCCATTCACGTAGTTCACCTCTGCGTGAGTCCCTGATGTCCTCTTAACTGATTCAGCGGTTTGTGCAATCTGAGTGTCAAGTTGCTTCATGTGAGTCCGTACTGCTTCGTACTTCCCATTAAGGTCCACATACATGGTGTCAACTTTTGTATTGATCTCAGCCGCGGCTTTTTGCTGTCCCGCCAGTAGTTGTTGCATCATGTTCTTCAGCTCGTCTTGGGAGCCGGTTGCTGAAGATGAAGGCTGCGGATTTGTGAAAGGTTGGGGCTGCGAGTTTATTAAGGGATGCTTTTGTTGATTTCCTCCTTGGAATCGGTTCTGATTTGGGACAAATTGTCTACCCTGGTAGTTGTTGGAGTAGCCTTCCTGTAAGCCCATCTGATTATGTCTTCCTTTCTTAGGGTAAACCTGGTCTTGAGGATTCTCCACATTAATGCTCCTATAGGACAAATTCGGATGGGTATTGAAACCTTGGTTGTTGAAACCGCGGTTCTGTCCGAATCCTTGCCCGTTCACATAATTGACCTCCCTCCGATCATCACCGGTTTCTTCCTCATGGACTTGAGCGAGGGCGGACTTTTGGTTCCCCTTAAGGAGAAGGTTAACCTTGGCCGTGAGCTCCGCAATCTGCTTGGACTCCACACTGTTGACCTTCTTTCTGTCTTACTCTGGGTTTTTGTTGCTGGAACTTGCGGCTAGGTTCTCGATCAGCTCCAGAGCTCCTTCCTTTGACTTAGTGTAGAAGTCACCATTACTAGCTGCATTCAGGGCGTTTCTGTAGTCCCAATCAACTCCATCATAGAAGGTGCTGAGCAGCTGCTCATCACTAAACCCATGGTGAGGGCACTCGCGTTTGTACTCCTTAAACCGCTCCCATGCTTCATTGAAGGATTCACCGGACTGTTGTTCGAATGAGGAGATCTTGTTCCTCAAGGCTGCGGTCTTGGATTTCGTGTAGAACTTATCCAAGAAGGCTGATCTTGCATCAGCCCAAGTCGGTAGAGAGCGTGGTGGTAAAGATTTTAACCACTGTGATGCTTTTCCCGCAAGAGAGAAAGGGAAAAGCTTGCACTTCAAAAAATCTTGGGGCACACCATTGGAGCCGGTTGTGCTACAGATCTCTTCGAAGTTCTCGATGTGATCCATCGGAATCTCAGCAGGCAGACCGTGGAACAGGTGTTGCTTCACGAGGGCGATTAATTGAGCCTTGATCTCGTAATCTTGCCTCTGGATGGTCGGGGCAACGATCGCAGATCGATCCTGGTAGTATGCGTGGGCCGCATCTTTGTCCCCGAAAGCAGGTTGTGCAACGAGTTGCCTCTCCTGTTGCAAACGAAGCTGCTCCATGGCTGTCTGAAGTTGTAGCAGCTGAGCTGCGATGTCTATTTGTCCGCCCATCTCTGAGTTGGCGGTGTCAGTTGTTTCTGGTTCCGGAACAGGTATGTTACGTCTCTGCCTGTTCCCTCTTTCTGCTCTTGCTAACTCCTCGTTTGATAAGCTAACAAGATCCTCGTTGTTTCTGCTCCTTGTGCTCCTTGGTGACATGCACCTGAAACACAAAAACAAAGAAGAAAAGAAAACGAGTTTAGTAAAGTTCTTAGTCTGATAATTCAGCCGTAAACCAAAGGCGAAAAATTTGGTCCCCGGCAACGGCGCCAAAAACTTGATACAAGAGTTTTAAACCCTTATTTCCTACTGCAAGTGCACAGCATACGAAGTAGTATTTAGGGGTCGATCCCACGAAGACCAGTTTTCACACTTTGATATATTGAGCTAAATCAAAAGCTAAGACAATTCAATATGTTTTTGGTTTTTGTAAGTAACAAGTAATGAAAGCGAAATCGGTTGTAAGATAATTTTAAACAAGCGTTAGGTCAAGGAATATCGCAGGAGATTCAGAGCAACGGATTAAACAACTATTCAGGCAATGATTAAGCATAAATCTAGAACTCAAACACTAAGATAATATCAATCCACTCTCGTGGTACCAATATCTTTGTCTATCAACCTAGAAATCCTAGCTCTCGCTGGTACTAGAAATCGTAGACAAGCATTAAGGATAGGTTTAATATGTTCACAATTCTCAATACATCTGCTCTCGCAGGTAATGGTTAAATTGCTCACCAATGTTCTTTCTAGCAACCTAGCAACTCTCGCTGTCTAAGTTAAACCAATTTCATAAGATCAAGTGATCAATTCGATCTAAGCATTAAGAACAACAAGGGTGAAGATATTGATTTGAATAGCCTATTTGTGTTTAACCCTAAAGCTCATGAATTCCTTTGACAAACCTTAACCTAACTAAGAGGTCTACTCAGACATGATTAAAGAAGAAAACAAAGAGATTATAAAGTTCATAATAAAAGCTTGAATAGATAATGAAAGTTGAAAATAACTTAATAAGAACTTAAGTAATGCATAAATATAAATAACTGAAAGTAAAACATAAATATAAAGACTAAAAGTAAAGCATAAATATAAAGACTGAAAGTAAAACTTGATTAAGCATAAAGATAAGAACTGAAAGTAAAGCATAAGATTAAAAGCATAAGATTAAAGCTTAAAAGAAACTTAACAAGAACTAGATAAAAGCATAAACATAAAACTTAAAACTAAAGAAGAAGCTATGCTTTGAAGCTAGAGAAGAGAGGAGGAAGAAGAAGGTGTGTTTTGAGAGTGATGTTGTGAGTCCATTATATAGGCCAAGGTGAAGGGGAGTAGGTGAAGCGGGAACGGTCGTTCTTGGTGTAGAACGATCGTTCTCCTTGGTCGATCGAAGTAGGTGAAGTAGGTGAGCTTGGGAACGATCGTTCTAGGTGGAGAACGGTCGTTCCGTGCATGGTTGTTGGTGAAGTAGGTGAGACCGGGAACGGTCGTTCCTTGCATGGATCGGTCGTTCCTCTGCTTTGTCGGCAAGGTTGGTGAAATGGAGAACGATCGTTCCCTTGGGGGAACGGTCGTTCTTGTCTGGTCGTTCTTCTCAAAGAACGGTCGTTCTTCACTTTGTCCTTTTCTCGTGTTTTCCCGACTCGAACATCTCCGTAAACGCCAAACTCCTTCGGAACTCCATGAAATCTGTAAAAGACTCAAAACAAAAGAAAAGACTCGAAAAACTAACGAAAGATGCAAATCAAAACTCAAACCGAATACTAAAAACGAATCAAAATACGTTAAAAACACATAATATCAATATTACGCACCAAAGAATCAAACGAGGTTGCTCCAAAGGATATGACACACCTAAGAAGCTTTGATCAATCTTCAGAGAGAGTTTTTGCAAAAAAAAGAATAGATAGGCGGCCAAGGCCACATAACAAGGGTTTAAATAGGCTTGGGAACAGGCTCCACAAGACCTAGGTACAAAACGCAAAGCATAAGGAGAAATGAAAGACATAGTCTAAAAAATAAAATAAGGGAAACATAAGTGGCCGGTCCAAGTATTTAAACAACATAGGCAATGGTGGAGTATTAACTTGGCCTCATTAAAAACCTTGTTTGGCAAAACCCAGTGGGACAAAAACCAAACAAGGAAAAGAGTACACAAGTTAATACTCACCTATGTGTTTAACTAGCTTGGATGCACATAAGAGTATCTCTAGTGACTTGGTCTTCTTGAGGCTTGACTTGAGTAAGAAGTACTTCTATGGTTTTGTTGAAAGCCTTGGTTCTGGAGCGAGTCATAGGACCAGTCTGAACCCCCAAGTCTTGCTCAGCTACATCTTCACTTAATCCATCCTCAAGTACAAGCTGATCTTCAATGTCCTCCTTGGTCATGCTCACATCAAAGGGAGTGGAGAAGCTCATAGGTTATGATTACATTATCGGTTATAATTCTTCCAGGTATGAAAGCAGTTTGGTTTTCAGAAACAAGGCTTGGAAGGCAAGGTTTAAGACATTCTGCCAGTATCTTAGAGACTAGTTTATAGGCTATGTTGCAGAGACTAATAGGATGGAAATCCTTAACATGAGTAGGGGATTCTATTTTAGAGGTTAAGCATATCTGAGTGTGGTTAATTTCTGGATCCATATAGCAATTCTGAAAGAAGTACTGAATGAAAAGGATCACACCTGATTTAATTGTAGACCAGTGATGCTTGTAGAAACCAGCTGTAAAACTATCATCTCCGGGAGCTTTGTCGCTATGCATCTGGGATAAAGCTCTGTATATTTCCTCCTCAGTGACTTGTTTTTTGTTAAGTCTTGATTCATCTCCGGTGTGACTCTTGGGCGTAGATGCTTCAGTACTTCGTCAAGGTTGGATCTGCATTGAGAGGAGTAAAGATCAGAGAAATAATTAGTTATTGTGTTTTGAATTTCCTTGTCTGAGGTATGAAGGATTCCGTTGTCATAATGAATGGCTGTAATGCGATTATAGTTCCGTCTTTGCTTTGTTTTAGCATGAAAGAAACTTGTGTTTTTGTCTGCTGCTTTAAGCCATTGGATCGTGCTTTTGAGTCTCCAGTATTCCTCTTCCAGCCGATATTTATGTTGTAATTTGGATTTATTTCCGCAACGACAGCGAAGTTAACAGGATAGGAATCAAACTCTTTTTGAAGCTCTGTTATAAGCTGTTGAATTTTAATTGTTTTTGGATCTCCATTTGGACAGCGAAGTTTTGTGTAAGGGCTTGATGGAAAGCTTGTGGTGGCAAGTGTTGACAGTTTGTGTCCCAAGTTTCTTTGACAAAATTTCGAACTTGCATCAAATGTTTCCACGTGTTGTCCTATTTGAAAGGTCTGAAGCCTTTCCACTTTCTTTCTTCCGTATCAACAAGTAAGGGCCTATGGTCTGATCCTATCCCTTGAAAGAGAGCGTTTGGATATTGTTTCATCCAGTCTGTTGTAGCTACTGCTCTATCAATTTTGGATTTGATCTGCCCATTTTTCCTAACTCCTATCCATGTAAAAGTTCCTCCTTAAGTTTTGACATCGTGAAGACCTAAAATGTTAAGCATTCTTTTGAAATTGGCAAAACAGCATTCTGGCTTCATAGAACCCCCAATTTTTTCAGTATTGTCTTTTATCTCATTGAAATCACCAACAACTAATCTCGAAATACCTTGGTCCTGACCAGTCTGACTGAGATGGCTCATTCGGTTCCAAATATGTTGGCGTTGCGTTCTTCTTGGATGTCCGTAGACGTAGGTAAGGTAAAAGGTTTTTATTTACTTCTTCTATCTTTATATTTGTGTAATGAAGTTTAACCTGGGACTCAAAATTACACTTCACACTATTCCGCCAAAAATTGCTAACCCTCCACTAAGACCATCAGGGGAGACCAAAATTTGATGATCGAAACGAAGTTCCTTGCCTAATTGCACACAAATATATCTTTGTTTTTTTGTTTCTGTGAGGAACATGATATCAGGCCTATATATACAACTGATATCCTTGAGATAAGGAATTGTCAAGGTGTTCCTCGGCCATTGAAAGTTCTACTATAAAATTCTCATGGCACCTGTGGTGGCTTTGAGGGAGCCACCAATCCCTTTTCCGAGTTAGCGAAGTTTCCTTGTTTCTTTTGGCGATTTGTAGAAGTTTCATCTTCAGCTGCAGGTTCTTCTATTTTTCTTTTAAGTCCCTTTTCGTTGTATCAGCAATTGGTGCTAGCAGCTCTTCGTGAGTAGAGGGTTCCCCTACAGTTGGGTGGGATGGTTCACAGGTTCCAATAAAGTCATATAATTTTCCATTGATCCGGTGAGGACAATAGTACTCGAGTAATCCATTGTTTTGAGATTGGAACTAACATTCTCGGCCATTTTATCATCACCTTCAAGATTTTGTTTGTCGAGTGATTCTGGTTCAAGCGAGGTTGATCTTGATGAGAGTTTATCTTCATGGAATGGGAAGATCTGGCTAGGGATCGATTGATTATTTAGATCATGCTCCGGAGATTGTGGGTGGTAATCGTAATCTGCTGCTTCGTGGGTTAAGCTTCCGCAATTAGTACAAAACCTCTTGAGCTTTTCATAAGTGAAACGGATGAGTATCGGTTCAAGCGAGGTTGATCATGATGAGAGTTATCTTCATGGAATGGGAAGATCTGGCTAGGGTTCGATTGATTATTTAGATCATGCTCCGGAGATTGTGGGTGGTAATCGCAATTTGCTGCTTCGTGGGTTAAGCTTCCGCAATTAATACAAAACCTCTTGAGCTTTTCATAAGTGAAACGGATGAGTATCAGAGCTTCTCTGTCATCAAACTAGATAAAGCGGGTGAAGATCAGTCTCCCATAAGCGTTCATCTTGACTCTAATAAAGACTTCAACTCCAAGAAACGTCGAAGCTCTGATACCTTTAATACAGACAAATATAACTTCTAAAATACTTCGATAGATATATAACCAGTAACCCAATGTTCCTAAGATACACGATTACAAATATGCTTACCGACCATGATCACCGATATGGTGACGACAACGATAGCAAGTTCCGGGAAAATCCCACAGGAAAACGACAAACAGTGATAACAAACTTTTTAAGATAAGAAACAACAATAGAGTTTTCTTTCTGTTTATTCCCATATCCCTTCTTCTCCGTAACAACTTGACGAGGCCCAAAATGTACGCGCAATCCCGCACTGAAGCCCAACGCGACCCTTTCCTGTAACAGGAGAATATCGATGCACAGAAGTAAGAGGTAGTCGTGTTTGAGGATCTTATCTTCTCTCTATCTCAGGCCACAATCCTCCTCCTTGCACAAAAAACCACCATGGCTCCTTACCTCCGGTCTCCACCATTCAATACGCCACTTAACCCTCGCTTTGCTTCATGGCAACTAGACCCTTCTGATTTGCTGGTGACGCGCTCCTCCACCACCGGAATCACCATTTGCCTCCCTCTGCAAGGCGAGATCTCTCAACCTCCCCTGTTTCAACCCTCGTTTGTAGCTGTGTAGACGTTCACTCCGCAGAAACTAGATTTGCAGTTTACGAAGACCTTTTTCTCTTCCCTCCACTCTTTAACCCCAAGGCATATTGCTGCAGCTCCATCACCCTCCGCTCTACCCTCGAGCTAGGTGAGAATCCGAACAAGCCTGTTCTCTGCCGGCTCTTCTTCACCACTTCCGGCAAGACCAGTTCACCATTCCATCGCTCAGGCCAATTGGGCTCTGACCAAAAGCCTTTCCCCAAACCCCCAGCGCCGTAGCCCACCACCACCACAGCCCATTTTCACCTTTTGGGACTGGACTACCCCCTTATACTTGGACTTGAGCTTTGAAATCAAATCGAGCAACCCAATACTGTATAAAGGTTTGGGTTTGGGCCACATATTTTATTAAACACCTTCATACTCAGACATCAAAGGCCGCTGCTCACAGCTATTGGCTACAGTTCTGGAGCTTCATAGCCGCTCTTGCCGGCCAACAATGCCCAACAAGGTTTTCCGATATACAGGAACCTTGTTTCTCTCCTGATGAGCTGATTAGAAAAATTTTGCTTCTCAAGGAACATATCTCTTATGCAACTACACCATGCTCTTTCCTCTTTACGCGAGGCTGCCTTCCTCCCGCTGCAATATCAGGAAATCACTCCAATTGCTTTATCGTTTTGCTATCTTGCGTAACAGTCCTAGCTGGACCGAAAGGATGCAAACGGACTCGTTTTCGCGATAATTTTCGGCGATAAAGGTTGGCTTTCAACGCCACAACATAAAGTGACTAGGTTTTGAATTTCTGGTTTTACCGTAAAGTATCTTTCGACGCATTTGAGCTTCCTCTCGGATTCGCTGTCAATCTATCCAGAGAATCTATGTGGTTTATTTCCTTTTGTCCTTAAGTTTGTTGTCATCAGAGATGAAGAAAAATTTCTTCTCTAAATTTGTATTCTGCAAGATTAAACTAATGAAACAAAGTTTGCCAAAAAAAAAAAACAAGATAATTCAATTGAAGCACCATTTTTTTATCAAAGAAAAAAGTTTTTTTTTACTTATAAGCTATATATATAGTAGAATGTTGCAATGGAAAATTGTATAAAGTGTTATGAAACTGAATGTTTATGTGTCTATTAATGAATATAATGACCAAGGGTCCATATATATAGTGGTTTATATGAAGGGAGAAAAGGAAATATTACATAAACTAGAAAAGGAAAACCTTGGACAACAAAGAATAGGAAAACTCTAAGTATGAGCTGACTTAGTCTTAGTTATATTGGGCCGGTTATGGAGTCCATCATGACTTGATTTATAACACTCCCCCTTGGATGACATAACCGTGCCAGATGCTAAGGATTTTTGTAATACGCTTGGGGATGTTGCCTCATTAAAACCTTACCAAGAAAACCCAGTAGGACAAAACCATGGTGAAGGAAAAAGAATACAACACGTATTACTCCCCCTGATTTGAGCATCATTGAAGATCTCCAAGTCTTCGCATTCCAATCTGATGTATGAGTTTCTTGAGTGTCGAAGTCGGCAATGCCTTGGTGAATAGATCAGCTGAATTTTCGCTTGATCGGACTTGCAGAACTTGAACTTGACCGTCCCTTTTGTAGTTCATGTGTGAAGAAGAACTTTGGTAAAATGTGCTTCGTCCGGTCGCCTTTGATGTAGCCATCCTTGAGCTGTGCAATGCGGGCCGCATTGTCCTCGTACATAATGGTTGGTTCCTTGTCTTCAACCATGCCACAATCTGATAGGATATGTTGGGTCATTGACCTTAACCAAACATATTCGCGGCTGGCCTCATGAATCGCCAATATCTCTGCGTGATTGGACGAAGTGGCCGCGATTGTTTGCTTCATAAATCGCCAAGAAATTGCTGTCCCACCGTGAAAACATAAGTGGTTTGCGATCTGGCATTGTGTGGATCCGACAGATAACCTTCATCGGCAAAACCAACTAAACCTTCTTTGTTAATGTTAGTATAAAATAAGCCCAAATCCTTTGTCCCTTGCAGGTAACGCAGGATATGCTTAATACCATTCCAGTGCCTTTGAGTTGGACATGAGCTAAATCGAGATAGGATATTCAATGCAAAAAAAAATGTCTTGTGTAGTGTGGCTAGCCAAGTACATTAAAGCTCTTATAGCACTGAGGTATGGCACTTCAGGACCGATAACTTCTTCATCGTCCTTCTTTGGACCGAATGGATCACTGTCCAATCCAAGGCTTCTCACCATCATTGGGCTGGTCAATGGGTGGGCCTGGTCCATAGTGAATCTCTTGAGTACTTTCTCAGTATATGCCAATTGATGCACAAGGATTCCATCATTTACGTACTCAGGCGGCAATCCCAAACAGAACTTAGTTTTACCTAGGTCCTTCATCTCAAATTCTTTCTTCAGATACTCAACTGTTTGGGCGATTTCCCCAGAGGTACCAAGGATGTTTAAATCATCCACATACACTGCTATGATTTCTGCAAGTTTATTGCAGTTCCATATATGTAGATCATAGTCTATCTAATGATCGATTGATAACTTGTATCATCGAAACCAATTAACCTTTCTTTGGACTGGTTTAGTATATACACAAGGAATTCATATTTATTTATATGGACTGATTTAGATTGTTCTTATAGAACTTATTTACCAAGTATTACTTAGTCTATACTATATGCAGCTGCTTTCCTTTTCAGTCCATAAACAGCTTAGGAACAATGCTGTTCTTAAGAACTTCTTTTTTCATCTTTCTGGTACCTTTATTTATCATTTATCCAGTGATCCATATGCTGCTTACTATATCAATCTGATTTCTTTCTTATGTGTTCAGACATCATAAATTTTCGAGTTTGTAGCAGCATCCACCACATTTGGAGTATATCTCCTTATAATCTATTCCTTAGTCTCTGTGAGTATCCTTGTGTAACCAAGCTATTCTGAACGCTTGTAAAACATGAACACTTTAGATCATGTGGTCTCACGATTTTCTTTCCTTCACTGGACCTATTTATCCACTGGTTTAATCATCTGATGGCGTTTTCTTATGTGGCCAATACACATATCACTTTCATAATCCCACGTTTCCTTTTATCTTATGAATGCATTCTTATTCGTGGGTTCTGATCCTCGCTTGTTTCTTTATTGTTCAAGTGCTATTATCTTGTATGCGCTCTCATATACATTTGGTGTTAACACTCTTATGTAGTTCCTATTTTGATCCAGACATGATTTGATCGATTTGAGATTTCATTATCCAGGACCTTTATTACCTTGCAGCTTGGCGTCCCAAGCTACATGGTTTGGTACCTTAGATGTTCAGCTGGCCAGCCTTATATCTCTATGTCTGGACTGGTTTCCTTAATAAACTTGGATTTGTATTATGCACCTTTTTTCTTTCTGAGGTTTCTTATCTTATGGAACTTATTGGTCTATCTTGTATAGACTTCGTAGCAACTTGATTGTGTCTCTAAGACATCAATTTCGTGGTGCTTAAGCTGATATGACTTTGGTCATTTATTTCTTTCCATTTCGGGTCAATGTGTCTGGCATCTGATTCTGCTAGCTTTATATGATCTCTGTATTTCTCTGTTCTCATTGGACGTTTTTAAATCTTTTTCTAGTCCAAGGATCTTGCCAAGACAATGATGGTTGATACCAATCCTTTATTTATCACCTTATTACATTTCTCCTTCTAATGTTGGATATTCGGATTCATTAAACTCATGTAATCCGTGTTCCTTGGCCACTAAATAGATCACCCATATTTGGCTCGAGGTTTCTTTAAAATTCGTAGGAGCTAGAAATATTTCTTATCCAACATCTATATTCCCAATCTTCTTATGAGGTTCCATCTTTGACGGCACATATGTATGTGGTGGTTTTATTCAAAATCTCTTAAGATGGTATATGTCTGGCTCATGACCCGTATTCAATCTGAGATGGGAATATCTATGCTCACTTATATGGCCGGATGCATATTAATCTTATATACATGTAAAAAACTTGTGATGTCTCCAAGCTGATAGACTTTAGGGTCTAAACCTTATAGGTAAATGACATTTGTTTATAAAATTCGGCCAAGTCTTCTTATGGTTATCGAATTTGTAGTATAGTCATGGACCACGGGTTTGTCCTCCCCCTCATGAATATACTATAATTTCGTGATGCTTGGGACAATAAATCTAATGAGTTTCCCTTGTGCACATGTAACACAACGTGAGACTCTATGGGATAACTCTTTGTGAATTTTCATTATCAATCTTTGCATCAAGTTTTGGACTTGGATGGCTAGTCCAGTCATGCCATATAGTGTAAATTTCGTGGGGTATACCTATTGTGGTTATCATGGCTTTTGCCTCTATCATACTGATCTTTGGCATAGTCTAGATCAATAGAGAATGCAAGTATAGTCTCAACCATTTTCTTTTAATGCCTTAGGCGATTTTTAAGGAACTTTTATTTCTTTTTTTGCCCATTGTTTCTATTTGGAAACCATTCTTATAACTCAATGGGCTTTGTATGGGTGAAAAATTCATGCCCTTTAGGTCGAGATTTTATACTCATTGTCGTTTATATAAGCAATAAAACATTCATATTATCAAGCAAAATCAAACAAGATAATATCAATAAAATAAACTCAAAGTAGTTCTAAAATGTCAAAGCAAAACATGAAACATAAAATCAGAATGTCGAGATCCCATTTCTTTAGTCAATGTATAAGCCGGCCTCTCAGTCCATGTGATTCCACACGACTTCCTCCTTATTATTATTAGCATTATTTGCTTCAGGAGGTCTCATCTCACTGTTACGTTGCTCAATGTATCTTTTCTGCAGTTTCTCAAATCTGCTGATAGTATCTCTAACTTTCTGCTTTCTTGGCTCAGTTTCCAAAAGGTATGACAATAGGTCATTATAGTTGGTGAAACTTTTGGCCTTATGTGATAACAACAAATCCTTTGGATGGAATGTGGAGTAGGTCTTATATAGTAAGTCCTCATGTGTTACCACTTCACCACATAGTTCAAGACTATATGCGATTTTCATTAGAGCAGAATTATATTCGTCCACGGATTCAAAATCCTGGAAATTGAGAATCTTCCATTCTTTCATGGACTTTCGCCATAATACCATTGAGTATCTTTCATTTAACTTTGTCCAAAGGTCAAAGGGATCCTCAATATTTAGGTACTGATCTCTCAGTTCCTCAGTGAGATGATAGCGCATAATTGTTATGGCTCTATGCTTTTGGCTTTCAATTTCATTATTGCCATCAATGATACATCTCCCGAGTCCTCTAGACTTCAGAGCAACTCTAGTGTTCATTACCCATTCTAGAAAATTATCTCCAAAGAGATTTAGGGCAGAATAATCTGAGGGTTCGAATCTCGACATCTGAATCACATTATCAATCAATTCAAGAATTTAGGATTCATGCAAACAATGCATATGATTTCAAGACATTCGACCATTTCTTGCAATGCTAGGTCTATATGAATCAAAATGAGATAATGTGCATAAGCCACACGGCTTAATTATATGCTTGAGCCACACGGCTATGAGATGAGGATAGGATTTCAAGGTCCTTAATATATTCAGGGTTTCAGCTTATGAATGCATCAAGAAAACTATCATCTTATCTGTCTTAGCTCTCATGCAATAATCAATCAAGCACTAATCATTCCTAAACCTCAAAATAAATCTGGTAATTAGGATTTTCAAGGCCCTTTAGGCTTCAAATTCGAATTAGGGTTTTTTAAGAATCAATATACAATGAATGTATCAATGTCTAAGCTATCATGCGATTAACAAGCTGATACAAGTAATAAGCTATCATGCGATTTAAATAATTAATTATGTCATCGGTTTTATCAAGTAATCATGTGATTTTCTATGCATAAAATCAATCCTAGGCAAGTATGATCTAGGACAAATAATAAAAGGAAAAGATCATGCAAGGATTAGGATTTTTCAAAGTTTCTTTTTCTAAAAAGGAAATACTAGATTTTCCTATTCAGGATAGGATTAGGGTTTGCAATTTTCGATTTGAGGGAATCAATAGATCAATCAATACAATCAGAAACAATTATCATAGAATTGAATCAATCAAGGAAAATTTAGGGTGTAAGTCTAAAATCGGATTTTAGGGTTTAGGGTTTCCAAATTAAGGTTTAACAACCTAATAAACAGATTCTAGATCATAATTGAATTTAAAACAAGTTTCTATTAAGGAAACAATCTTAATATATTTTCAAGGTCGATAGAACAATTAATCAATGAACCAAAATCAAATTTAGGGATTTATAAAATCGATTTTGGGGTTTTCAGAAACTAGGGTTTCAGATTAGGGTTCTAGTTTCATTAGGTCAGATTCGATCTTATGTTTTAAGGATTCGATTTTGTTTACCTTAAACACCGAATAGTTGAATGGATTGAACCGGGAGCTAAAAGACCTCGGAAAACAAGCTGAGCACGAGCTGCAACGAACACGAGCTGGATTGGATATGTTTTCACGGCGGCGGCGGCGGTTAGGGCGGCGACGGCGGCGACGGCGGCTAGGGTTTTGTGAGCTGAGGGTTTTAGAACAATCATGCTGATAACGTGTTATGAAACTGAATGTTTAGGTGTCTATTAATGAATGACCAAGGGTTCATATATATTGTGGTTTATATGAAGGGAGAAAATGAAATATTACATAAACTAGAAAAGGAAAACCTTGGACAACAAGGAATAGGAAAACTCAAAGTATGGGCTGACTTAGTCTTGGTTATATTGAGCCGGTTATGGAGTCCAGCACGACTTGATTTATAACATAAAGTTGGCATATTCCAAAATATCACGTAACAAAGTTTAGTTAGTTAGTAAAAAAATCGCATAAAATATGGCAAGAATTAAGTATCTATCTATCGGTAATGCTAAGAAGTTAGTTGGATTTTTTAATTTTAATTTGATTATATAATATCTAGTTGTTATCCTATCATTTAGGCCAAAATATTTGTAATTTCTTTTTAAGAAAAAATAAATCTGAAACAAAAAAAGATAAAATAAACATAAAATTAATGGCATTCTTTGTAAATAGGTATTTTTCATTAAACTCTTTATTGTAATAGAATTTGTGAGAGCAATTCTAGTGACGACATTTAGCCTCAAAAAAATTGACTCTCAATTAATAATATAGATTTCTGTTCGTATCGATTCGATTTTTCCTTTGCGATTTTTTTTTCTATTCTAATTAGAAGAAATGTCTTATAAACCTATTGGCTATTGCTATAGTTTTCATAGTTTTCTTCTATTTTTATTTTTGGAATATATCTAATACCTATAAAACAGAAGTCAGTTCACACATTCAGTGTCTGACACCTGTCCTCCCAATTTTATTTTACTTTTTTGGTTACAAAAAATAATTAAAATTTATTTATGTTTTGGTTTAAATATTTCTCTCCAAAGTCACGGTTATCAATTAAAAAAAAAACTGAAAAAAAAACCACCTACACGTTGAGCTCCACGATCTCAAACTTCCTCCTCCACTTCTGACATCAACTGCAATCTGCAATATATAAACATGTCTCCTCTTAACATGAATCGGTTGAAGCCAACGTCAAAGGTAAACTCCGAGCGATACCATAATTTTTTTCTGTTCTTAAATTAGGGATTTTCGGTATTAGGAATTTCTTGCTTATTATTGATTCCACCTAGAATTATTACCATTATCTTCTTCAATTCATTGCAGATTTCGCGATGAAGCTTCAAATCTTATCAATTTCTTCTTAAATTCATTACAGGTAGTGGGATGAAGCTTCCTTTCACACCAATCTCTCAAATTGCAGCCAATTTCTGAAAATGAAATTTGGCCTGTGAGTTATTTTTACCCGTCCGATTTCTCTTTCTTCTTCTATTTCTTCTAATCCTTTTCGAGTTCAAACAGCCACCAATATCAGAATCGCTTCGATCAGGTATACGCTTCTTCTATTTCTCCTAATCCTTTTCTGCATTCACTTGCAATCCGTTTCTAAGACAGGGTTTGATTTTAGTTTCCCTTCAATATACAACTGCCATCCTCAATATCCTCACTCTAATGTCGTAACTCAATTTTTTAAAATAACATACATAACCGAAATCGTTTCTTAACTCGGCATAGAATTGGGATTTATGATTTTACTTTGATTTTTTCTTAACTCTCGGTTTCTTTCTTAAATAACGTACACAACCGAAATCGTTGCTCAGGTAAAGTTTGAGTTTTTTTTTTGTTTCATTTCCGTTTTTTTTTTCAAATTCATTTGCATTCGCTGAAAATCTGACTCTGTTACTACTGCTTTTGATTCGCATTTTAGGCTGTTGCTTTGTTCAGATCATACTTTGGTGGAGCTTTCAATGAAGACGCTATTACAAATAACTTTGTTTTGATTTATGAATTGTTGGACGGTAAGTTAGCCTGGTGGTGTCCTGATCAAGTTACTTTCTTTAAATCTATTCGGCTGTATTATTTGTTTATGTACTGCTTTATTTGTGTTTTGCAAAGACCAAAGCAGTAATAAATATCCTGTATGGAATTGCAGAGATCATGGACTTGGCTATCCTTCGTTTAAATATGTTTGCAATATTGATTCCGCGGTAAGTATCATCTAGCTACTTTTGCATTGAGTTCATGGTGTACTTTTAAATAACATTCCTTCTTTTCCTTAGCTCCTGAGCGAAGAGGTCTTTGATTTCTCAAGAGGAGAGATGACTCAGCAACAGATAAATTAGCTGAAAGACTCTCTAAACAGGCAAGTTCTGATATAATCATAAAAAGTTAATCAGTTGGTTTTATTTACCATGTTTGCTTCTTCTTCTTTTGATCGGCATGTACGTTATCGGTTGTGCAAAATCAGGTTGATCGGGTTTCAAAATATTGGTACCAAACATGTGAAATTTCGTGGGCTCTGATTTTTTTTTCGAAATTGTTAGCCCATCTCAGAGGATTTCAGCTTTGTTTGAATTCCATTTTCACTAAAAGTGTTGAATTCAACCGAGATGATCTGATTAGTAGTACGTTCTCTGTGAGGGACTTGCTAAATCTTTGTGTGATTATTGCTTTGCTTAGAAATAAACAGAGAAGAGTTGTTTTATTGATTCTTTAAATCGAGGAGGAAAGCTAAACCGTTGTATCTATGTTCCTCATATAAGTACACAGTTGGTGGAGAAGTTCACTGAACTGGGAGGAGGCGAATGTGACAGTCCTGCAGATGTTGGGAAAGGTAGTAGATTGACTGTGTGTGTTACAAAGAAATGAGGTAGTAGATTGACTGTGTGTGTTACAAAGAAATGAGAAACACTTAAGATACATGGGAAAAATACAATACGATTTATGTAGCATGATCCAGTACTAGCCTCTGTACATGCAAACAGTCTTATTGTGTTTATGTTGCTACTTCGTTTCATGCCTATGTTTACTTTTGATACTGTCTTTGTGTCATGTTATTTACTTTCTTCTCTTCTTTTCTCTGTCTTTGTTCTTAATTAAACAGGTGCAGCAGCCGTGGTGGTTTTACTGTCCCACCCTGACCAAATTCAAGATGTTATTTTTGGCGATGAGGGTGTTATGAAAGGTTAATCCCCAAGATTATTTACCTCACAGTTGGTGAATTTTATCTCAGGATTATTGTGTACGAGACTGCATGTATGCGTCATTTCTTTTCTCAGGTCTACAGAAGGGCGCTGTATTGCTTTTGCCTTCAACAATATCGCATTGCATTTGCACCTCCAGAAGCTAGAAAAACAACTTACAGGTTGCAACAATTTGATACTTTTGAGGCATCGTTTGCATTTCATCTCTGTTTTTTTTCTTTTTATGTTTGCTCTTTTCAGTCGTGAACTGAAAATGGGGTTTCGTTTCCGATGCAGAGGACATAGAGCAGATTTTTGTACTCGATGCCTATGTTTTAAAAGGAATGTCTGAGCTTCTTGATGGAAAACTAATGGTATATACTCTGCTCTCTTGCTAAGTCTGTTATGTCGGTCGAAGTACCCACTGACATAGTTAATCTCCATTCGTTGTTTAATGTGGCATGTCATTGTACTTGAGATTTGCCTCATAGAGACCCCTTTTAAATCTAAGAGACCCATTTTAAATCGTCATTAGAAAAACAATTAAAATCAAGCAGCTTGATCAATTAAATGTTGTTTGTTTCTCCCCTCATGTATTAAAGCACTTCAATAAGGAAATCCAGAAATTATGATCATGGAAAATGGTAACTAAGAAAAAACTTTATTTTAGTCGTTGAATTCAGCACTTTGAGACAAACATTTAAAGTTTTGTTTCATATATTGATCTTGATGTAGTCCTTTTAGGATATGGGGATATACCTGCAAACAATGCCACAGACGTTTCTGTAAAAGACGGTACTAAAGATGGTAACAGGAAAACATATCTTTCTAGGCATCTTTCCAGTTTGCATGATGCTATTTGGTAAGTCCCACTTCCTTTTTCAAATTGATAAAGTGGCTATTATTGTACTTGAAGAATCTGAATATAAGATCATTTGTAAAATCTGTAGCGAGACAAGGTGAACGTTAAAGGATATTTTGTATGGTCATTGTTGGAAAACTTGGAGTGGCAAAATGGTTGTAAAGTCAGATTTGGACTCATTTACGTTGATTTCAAAAACAATCTCGAACGTGATGAGAAAGATTCGGGAAAGTTTTACAGAGAATTCCTTAGTAAAGGTGTTCGCTCATCCCAGATCTCGAATAAAATGATGAGCTCTGAGAGCTGTATTCAGAGGGTTTACTTTGGTTTTCTGTTCCAATCTTTCTTTCTTGTGGTTTGGTTTGTGATCGATTGACCAAGTTTCACGAGGTCTTGGTAAATGAGAATAATAAAATGTTTCTTATCTTTTTATTCTATCTCTACGTGATTCGACAAGTTTCATATTTTTACCTCTATATATTTCGTTTCAGAGATGCTTCCCCTCTCTTTCTGAAACGCATTGTAATTGTGTGCCTAGGCATTCAATTATAAAAAACTCTATTCAGCTTATTCTAAAGAAAATAAATCAATGTGTGCCTAGGCATTCAATTTTTATTTTTTTTCTGTTGCAGGAAAATGAGTCCCATGCGAGAACCTAGACGTGGAAACCCTTATCAATTTTACAGTAAAGTTATGTCTTTTTTTATTGCATACGAAACATTCCCATGCGGCAACAACAGTTACAGAAGATGAAAATTGACTTTCGAACTCTCCCCTCATGTGTTTTTAATTCATCTATGTCTAAAAGTCAGATTGAGACATGTGTAACTGGTGAACAAACAATGTATGTAGAGATAGGTAGAACATACCCGCAGACACAAAATCAAGCACAGTCTATTTCTCCTAACTATTTAATCATTTTTTGTAATGAATTTTGAAATTTCTTTTACTATTTTTTTGGGTAGTTTTAACAGTTATCTAAAAATATGAATTAATTAAAAAAAACATGTCATAAATCATAATTTTAACAGTTATCTAAAAACAGGAAAAAAGATGAAACCAATAAACTATCAAAATAAATATGAATTAATTAAACATAACATGTCATAAATCATAATTTTAACAGTTATCTAAAAACAGGAAAAAAAGATGAAACCAATAAATCTATTTTTTTTTCAAACCCTTAATTTATAATTCAAGAAATATGTTATTTTAAATAAAAAGTTTATCGAATTTGCTAATTGTAATCTTAAAAATCAAATAAACTATCTTGATAAATATGAATTAGTTAAACATAACATGTCATAAATCATAATTTTAAATTATAATTTAACAAAAAGATTTGAAACAGTGTGTAAACTTATTTGATACACCAAATCATATTTCCAAATTTATATTAAGTGAAATTAAATATTTATTAACCCGTACGTAGTACATGTAATTTTTTTTCTTTTCATATTCTTAGGAAGCAACATATGACGATGTTGAGGATGGTGTTGAAAAAGAAACAATTAAAACTTCAAAATTTTCAAAGTGGATGGAAGAGAATAGATCTGCTGCTGATGATTTATTTTACTTGAAACTTCTTTTAAATGTAAATAGACCTAAACATTTTACCAGTTTCAAAGACTTACGAACGGTTAATGGAATTGCGTATGTAACTTTTAAAGATGCATATTATGCTTTTTTACTTAAACTATATTTTACTTTCCTATTACTTTATTTAAGTGCATACCGATTGTAATAAAATTATTGTCGACATCTAATAACAATTTTTAAAATTTATATCTGTTTATCCAATTATAATATAAAAATATGTGGATTCTAAATAGCCGATATACATGTATAGTATATTTTTTACTTTATCTACTACCAAATGTTAAATTAGTATTCTTAACCCAATTATATTTATAATATTTTTGTTACAATAGCAGATGCACGGGCCATAATACTAGTACGTGATAAACCATAAATGGAGTAGTTGATTATTCGAAGAGTGGTTGAGTTTGTAATTGGTGGAGGGTATAAAATGTTTTGGTAGGTCCATTTCTTTTTATATCTCTGTGTTTCAGTCAATAAAAACATACATAAATAATTGAAATATAATATTAATATAATATAATTTATAAAATAAAAACTTTTAACTTGGAAAATAAAATTATTAAATTAGATTGATATATTTTAACTTGATAAAATGAAAATATTAAAACTAAGTCTATATATATATATTAGATTATGATATAGTGAGATAGGTTAATTTTTAATATATATAATTACAGGGTTTTTATAGTTTCTATTATTAAATATTTAAATGACAATAATATGGGTTAAGATATTTAATTAATCTCTTTTGATTCTATGACATTAAAAATACTAATAAATTAATGGGTTAGCATATTTATTTTTATAAATGTGAAATTACATTCAAATCTATATATAATGAGTCTCAAACTATAATATTCATATATTAAAATAGTTAAAACTATATATATAATATAAAATTGATAGATAGATTATATAATCATACTATAAATATGAAATTAATATAACTTATATTATTGTAGACAATTCAAAATAAAATTAGCAACACTTCTCAAATTATGACTTACAAAAATATATCTTTATCCAAACTAGAAAATATAAAAACAAAATTCAAAATCAAAAATATCTCTATCCATCTGTTATATTACATGTAATACCACTGAATAAGTTATTTTGTAAAAATTCATTAAAGGTAATTATGGATTATGGAAATTAACATTATCTCTATTAAATAAGTATCCAAACAATATAAAATAATGGGTTCCACTTTTCTTACTAATTAAAAACTAAAATAAAATAAAATCATATATACTAAATTATTAAATCAAATAATAAATATAAGTAAATAACATAGCATATCAATTATTTTTATAAATCACAAAATAAAAATAAATAAATATGCTTTTGAACATACTTCAATTACTAAAAAATAAAAACGTACATAAATAATTCAAATATAATATTAGTAAAATATAATTTATAAAATATAAACTTTTAACTTGGTAAATAAAATTCTTAAATTAGATTGATATATTTTAACTTGATAAAATGAAAATATTAAAACTAAGTCTATATATATTAGATTATTCAATGATACAGTGAGACAGATTAAATTTATGTATATATATATATAATTACAGGGTTTTTATAGTTTCTATTACTAAAATATTTAAATAACAATAATATAGGTTAATATTTAATTAATGTTAATATGGGTTAAGATATTTAATTAATCTATTTTGATTCTATGACATTAAAATAACTAATAATTAACATGTTAGCATATTTTTTTGATAAATGTGAAATTACATTCAAATCTATATATAATGGGTCTGTCAATTTTCTCAAACTATAACATTCATATATTAATATAGTTAAAACTATATATATATATATATATAAATTGATAGATATATTATATAATCATACTATAAATATTAAATTAATATAAATTATATATAATTGCAGTCTATACTATTAAACAAGGAAACAAAATTGAAATAAACATTTATCCATGTGTTATATTACATGTAATGCAACTGAATATTAGTCCATGTGTTATATTACATGTGAATATTAGTTATTTTCTAAAATTTCACTAAGGGTAATTATGGATTATGGAAATTAACATTATCTCTATTAAATAAATATCCAAACAATATAAAATAATGCAAAATAAATAAATATTCTTTTGAACATACTTAATTTATTAAAAAATAAATCATATATAAATAATTCAAATATAATATTAATATAATATAATTTATAAAATATAAACTTTTAACTTGGAAAATAAAATTCTTAAATTAAATTGATATATTTTAACTTGATAAAATAAAAATGTTAAAAATAAGTCTATATATATATATATTAGATTATTCAATAATATAGTGAGACATGTTAATTTTTTATATATACACAATTACATGGCTTTTATAGTTTCTATTATTAAAATATTTAAATAACAATAATATGGGTTAATCTATACTATTAAGGGAGGATACATCTACCTAAAAAGTTGTTTGGACCTATTCATTAGCTAATAAATTTTTTGGTCTTACCTAATATTATGGAAATTAACATTATCTCTATTAAATAAGTATTCAAACAATATAAAATAATGGGTTACACTTTTCTTACTAATTAAAAACTAAAATAAAATAAAATCATATATATTAATTATTAAATCAAATAATAAATATAAGTAAATAACATAACATATCAATTATTTTTATAAATCACAAAATCAAATTAAATAAATATGCTTTTGAACATACTTCAATTATTAAAAAATAAAAACGTACATAAATAATTCAAATAATATTAGTAAAATATAATTTATAAAATATTAACTTTTAACTTGGAAAATAAAATTCTTAAATTAGATTGATATATTTTAACTTGATAAAATGAAAATATTAAAACTAAGTCTATATATATTAGATTATTCAATGATACAGTGAGACAGATTAAATTTATGTATATATATATATATATATAATTACAGGGTTTTTATAGTTTCTATTACTAAAATATTTAAATAACAATAATATAGGTTAAGATATTTAATTAATCTGTTAATATAGGTTAAGATATTTAATTAATATGTTTTGATTCTATGACATTAAAATAACTAATAAATTAACATGTTAGCATATTTTTTTGATAAATGTGAAATTACATTCAAATCTATATATAATGGGTCTGTCAATTTTCTCAAACTATAACATTCATATATTAATATAGTTAAAACTATACATATATATATATATAAATTGATAGATATATATATAATCATACTATAAATTAAATTAATATAAATTATATATAATTGCAGTATCTATACTATTAAGGGAGGATACATCTACCTAAACAAGGTTGTTTGGACCCTTGGACCTATCTATTAGGTATTAACTATAATACAAGGGTTTAACATTTAAATTATTTAATTAAGGATAGATATGATTAGATAGAGATAACCATAATAATAATAAACCAATAATTAAATCAAAAACGATCTATGCTATGGTAACATAATTAGATCATCACATATACGTGGAGCAAATCAAAGATCAAAGTTTCAACCTATGACCTTCGTAATATCACCATATGGACATATGGCCTTCGTAATATCACCAAATCAAAGTTGCAACTTATAATATTCATATCACCATATGACCTTCGTAGTAGTAGATGAACCTTCAGTATAAAAAGGTGAATATAGTAGAAGTATAATAGTAGAACTTCTTATATATACTATATTAAAATTACTGATTCATGCTATTCATACTTTTAAATTATAGATTCACACTATTAAAATTTTGATCATATGAAGTTAGTTTTAAATGAACTTTATATGAATCAGAAACATATTATTTTTTAGTAGACCATATATTATCATTATAATAATATTTAACACTAAAATATGTTTTCAAATTCGAATATATTGACCACATATATAATATCCGATATATATAAAATCATATCAAAGTCAAAAATAATCCAAATATATTTTTCCGTAAATCTACAACAAAATCTTTCAACTAATATAAACAACTTTCAAAGTATAAAAAAATCTTTCAATTATTACAAACTATTTTAAAATATATTTTTAATCAAAATCTTTCTAACAAAATCTTTCAATCGCCGGCTATAAATCTCCCGTTTCTAATATATAGAATATTGGATATTTAGAAGTATATTCCAAACTTAAGATGACCATATCTAATTTTAGAACACTAAAGATATTCGAAACTATATGGAATACAATCTTAAGTCATAACTTATACTATATATTCTCGAATCTAATCTTTAAATTATATAGTTACCAAAACAATATAGTCAAACTTAAATACAATAAATAAATCAGTTTAAACAAATTCGGGAATATATGCAAGGTATACTGTTACCATATTCATATCTTAACAATAAAAAATTATATTTAGATATTTTTAACCGATAGCTATTATCCAAATTATATATAAGAATCGGTCATATCTACTACCCTAAACTCTAGAGCATTCTGTAATGTGCAACTCAAAAATCCAGACAGAAAAATGGTTTCTCAAAGTCTCTTTACTAAC
This sequence comes from Isatis tinctoria, assembly GCA_010577795.1. Lineage (NCBI taxonomy): Eukaryota > Viridiplantae > Streptophyta > Magnoliopsida > Brassicales > Brassicaceae > Isatis > Isatis tinctoria. The sequence goes on along the minus strand of CM021245.1, from coordinate 16,587,310 downwards.
CTCAAGGATTTTCAGCCTTAGAAATCCAAATGGTGTAGGGTATACAAGTGAGAATCTTCATTCTTGGAGACGGTACACTGCAATGACAGGAGAAACATGCGAAGTGATCTTAGCCGATGAGACAGTGAGTTAACAATTAGCCTTATTTTGTATTTACTTATTTGCCGATTCTTATATAACATCTTACTCACCCTCCACGTTTCTTACATTTAACAGGGCATGAAAATCCATGGTTCATGCAGAAAATCCTATATTGGAAAAGTTGAAAAGCAAGTTCTTTGAGGTGAATGGAGGGTTATTGAGAATTTTAATCTATCTCCCGCAACTGGAAAGTATCGACCAACAGAGCATTCTTTTAGAAAGAGTTTTTTGGGCAACACTACTATAATGCCTTCAACACTTAAATCTAATCAGAACTTTTTTGATTTGAAAAGTTTAGATCAGATTATAAGTGCTGATCTAAAAACTCATTTCTTGCTTGGTAACAATTCATTATTAATTTTTAAAGCATATTAAAAGCTGCCGATTTGGTAAATTATATATATAACAATTAGTTTTATGTTTTGCAGATGTCATTGGGCAAGTTGTTGATATAGTTGATATACCTGTAATTTTGGTTTTTAAATCAAAGGATCGAGACAAACAGAGATTATTTTTAATGGTACTTTAACCATGACAAACTATTCATAGTTCATTAAATCCATCTTACTAAACAGCTAACAACTTCCTACCTATAATTGAGAACTAGCCATGGCAACCAATTCTTAGTTCATTCAAAGACAAAGCAGTTTTACTAACTAAATCCAATGAATCCATTCCAGTTTTAAAATTCGCATCTAAATTTAAAGTATAGGTTTGTTCCACTGTAGACATACATTCGGTTCCAAAGATAGTCTCCTCTCTTAAACTTTTGTAATATTTCTTGTTTTTCTTTCAATTAAGTGGAGGTATATGCTCGCAAAAGAAAGAAAAAATTAAATGAATTAACAATCATTCTTTAAAAATGTAACCTTAAATCTAATTTAAGTAAGTGACATATAGGAGAAGGAGAGTTGTAATTGAATCTCTCCTCAATCAAAAGCTGAGAGGTGAAAATTTGCGTAGCTACTTGCCTGGTGATGTATCTCTGCACATTACAGGTCGATCATTGTTTATGCCAAGAAGAAGAGAGATCCGTTTCAAACAAAGGCACAACATGAAATAATGTGGTCAATAATCTGGAAAAAAGCACATTAGTAATGGAGTACCTTCTTAACTCAGAGTCTTATTCGAAGGAACTTCATGGTATCACAAGCAACAACCAAAGCCTGTGTTCTAAAAGTCCTTGGATACGGACTCAGAGAGAAATAAAAAGAAACCAATAAAGCACATCATGATTATTAGTATATAGTAGAAATGAAGAACCAAGTCAAAAAGGAAAAGCACTTACGAATATTAATGAGAACTCCAGATGTTAAATTTGCAGAGTGTTACGGACCCAGTAAAAATGCTTGCCCATTTCAATGCAGCCATTCTGATGTCTTATTCTGACCAAGGTTCTTCTTCATCCGACATACTCATATAAACAAACAAAACTTTATTATGAGAAGAGAAATCAGATAGAATAAAGAAACTAATTTGATTTTAAAATGAATCTCACCTCAGACATATAGTTCGCGTCTTATTGTGGCCATGGTTCTTCTTCATCCGACATACTCATGCAAACAAATGAAAATAAAAAAATTTAATGAACCCATGAGACATGAAAATTCGAATTACTTAGCACGAATTTTGGTTGACGGTTTAAGATGCAGTGTTCGTGTATGAATGCTAAAATATAAGATCCTTTTGCTGCAGAACATGTCGTGAAGCACACAATAAGCTTCAGAATCAATACTATTTATACGAACAACATCATGTATTATTGAACGTGCAAGTTCTTCAACAAAAAACGGCCAAAATAGCAGTGAACAATTAAAGTATTATTGAAGGGTTTGAACAAGCCTTGACTACACAATCTATCTGCTTTAACATGCTCTTCTCAAACAGCTTGCCAGATTCATCAAGGACAAGATACTCTACTGTATCAACAGAGATTAAGGTAAATGTGCATAACACATCTAGAAAGTACACATGTTTCAATTAGATTAGATAAGCTAATGTGTTTTTTCTTTATTTCCGTCAATATAAAGTGTCTCTGCCGTGATGAATAAAAAATAAATAAGATCTTACCGATAGGATAATTGGAATAGCCTGTCTTTTAGTCGAATCAAAAGGAAACCTTCTTTGCATAAAAACAATCTATACAATATACAAAAAAACACATGAGAAAAGACGACCCATAAAAGCAATTAAAGAAGCGGAATTGAGTGGAGACCCGAGACATACCTTCCTCCGTACAGCCAAAGCCTAACCCACCGATGAAAGACACAAGTGGAAGATGAACCGGCGGCAGATGAGAAGGCTTTTATGTCGAGTTCGATGAGAAGATCCGGATCCGAGACGCTTCAGTATGAGACGCTTCAGTTTGAAGGTCTCATAAGCTCAGCTCTGTATCTTTTGTACATCGTTGGTCGGATTGGAACAAAACGCCTAATGCTTTATACATGTATATTTTCGAGAGAGATTGAGACAGATGATAGAGTTTAAGACAAGAATCAAATGTTCTGTATAATATATCGAAAGTTAGGATCCAGACTAGGAATCGGCAAGTAACCGCTTGCATGTAAAAAAAAAAACAAAGAAAAAGTGAAAACCAGGAGAGAACTTAGAAAAGTCGTTGAAGACAGAAATAAATATTGAAGGTAACGACAAAACGGATATCGTCGATAAAGAAACGTGTCAACAGAATTATTTACCCGCGTTACTATTATCTATTATATTAATAACACTTAAAATTTTTATATTAGTAGTAGTTAAAATTAACAAAAGACACATACTAAAGCAAGTTATATCTTTAAACGGGCTCTCAATTGTATTAAATTTGGCTCATATCTAACAAGAATGTCAATTCTTTTTGCTCAACCCAAATTTGGATCTAGCTTTTAAAAAGATTTCGAGGATAATTATTTGAAACTATAATTTTTTGATATTTGGACTAAAATTAAAAAAAAATGAAAAAACTATTATTTTTTATTAAGAACTACACATTTTAAAAAAAAATTGCAAAAAATTTATGATTAGTATTTTCCATGATAAAATATGAAAATATTAGTTTGCAATAACAATAATTTTTTAAGTTCAATAATTTAACAAATATAAATATTAAGCTTAACCTTCTTATAAATATTAGTATCTAAATATTAAAATTTTCTAATTTCAAATCTATATTCACTTATCTTTTAATTTTGTTGATTTGATTCTTAAAATTTTGCTATTTCTCTACTCCTTTTTCAATTAAACTAATTTTTCAAAAATTTCTTATCAAGCAATATAAAAGAATACTAATATCAATGTAAAATGTCAAATATCAATATAAATTTACTTATAATTCCAACCGCAAGTATTAAATATAGTTTTTCTATAAATGTGCAATATTGTCATTGTCTTCTAATACTTTTATAAATCACATCTATATTTATAAATTTATAAATTTATTTGTGTAAATACAAAATTAAATATAATCCCGCGCTCAGCGCTCCTTTTCTCAAAAAATCAAGCAAAAAAAACAAGAGCTATTTATTAACGACTAAAAAGAACACACTACATAATTAACACCACACATTTATATAATTGTTTACTTTAATAATGTTATTATTTATAATTATATCACATAAAGATTAAATATTCATAAATAAATTTCATTCAAAAAATAGTAATCATATCCCGCGCGCCGACGCGCGGGTCCGGGTCTAGTTTTAGTTAAATGAAAAGATACAAAAAGAGCACAACATATAGATAGCATTATTTTTGGTAATCAAAGGAAGATTCGAACATAAGCTGAATAATTTGGCTTTTATTATTGTTTTAAGATACCCTAATAATGGTAAACAGTAGCATCATATCGAAGAACAGCATCACCAGTATTCATATTAATACGATGCGTTTTGATTTTCACAAAACCTCTCGCCATTCTAAACTTCCCACGACCACCGACAATCGCGATTTCCCTCTCTCCGACTTCTTCCGCCACCGGATTCCTCGAAAACACACTAATCGAGCTTCCGTTGAATTTTCCCGTCGTGAAAGCCAAATCGGCGTACATCACGATCGTGAATTTGCTCATCTCTTTGCTTCCGGAGATGTACATCCCACGACCATTTCCGATCACCGTAGAATTATTCTCCGGTCCTACAGTGAGCGGATCATCTATCGCGAACAAGCTTCCGAATCCTAACGGAGAGTCTGTTTCGTCACCGGTGAGATTAGCGTGTGCGATTCTTACGGCGGTTGGGTTTTGACCAGTTAGGGTATCGTGGAGGTAGAAATGGACACGTGTCATTTTCTCCTCCCTTAAATTACCCGGTTTGGTTATACCATAGTATGAAGCGGTACGCGCCGTAACGGCCACGGTTAAACAGAACGCGAAGACTAATGTTATGATAATCTTGCTCTTCATTATTATGAAATGATGATGAGTATCGAAGTGAAAATAAAGTTTTTATACATAAGTATCAGTAAATTATTTAGGGAAAGGTAATATTTTCTTCTGTTAACATGGCAATATATAATTAGAAAGAATATACAAAAGTGTAATATTTTTACAGAAATCATAAAATCTATTTCTGATATTTTTTCTTATTTAAGGAAAATACTATTTTCATATGTCTAAAATGTCCAAAAAGCAGGAACTTTCAAACTATGGTCATTTAAAGCATGAACTTTGACTTAGGCTATTTAAATCATGAACTTTCGTTGATTATTTTTCTAAATCATTAAAAGTTTCGATGACTAGGCCAAAATGATATATAAGTATCAGTAAATTATTTAGGGAAAGGTAATATTTTCTTCTGTTAACATGGCAATATATAATTAGAAAGAATATACAAAAGTGTAATATATTGACAGAAATCATAAAATCTATTTCTGATATTTTTTCTTATTTTAAGGAAAATACTATTTGCATATGTCTAAAATGTCAAAAAAGCATGAACTTTCAAATTATGGTCATTTAAAGCATGAACTTTGACTTAGGCTATTTAAATCATGAACTTTCGTTGATTATTTTTCTAAATCATTAAAAGTTTCGATGACTAGGCCAAAATGAGCATGACATTAACTTATTTAACGGAACTATTAACCGGCGCTAATGCATGACATTAACTTATTTAACGGAACTATTAACCGGCGCTAATGCACTGTTACCATTCTCCGCTAATCACAAAACGACATCATATTAGTTTTGGAAAAAATGCAATTTAAAGCACAAACTTCTAAATTGAGGTCATTTAAAGCATGAACTTTCAAATTGATGCCATTTAAAGCATGAATTATAAATATATAAACTAATAAAAACATGAACTTTTGATATCTTTAGTTTAAGCATTGACTTTCTTTAACATCTTTTACAAGCATTATGTTTTGTTAAGTTAGCCGAAATGATTATGGTGTTACCACATTTAACATAACTATTAATATGTGTTAAATGAGCGGTTAAACAACAACATACGATAAGTACTTGTACTGAGTTATTTTTTTCTGATATTTTTTTTCTTTTCAAAACCTGAGTTATAAAATCATGAAATCTATTTCAGATATCATTTCTTCTTAAAACCTGAGTTATATGGAAATACTTATCGTATAATTCATGAGCCTGAGTCATAAAATCTATTTCTGATATTTCCCATATAACTCAGGTTCATGAATTATACGATAAGTACTTCTATGCAAATACTTATCGTATAATTCATGAACCTGAGTCATAAAATCTATTTCTGATATTTTCCATATAACTCAGGTTCATGAATTATACGATAAGTACTTGTATGGACAAATATTATTTATTGAAGGACAATTCCTTATATGTTCATATACGAAAACAATTATGTGAAGTCTTTTTTGATGGCGTTTACAATCTTTAAATAAGTTTAGAGAGATTTTACAAATTTTTCTACAATAATAACAAGTATAAACTTTTTTTCTCGCTAATGATTTTTGGAATGGAATATTTACGGAATCTTTAATGGTATGTCACAGTAAATACACTTGTACTAGGATTTTTCCCACACGTACGTGCGGGGTAAAGCTTTTTTTATATTCGATAATAACAATAAATAAAAAATTATTTGTTATGTAGTTGATTATTATGCAAATTGTTATCATAGTATCATAGTAGACAAGTTTTTTGTGTGGCTAATATATATACTATCTGTAGTTGTTAGTTATATGAATTAAATTTGTGTTGGTATTAAAAGAATTGTATTATGTGAGATTATATATTGTGTTGATTTGTGTTTGAAGATTATATTATGTGTGAATTATATTTTGTGTTGGTTTAGTAGATTAAAAGTTATAAATATTTTTCTATTTATTGATTATATGTTTTTCAATTAACTTAGGACCGTGTTACCGATTATATGGTCAATTGTTAACTTATGACCATGTTACCTTCTTTTCTTAAAGGAGGCTAGCAGATTAGGTTAGCAAAGAAATCTAATAATACCTATACAATTTTAGGTTAGCAAAGAAATCTAATAATACCTATGCAATTTTAGGTTAGCAAAGAAATCTAATAATTTTAACAGTATTTTAGGTTAGCATATTAGTTGTAATTTTTTATGTGTATAAAATTATTTTAATTAATCTAATTTGGTTACATAATATGGTTTAAACATGATCTCGGGTTCATACAAAAAAAAAACATGATCTCGGGTTGATCGATTCACACATATATGGTGTGTAATAAGGCTATACTTGTTTGAGCTATAAAATGTTTTATTTTTGGGCCAATTTGTAAGCCCAGTTAGATTCTGTATTTTAATTCTACACGAAATATTTATAATTTGGATCTGTTTTTAAAATTTATGGGCTAAGAAGAAATGATGATGTTTGACAAATTAGTATGGGCGTGAATAAAAATTATGTTGCTGACATTTCTATTTCATGTCTTTCTCATTCTTGTCTAAAAAAAAATCAAAATCTATCTGTTTCTCTCTCATTTCGTTTCTGAAAAAATCTACGAAGAAATCTACAACCAATTGAAGAACATGTAGGAACATGATTTCTACGATACGTCAAAACTGAATATTTGCTAAATATAATGATAAAAACATAATTAAAATTACAACACTTGATACCAATATTTGATGAACAAAACGGTTTGTGTGGAGTCGAGACACTCTTTCCTTAATTCTTAAATTGCCCGTAGTGTGATGGTGTTTACGCAATCAGAATCCCACGATAAAACCACACTTCGACTATTCCGCAACACTCAGAATAGAAGCTAACGAACCTAGCAATATGTTGTACTCTCAGACACAAAACTAAAACGAAAGATTCTATGTGAGGGAATTGTCATGTATTCAGAATCTGTTGTGTGTAAAATGAGATGAGAATGATTTGCTTTTATAGCCAAAAACTCAACAGTTTTATTTTTCCATAAAGTGAAAGAAATTTTTGTGTTAATGAGAATTCATTCTCTACTTAAAGTCATAATTATTTTTTATGTTACAAAAAACAATTTATGCACTTTAAGTCACAAAAAATTACCTAAAAGAGAAAGATATTTGTTGACTTGTTCAACAAATAAATTTGCAAATGACTTTTGGTAAAAAGATTAATCTTTTAGACCGTAAGCCCATTTGTCAAATCCCGAAGCCCAAAATTCGAGTTCGGTCCACATATCTCTTTTTCCACTTTGGACCTCCATTTCTCATTCACAACCACTCCGATTTTGAAATGTGATTATACTATTTTTTATAGTGCTCAACATCCGGTCATTCCGACGAACGTCTTCGCCCGGAAATATAACGGCAAATGGTCTAAAACTATTTTGTCAAAAACGAGTTCCAACAATCCCCCACATGAATAGAAATGACTCTAGACACATGACGACTCGACAGACTTGACTTCCTAGACAAGACTCGACACTAGGACTTTTGAGAGTATAAACGAGAAATCCACTGCAAGATGAGTTGGTAGCATTTTCAGCCTTGAACCAGTCATTGTTAATATCTTTCGGGTTTACTCGACCAGGAGGTGAACATGATGTCTTGAACCACCCGGGCTTTAATGTAAACCGAGACAAAAGATAAAACACAGCTTCAATCTCTCATAGAACTAGGTTCTCTATTGTGTTCATTTTGGCCGTGAACATGCCTGGTTAATCATGAGTGAAGTTAGAGAATATAGCTTTTCCTTCATTCTCCTAGAAACGGCCCCATTTCACACTCACAAGGTGATTTTCCATTAGCTTTGTTTAAAGGAGTATCCTGTACAACTCCACTTATATCTCAAAGCAATGGACACAAATCATTAAAAGCAAATGCTTATCCTCTAAACCTTACAGGTAGCACTGTTCATCATCCTAGGAACTGGGTAGAGACATAAAGTCTCACAGTGCTTTGGGCAGATTCAGTTTGACTTAGTTTTCCCTTTGAACCTAAGTAAGTTAGTTAGGTAGGGTTACCGCCAAACATCCTCTTAAGTCATAGGCTTTTTACCCATTCCTCACGATGATTTTACAATTTGATCTCGTAACACACCGTTAATAAATGGATCCTAGGCTGTCATCTGATTGGATATAATCTATTAAGATTACTCCATTTGAGATCAATTGTTTAACACAACTCATAACTTCGAAGTATATTCCATGTGGCTCAATACTCGAGTTATAGCTTTCCAATATTTACAAACTGAATTACTTGTGTGACACTGAAATACATAAACAAATATTTGCTATGCACCCCCCACACTTTCAAGTATTTGTACAAATGTATTTTACCTCCTCAAAGTTCATATGGCCTTGCCAATAACTTTATGTGGTAAGCAACGCTTCCCCCCACATTTTCTGAGGTAACTCAGAATCATTATTTTTTTTTTTTAATCATCTCACTAGGAGTTCAGATTTTTTTTTTTTTCCCGCAACTCTATCAGAGTCAAGTGAATAAGGAGCAATTTTTTCGGATGGATAATGTCATTTTCTCTTAGAAAACGCATTTAATTCTCATCAACCTTGCCTCTTTTGTCACTTATAACTGTTTTCATAGTTATTTCAAGTTGGTTTTTTAAATACCATCTTGTATGCTTTGAACTTTTTCAAAGCTATATTCTTAATTTGAGCAAGTATACACATCTATCACAATAGATGTAATTGGTGATAGCAATACCACCATTTTCTCAAACCTTTTTTTTTTTTCACTATATTTGTAGCCAATAACACTTCCACCACATATAATGTAAATATAATATGGACATTCAGATACACATCAGAATTCCAATCTATAAAGCACACAAGATCATAAGTGGCAGACCATTCTCAAATTGAGATGTCGACTCACCATACTTGTTGCCATCTCAAACATTTATTTTAAATTTTTTTTTTTTAGACAACCTTTCAAAATCGAAAAACACCAATGTATATTCATTTAATATACATATTTTCGATTTAGGCTACTAACACAAAGATAGTCATACTCAAAATCAAATCTGTTCAAGAGAACCAAGATCAAATTAGTATATCAACATAAAAAAATGAGAACTTCAATCTCATATAAGCTCAATAATTTAAACAAAATATGAATAAATTATAACATATAATTAAAAAAAAAATATTCAGAATTTAAACAAATTCCAAGATTAATTATTTAATTAAAAGCAATGATAATAAATCTGCAATTTAAAATCAGTCAAAAGAGCAGTTTAAAATATACAATTAAATTGCATATCTCCCAATTAATGTCTAAGAATTAATAATACTTAAATATATTATCAAAACATTGACCAGCATTGCTAAAGTTTATTATGCTAATTAACTAGCAAAATGTCTTTGGAATAAAAACAATCTGATATAGCTTCAGAAAATTCTACACAGTTACGAAAACAATATTCAATTCATAGATCAATATAGCACGCATAAACTGCACTCAATTACTAATGGAACAAAATTCCAACTTAGTCAATAGAATAAACTGCAGAAAACCAGGATAAGAAATCTGAATAAATTAGCAATTAATTGGAATTGCATGAACATAACCAATCTGCAGCGGGTCAAAGCCGATTATGTTGGAGTCAGATCAACTATGAGCACCTGTTCTTATAGCTTTAACAAATAAAAGTATTGTTAGTGCAAATATGCAGAAACAAATTAAAATATTTTAGAAAATTCTGCAAAATAATCATAATAAATTGCAGAAAAACACTGGAATGAATTAAAATAATTTAGCAATTATTTGTTGAACCATTGATCTTAGTTTGATAATTTGCCCATTAACAAACCAAAAATAATCATCGATTATTAGATCATAACCTGTTTTCATCAAAAAACTTCACAAATAATCAGTCTTTTTGTTAGTAAATAACAAAAACTTAAGAATTAAGATTGTAGGAACATGATTTCTACGATACGGCAAAACTGAATATTTGCTAAATATAATGATAAAAACATAATTAAAATTACAACACTTGATACCAATATTTGATGAACAAAACGGTTTGTGTGGAGTCGAGACACTCTTTCCTTAATTCTTAAATTGCCCGTAGTGTGATGGTGTTTACGCAATCAGAATCCCAGGATAAAACCACACTTCGACTATTCCGCAACATTCAGAATAGAAGCTAACGAACCTAGCAATATGTTGTACTCTCAGACACAAAACTAAAACGAAAGATTCTATGTGAGGGAATTGTCATGTATTCAGAATATGTTGTGTGTAAAATGAGATGAGAATGATTTGCTTTTATAGCCAAAAACTCAACAGTTTTATTTTTCCATAAAGTGAAAGAAAGTTTTGTGTTAATGAGAATTCATTCTCTACTTAAAGTCATAATTATTTTTTATGTTACAAAAAAACAATTTATGCACTTTAAGTCACAAAAAATTACCTAAAAGAGAAAGATATTTGTTGACTTGTTCAACAAATAATTTTGCAAATGACTTTTGGTAAAAAGATTAATCTTTTAGACCGTAAGCCCATTTGTCAAATCCCGAAGCCCAAAATTCGAGTTCGGTCCACATATCTCTTTTTCCACTTTGGACCTCCATTTCTCATTCACAACCACTCCGATTTTGACATGTGATTATACTATTTTTTATAGTGCTCAACATCCGGTCATTCCGACGAACGTCTTCGCCCGGAAACATAACGGCAAATGGTCTAAAACCATTTTGTCAAAAACGAGTTCCAACAGAACATGTCGCGTAAGTGATTGCGAAGACGAAGATGGTTTCTGATGTAAGCTCTGTTGTATATTCATGTCCATTTGCTTCAAACCCTTATTATTTAAACTGTCTGCTTTCTTTTTTTGCTTGCACGATTGGTTTAATTGGATATGAAGATCCAAGGAATTTCGAAGATGGAGATGGTTTTCTGAGGTAAGATTTGTTGGATCTTCATCTCCTTTGATTCAATTTGTAAAATTAAAACTATGTCTGAATTTTTGTCCGCTTTTGTTTGCATGCACCATTGAGTTTGATCAGAGATGAAGACAATCGTCACAATTAGACATCATAATATTTTTGAACATGATTAATGGTTTTGGTCGGTAAATCTTGAGCTAATGATTTTTAATTTCTAAATTTCAAGCATAAAATTAGTCTGGAAAAATAAAGATGAATTAGATTTGGCAACTAAGTGTTTCACAATTTTCAAAATATAAAAAATTAGTTAAAATAGAAGAGTAAGAGCTAAATTGAAAACAATTCAACTGATAATAGTATGATTCATGCAGCTATTTCTTTGTCTTCATTATTTTCTAACTTCAATTTTTTTTACTCAAGCCTATAAAAAGAATGACTGATGTTAGGTTTTGATCATGATAAATTGATTCAGTTGCGATGAGTATGTCTATGTCATGGAGATGAAGCAAAGCAAGCGGTAAAATATAAGGCATCGAAGAAAAAGGTTTGTTGTGACAATGAAATGAATCTACTCTAATCCAAAACATGTAATGTTTTTTTTTCTTTTTCCAACTGACTTCTTGTATTCTTTTTTTCTCTCTATTATATTGGTAAACAAAAATGGAGGACACACTAAATGGAGTAGCAAGTCAGACAGTTATTTACTTTTTTTTCTGAATACAAACACAAGTAAGTAATTTCATGAAACATTTTTTGAGGTATAATATTACTCAAACAGTTAATCTAAAAGATATAACTGCAAAATTAAGAAAAAAAAGTTAATTTTTGGCTCAAATGTTTTTGACTGAAAACAAACAATCTTAAACTAAAATAACAAAGATATGCCAGAACCATAAGTAACAAATTATTTAAAAAATAAAAATAAATGAAACTGAAAACCAAATGTCTTGCATCATCTAGGTTGCGTCTTCTTCATCTCTAGGTCTTCTTAAGTTCAGCGAGTGTCTCCTTTTTGTCTTTGATTATTCAAAGATTGTCTTCTCCAATTTTATCATTTTTATGCATTGCTTCGTAGATGCAGAAGAAGTTTCACATTCGTATACATTACCTATGGCATTTTAGAAGGTATTTCTTCATTCATCAAAAGAGTCATCACCACTGTTAGAGTTAATCAGAGAAATCTACGCTGAAGATTATAAAAGTAATACACAATTAAAATATTTAAAAAGCTTTAAAAAGAGAAGTATTAGAATGTATACCTTAGGAACAGAAAAACTTAATGTTGATTTCTCAATTTGAGATGCAAAATCGTCATTAGAATCATTCTTTATCAGCTTTTGGCCATTCCAAACCTTTGAAACATTCGTCGTTGTTATCTTTTAATCTTTGAAACTCTTTAGAGCTTGAGGTAAAGCCTCTGGATCTTCAATCTGAAGTAAATTTCATATCATTGTAAGAAAATTTAAAAACTGTAAAAACTTGTATGCTTATTGGAAAATACATACCTCTTCAAAGGAACGGCCAAGTAGATCAGTAGCAGACTTTTTTTTTTCTGAACTGATATCAGTAGCAGACTGAATAACAATTCTCTGAAGAATTTTATTTTGACACCCTGCAATTTGAAAAAAAAAATGAATTTTTCATGGTTTAGATGTGTAAATCTTTTAAAGAATACATATGAAAAGTTTATTACTTACGGTCTCATCTGCTAATATCATCTACAGGGTCTCACCGGGCTGTGCTGAAAATTGCTTCTAACTATGAAGAATTTTAACTTGGATTCTCCGATTTGGGTTAGTAAATCTATTCTATATATAATATCCTGAATCCTAGGTATTTCGGAAAAATAGAAGAGATCCACGATTAGAAGGTTCCTTAATGATCTTTGTATTCGATTATATCTATATTAATTAGTTTCCATAAACTTTGAGGACTTAATATTTTTCGTATGGTATATTCTTTTAGAATATATTTAATAGTTGTAACAGATTTCGAGCATAAATTAATTCTGTTAACAAATTGATCTCTCACTAATTAATACATATATTCGTCAAAGACGTGTAGGTCAAACAAATATTCTTATACGATTTTGTGGGAATGTTGTAAAAAAAATACAACCAAGATTTCGGAATAGGATGGTTACAAAATTGTTAAGATATGATAATTACTATTCGAAATCTTAATATATTTTTACGATTTAGTAATTACTTTTCAGAGATTTCGATATGGTAATCCTAAATTATATTAGATATCATATCTTATAGTTGGTAGTAGTTTAAATGATGATATCTTGTATGGTATATTCTTTTAGGATATGTTTAATATTTGTAACAGATTTCGAGCATAAATTAATTATGTTAATTAAGTAGTTTCCGAAATTTGCTCGCTATTAATATAATTAAATTTGTGAAAATATCATTTCCTAAAAATAATCATCTTCGAGTATATTTGAATAGATACCAAATATTTGAAAACTAATCTGTTTAGATTCAATATAAGGAAGATGTATTATGATATTAATAACTGAATATGACTAAATTAGGTAGTAGCCCTAATATTGTTTGCAAGCAATAAAATCTATTATTTACTATGGCATATTCGATATATCTTACAATGATTTACACGCGAATGTTTCCAATAGAAAGCCTGTGGAATTCGGTTTGTTAAAAAATCGGTTTGCTAAAAAATTTGGTCTGCGATTTGTCATGTCGGTTTGATTTAAGTTGGTAACAGGATCCGCGTCTCTAATTTCTCTGATGGGTCGGGTTTTTTTAGCTTTTTGGGTTTCATCGAAATTTACTTCCTCTTTTGCCCATAATTATTCATGTTACCAAACAGCTTTTAAGAAAAGAATGAATGGTACAATCTGTAATTGAAAGGTTTTATCAAGCAATCTCTTAAAAATGCTCCTCAAATAATAATAGTAAGATTATGCGTTGTCACACTCCCTTATCTTATGGGTTGTGGGCCTTGTGTCTATTGCGTTGTTTCCACTGGGACATCTAGATTGGCGTGGTCAGGTTCAAAGATTCCTACAGGCTGAGTTCATGTATTTATCGTTGGTCGTAGATCTGACTTTGAAAAAGAGACTCGATTATCCCTGCACATACTGGAGGGGAACTAGAGCCGTCTTCATGAAGAGTCCAATGTAGGACGAAACTAATTGAAGATGGTCTGTAGGATGAAGGTTCACTCGGTGTTTATGAGGGACGTCGACCGCCGCACGGTCCTCTAGAAAGCTTGTAACATGCTTGATTTAACTATTATAGTTTGGTTCAGAGTTTCTGCAGCTAGATTGAGCCATAGTATTGAAATTTTGGTCAAGATCCACTTATGAATTAGAACCGGTACATTTTGATACAATGCAACATTTTCGAAAAAAAAAACATAATAAATAATCAAAGAACACAACTAAGAAAAAAAAAACTAAAACAAAAAAATGTAAAAAATAAAGCAATATATTTAAAAACAAAACATGAACACATCTCTGGATTTTGCATTGTATTTATAGAAAATGATATATATATATATACTTCTCAATCTATGAGAGTTTCATCGAGGAGTGTCTCCTCAGGTTTCCGATTCACGCACTCTATCCTCCGATTCCTTATGAAGCACAATATGTCCATGTCCCAGATTACTACCTGAGGGCTTCGTCACTTGGTTGGGGTGAACGTGAGAAACAGGAAGTGTGGTATCAGAATCGGACTCTGACATTTGATGGAGATGTTCGGGTTTCGGAGATCTTTGGGTCCATTGTCCTACTATATTTTTCCGAGGGATCGTTGGGGAAAATGTATCAATGATTTTCCGAGCAAGGATAGACCGTGGAGGGACCACTTTTTCTTTGTTCGTATAAACGAGAATTCAATCGATCCGTGTTTTGGATTCGAGACGCAGACTGAATGGTCGCTCGTTGGTAGTTTATTTTGGTGGTTTGAGGGCTTTTCACTTTCGTTTATTTCCTCGTTGCATTTTCTGACGATTTTTTTTGGCTTTTGCACAGTTCGTCATTTTCTTCCGAAGTTTCCGTTGGACACTAAGGAAGTCACTCGGCTACGTCGTTCAGAGAAGACAAGTTGGGTTCGGGATTTTTCCACTTGGGTTTTGCCCTACGGAGTTCCTTTCATAGAAAAGGATTCCAACTTTGCCATGGGTTGAAGCCAGGTTCCCAAAACTTTCGACCTTCCGGCGGATGATACCAAGAGAGAGAAGAAGTTCCTCTGGTGTCGGGACCTCCGCGCACTCGTCGTGCTTCTGCGGCCGACAAAGGGAAGGGCGTCGCTAGGGACGACGCCGAGAAAAAGAGCAGGCGTTCCTCTTGGAGACGCAATGCAAGAATGATTCATGGCTGATGCTTCCAGAAGGGTTCCTTAGGACCACGACTTGGCTGCTGCCTTGCTTTTATCTGTTCGTTCTGCTGAGACGATCCTTCCTCCGATCGGCCGTATGGTCGGAAAGGAGGAATATAAGGACAGATCTCAAAATCGAAGAAGAGGTATGCGTTGTAGATTTTTTTATGATTTGTCAAAGTGATCATTTTGTGATTACGTCCTCATTTCGTCCGCAGTTCCTCTGCTATTTCAACCGCATGGTAAGTTCCTGATATACTCAAATTTACCCTTTGAACTACTCTCTCAAATTAAGAGATCAATTGCAGTACTTAGGGATTGATTTCCACAAAGACTCAAGATCACACAATAGATTATAGTATTCGAATTAAGCTAAACAAGAATGATTATAATTTAAATGACACCAAAGCAATAAAATCGGTTTGTAGGATCAGATGGGAAAAACGTCAGGCTTAGGATATTCTCAAGAAATCAGGAATGCAAGCTAATTAGTAAGTCAGGATTCTGCTATGTTCTACAACTCGAAACACAATGATAAAGTAACCAGCTGTCGCTGTGAAAACTATCTATGTCTAAAACCTAGAAAACCAAATTTTTTTGCGAGTTCTAAAGTATAAACATGCAATAATCTCAGGTTCGATAAGTTCACAAAATCCCTATATCAAATTCCTTTGCAGATAGGTATTTTTCCCATCTAAGCTTCTTTCTAGCTAATTAACCAACTTTCGTTGCGAGAATTAACCTATGATCAATAATCTAACTCGTCAATTCAGATCAAGCATTAATCACAACCTAGATGAAGAACTAGTGTTCCAGAATCCTTAACTAACCAATCAACTTAACAATCCATGATATCCCTAATGAGAAACCCTAAACTTAACTAGCAAACTACTCAAACATGGTGATTGAAACAATAAACATGTTTGAATAAGATTGCATAAACGAAATAAGAATAGAGATTAAAGGAGTTCTGAATCTTCTCTGAAGGAGTCTGAATTCTTCTCTCCAAAACTCTAGCTTAGAATAATAGATAGATATAAACAATGACCTTAAAATAGCATATATATCCTAAAAACTCGACCAATAACTTAATTGCAAATATATGAAACTTCTGGCAATTTTTATTTTCTTCAAAAACTCGGATATGCGAAGTCCCGATGGATGTCGACCGACACCAAGCTCAAAAGTGTATTCTGAGTTGCATTCTTCAGCACAGCTTCCTATTTAGCTCCAGAATCATCCATAATCTCTAATTAAGCTCCAAACGTACATAAACCTGTAAAAGACTCTAAAAGACTCCAAAAACACTAAAAAGACTCTATAAATAAGACTTATATCATGGTTAAAAACACTAAAAACCATGATATATCAACTCCCCCAGACTTAGCTTTTGCTTGCCCTCAAGCAAAACAGAAGACTGGACCTGTGAAAGTGGTTTGAAAACATAGGAACTCACTTATCCTTTAGAACACTGAACCAACCAACACCAGAGTAAAGCAACATCAAACAGTACCAACTTAAGTTAGAACCTCTAGTAATTTTCCGCAGACTTACTAACCATCCAGATTCCAAACCACAACCCATAAGAGTAATCTAGAATCCCCATTGCTGACCTTAATTAAGTTTTAAGTGCAGTCTCATCGAGGGAATATCGATCTAAAGACACATGGACTCTTACTTACTCAAGAAACTGAATTTGTGGACAACATGCTTATAGTTTCCTTTCTCCCTCTTTTCTCGCTTCCAATCAGTCGATATTTCCCTACTAGGGTATCATTTTTTTTTTATAGATTGATTGTTCTTTTTTCTTAGACAAGTTTCCAATGATTCAAATTCTCAGATCACTTCTATTTCAAAGCTATAACTCTTTTTCATTCATTTTTCTATTTTTTGAGACATTGAAAGGAAGAAAGAGGGAAACCATAATCACAAACTAATTCTATCAGACCTAAGCAAGGAATCCGATTCTAAGTATACCAAGCCCCAAGATGAAAAAATTAAGTTCAATATGTCTAGGCCAGCTCTGGATCATCTAAATACTCAAACAATATGAGGATAATGGAAGTTCAATTTACCTTTAGAATTTCCTTTTGGTAGAATCTGCTGTCAATGGCTTTAAGAATCCTTTATTAACTAAAGCACAAGTCACCTGACCAATCTAAAGCTGGCAAGTGGCATGTGTTTCAAATTTAAGAAAAAAAAATAATAACTTCTTAAAAAATCAATAAAATTACAAGAGAAAAGAAATCATAGCATCTCTTCTACGGATGTTTCAAAAAAAAAAAAAAAGCATCTCTTCTACGGTTACCCACGATCTCTCAACTTCTTCTCCCACGATTCTTTCTGAAATCGTGAACTTTAATATAACTTCTCGGTTCAATTTGCGTTTGTAAATCTTCCCCATCTTCCCCCATATTTTATTAGCTGCTCTCTTTTCTCTAGATTGAAACTGCAAACGAGCACTGGATATTATTTTATTTTCCCAAATTTTCTTTCCTTTCTACAATTTTCTATTATCTTTCTATTACCTGCAACACTCATCGATTTCATATTAGAAATCTCTATTCATTGTTTTATCTCGTGATTGCAGAATAGAGTTTGAAATTGGCGTATTGATTCTATGATGAAGTTGACGAACGACTTGCCGTATATGTACTCTTTCTATATTTTCCTACAATTCGTCCAGAATTCATCCTCAATTTCGTCCTTGAATTTCACTTTGCATATTAAATTCAATATGCACAAATTCTTAATTAATGACTAATTTTATCTCTTCCTCTTTATGGGTTTGATCTCTCTATAAATGATTTCATTACCCAAGTCGTCTTTGTGGTTTTCTTTCAGATCATCATGCTCTCAAATTTCATAAATTATAGATTCAAAACTAGGCAAGGCGTGGTCTGTTTTCGAAAACGACTCTGCCATGAGACCAGGAAGGAGAAGACACTTACTTCGACTAAATAACAATCAATAATTGAGATCAAATCCAAGGTCAGTCATTCTACTTTTTTTTTTTTGGTCAAACGAAGTTTAGAATTAATACTGAAAAGTTTACACTCCATCAACGGAGGAGGGGGAATACATTCTCAAAGCTGACTTAGCTAAAGCATCAGCTTCGCTATTAAAGTTGCGAGGAATAAACTCAACCACAAAAGAGGCAAACAAGCTGCCAAAGTAATCAATATCAGAGAGAATACCATACAAGGTAGAAACGGAGGCTTTGTCCCTCACAAGCTTGAACAGGGTCTGGGAATCTGTCAAGACAATCAAAGACTTAACGTTTGCGGAGGCAGCAAGCATGATAGCTTTTCTAACTGCAAGAGCTTCTGCAACAAGTGCAGATGAAACAAAATGACGAGAATCACGGAAGTCCTCAAGCCTGCAACATTCCGGGCCCTTGAAAACGCCCCCGATACCTGCAACACCGGAGGAAGACTCCCAGACAGCGTCCACGTAACAAGACAGAGTCATCAAATCTGCTACGGGACCAAGCACCGTCGGGGAGGTAGATGGTTTTGGGGCTAAAACACCCTGTGCAGAGGAACATGTTGGTGTACAATTCTTTATTTTCTGTAGGAGTAAGATTTATTTCCTAATATCGACTAGCTTTTATCATTACTGTTGTTTTATAAGTCATGTTTTTTCTAAGAATAACATCAAGTTTATCAGTTTTTTCTTTTTCACAACACACTTACTTAACTTATCAGTTTTTGTTTTTCTTGTCCTGGAGGCATTGCAGTGACAGTGAGATGCATCAAGCTTAAAGAAAATGTTTAGTCGTTGGCTTACATTTGAAATACAAGCTCACCCTACATATGATTGTACCATTTATTACCCTTTTATTCCCGTGCTCTCTAATTGTCCCACTAATTGAATTTTTATTCCCATGCTGTAGGCTTTACAACTTAAGAACGGGTTTGGAGTTTTACAAAGCAACAAAACCAGTCAAATTGCTATACCTGATTCTTATGGTTAATTATTGTTAAATCATGTTGTAATTACCTTTTAGATCACATTTGTAAAGTGTACCAATCATTTTGTAATTCGAATGGTTACGTAAACTTTAATCTAAATTTTTTAACTTTGGAATTGTAGTTAAATATGGCAGCAACTTAAACAAAATGTCAAAAGAGCTTTGTGACCAAAAGCAGTTAACAATTGTTTTCCTTGGATGCATTGGCCTCTTGATCTCGTTTGGCTTGTTCTCTTCTTTCTTTCAAAAGTATTTGATCTTTATGTACCTCTTGAGCTGAGAGTGGAGCTAAGATAATCTTCTTCCCCTGGTGCTCAAAGGTGTGACGGTTTGTGAACCCATCATGTACTGCCTTTTTATCATATTGCCAAGGCCTTTCCAAAAGAATGTGTCGAGCCTCCATAGGAAGAACATCACAAAGGATCTCATCTTGGTACCTTCCAATGGTGATGGGAACTAAGACCTGATTGCTCACCTTCATCTCCCCTGTTTCATTAAGCCATTGCAGAGAATATGGTCGCGGATGCTTCTTCAAACTCAAACCAAGTTTCTTAACCAAAGTCTCACTAGCCACATTGGTGCAGCTGCCTCCATCCACGATCAAACTACAGACCTTGTCCTTGACATGGCATCTAGTGTGAAAGAGATTTTCTCTCTGCTCATGCTCTCTCGGTTTAGGTTGCACATTCAAAGTTCTTCTAGTGACAAATAGTTCTCCATGAGCAGGATAATCCACGTGTTCTTCTTCAGAGTCGGATTGTGGCATCTCATCCTCAGATTCTATATCTCCATTCTCCAACACGATCATCACCTTCTTGTTGGTGCAATCCTTAGCATAGTGTCCAAGCCCATGGCAATTGAAACACCTCAAATCTCTGGTTCGTGTGGTAGTAGAAGCTTCTGCCTTTCCCTTGACATCACTAGTAGATGAGTTAGTTTTAACATCAGAAGAAGTCTTAGTTGAGACCTTACCCTTGTCTTGGTAGGTAGACTTAGCACTCGGATTGTATGCAGACTTAGGATAACTCCTCCTTTTGACCTGTTGCTCAACCAAGATTGCCTTGTGTAGCATCTCCTCTAGGAAATTGTGCTCTTGCATCTCCAATCTGTTTTGGATCTCACGGTGGAGTCCACCTTGGAATCTGGCCATTGTGGCTTCTGTGAGAGCCGAAACTCACACTGTCAAAACTTATAATTTATGGGGGCTCGAAAATTCTATTTTAAAAGAACTAAAGGACCGAAAATGTAAAAAGAATGTTTTATTGATATTTTTCCGAAAGTACAAGAATAATTAGCAAAAGCTGAAAAGTCTTATATTGCTAAAGCTCTTAATACTCGGATTTTTTATCGTCTGAACCTAGTACAAGCATCTATATTTATACTAGGAGACCTAGGAGGCTAAAACTCTTTCTGGGCGATGTGGGACTTTGTTCCATCCTTCCAGCTGCCGACTTAGTCTTTTGGGCCCGATTCCCGGCCCAAAATCTTCAGCAGCCCATCATGTAGTCTGATCCTGGTCCGGCCCGATTTTGTTGAACAGTGTCCGATGAACAGTAAACCGGGTTTCGATTGAGCGTAAATTGATTTTCCGGTTAACTTTTCCTCGGGATGAATAGTGTTTTGTGAACAGTATTTTAACGGTTTTTCCCGCGTGAATAGTTCTTTAACGGTTTTCCCGCGTGAATAGTGTTCCGATCATTTCTACGATTTCCGAGATCGAACCGTTCGTTTTTTTTCTTCTCTTTGAATCTTCAGCCGCCCGCTTCGTGTGTTGATGTTCAGCCGCCCGCTTTCTGCTTGATGTGCACGGGCGGCTGACTATGGTCCACGGGCGGCTGGCCAAAGCTCGTGGGCTGCTGGACAATGATCGTGGGCTGCTGGCCAAAACTCGGGATCAGAACGTGCAAAAGTCTTGCCTTGGATCGATTCCGAGCCCGGGATTATGCTCGAAGGAAGGGTGATGGGCGGCTGGCCATGCTCGGGATAAGTCCAGCCGCCATGTACTGATTGAAGCGTGATGGGCGGCTGAAGCATGCTCGGGATGAGTTCAGCCGCCATGCAGTGATGAGAGGATGATGGGCGGCTGAAGCGGGATGCTCGGGATAAGTTCAGCCGCCCTGTCTTGATTGGAGCGTGATGGGCGGCTGAAGCATGCTCGGGATGAGTTCAGCCGCCATGTACTGATGCAAAGATGCTGGGCGGCTGGAGCATTGCTCGGGACAAGTCCAGCCGCCATGTACTGTTTGACGGAATGCTGGGCGGCTGAAGCACGATGCTCGGAAAGAGTTCAGCCGCCATGCACTGCTGCAAAGATGCTGGGCGGCTGGAGCATTGCTCGGGACAAGTCCAGCCGTCATGTACTGCTTGACGGAATGCTGGGCGGCTGAAGCATGATGCTCGGGAAGAGTTCAACCGCCATGCACTGCTGCAAAGATGCTGGGCGGCTGGAGCATTGCTCGGGACAAGTCCAGCCGCCATGTACTGCTTGACATAATGCTGGGCGGCTGAAGCATGATGCTCGGGAAGAGTTCAGCCGCCGTGCACTGATTGAGAAGACTCTGGGCGGCTGAAGCGTGATGCTCAGGATAAGCTCAGCCGCCGTGCCTTGATGCAAAGACGCTGGGCGGCTGGAGCATTGCTCGGGATGAGTTCAGCCGCCATGTACTGATGCAAAGATGCTTGGCGGCTGGAGCATTGCTCGGGACAAGTCCAGCCGCCATGTATTGCTTGACGGAATGCTGGGCGGCTGAAGCATGATGCTCGGGAAGAGTTCAGCCGCCGTGCACTGATTGAGATGACGCTGGGCGGCTGAAGCGTGATGCTCGGGATAAGCTCAGTCGCCGTGCCTTGATGCGAAGACGCTGGGCGGCTGGAGCATTGCTCGGGATGAGTTCAGCCGCCATGCACTGCTTGACGGGATGTTGGGCGGCTGAAGCGTGATGCTCTGGACAAGTTCAGCCGCCATATACTGATGCAAAGATGCTGGGTGGCTGGAGCATTGCTCGAGATAAGTTCAGCCGCCAAGGTTTGGTGAGAAGACGTGGGCGGCTGGAATTTGGTTCGGCACAAGTCCAGCCGTTTGATCTTGATCTTGAGTTCTTGTTCTATTAATCTCCGAGGAGGGGATTTTGACCCCAACAGCTTCCGGATCTTCAACAGCATCAACTTTGATCATCAGTGTCTCCATCTCTTGGCAGTAGTCTTCCACGCTTTTCAGCTTAAGGCTACCTAGGTGTTGTCTTGCCTTTCACGAGCCTCCCTAGGTCTCCTGGTCCTCCTTTGACTTCCAATAGAATCATGGTCAGAAAACTCCTCCTCTCGGATTGGGGAACGCCTTTGATTGGTTTGTGATCGACCAGCTGCTCCATCGGTTTGTTGTGGCCGGGACTGTGTGTCCTCCTGAATACGATCAAGTCGTGTATGGACGTCTTCCATCTCAGTTCTCATCATCCATTTCGTCTCTCCCACCAATGCTTTTGTAACATCCCGATTTCTGGTATATATGGAAACATATGTGGGAGAGGTTAAAATAATTGATTTTAACATCTCTAAGTCAAAGCACTTCAGACATGGCAGCACTATCTATGGCCGAAAGAATTTGTCATTCACACAGACCATGAGTCTTTAAAACACTTGAAAGGTCAGCACAAGCTTAACAAAAGACATGCCAGGTGGGTTGAGTTGATAGAAACATTTCTCTATGCCATCAAGTACAAAAAAGGTATGAACAATGTAGTTGCTGATGCATTGTCAAGGAGGTATACTCTTCTCTCTACTCTTAGTGCTATACTTTTGGGATTTGAACAGATTATAGAACTCTATCCTAGTGATTCTGATTTTCATGAGGTCTATAAATTGTGTTAGAAGGTTGATGTTGATCACTACTTAAGACAGGATGGATTCCTCTTTTATCAGAACCGATTGTGTATTCCTAACTGTTCTCTTAGAGAGTTGTTGACTAGGGAAGTAATGAAAGCTCACTTTCATTGGCCGCGCATGAAACAAAATGTGGAAAGGATCTGTGGCCGATGTACCGTTTGTAAGCAAGCTAAGTCTAAGGTTCAGCCACATGATGAAGCAGATTTGAGGTCAAATCCTTTTCAAGTGGGGGAGGATGATATGATATGGACCAACGATCATGAGCTAGAACCGGAGCATGTACCTGAGCTTGAACCTGAGGATGCAGAAGCTGAACCAAGTGGACCAATAACTCGTGCTAGGACCAAGAAGCTCAATAAGAATGTCTATGCTTTACTGACATATTTGGAGGACCGAGAAGAAGAAGACAATGCTTATAAAACCTCTTTGGTTGTGATTCAAGCTAGGTGAGTTAGCATAAGGGTTGGTGATGCAATGTGTGCTCTTTTTCCCTTGTCCAGCTTCTTTCTCACTGGGTTTTGCTTGACAAGGTTTTTAACGAGGCCAATGTATTACCATCTCATTGCCCTTATGCTACTCCGAAGACCCAGACTCCACAACTTATGAAGATATATGATTATGGTCGGACCAAATTATGTTTTATGTTGTTTTTCTTTACTGATGTTCCACATTAGGGGTTTAAGGTTCAGTTGGGTTGAGACAATATTTAAACTATTTGTAAGCAGCCGCTGAACTCATCTAGTTTTCTTTTCATTCAACTTCTGAATCTAGATCACGGTGTTCCATTCCCTTTGTGTGACCATACAATCCATTGGTAAATCTAAGGGATTCCGCAACCTTAGTGTGACCTCTTCATTCCATTGTTACATTGATCAATCGAAATTCAAATCCACTTCCATCCATCGTTTGTTCACCTCGTTCCACACTCTCCATTCGCGAAGTCATCTACTTGCTTTTGAAGTGCCGGTTTTGGTGTTGAGATCGTATTAATTAGGATGCTTTTTGAGTTCCTTAGATATACATTAACTACTCATGTCCATTTACCCGCTTCACACATGTTTTGATAGCTTGAATCCCTATTGGACAATCTCTTTCGCTCCTTACCATAATCAAAAGGCAGTTCATACCATATATTATGGCGATAAAATTCCTCCCCCAACTCAGTTGACAACATAGTGGATAAAACATCTTGTTTGCAATCGAAAAGTTTCACCTCTTCACCAACATAACAAATTTTATATGCATGATTATTCACCCAATATCTACCATAACTCACAGTGAATGACACATTTTCCTCCATGTTGTAAACTGCAGTAAAAAGTTACATTAAAACAAATTTCATTCTCCAAGACATTTTATCAAACACTTGGTGTCTTAGAATATATCAAGCTCTATAGTCATGAGATTCCTGATGAGTCTAGTCGCTGACAAAAATCTAGAGATGTGACTTATGGATGTCGTTGGAACATACTTATATGGATTAATATTTACTGATATTTACACGATAGTTCTCAATGGGTTTAATATGTCAGCAGCATTAAGATCTAAACCAAAAGTTTATGCGCAATCAAATTGCAAAGATCATTATATGGGTTTAAAAAATCTAGATGTATGTGATACAATCATCTCAGTGAGCATTTAGCAAAAGAATGATATGTAAATGATCTTGTATGCTCGTATGTTTTTATCAAGACAAAAACATCTGGATTTGTGATTCTTTCGATATAGTTTGATGATCTAAACATATTGGAACTCATGATGAATGATTTTTGAAAAAAAAAAGTATTTTATTGGCCTACAAATTGAGAATTCTCAAAAGGGTATATTTGTGTCCACTTATACCAAAAGAGTGTTAAAATGCTTTAACATTATAAGGAAACTTCTCTCAGTACTCCTGTGGTTGTTAGATCACTCAATATTCCAACCATACGAGGAAAACGAAGAAATATTTGGTTCCAAAGTACCATACCTAAGTGAAATTGGAGCACTTATGTACCTTGAAAATTGTACACGATATATCATTTGTTGTTAATATTTTTGCAAGATTACGTTCTTCTTCTACACGAAGACACTGGAATGGGATTAAACATATATTCTGTTACCTTCAAGGGACTATTGATTTAGGCAAGTTTTATCCTGAAAATTTGAAAAGGTCAGATGGTAGGTTTTACAGATTTATCAGATCCACATAAAGCCTGAATAAAAACGGGATCTGTCATCACGATCGGAGGCTCCACTATATCTTGGCGTTCTCAGAAGCAGATACTTATAACCACTTCCTCAAATAATGATGAACTTATTGCACTCCATGAAGCAAGTACAAAATGTGTACGACTAAGGTCAATAAGCCGACACATCCAATCAAGCAGTGAGATCCATGAAAATACGGAGTTAACTATCTTACACGAAGACAATGCTGCATGTGTTATTTAAACAAAAGAAGAATATATCAAAAGTGATGGAACTAAACATATACATCCGAAATTTTTCTCATATACTCAAGAATTGGAGAAGAGTAAAGAGATTAAAGTGAGATATGTCCAATCATGCGACAATGCAACTGATCTTTTCACGAAATTATTACCCGCCACTATCCTCAAGAAGCATGTCCATAACATTGGAATGCATCATAAACAAGACGTATAAGATGACCTGATTCGTAATTCGAGTTGGAGCTTGCACAATTGTACTTTTTTACTTTAATATGATTTTTTACACACTGGATTTTCCTAGAAAGATTTTTAACGTGGCAAGAAAATGCAACGTAAAATATGATAGTCGAGAAGGATTATTGTAAAATGATCAGAAACGAACACTCACCAAAAAAGTCAGAATACATGAATGAATTGTGTCAAATTTATTATATATAGCTCACATTCACTATATATGCATAATTACTTTTTACTTCTATATAAACGAACAATTTCGTTCGATCGAAACACAACTTTCACTACAAGAATTCATTGAAATAGCTCCGGACCGGCGAGGAACATTTCAGTAGCCAAAATTATTAGCTATGGAAATGGAGAAGGATGGCAACAAAATAAGTAATAGTGAAATATGTGGCAAATTTGTAGCTATTTGTAGCTATATAGCTACGAACAGATTATGTAGGGTGTTATGTAGCTAAATAGCTACGTATTCGCTAGAGATAGATTGTTGCCAATAATTTTCAGTTTAGAAATAGACAGCCACAAATATCACCGTTGCTAATGATCATCTAACTTAATTTATTAATTATATTTATTTATAATAGTTTTCAATTAATAGATATTGACATAAATTCCAACTAATTTAATTATATCAGTTTATATTTATTCATAGTACCAATATTTGTCAATATGTATGGTCATATAGATTTTAAATAACATTTTTTATAGTTTTTAATGGGCCAACCAAAAACACCACTTCAATAACTTGTGATAAACTATTTAATTAGCATGATAGATTATGACTGAGTTTACGATGCACATACAATATTATTAACAAAACAGATTTTAAAATAAAAATTTAATTAATATATATATATATATATATTAAAAATTCTCTAACCAAATTCACCAAATTAATTAATCTTATCTATGCAAAAAAGACTAGTAATTGCAGAACACAGGTCTATTAATTCTCTGAAGTAACTTTACATAGAGGCTGGGACGTAAACAGTTTTTTTCCAAATAGTTTAAGAACACAACTCTATCAATTGAGAAAGGTACCATATACGTTAAATAATTGTAGTTTAATGAATTAGTGTAAATATGAGTAGTTTGTGTTAGTTATAAGTTCAATCACTTAATTAGTTCTCCTATCAAAGCTTTTAATCTGTGTCAACCACTACATACAGCTTTGGTAGATTTGCTTTGAAGTAAATATTAATTACCATTCAGTTTATATAATGCAACACAATCTAATTTTCCTGTCACCCTTCTCATAGCAAATGTTTTATATGTTTCATCTAAAAATAAACACTAGTTGAGAAGAAAAATAGTTGTTAAATTTCTCATTTAAATTATGCTTTTAAATTTCTGAATTTAAACTCTTTTTAAAAGTTTGTGATTTTAGATTATTTTTTTAAATTTCTGCATTTAAATTCTGTTTTTAAATTCTGCATTTAGATTCTACTTATAAATTTTTAAATACCATCGATAAACTGAAAATAATATCGGATGAGAAAATGGCACAAAGCAATGATATTTTATGCCACCACATTTATGATGGTTGAGATATATCATAAGCCAGATTTTGATGATTTTTGGAAATGATTAAAAGACAAAAATGAATGGCTGAATATCTGAGAGAGGATTCACCAAGCACTTGGAGTTTGATGAAAATCCTCAGTGTAGCTAAATATAAATGAAGATCTCATGAACCATCAAATTCATCCAACTAGATCAGCTCCATTCCTTGATGTGAATGTTGAGTTATTGGACGCATATATAAAAAAAAAATTGGCAATGATGTTGGTTGGACAAAATGAAAAGACAAATGCGGCATAAAGAAAAATTGTGTCAGTACCAGTTGTACACCAAGATATTAAGCCGATCTGTAGGTAAGAAAAATCACTAAGGAAAAAGGAATTGATGTTAACAGAAAATTCATCTTGGATGAATACGGATCTTCCTTTTGATGGCCTAAGTGAGTATACTAATCTCGATATCGCATGTTTGTTTGTTGATATAGAAGTATCAACATAAAACAAGCAAATTAAGATCGATGTGTTATATAATGTCTTCGAGAAGAAGAAAATGTCACAACTTGAGATTCAGGATGGAGATACATGTCTAGCAGGCAGTGGTACGACACATATGATAGTTAAAGATAAAAAGTATTTCTCTTATCTCAAAATAACAGACTCCGCTGGAAGTCTGGAACCCTGAGTACCATATCTGGTAATGCAAAAATTGTCATGGGCTCCGGAAGAGTCAGTTTTTCAATACCGGAGGTGAACAAAATTTGAGATAAATGATGAGTTATGCTCTCCTAAGTCTCAGAGAAATTTACTGAGTTTTAAAGATATCTGCAGAAATAGATATCATATTGAGACTATGAGTAAAATGGCATTAAATATCTTTGCACTACATCAGAAAGGAATCGAATACATTCGTTCAAGCGATAATGCAACAAACTTATTCACAAAAGCGCTTCCGACTACAATATTCAGAAACGACGTTCAAAATAATGGAATGCGTCATTTACATGATTTATGAAAAGACGAATATGTCTTCTCTATGTGGAGCGTTACTGCACTTTTTCCCCTTTTTATGGTTTTTATCCCAAACGAAATTTTCCATAATAATGTTTTTAACGAGGCAGTATATAAGATTCAATAGTGAATATGGATAATCAAGGGGGAGTGTTGTAAATGTGTTGTAGAAACACGTGTATTGATGATTATCCAACATAACCGACGTTACGATATAATAATATTATTGAACATCAGTTTTTATCTTCCTATATAAAGTAATCTGTTGTAAGAAGCATGAGTGAATATAACAATCTAGTTTTACTCTCTCTCTCTCTCTCTCTCTCTCTCTAACACATGAGTAGAATTTTTGTTTTCCCTAAAATACATGAGAAGAAATTTTGTTTTTTCTAAAACACATGAGAATATAGTTTAGCTAGGCTTAATGCTTTAGGAAAAATTCATTTCATTTCATAATAATAATTTATTTATTATTTTTCTGTGGCTTTTTACTAATAAAAATCTTTTTTATTTTCCTTAAAAGATGATAAAGTTCATCAAAATATTAGAAAAGCTTCAAAAGAAATAATAAAATATGTATTTACTATTTAGTTAGTGCACTTTGACTTTATTTTTCTCTTAACTATTAGAGATATTAATTGGTTGTAGTACTATGCAGCAGTGTGTTTAGTTATTATTGGTTTACTTCATTTTGATTACGTGATTTTGGTTACATCATCTCGTTTAAGTCATTGTATCTTTAAAGAGTAAGTGTGCTTTTGAGGAAAAGATGTTTAATTTCTATTGAAAAATTTGCCTATGATAAAAAATATTGGAATTCATCACTAAAAATATTTTCTTTTCCTAGAAAAAATGTCTTCCAAAACAAATATTTTCCAAGAAAGAGCATTTGTGTATAAAAGATTGGATACATTGAATAAGGGTGTATCAGAAGAATTTCTCACCAGGTTATAATCATTTTTGAGTTTTGCTCAAAATCAATCTTCATACAAGAATAGAGAAAATCTGTTGTTTCCATGATCAAGGTTTAAATCGAAAACGTTTAGACGTAAATACGGTGGGGAATCATTTATATGAAAGAGGATTTATGGATTTTTATTTTATATGGACGAGTCATGGAGAACAGTTTGACTACACCGGTGAGGCATCAACAAGAAACATTGTAAATCATGTTGATGAAACGGGCGCAGATTCTCCAAGGGAAAACATAATTCATGATGAAGATCATTAAACAAGTCTACCAAATGGTGGATTTGCTGAGAATTTTTTTAAGGAGCCATGTGAAGATGCAAGCATATTTTTTTAATAGATTAGAGATTGCGCACCTCAGACAAATTATGATCGGTCTTAAAAGCCATGAGACGTGAAGACAAAGATAGTCCTGAAAGCTCGTCTGCACAACCCTCATATTTTGGAAGGGTGATGAGAAATTATTTTATTGTTGGTTTTTCAGAAAAGATAGGTATAAACCAAAGCCAAAAGGTAGAGAAAAAAATTCCCGAATCAGAGGATTTTTTATATGCCTATTGGAGATAGGTTGAAGCGTTTATTCCAATCAGAGAGGACTGCATCGCACATGAGATGGCATGCCGAACATTTTTCTGTCGAAGGTGAAATGCATCACCCATCATATGGGGAAGCCTGGAAACACTTCCATAAGGTATATCCTCAATTTTTTTCAGGAACGTGGAAAACTTTATCTCGCCTTATCGACATATGAGTTTAAACCTAGAGGAATGTATAGTCGAGATCATTCAGTGTGGCCTGTTATAGTGGCTTTTTCTTATGCTGAAATCGATTAAGGGATTGTTCTTTGAATCTATACATTTTGGGTGAAACTACATTTTTGGGTATTTCATGTCTATTAAAGTTTGGTTCTTTTGTAAATCACTTCGATTTTCCTATGATGTTCGATTAATTTTTAAAGTGCAATAAAATGACTTTGGTCTATGATGTTTATCTTTTGGTAAGATTTAAGTATTCTGTTTTTCCAACTACTCCTTGTTTTAGCGATGAAACAATCTCATGTGTTTTTTTATCCCTTGTAATCAGCAAAAATACTATTGGGATACAGAACATCATGCTTTGGTGAAGAAACTTTGGACTAAACAACTAAGACAAAATAATAAGTCGAGTTTCATTTTTGATGATAATTGAAGGTTCATGTGCACCACTGGAATGTTGAACAGGCGCTTCATATTAGCAACACAAACTCCAAGAATCAGAAATCTGAACGTGGTGGAGATGGTATCCATCAACACACTTTTGGTTCCAAATCTTATGTAAAGGTCAAATATGATATGGTACAAACGAATCAATTCTATCTCTTTTTTTCTTAGTGTTTTATTATGAAGTCTTTTTTATCCATTTGTTGTAGATGATGGAGTTGGGTGCGGAGCCAGCGATCACAGACGTATTGAGGAAGACACTAATGAAAAGTGATGGGAGTTTTGTAGACAAACGTGCAAAGAAGATTGTGGATGAAGTTGATTCCATTGTTGTTTCACAACAGGTTTCCTACACTAATCATGAAGAGGTTGGCAGCTAAGGCTCAAACTCACAAACACCCCTCATATCACTCATGCGAGATGAGGCATTTTATTCGGTATATGTTTCTGGTATTTTTTGTTAGTTTTTCATTTTATTATCTCTTAAGTAGTAGAAACAATATAGTTGACTAAATCAGAACAAGCGTTGCATCATTAGTATAGGATATTGTTCTTCTTTCCTCTCGTTTATATAAGTATTATGGTTTCTGGTATTTCATGTTATTTTATCATTTTGTTATCTCTTAAGTAGTAGAATCAATAAAGCCTGAATCAGAATGAGCAATGCATCATTAGTGTGGGATATTGTTCCTCTTTCCTCTGATACTAATTCGTTTTTTTTTTTTCTGGTTTGTAGATAGTAAAGCCACACAAAGGAAGGTTGTTTGGACTTGGAATAATTCAAATGGAGATTTATGATCCCATTGGTCCACCGGCTGCTGCTCTTCCTCGTCAAGCTCATTTGGAGCGTGATGTGATCAATCTCACCGAAGTTGTCAAGCTTATGAGCCATCAGCTAACAGCTTTGTGTGAAGCTAAAGGAGTCACAATACCACCAGCGCCTGAGACTGAGAAACCACCTAATCCATCACAACAGCCTCACTCACGGACAGCTAATGATGCATAAACTGACCTTTCTCCACCCCCACCTCCCATCACCAACGAGCAGAGGATCTAGATTCATCACCACCAAACAAACGAGTTGATTTACATGACAAACAAAAGCTTTTGCTTTTAACTTATTTGAACTTTTGTTATGTCTCTTTTGGTTTCACTCTTTGTTTGTCATATTTCATCTTATATTATGCTTTAGGAATTTTGGATTTTTGTTATATTAATATAATGTTTTTGGAAACATTTTCTATAATTTTTTTGTATTCAAAACAAATTATTCGTAACCTAGCTACAACAAAATATGTAGCAACCACTCTTACTTTAGCAACAATGAAAATCTGTTGCTAAGTTTACAGCTATATTTGAAACCATGATTTTAGCCACATATAATCTCTAACCAAATCTGTGACTACATTGACTACAAATTTGCTAAAGATAAATTATAGCTACTTAGACATGTATAATCCCTCGCTAAAAACATGGCTAATAAGCAACAAAAAGGATTTAGTTAAAAACGTGGCTAATAAAAAAAAAACTGATTGTAGCTATACTGTCGCTAATCCGCTACGATAATTGCTCTCGCTAATCCGTTGCGAGATGGCTACATATTGGCGACTGATAATATTTAGCGTCGGTGTTGAGACCACGGATCCAATCAGTCGCCATACATCACCTAAATCGTTTTAACTACAAATTGTTTCCTTTAGCTATAGAAAAATCGATAGCCAATTTAGCCAATTTATCATACAATATAACTATCTAAATAAAGAAATTTTTCTCGTTCTTTTTTCTCATTTTGATATTCACTTTCGTTCTATGAATATAAAATTTTCATTTTTATATATACTTATCCATACAATAAATTATATTCGTCAAACGCAGCACTCTATGTTTACACAAAAAAAAAAAGACCCACCACTTCAACACATTGAACTAAAGAACTTAAACGATTCAAAATCGTAAATAAAGAAAAAAAAAACATCTTGTTCATAGTCTTGAATTTGAAAACAGCGTACTTGTTTTGCTCATAGTTTACTGGCATAATCCTCTTTGTTTCATTGACAGAATTATTAGAGATAATTACTAGAATAGTGTCACTTCTTATCATAATTATTAGAGTAGTGCTCTCCAGAATCCAAAAACCTGAAAATCGTAGTAAAAGACCTATAAAATATGAGTTTTCGAGTTTACTACGAAAATGCCATTGAAACAAAAAAAGTCTAATACTTTTAAAATTAATATTTTTGGTTTAGTTGACGAAAAAAAGAAATCATTGTTTCCTTTCATTTTCGTTTTGATAATTGCAAGAACCCTAATTTCTCGGCGGCTACTGCGACGAACACGGAGACAACAACGGCTGCTACGACGATTTCGGTTCCTCCTTCTGCCAATTAGAGAATACCTCCGACTGCCGTGGTTCTTCACCGTATTTCTTACGCCAGTCTCAGATTCATGAAAGTTATCCGCGACAGCCCTTTCGCGTTGTCTGTTCTGTTTCGCAGATGCTATAGAAGTTGAATTGATCTCAGATTCTCAGGTAAAACTTCTTTTCTAAATAATTATATACTTATAATCAATCTTCTCTCGTTTACCTTGACTTATCCGAGAGATTCTGACATCTCCATGATCTTCATCGCAGTAGATTTGCCTTCTCACAGCTTTTGATTCGATTGTTTGTCCCTCCTCTGATATCGGTTCTGCCTTCTCACATCTTCTTGATCCATGCACTGTCTGTCACTACAAAAAAAAATAATCATATTACATCATTTTTTTAATATTTACATCAATTATAAATGATGCAAAAGTTGTTTGCATCAATTAAATAAATGACTATGAATGTGATGATGCTAATAATTTGCATCATTTTATTAATAACCGATGTAAATATTAATCATATTAACATCAATTATTATAAGAGAAAGTTGGTTTAATATTCTCAAAATTTTTTGTAATTTGAAAACTAACACATGTTTTCAAAACTTTGTAAACTAACTTTTCTATTAAATAAAAAATTATTGACACCATAATCAGCTTTGAGAATTTATAATTAAAAATTATATATACTTTAAAAAATCAATTGATATAATTTTATATATATATATCTTAAATAAAATATTTCAATAGTATATTATATTTTAGATACAATTTTGGCTAGCTGATATCAAATTATCAAAAAATCAAGTAAATTGAATATTTCTTTATTTATATTTTCAGATAATGTTATTATTAAACTATGTCATTTAAGCGGCAAAAAGAAACTATGTCATATATGTGCCATGAGTTTAAAAATTAAAAATTTACAACATCATATATTTAGAAATTCAGTTATTGATAGAGTAAAAATGAAAAATTTAAAAATATTAAATTCAATTAAGTAGAAATGAGAATTTTTAGTGATATTGGATACAAAAAATTACATTATATTTTTATAATTTTTTGTTTCTGATACTGATTTTGTTAAAAATGATGATTTTTTTTTTATATTTTTATAAAATTTAGGAAAATTTTAATAATAGATTCTCTGTATTAATTGTAAATAATAAAATTGAATTAAAAATAATGTATATTTTTTATTTATTTATGGTATTTAGATGGTTTTGGATTTCAGAAAGTTAGTTCTCAAACATTCAAAAAGAGGGGTTAGTTTTCTAAATATTTAAAATTTCTAGAATATTTAATCAAATTTCCTCTTACTATAAAAGATGTAAATATGTATCAATTGTAAAAAATGATGTTAACTTTTACATCATTTTATTAAGTGATGTTAAAATAATTGATGTTAAATATTTATATCAGTTATAATTGATTGATTCTAAAATTAATATTAATTTTATAATTGAAATAATTGTGAAAATTTTCTCATTAATAGAAAAATATTATTTTTAATAATTCTATTATTATTTTCTATATAAAAAATCATTTCAAATATCAACTAATTAGATTTTAATAATATAACAGAATTAATATTTGAAATATTATTGAACACGTTTTATTTATATATCAAAATAAAATAAAACGAATTTTTATTTACAAAAAAATAAAAATAAAAATTACAAATCAAACCAATGAATATAAACTTAAATTATCAATATTCTTGCTTTGCTCCATGCATATTTTTTCATTCCATCTCCATTCCATCTTTGTAAATTTTCTACCATTAGAGTATCATCATATTTAAAAACATTCCCATCCTACAAAATTGAAAGTAAAATAATAAGATTAAGTTTTATAAGAAACTTAAAAATTTACATTTGAATTAGAATAATCATTCTAAGAATAGATAGCATAAATTTGTGAAATACCTGTATTTTCTCTCTAAATCATGTAGAAAGCATACTCTTCCTAATAATTACTATTGATTTTGAAGTTTACCACCATGTCTTCACACAAGATTAAGAAATATCTATCATCAAATTTCAAAAAGTAATTTGAAAACTGTGTTGAAAACTTTTTTTTAAAGGTGTGGAGGATGGAAGAAGATGAATATAACGTGAGAAGATAGACTAATATTGGGGGTGAATTAAAAAAAAAAAAAATCTAACTAGTTATTTTTGGATAAAATCAAAAAAAATATTCCTATATTTATGGTAACAAATATATTGCATATATATGTATTTTTAATGTTATAAAATTCTATTTACAAAAATTAGTAAGGAAAATCTCGGAATATATAATTGTTGGTGAATAAAAAATAGTCTAACTAGTTTTTTTTTGTCCTTAATAATCTAACTAATCAGTTTTTGAGATAACCTTCAAAAATCCCTACATTTATGGCAACACAAATTTCGTGTATATAATATATATATATTTTTACCTAGTGGCATATAATTTTCTTTATAAAAAATATTAATGCATTAAATGTGAAATTAAGTAACTATTAATATTTAATTATGACGAAAATTTGGCATAGGTAAAATAGTTTTTATTTTTTATTGTAATAAAACATATATATGTATCAATTATATCATTGATGCAAATTATTTTTATTTAGTATCAAATATTTTAATTGATACAAATTAAGATAAGATGACATTACTTTTTAATTTTATCTAATTGATGTTAAGGGAAAAGATAATTACAATAACTTTTACAATTGAAATTAATTCATATAATTATTTTGTTAGTATTAGTATTTCTTACATCATCTTTTATTTAACTGATGCTATAGGAAAAAAAAAATATTACGTCAATTTTAACAATTGAGGTTAATTCACATTATTAATTTTAATGGTATTAAAAAAATATTAGCATCAAATTTTTATTGATGTAAATTTTGTATCAATCTAATAAGTGATGTTAACCACAAAAATAAATACATCATTTATATAACTGATATAATTTTAAAAAATATTATCAATTTTGTTAAAATGATACAAATTATAACTATTTAGCATCAATTTATCGAAATGATGCTAAGTTAGTTAATAATAACATCACTTATTATAATTGATTTAAAATTATTTATATTTGTCTCACTTCTTAATAAAGTAATTTAAAATAGTATCACTTAGTTTTGTGATACAATTTAAGTGATTTAATTCAACTTTTTTTTTTGTAGTGTGTTTGAAATAAAGATCGTGTAAGTTCCATTTTTTTTTTCTGCAAATCTTATTGTTGAACAAGAACCTGTCTATGCTCGTATTTGTGGTCTTGATATTTAATGCAACCTCTAATCATCATGCGCATCTGAAAATTGCTGACCAATATGTGTATTAAGATCCACTGATGGAGATGTACTTCCTCCCCTAATTTAGAAAGAGTGGTTCTTATAGAATTTTTTTTCACTGCGTTCATTCAAGGATCTGGTTATCGATATTGTGTCAGTCTATAAGAATGGGTTGTTTGGAGTATTTTGTGTTGAGATTGTTTGGACTTGAGCGTGTTTATCATTGGCCTTTTTGGTGGCAGGGGTTATGACTGACCAGCTTAGAAGTTTCCTGGAGTCAAAGAAGGCAAGAAAGCAAAGTTCAGCTTAGGAACGGCTGAGCCTAAAGTAGGTTCACATATACTGGAAGCCACTAAAATCCCGTGCCAGAGCAATGAGTTCGTACTGGAGCTTCTCCGAGGTGTGCGCCTGCATTTTGACAGGTTTATCAAGGACCTAAAGGTGTGATTTGTTTTCCTTTATTTGATTTACCTTTGTATTTTTTACTCGGTTCCTATGCTTTGTGTACTCGTGAATGAATCTTCATTTTTTATTATTCATTTTAATGAAGCCTGGTGATCTGGAGAAATCTCAACTTAGATAGCTAACAGCTACAGCAGAGCAAATGTCAAGTTCATTGTTAATCGAGTGGATAACATGGTTATTCAAGCCATTTTCCTAACGCTTGATAAGGATATTAATTCATATTGTTTCTAAAAAGGTGTGTTTGCGTGTCATTTTGATTATGATAATATGTAGTAAGAAACTGAAAACGCTTTGTGTCATTCACTTGACTTGAAGCGTTTAATATTCTTATGAGCTCTTTAAATTCAAACATCAAAAGATTAACTAGAAGCTATATCAAACCATGCTATATATTCTTCAAATATACATTTTTGTAGGAGCTTTATTTGTACTTTGATCGCCCATTCACTTTTCTAGCATTTTGGTCGCAGGTTGCGGCTCTTTACAAGTCAGTAGCGGAAAGAGAACCATGGAGTTCTCTCTCAAGATATGCTCTTGAAGCTTACGTGAAGGGTGATGTTGGAAAGGCGTTTATACTGTACTCAAGAATGTGACGGAGCTGTGTGGGTTTGTGACAATCCTTTCATGAACCTTTCTTCTTCACAAAACAAAAGACATGGTTGATGGTGAGTAACCTCTTTCTTTAGAGATGGATTATTTTTCTGCAACTGTCATTAACAAGTGTCCAATTGTTAGGGATCCCCCTCACTCTCAGACGTCAGGAGTTGATGAAGTCACCAAGGCCCAATCGTCACCTCATTCTTCCTCAAGATGGTCCTGGACATGTATAGAGAGAGAGAACAGATAAAGTGCATAAATATGGGTTCCACGAGGCTGCAGAGTCAGTGTGAAGCACTTCGCTTCTCAGAAGAAACGAGAAGAGAAAAGGGGGGGGGGGGGGGGGGGGGGGGGAGAAGAGATGATTGTTACAATTTTCACAATTTGATGATAATCATTCATTCGTTTTGCTTTTGCTTAAGATTTGGTACTGAAGAGATGTGAAATGTGTGAACAGTATCAACTGGTATATATACACAAATTGTATCTTTTCCCAATACTGTGCAACTGTTTGGTTTTGTCGGCAGCAAAAAGATGTGTAACAAATTAGCCATATCATTGCGTGAAGGAACAAATTAAACTACTGCAGTTTCTCTATTAGTTGGTTTAGTTTGGTTTCTTAAGGATGTGTATGTGTTTTGATAAATGCTTATTTTTTTAAACTATGTTCCAGCTAATGGCAGGCCAGCGTTAAACCTTGAAAGGCGTCTGCTGTGCCTAAAGGTAAAGGTGTATCCTCATCTGCTGCTGTGGAGGTAGCGAGCATGTCCGCAATAGCACTAGTGTGGTTACTTGAAGAAGAGCTGAGTTTGACATTACAATTACTTGTTTGATCCTCTACAATCACCAGGCTTTCTTCTCTTGTGTCATTTATTTGTTAGTAGATTTTGAGCAATGTACAGCTTCAGTGTTTTTTCAGTTGTGGAAACTCAATTGTCTGTCTTTTCATATTGGCGGGAGATGAATTTGGTTCTTTGATCAATCTATTTTGTTACCTTCTTTCTTGTAAATCCAAACTTATATTTACGTTGAATCTTGCTCCGACTGATTTTACATAGCATTACACAAATCAAATTACTGCAGAATTTGAAAGAACAAGAAACAAAAACAATGAAGTGAAGAACATAAACTTTGAAGAAAAATGCTTACAACACTATTGAATATTTTAATCTCATCTACTTAGCATTTTTTCTCAAAATTAAGAATATCATATATGTATTACTAATGTTAACAAAGTAGTGATTAAAAAAAATCTGGTCAATAAATTAGATTCATCATTGGTTGGCCCATCAAAATAAAGAAAAAATTGTTAAGTCATCATTCAGTTACTATAAATCTACCATATCAAATACAAAAAATCTACTACCCAAATTTTGAACTGAAAACTGTTGGGGTCAGAATCCTCTCCTCGGAAATCAATGGACTAAAAGAAAAAACCCTTGTTCGAAAACTCGGCCGTGGTAAGCGATTAGTCGGAGGAAAAACGGTCGGCGGCTGGGAACCGTGGCGTTTTGATGCTGTCCGGTTTAAAAATCGAAAAATAAAAAAAAACTCAAAGTTTTACTAGTTTTAACATATATATCGAATAATCTAGACTAGATCTGTGAAATTTGAGCACAAACTGCAAAATACAGCAAAGAAAAGAGGTGGAGAGAATGGAAAAATTCGACCAGCCGTCAGATAAAATTACAGACAAAAAAAAACCTAATGGAGAAGACGAAAGGTTAATGACATTTCTACCCTTCATTAAAGAAAAGCTTAAAAATACACTATAATGTACTAAACAAGACTCGAACCCGTGTTCATTACTAAAGTGAAAGACCTCTAACCACTGCACCAAGTCATCATTTTGACAATTGATTCCAACTTTATTATATATGACTAGTAAAATCGATATTAGCCCTAAAATAAAATCCCGAGTTATCCCCGAATAATCCCCGAGTAATTGGTAACTCGCTAGTCCCCTATCGATCGTACGTATAACGCGTAGCGAATTCCCGAACAAGGGAAAAAACACACGATTCAGCGCCAGCTGCCCAGACTATCTTGGAAGGCTAGCCGCCCAGCATCACTCAAAGCACGTCGTCTGGACTTGTCCCGGACAAAGACCAGCCGCCCAGCATCACTCAAGGCACGGCTTCTGGTCTTGTCCCGGACGAAGACCAGCGGCCCATCATCTCTAACTCAAGGCTCGGCGTTTGGACCTGTCCCGGACTAAGTCCAGCCGCCCACCATCATTCAATCAAGGCACGGCGTCTGGACTTGTCCCGGACAAAGACCAGCCGCCCAGCATCACTCAAGACACGGCGTCTGGAATTGTCCCGGACAAAGACCAGCAGACTACAATCAGTCAATCAAGACATGGCGCCTGGTCTTGTCCCAGACGAAGACCAGCCGCCCATCATCTCTAACTCAAGGCTCGGCGTCAGGACCTATCCCGGACTAAGTCCAACCGCCCATCATCCTCTCATCAATACACGGCGGTTGGGCCTGTCCCGGACTAAGTCCAGCCGCCCATCATCCTCTCATCAATACACGGCGGCTGGACCTGTCCCGGACTAAGTCCAGCCGCGCATCATCCTCTCATCAATACACGGCGGCTGGACCTGTCCCGGACTAAGTCCAGCCGCCCGTCATCCTTCCTTCGAGCATGATTACCGGCTCGGATCGATCCAAGGCAAGGCGTCTGCACGTTCTGATCCCAAGCGTCCACGAGTATTGGCCAGCCTCCCACGAGCATTGGCCAGCCGCCCACGAGCATCATCCAGACGCCCATGGACCAGCCGCCCATGCACACAAGCCAGAGAACGGGCGGCTGGAGGTTTGAAGGAAAAAATGGGCGGCTCGGTCACAGAAGTCGTAGAAATACTCGGAACACTATTCACGCGGGAAAACCGTTAAAATACTGTTCATCCCAAGGAAAAGTTAACCGAAAAATCAATTTACGCTTAATCGAGATCCGGTTTACTGTTCATGGTTTACTATTCACGGATTACTATTCATCGAGAATCGGGCCGGGCCAGAATCAGACCATGTGACGGACTGCTGAAGATTTCGGCCAGGAATCGGGCCCAAAAGACTAGTTCGGCGGCTGGAAGGAAGGAACTTTGTCCCACATCGGCCATA
The DNA here is from genome assembly GCA_010577795.1 of Isatis tinctoria. Classification (NCBI taxonomy): domain Eukaryota; kingdom Viridiplantae; phylum Streptophyta; class Magnoliopsida; order Brassicales; family Brassicaceae; genus Isatis; species Isatis tinctoria. Next base: position 16,546,457 of record CM021245.1, on the reverse strand, counting down.
AAGAGTTTTAGCCTCCTAGGTCTCCTAGTATAAATATACATGCTTGTACTAGGTTGAGATCATCCCAATTCGAGTATAAAAGTCTCTTGCAATATAAGAGATTAAGTTTTTGCAATTTATTCTTGTACTTCCGAAAAATATTAATAAAAATATCTTTTTGCATTTTCGGTCCTTGAGTTCTTTTAAAATAGAATTTTCGAGCCCCCATAAAATATAAGTTTTGACAGTGTGAGTTTCGGCTCTCACAAAAACCGTAAAAATGACAATAAATATTCATCAATAAATATTACTGTTCATCGGGTACTGTTCATCAAAAAATCGTTCCGGATCAGGATCAGACCATGTGACGGACTGCTGAAGGTTTCGGGCCAGGAATCGGGCCCAAAAGACTAGGTCGGCGGCTGGAAGTAAGGAACTTTGTCCCACATCGCCCAAAAAGAGTTTTAGCCTCCTAGTATAAATTTACATGCTTGTACTAGGTTGAGATCATCCCAATTCGAGTATAAGAGTCTTTTGCAATATAAGACATTAAGCTTTTGCAATTTATTCTTGTACTTCCGAAAAATATTAATAAAAATATCTTTTTGCATTTTCGGTCTTTGAGTTCTTTTAAAATAGAATTTTCGAGCCCCTATAAAATATAAGTTTGACAGTGTGAGTTTCAGCTCTCACAGTTTGGCGCTGTTTGTGGGGACAAGAAATATTCTAAACCCTAAGAGCGAGAGGATACGAGAAGGAAGACCATGGCTAACGATGGAAGAACCGACAACACCAACGATCAGCCGGCCGGAGGAAACGCCGCAGGAACAGTTGCTGCCGGAGCAATCGGAAGTGGAGCGGACGGGATTACCGCTGCTGCACTAGTCAGATTCGGGATGCCGGCCGGAGACCTAGTCATCACGGAAGCGACCAACACCGCTCCCTCTGGCCTAACCCAGGATATTACAGCGATCGCCGAGCTAAGGAGCATGGTAGCCGAACTAGCGAAGCGGCAAGATAGGCAAGAAAGAGCAGCCGCCCAAGAGCCGGCACGTGGCCCCCAGGCTTTCGGAGCAAGACGCCTCCAATTCACCCGCTGGCAGATATCCCGGGCGAGCAGAATCCTAACGAGCAGACCCCAGTTGGCACGAGGAGAGAACTGTCAGCGTCACCCCCTTTGCAACGGAAGAGCGCCACTAGGCAGACCGTCAAACAGCCAACCTCCACGGTGACCAACAGCGAGACCGGAGAAGGCACCATGAACGGAGCCGGCCGGGAAGAGAGCGAGACTGACGACGAGGAAGAGTTTCGCTGGATAAGAGAGCAAGAAAAGGCGGAACGGGCAAACCAATCTGCAAGCCAGAAGAGCGAGATGGACGAGCTTCGAGCCCGACTAGGGTTCACGGCAAACCAGATGAAAGAAGTGAGATCACAAGTAAACAAGGCAACCAGCGCGGCTCCTGAGATCGACCGGGTTTTGGAGAAAACCCAAAAGATCCCTTTCACCTCAAAGATCACAGACGTTAGGGTCTCTGACCCCGGCAAGATCCGAATTCCTATCTACGATGGGACAACGGATCCAAAGGCCCACATGATAGCATTTCATATCTCGATGGGCCAGGCTAGGCTCAAACCCGAAGAGAAGGATGCCGGGTTCTGCCTTTTGTTCGTCGAACATCTGAAGGGGGCGGCCTTATCATGGTTCTCGCGGCTGGAGAGAGACTCGATCGACGGTTTCGACCAACTGTCAGCGGCTTTCTTGAAGCACTACTCTCTATTCATAAGCCGTTCGACATCAGACGCGGACCTCTATTCGCTATCACAAGGATCAGAAGAGAGCCTCCGAGAATTCATCGAGAGGTTCAAAGTGATCGTGTCAAAGATTGATGGCCTGAGCGATAATGCCGCGATAAACGCCCTAAGAAAGTCCCTATGGTGCGAACCAGGATCAGACTATGTGACGGACTGCTGAAGATTTCAGACCGGGAATCGGGCCCAAAAGACTAGGTCGGCGGCTGAAAGGAAGGAACTAAGTCCCACATCGCCCAGAAGGAGTTTTGGCACCTTAGGTCTCCTAGTATAAATATAGATGCTTGTACTAGGTTCATATCATAAAAAATTCGAGTATTAAGGCTTTTTGCAATATAAGACTTTTCAGCTTTTGCAATTATTCTTGTACTCCGAAATATTATCTAATAAAATCATCTTTTTGCATTTTCGGTCCTTCAGTTCTTTTAAAATAGAATTTTCGAGCCCCCATAAAATATAAGTTTTGACAGTGTGAGTTTCGGCTCTCACAATATCCGCGATATAAGAACCCTGGTCAGAAAGCTCGGAGTGCCCGGAAAAGCACCTCCAACGCAGCATACGAAGTACAAGTCCAAAGTAAAGTAAATGAAAAGTCCGGAGTAACCAAAAACAAAGGACAAAACAAGAACAGATCAAGGGTCCAGCGAAGTCAAGAACGGATCCGGTAATCCCAACAAAAACCAAAATCCAGATAGTATCTGAAGCGATGCACTGGTTTTCAAGCTCAAGTCAAAGTAATCAAGGCCCAAGTCGAAGATAGCTGAAAGATTAAAAGATAACCCATGAAAGGAAAGTCAAATAATCGAGTAAGTTCAACAAACAGAAACAAATACATCAAGGGCTCAAGCGACCTGAAAACAACAACAGAAATACAAATAAACAAGCGAAGGCCTAATCATACTCAACGACGGGAGTGGCGCCGGCGGTGTCCATATACTGGGCTTCCGCGTCATCTCCCGGGGACTGGTATGGAGAAACGGGGGAGTAAGACAGGAAACCATCAAACTCGGTAACAGCCCGATCAAACGAACCGACCCAACCTCCCGCTTTGAGCTCCGCCAACGAGCCCTCTAACTTGACCTCCTCATCCTCGACTTTGGTCTTCCCGGACTTGATATCGCGGACCATCGTCAGGTTCGAGCCAACCTCGGTCAGAGCAGATTCAGCAAACCTGGCTTGTCGCAGTGGTGCAAGAGCAGCCTTCGCACTCTCAATGCGAAGACGATACTTCTCCGCCGCCTCCCATTGGCAGCACTTCATGGCCTTGCCCATCTGACGCTTAGCCTCTGCGAGTTCGTCATTAAGGGCTTGCACCTCCGCGGCAGTAGCAGAATCGAGCCTCTGGGCCTTCTTCTCCGCTCTCTTGAGCCTAACCTCCAGGTTCCTAATCTTGTTGTCCTTCTTTCGGGACTCTTTCGCCGTGGCCTCGAGGGCTAGCCGGGTCGCATGCGCCTGGGTGGAGACCTGAATCATAACAAGACAAACATTTGATAAGCCAAATCGAGAGAAGATCAAATCCATATAGCTAAACGACGCAAAGAAACAAGGAGATACCGTCATGAGACCAGAAGACAAATCCCCATATGCCGTCGAGGGATCAAATGACCGGGCAGTAACCGGAGACGACTCGCCAATATAGTCCACAAGCTTTGCGGACTCGACCGAGTCTCCCCCCGCAGCCTTGCGGGCGTCAAACAAAAGGCCAGGTTCAGAGTCCTTGGCTTTTCGAGAAGCCTTGGTCTTCTTCAGGCGATCCGAGCTGCTAGCAACTCCATTGCCCTTGTCGGCGGCAGCAGCATGATCAGATCCCAGAGGAGCAGCGGCTTGATCACCAGGAGCGCCTCCATCTCGGGAATCGGTCCTTGACGCCGCCGGAACAGAAGGCCCAACCACCGGTTCAAAAGCAGCCGCCGGCTCGGAGGGACCATCTTCGCCGTACTTTTGATTGCGGTACATCCAAACTCCTTCCATCCCGGGATAACTGGCCATTGGATCAACGAAGTCTGGACCTTTGATGGGAGCACGACATTCGAGAATGTCTTTTGCTTCTTGAAAACGACCTCAAAGCTCAGAACTCGCCCAATCAACCTTCTTCTTCTGAACTTCGCTAAAGATAGTCTCAAGATCAGACACCCGAGGAGGTGGAAGGAGAGAGCCTGAAAGAAAATGTATCAAGTTATGAGAAGTGCTCAACCTACTTATAAAAGAACTTCAAAAGAAGACAAAATTTTTACAGGGCTCTTTCCAAGCGGTTATGACTCGACCGCTGTAGTCGAGACTGGTCGAAAAAGAGCTACGCTTCACATAGAAGAATTGATCCCGCGAAGCTTTGCAGTGCTGTCGAAGCCCGCTGTAAAACGCCTTCGGTTGTTTTCTGATAGAGAGTTGACAAAAGAGATCCGGGGCGGCGGTCTTCCACAAGGAGAAGAAATTCCGAATATGAGCCGCCTCCAACTTAATCCCACATTCAGCGCACCGAACAATCAGACTCATCATTATCCTCATCGAGGAAGGCACGAGTTGCGAAATCGCTATCCCGTGAAGCTCTAAAAACTCGAAGATAACCCCCGAAATCGGGAACCAAAGGAAAGCCTCGTAGAACAACGACTCGTATACCACGAAGTATCCCTTCGGGGCCTTGTCCATCTGATCGGTGTCCTTCGGAAGACGAAACTTGATCTCATCCGGAACACGGAAATCGACCCGAAGCTCGTCTAGCGCCTCTCGCGTGCTCAGAGTAACTCCGAGCTCAGTCTCGCTGGCCACTCTCTTATATCCCACGGTCTGCCTAGGCTTTGAAATCTGGTAGGCGGAAACGTCTTCACCCCAATAAGCATTTTGTGCTCCAGGGGAATTAAACTCAAGCTTCAACTCAGCGTACTCCGGATGGACGAAGCCAGGCACTTTGGCCTCTTGGTCAGTCTCGGCCCCCTCCTCGGACATGGCACTGTCATCGCCTACATTGGGCAAGGCATCATGATACCTAGAAGATGCCCAGCCGCCCATAACCTTAGACTTAGGCCAAACGCCATTATCCTCCACACATTGCGGAGGAGTCCAGACGCCACTGACGCCGCTGACCTGCGGAGAAGCACCACCTCGAGGAGATCCGGACGCCCTTTGGAGGATTCCTTTGGGACCAAGTGCCCACCTTGATGCACCTACCACACCAGGCGCCCTTTATTGAATCCTATCAAGGCCAGGCGCCCATTGAGGGACATCAGCAAAGCCAGGCGCCCCTCGCTGAGCGTCTACAAAACTAGGCGCCCCATGCTGGGCATTCTCAAAGTCAAGCGCCCATTGAGGTACGCCCTCAGGGCCAGACGCCACTTGCGGAATGATAGTCTCACCGGCCGCAAAAAGATCGCCCACAAGTCCCGCGTCTTGTTCTGGATCGAAATCGAACTCGAAAGGACAGTTCAACATCGCGTCCAAGTTGAGCTCGGAAGGAGTTCATGGTTGACCCGCCATTTCGAATAAAGAAGAAGAGAACTTGAAAAGAGAAGTGAAATGGTGAAGAATGAAGAGGAAGCCATCCCATGATGTAGCAAAGATGGCACGAACTCCCATGCAGATTTGACGAGACAGTACTCATCTCTGACAAGACATTAAAACCGAACTGACGAACCGACGAACGGAAAAACTTGTTGCCTTCCCGTTCCATCAATCCCGATAAACTCTCAGCTCGAAGCTCATTGCTTTGGACCACGAAAGCAAAGAGCGGGGAGCTAACTGTTGGGTCAAAATCCCCTCCTCGGAGATTAATAGAACAAGAACTCAAGATCAAGAACAAACAGATCACATCCCAAATATAGGGGCCAGCCGCCCATGCTATACGCATGAGGCCAGCCGCCTATCACTAGCCAAAAGAGCATGGCGTCTGGCTTAATCCCGAACAAGCCAGCCGCCCATCACTTAGTCAAGAGAGCATGGTATCTGGCCTCGTCCCGAACAAGCCAGCCGCCCATCACTTAGTCAAGCGAGCATGGCGTCTGGCCTTGTCTCGAACAAGCCAGCCGCCCATCACTTAGTTAAGAGAGCATGGCGTCTGACCTTGTCCCAATCAAGCCAGCCGCCCATCCTCTTGCCATCAGGACATGGCGTCTGGCCTTGTCCCGAACAAGCTAGCCGCCCATCTTCTCGTCATCAAGCATGGCGTCTGGCCTTGTCCCGAACAAGCCAGCCGCCCATCTTCTCGTCATCAAGCATGGCGTCTGGCATTGTCCCGAACGAGCCAGCCGCCCATCTTTTCATCATCAAGCATGGCGTCTAGTCCAAGCAAGAGAGCCAGGCTCCCTCTTCCCTTTCCTTTAAGCATGATTCCCGGCTCAGATCGATCCAAGACCAAGCATCCGCACGTTCCGATCCCAGGCGCCCATGAGCAGAAGCCAGCCGCCCATGAGCAGAAGCCAGTCGCGTATGAGCAGAAGCCAGAAGCCCCGAATAAGACCAGCCACCAATTGGCCAGGCGCCCGTGCATCCAAGGCAAAAACTGGGCGGCTGGACATCACCGTGAAACGGGCGGCTGGACATCACCGTGAAGCGGGCGGCTGCAGATCTAAAGAAAAATGGGCGGTTGAGTTTTGAAAGTTGTAAAACGCTCAGAACACTATTCACGCGGGAAAACCGTTAAAAGACTGTTCACAAAACACTATTCATCATGGGAGAAAGTTAACCGAAAAATCGATTTAAGCTTAATCGAGATCTGGTTTACTATTCACGGATTACTGTTATAACAATTAATATTTTTTTTTCAGTTATATATTTGATATAAAAAATTTATGCTATAAATTCATCCCGCGCTGAGCGCGGGTTAGGACATAGTTCATTTTGGTAACTCATTACACAGTGGTTTAAATACTTTGCATGTTTTATAGTTAACCTTGCAATAAACATCAATCCCAACTCGTCCTTCATATTATCAAATAACATAAATATTGAGTAATTCATAATATTTTAAGTTTATTGAACGAAACGTATTTCTATATAATTCTAAATTTAAAATAATTTTTGTGTTAAGTTATTTTATTTACATTTACCACTTGATTTTATAATTTAACTCTATGAAATATATATAGATATATATTATAGGATTTTCATTTTTTTTTAGTTATAGATCAAAAACTAATTTAATAATTTATTTCACAATTAAATAATTTTTCAATTTTAAAGAAAGTGAAAGATATGAAAAAATATTTATTTTAGATTATGTTATAATTCCTACCCGTTCCATCGCAACTCATATTAATCCCAACCCGTTGACTATGTAACCGAATAATATAAATATTGAATAATTTTAAATATTTATCTTTTTATTAATTTGAAAATATATCAATCTAATTTCTAATATTATTAATTTTTATTAAATTAAAATCTTTATCTTGTAAATTAAAAATAATTACTATTAATTTGAGTCTTAGTTTTATAATATTCATTTTTATAAATACATACATATATATAATCAAAATTTTCTTTTATAATCTAAAATCGAATATTTTATTATATGTTAAAATGAAGTTTTGATTTATTTTAATTTAAAAAGTTATTCTGAGATTTAGTTTTGATTTAATTTTGATTTAAATTTTAATCATCAGTACAAGAAAAAAAGGTCTATGCCGAGGGAAGATTTTGTAGGTTTTGTAATCGGGAAAAGAAATTGCCGTCGCATTTCTGGCAAGTCGAGAAACGTTGGAGTTTGGGTTTCGGAAACAGAGACAGTCGGTGAATTGTCTTCAAATTCCGACAGATAATATTGTCGGGAAATGCGTCGGAAACTTAGCAAGAAGTTTAGTGACGTATTTTTTGGTCGAAAATTCGTCGTCTCAATTCCTGGTTCGAATCAGTATCCCGCATTGGAAACTAATTGGTAAAAACCAGGGATTGACCGAGGAGTGTACTGGTTTTTAGATGTCGTTATTTTGTCTACAAATCTACTGATTGTGCTGTCGAGAAAACGTCGGTTAATAGCCCCATGGCTTTCCGAGGAAATATAGTATATGTTTCGTGACTGTTTCCTCGATAATGGTGATTATTGGAGGTTGTGTCGTTCGAGAAGCATCGGACTCTTCCGAGGTTTTCCCGTGAACCAAATATTACGTTTGTTGGAAACCCATCGGATTATTCCGATGTACTTTAGAGAAAAAGAAATAGTTGATTAGTAGACACAACAGTTGAGCAAAGATTGTGAGTGGAGAGAAAGATTATAGACCACAGATTTTATTATGTTAAAACAAGGCTATATATTGTATTAGAGACTTGCAAAAGAATTGTTATGAACTGAATGTTCTGTATATTATTATGAGGACCGAAGGTCTCTTTATATAGTGGTTACACCAGGTAGAGAAAATATAATTATCCTTTTACTACTCATAACAAGAAAAGAAAATATTACATTAACCTAATCCTTGTCCAACAAGGAACACTTAAGATAATGGGCCGGTTACGGCACAACCTCTAAGGGTCGGTTTATGAGTCCATCCACGAATGGTTTTTAACACTCCCCCTTGGACGAAACAACAGAGCCTGATGCTATCAAGGATCTTTGTAATACGCTTGGGGATGCTGCCTCATTAAAACCTTTCTAAGGAAAACCCAGTGGGAAAAAACCTTAGCGAGGAAAAAGAGTACAGCACGTATTACTCCCCCTGTTTTAGACATCACTGAAGGTCCATTAGTCGGCGCATGCCGATCTGATACAACAGCTTCTTGAGCGTGGAGGTTGGAAGCGACTTTGTGAATAGGTCGGCAGAGTTCTCGCTTGAACGGACTTGAAGCACTTGAATTTCTCCATCCTTCTGGAGATCGTGAGTGAAAAAGAATTTCGGCAGAATGTGCTTCGTCCAGTCTCCCTTGATGTATCCATCCTTCAGTTGAGCTATGCACGCAGCATTGTCCTCATGAAGTACGGTTGGCTCTTCCTTTCCATCGGTCATCCCACAATCTCGCCTTATGTGCTGAGTCATCGATCTCAACCAGACACATTCACGGCTGGCTTCATGAATCACCAAAATCTCTGTGTGATTTGATGACGTGGCCGTGAGTGTCTGCTTCATGGATCGCCATGAAATTGCGGTTCCTCCGTGAGTGAACACATATCCTGTCTGAGATCGTCCATTGTGTGGATCCGATAGATAACCTGCATCAGCAAAACCAACTAAACCTTTATCGTTATGGTTAGTGTAAAATAGACCCATGTCCTTCGTTCTTTGTAGGTAACGAAGTATGTGTTTAATCCCGTTCCGGTGCCTCTGGGTCGGACAAGAACTAAATCTTGATAGGAGGTTCACGGCAAAACAGATATCTGGCCTAGTGTGACTAACCAAGTATAACAACGCTCCTATGGCACTGAGATATGGCACTTCGGGACCAAGGACTTCTTCATCCTTTCTCTTCGGACCGAATGGATCACTGTCCAATCCGAGGCTTCTCACAACCATTGGGCTACTCAATGGGTGGGCCTGGTCCATATTAAATCTCTTGAGTACCTTTTCTGTATATGCCATTTGATGCACAAGGATTCCGTCTTTGACGTAGTCAAGCTGTATTCCCAAACAGAACTTAGTCTTCCCTAAGTCTTTCATTTCAAATTCGGCCTTTAACAATTTAACTGTTTGGGCGATTTCTCCAGAGGTACCGAGGATGTTCAGATCATCCACGTATACTGCTATAATCACAAATCCTTTGTTTGCAAACTTCTTTATAAAAATACACGGACTGATGGGATCATTTTTATATCTGGATTTCATTAAGTATTCACTTAACCGGTTGTACCACATGCGCCCACTTTGTTTCAGTCCGTATAAGGATTTGGTTAGCCTAATGCAGTGCTCTTCTCGAGAACTTTTCTTATCTTTGAGCTCAATACCCTCTGGCAATCTCATATAAATTTCATTATCCAGTGGACCATATAAATATGCGGTTACAACATCCATTAACCGTAAATCCAATTTTTCTCTTATGGCCAGATTTATCAGGAATCGGAATGTCGTTGCATCCACCACAGGGGAGTATGTCTCCTCATAATCGATTTCTGGTCTTTGTGAGAATCCTTGTGCAACAAGCCGTGCTTCGTGCCTAACGATTTCTCCTTGTTCGTTTCTCTTCCTCACAAAGACCCATTTATGTCCAACTAGGATTATATTACGAGGTGTCCGAATTATGGGACCAAAAACCTCTCTCTTCTTTAAAGAGTTTAACTCCACGTTTATAGCCAGTCTAATCGGCGAGTGCACTCTAAAATGGACGTGGGTTCTAGATCCTCATTCATTACATCAAGGGCTACATTGCATGCAAATATTTCATCGATGTCAACATCTTTTCTGTTCCATTGGATTCCGGACGTAACAAAGTTTATCGAGATCTCATTGTTATTTTGAACTTCATGGCCATGATGCTCGGCGTCCCGAGCTTCATTTTGCGGCACCTTTGGCTCATCTGTGTCCGGACCATCCACTATCTCCTCGGTCTGAATTTCAGCACCTTTCTTTAATTTCCGAGGAGTCTTATCTTTGGAACCAATAGATCTCCCACGTTTCAAACGGGGTCTTGAATCTGTAGCCACTTGCGGTCCATCTTGGGCATCAATTCGTATAGGTGCATTCACGGCTGGTATATACGATTTAGTTACTCTTTCCGGGTCAGCAAAGGAATCTGGCAATTGTATAGCTAGCTTTTGCATATGAATTATCTTTTGGACTTCTAAATCACTTTCATGAGTCCGAGGATCTTGCCATTTTAAGGATGTTTGATTCCATTCAATTTCTTTTACCAGCCGGTTCTCATTTCCAAGTGTTGGATAAACGGATTCGTCAAAATGACAATCCGCGTACCTGGCCTTAAACAAATCACTAGTGGTGGGCTCAAGGTACTTTATGATCGTGGGTGAATCATATCCAACGTATATCCCCATCCTCCTCTGAGGTCCCATCTTAGTTCTCTGTGGTGGAGCAATAGGCACATAGACTGAACATCCAAATGTCTTAAGATGGGAAATGTCTGGCTCTTGACCCGTTATTTATTGGGTTGGGGAATGTCTTTGTGTTGGGGTCAAAATCCCCTCCTCGAAGATTGACGGAACGAGAAGTCAAGGTCGTGATCAAATGGAACTTATCCTGAACATGGAACGGACAAGCTAAGGCAAACTGCCCACGATCCGTCCAAGACATCAACCGGCGGCTGGGACAAGGCCAGCCGCCGGGTCTTCTTACACCCACGGCCGGCGGCTGGGATAAGGCCAGCCGCCGGGTCTTCATTGATCCACGACCGGCGGCCGGGATAAGGCCAGCCGCCGGATCGTCTTGGTCCATCAACCGGCGTCCGGGACAAGTGCCAGCCGCCGGATCTTCACACGACCATGACCGGCGTCCGGGACAAGTGCCAGCCGCCGGATCATCATTCGTCCGTGACCGGCGGCCGGGACAAGTGCCAGCCGCCGGATCATCACACGTCCGTGACCGGCGGCCGGGACAAGTGCCAGCCGCCGGATCTTCACACGACCATGACCGGCGTCCGGGACAAGTGCCAGCCGCCGGATCATCACACGTCCATGACCAGCGGCCGAGACAAGTGCCAGCCGCCGGATCCTTATGCGTCCATGGCCGGCGGCTGGGATGATTGCCAGCCGCCGGGTCCGCTCCATCCAAGGCCGGCGGCTGGGATAAGGCCAGCCGCCGGATCTTCATCACATACCAACCGGCGGCTGGGATAAGGCCGGCCGCCGGATCATCATCACATGCACACGATCGTTTCTCAAGACAAGACTCATTACCCGAACATCGTCCAGTCGACCGACCATCATGCCCGGACCGACCCGAGGATCATCCTTTGCATGTTCTGACTCCAAAGACGTCCGTAAACATTCCCCGAAGGACCGTGACGAACGTCCAGCCGTCCGTGGACCAGTCGCCGAGCACACGAGCTAGAGGAACCGGCGGCTGGCCATCAACACCGAAACCGGCGGCTGGAAGTTCAAACAAAAAACGGGCGGTTCAAATCTCAGAAGTCGTAAAACGCTCGGGACACTATTCACGCGGGAAAAACCGTTAAAAACACTATTCATCCCGAGACAAGGTTAACCGAAAGATCGAATTGAGCTTAAACCGAGATTCGGATTACTATTCATCGGGTTACTATTCACGGATCACTATTCATCGGCGGGCCGGATTTGGGTCAGAACGCGCAGATGGATCACGGAAGACTCTCGGGCCGGAAATCGGGCCCAAAAAGCTTAAGTCGGCTGGGAAGGAAGGACAAAGTCCCACATCGGAAATCTGAAGTCTTAGCCTCCTAGGATTGTCAGTATATATATGTACGCTCATGTAAGGTTTAAGGCCATCCCAGATCCGAGTATTAGGAGTTTTAGCAATTTAAGACTATTCAGCTTTTGCTAATTTCCCTTGTACTTTCGGAAAATATCAATAAAATCTCCCTTTTCCTCTTTTTTGCATTTTCGGTCCTTTAGTTCTTTATAAATAGAATTTTCGAGCCCCCATTAAATATAAGTTTTGACAGTGTGAGTTTCGGCTCTCACAGTTTGGCGCCGTCTGTGGGGACGAGAAATATTCTTAACCCTAAGAACGAAAAGGATACCGAACGAAGACAATGACCAGAAGAACTGACGACATCACCAACCAACCAACCGGAGCAGCAACCGGAGTGGGACTTCCCGCCATTAGCACGTTGGCGGCCGGAACCGGAACGACCGCCGCCGGGACATCCACCGACGGAGAAGTCGGAAATCCCGGGACTTCGCCCAGGGCCCTCGCCAGATACGGAATGCCACTCGAAGATCCAATCATCACGGAAACGGCCAACACCGCCCCGGAGAACGCAGCAATCACCGAAATGCGGAACAAGGTAGCCGAAATCGCGGAGCGGCAGAACAGGCAAGAAAGAGCGGCCGCACGAGAAAGAGCGGCTTCCCAAGAACCAGCACACGTCCCCCGGACGTTAGGAGTAAGACGCCTTGTCTTCACCCCGCGAGCAGACCCAACGGGCCGTCAGAATCCAGACGAACAAACCCCCGTCGGAACAAGGAAAGAGCTATCAGCACCACCCCCGCTGTACCGGAAGAGCACCACTGGGCGAACAGCCGAACGGCCAACTTCCACGGTGACCAACGGCGAGAACTCGAGAGACGTCACGAACAGAGCCGAAAACGAAACTGACGACGAGGCTGGAGATCTGAACGCGGACGAAGAAGAGCTCCGCTGGATCGAAGAGCAGGAAAAGGAGGAACGAGAGGCCAGAGCTAATCAATCCGCTAGCCGAAGGGACGAGCTGGACGAGCTCCGTGCCCGCCTAGAACTCACGACAAGTCAGATGAAGGAGGTAAGGTCGCAGGTCCATAAAGCAACAAGCGCGGCCCCGAAATTGACCGCGTCCTAGAGGAAACGCAAAAGATCCCGTTCACTTCGAGGATCACCAGCGTCAGACTCTCTGACCCGGGCAAAATCCGAATTCCCTTCTACGACGGGACAACTGATCCAAAGGCCCACATGACAGCCTTCCGCATCGCTATGGGACGTGCTAGGTTCAAACCCGAAGAGAGGGACGCAGGATTCTGCCTCCTCTTCGTGGAGCATCTGAAAGGATCAGCCCTGTCGTGGTTCTCGAGGCTAGAGAGAGATTCAATTGACGGTTTCGAGCAGTTGTCGACAGCCTTCTTGAAACATTACTCGCTGTTCATAAGACAGTCGACATCCGACGCGGATCTTTACTCGCTGTCGCAGGAACCCGAAGAAAGCCTCCGAGATTTCATCGAAAGGTTTAAAGTGATCGTCTCGAAAATTGACGGACTGAGCAACAGTGCTGCGATCAACGCCCTGAAGAAGTCCTTGCTGAAGACTTCGAACTTCCGAAAGGAGATTACCGTGAACCCACCAATCACCATTCAAGACGCTCTCCACCGCGCTTCCAACTTCGTCATCTACGAGGAAGACATGAGGGTCCCGGCCGGAAAACACCAATCCTCAAAATTGGTCGCCAAAGGCACGGTGCAACCTTCTAACTTTCCAAACGAGAGAAGAAGTAGGCGAACCAACCGAGATGAAGAACCCAACCCGGGCGGAGCGCATAACTACCAGATAAACACGGAGAGACCATATAATGAGCGCAACAAGGGACCATGGAATACATGGACTCGACCAGGATTCGACGAGAGCGCCTTCTGTACCTTCCACAAGACAAAAGGCCACTCAACCGAAAACTGCAGGACCGTCGGAAGGAGGCTCGCGGCAAAGCTGTTAGCCGGGGAGCTCGGAAACGGAGTGACCCTCGAGAGTCTCGGAGCCATCGAAGAAGATGCTGGCGCCCCAGACGGACGACCTAACCAGGAACGTCCCGAAAGGCCCGACGAGGATACCCCCAAACGAGGAAGGAGACCAAACGGAGACGACTCCGCAGCCAACCGCAGGAGAATCCACATGATCATCGGAGGATCACAATACTGCCGAGATACGGTGGCCTCCATCAAGGCATTTCTGAGAAGAGGAGACAAGGAATCAAACCCGCGGGAACCGATCACCGAAAACGATGACCGGATCGCCTTTCACGAAAAAGATGCTGAGGGCCTCGACCAACCTCACGACGATCCGTTGGTAGTAGAGTTGGACATCAACGACTACGATGTCTCCCGAGTCTTGATCGACACCGGAAGTTCGGTGGACGTCATTTTTCGAGAGACGCTTCAAAGGATGAAGGTGGACCCGTCGATGATAAAACTGAATCCGAGGTCGCTAACCGGATTCTCCGGCGAAGTCACAATGACGGATGGAACGATCCAGCTCCCGGTTCGTGCCGGCGGAATCACGAAAATCGTTAACTTCGCGGTGGCCCCACCCCCGCGATTTATAATGTGATCATGGGAACTCCTTGGATCAACTCAATGCGAGCTATCCCATCAACTTACCATCTCTGCCTGAAGTTCCCGACACCAAACGGGATCAAGACCGTGTGGGGAAACCAGAAGGAGGCTCGGATCTGTTTTCTGGCAGAGCACAAGCTCCGGAATCCGACCATCCCGCAGAGAGAAAACCCGAAAAGAAAGAATGAAGACGACCCCCCGAACTGGGGAAGAAACTGAGTAAACCGAGCGGTTAACAAAAAACGGAGGTTCCACACACGGAGACCGAAATCAACCAAGAAAAGACAAAAGCTGCCGAAAAGACCGCAGAAAACCCGAAGCCGCAACGGACACTCCATTACCAAGACTTAACCGTCTTCCCGCCACAAAAAAAAAAAAAAAAAAAAAAAACGGAACTACGGGTGACTTGATCCCTTTTCACGAAGGGTACGTAGGCAGCTCGCTTAAAAAACGAGTGCAGTTGCCCCTCTCTTTAAAAAAGGGGGGAGTGGGTCCGTATGTACATACTCCCAAATTTTCGCAAAAATTTCAAGGAGATGGACATTGGGACTTAGCATCTCATAACACATCCAAAGCTTGAAAAAGTTTCCCGAAAACACCATTCTGACAAACATCGAGACTTAGCATCTCGAAACTTGATCCAGAAACCAAATGGATCCAGAAAAACCCGAGGAAAATGAACATTGAGACTTAGTATCTCATAGCACAAACTCGAACTTAAAATCAGATAAACATCGAGACTTAGCATCTCGCAACTTATCCGCGACCACTAACCAGTCAAGATATTCTTCCCAAATACTTAAGCAAATCCGTCTGTTGCTGGCCACAACAAGACTATCTTTTTAAACCATGGTTCTTTCAACATCCCGCAGAGGATAAAACTAGCGCGCTATACAAATTTCCGGACTAACATCTGAAGGGCGTAACTTGTATCCCGCGATCCTGCAGGAAGCGCTCGACACGATGTTCTGATTAGTTTACTTTTACCAACACTTTGCATAGTACAGGACACAAAGTAAACTCTTTAAACCCAGTAAAGCGCCTGACACGGGAACACTGGTCAAAGACATCTCGAGAACGCAGTATCAAACCGGCTCTGATGCGAGATCTTAAAAGCGTTCAGTCGAAAGAGGGATTCGAACAAGCTCGGTCCCCTACGACAACAAAAGACTGCATTAAACCCAGGGACATTCGCAAAATACAAACTGGTCTAAAAGTTCGAGTGTCCGGAACAACACTCCAACGCAATATCAAAACGGGCCAGCCGCCCGTCCTCCGTAGAGAGACGGGCCAGCCGCCCTTTACTCCACAAAACGGGCCAGCCGCCCGTCCTCCGTAGAGAGACGGGCCAGCCGCCCTTTACTCCACAAAATGGGCCAGCCGCCCGTCCTCCGTAGAGAGACGGGCCAGCCGCCCTTTACTCCACAAAACCGGTCAGCCACCCGTAGAGAGACGGGCCAGCCGCCCTTCATTCTATAAAATGGGCCAGCCGCCCTCTTGGAAGAGAGACATACCGGCCGCCCATCTTCTCCTTTATCAAGGCTATAAAAGCAAAGCAAGCAAGCAAAGAAGTCCATAACATCTAAGGCAAAAGCTGATAGATAAAAATCTCCATGAAAGGAGATATGAGTTCGGTTAACAAAGCAAATACAATAAAAAGGGTCAAAAGACCCGAACACAACTAAGGCAGAAACAGAAAAAACAGGCTATAGCCTAATCGTACTCAACAAGAGGAGTAGGAGCTGCGTAGTCCAAATCCTCGGCCTCCGGAGACTGATACGGAGAAACGGGAGAGTATACCAAGTGGCTCTCGAGAACGGCAGCAGCCCGATCATAGGAACCGGTCCAACCTCCTCCTTTGAGCCGCTCCAATTCCGCCTCCAGCTCTCCCTCTTCCCCCTCAACCTTCGACTTCCCGGACTTAATGTCCCGGACTAGGTCGAGGTTAGAGCTGACCTCAGACAAGGCAGTCTCGCCATATTTTGCCTGACGCATCGGCACGAGAGCAGCCTTGGCTCCCTCGATGCGAAGACGGTACTTTTCCACCAAGTCCCAGCGACATTTCTTAAGAGCCAGCTCCAATTTCCGCTCAGCTTCCGCGAGCACCTTCTTAATCTCCTTCTGAGATCGCCTCTCCACGTTCCGAAGCTTCACTTCCAAGGCCTTGATCTTCTTGTCCTTCTTCCGGGACTCTCTCTCCGAAGCTTCCAAGGCAACCTGGGTTGCATGAGCTCGGGTGGCGATCTGAATCAAAGAAAAGCAAATATCAGCAAAGACCAAACTGCGTCCAAACGAATCTAAAGGAAAAAAGAATTACCGTCATAAGACTGGAGGACAGATCTCCGTAAGCCGCTGAACGATCGAACGGCGCAGCTGGGGCCGGAGCCAGCGCTCCAAAGTAGTCCACAACCTTAACGGACTCAGCTGGATCGCCTCCGCCGCCTTGCGGGCATCGAAGAGAAGACCATGATCGGACGCCTCGGCCGTCCGAGCCACTTTCCCCTTCCTCAGACGGCCAGGGCTGTTGGAAGCTCCCTTCCCCTTATCCACAGCGACGGCACAAGCCGAACTCTGAGGAGCAGCAATCTGTTCCTCGGGCGCGCCATGGAAATCAGGTCCGGGCGGAAGAACAAAGCCGGACGCCGGGTCAAACTCGACTGCCTCTCCGGACGGTCCAGCCTCGCCGTACTTCTGCTTGCGATAGTTCCAAACACCCTCCATTCCGGGGTACGTCGCCAGCGGGTCGATGAAGTCGGGACCTTTGAGAGGGGCACGTCCTTCTAAAATATCTCTTGCGTCAAGAAAGCGGTGCCAAAGGTCAGGACACTCCCAATCGATTTTCTTCTTATCAACTTCTGTAACGATATCCTCAAACCCGGAAATCCTGGGAACAAAGGGATCACGACCTAGAAAGAGAAAAGAAGAAAAGCTGTGAGAAATGAAGAATGAAACAAATGAGCAAGGACTACTTATAGAAAAAATTCACAAAAAGACGAAACGCTTACGTGGCAAACTCCACTCGGTCTTAACCGAGCCGCCAAAGTCGGAACCAACCGTGAGCGGGCTGCGCTTCACGTAGAAAAACTCGAGCCGCGAAGCTTTGCAATGCTGTCGAAGCCCGGTGTAGAAACGCTTCACGTTCCTCCGAACGTTGATTGAGCAGAAGAAATCCGAATTGGAAACCTTCCTCATCGAAAAGAAATTCCGAATCAGATCACCCTCCAACTTGATCCCACATTCGGCACAACGGACCACAAGTCCCATCAAAATCCTCATGGCGCCAGGGGTAAGTTGGGAGATCGCAACCCCATATAGATCGAGAAAATCAAAAATGGCTCCCGGATCGGGAACCAGAGGAAGCCTCGTAGAACATCGACTCGTACATGGCAAAATAGCCATCTGCGCCTTGTTCATCCTATCCCCATCTTTCGGGAGACGGAACTTAATCTTGTCCGGAATCCGGAAATCGTATCTAAGCTCGGCTAGCGAATCCCGATCGCTCAAAGTAGGACCGTGCTTGAATGTCTCGGCTATCGATCTATAACTCGTAGACGGTCCAGGCTTCTTAAACCGCCAAGCGAAAATGTCTTCACCCCAATAGGCTTTAGCCTCTCCGGGAGAACGACACTCGGATTTCACGTCCGGATGCACAAAGACAGGCACTTCCGGGTGATCCGACCTAACTTCTTCCCCGGACATGGCCGAGTCGTCACCTGTCCCTGACCAAACACGACGACGTTCGGAAGGGACCAGAGGTCGGGACGGCCATGCACGCCATCCGCCGTTGTCCTCAATATGTTGAGGAGGAGTCCAAACGCCACGTGCTATACTCGTCCTTGGCGAGACGCCGTCAATTTCAACTCGAGAAGAGCCGGACGCCCTCTCTAAGGCACCTCCAGAGCCGAGCGCCCATCTTGATACGGCTACTATGCCAGCCGCCCTCTTGGAAGCGTTTTTAGAGCCAGCCGCCCTCTTCGAACCAGACGCCCTACTCCGGCCGCCGGCTCGGGTCTGATCTCATTCCCGGCCGCCGGCTCGGGTCTGATCTCATTCCCGGCCGCCGGCTCGGGTCTGATCTCATTCCCGGCCGCCGGCTCAGGACTGATATCATTCCCGGCCGCCGGCTCGGGTACGTCCTCATTCCCGGCAGCCGTTTCGGGTTCCCATTGAGGAACATTATCAAAACCGTACGATCCTTGAGCATTGCTAGGACCAGCCTCCCACTGCGGAACACCTTCGGGACCGTACGCTGCTCGTGGAATGGCATTTTCTCCAGCTGCCAGCAGATCTTCCACAAGTACCATATCCTGATCAGCGGACATAAAATCGAACTCAAACTGATTATTCACTATGGCATCAAGGTTGAGTTCAAAAGGAGAACCTCCTTCACCAGCCATTACTAAAGAAAAAATTATCAAAGGAGAGACTTGAAGAAAGAACTTGAGAAGAGAAGTGAAGTGTGAAAAAACGAATGAATCCACTTCTTTGATATAGCAAACATGGCACAAACTTCCATGATGAACAATGCTCTGACAAGACATCAAAGAGAAGCGGATGAACGGACGAACGGAAAAACTCATTGCCTTCCCGTTTCAGTCAATCCCGATCAAACTCTCAGCTCGACGCTCCTTGCTCCAAACCACGGAAGCAAAGAGCTGGGGGGCTAACTGTTGGGGTCAAAATCCCCTCCTCGAAGATTGACGGAACGAGAAGTCAAGGTCGTGATCAAATGGAACTTATCCCGAACATGGAACGGACAAGCTAAGGCAAACTGCCCACGATCCGTCCAAGACATCAACCGGCGGCTGGGACAAGGCCAGCCGCCGGGTCTTCTTACACCCACGGCCGGCGGCTGGGATAAGGCCAGCCGCCGGGTCTTCATTGATCCACGACCGGAGGCCGGGATAAGGCCAGCCGCCGGATCGTCTTGGTCCATCAACCGGCGTCCGGGACAAGTGCCAGCCGCCGGATCTTCACACGACCATGACCGGCGTCCGGGACAAGTGCCAGCCGCCGGATCATCACACGTCCGTGACCGGCGGCCGGGACAAGTGCCAGCCGCCGGATCATCACACGTCCGTGACCGGCGGCCGGGACAAGTGCCAGCCGCCGGATCTTCACACGACCATGACCGGCGTCCGGGACAAGTGCCAGCCGCCGGATCATCACACGTCCATGACCAGCGGCCGGGACAAGTGCCAGCCGCCGGATCCTTATGCGTCCATGGCCGGCGGCTGGGATGATTGCCAGCCGCCGGGTCCGCTCGATCCAAGGCCGGCGGCTGGGATAAGGCCAGCCGCCGGATCTTCATCACATACCAACCGGCAGCTGGGATAAGGCCGGCCGCCGGATCATCATCACATGCACACGATCGTTTCTCAAGACAAGACTCATTACCCGAACATCGTCCAGTCGACCGACCATCATGCCCGGACCGACCCGAGGATCATCCTTTGCATGTTCTGACTCCAAAGACGTCCGTAAACATTCCCCGAAGGACCGTGACGAACGTCCAGCCGTCCGTGGACCAGTCGCCGAGCACACGAGCTAGAGGAACCGGCGGCTGGCCATCAACACCGAAACCGGCGGCTGGAAGTTCAAACAAAAAACGGGCGGTTCAAATCTCAGAAGTCGTAAAACGCTCGGGACACTATTCACACGGGAAAAACCGTTAAAAACACTATTCATCCCGAGACAAGGTTAACCGAAAGATCGAATTGAGCTTAAACCGAGATTCGGATTACTATTCATCGGGTTACTATTCACGGATCACTATTCATCGGCGGCCGGATTTGGGTCAGAACGCGCAGATGGATCACGGAAGACTCTCGGGCCGGAAATCGGGCCCAAAAAGCTTAAGTCGGCGGCTGGGAAGGAAGGACAAAGTCCCACATCGGAAATCTGAAGTCTTAGCCTCCTAGATTGCATGTATATATATATGTACGCTCATGTAAGGTTTAAGGCCATCCCAGATCCGAGTATTAGGAGTTTTAGCAATTTAAGACTATTCAGCTTTTGCTAATTTCCCTTGTACTTTCGGAAAATATCAATAAAATCTCCCTTTTCCTCTTTTTTGCATTTTCGGTCCTTTAGTTCTTTATAAATAGAATTTTCGAGCCCCCATTAAATATAAGTTTTGACAGTGTGAGTTTCGGCTCTCACACTTTGGAATAACTCTCCTTTCTTTCAAGGCGTGCCCATAAGTATTGGCAATCAATTTTCGCATCATATTCGACCCGGGATGTCCCAGCCGGTCGTGCCATAGGATGAACCAATCCGTAAACTCTTTGTTTACGGTGGCATTGGCCTCAATCATATTGACCTTAGTGTTACAGCAGGTATAGTCTCGAGGACTTTCTTTTGGCCTTGGGCGATTTTAATTATCTGAAGAAATTCTCTGTTTCCTCCGCCCATTGTTTCCACATGAAGACATTCAAACGAATGTCCTTAAAACTCAACAAGTTACGATTTGAGCTAGGTGACAACAATGCATCTGAGATTTCTAGATGCGTGCCTTTAGGCATTAAAACATCGGCCTGGCCGTAGCCTTCTATTAGGCCAGCCAGTCCTGCTATAGTACTTATGTTTGCCTTATGAATTATGTCTTAAAAGCCATAAATTATTCATTAAAAACAAAAGAAAATGAATCCAAAGACATAAAATCCAAGCAAATCAAAACGAACATAAAAGCAACAAAACAATCAAAAGCTAAATTATTTTAAACAATCAGAAGTCTCAAATTCCATTTGATCATCCTTTTTATGATCAAAGTCGCCCTCGTATGCTCATGCTGGACCATGTGGGCCTCAGGATTCTTCCCTTTAAGGCTCTCTTGATAGCATTCTACAAGATGCTTAGGAGTCCTGCAAGTCTTGGCCCAATGATTATCCATCCCACAACGATGGCAAACGGATTTGGTCGAGTCGGACTGATGTCCGGATTGGTATCCGCGGCCATTTCCACGGCCACGGTCACGGCCGCGGTTAGGTTCCTCTCGGTATCCGCGGTCGTTAAGGCCTTTGCCTCGACCATAGGGGTGGTAATTGTTGCAACCACGCCCTTTTCCCTTTCCACCACGTCCATGGCGGTAATTCCTTTGATCTCTATGGACGTGATTTGCCTCGTTTTCTTTCTTTGTCTCAGCAGCCAAATTGGCTTCAGGAAGTGGGGCTGTTCCAGTTGGTCTCATCTCGCTGTTGGCCAGGACAATTTTGTTGTTCTGTTCCGCAAGCAACAGACAAGCGATCAGATCTGAGCAAGTCGCGAAGCCTCTCTCGCGGTATTGTTCTTGTAACAACACATTACTCGAATGGAAGGTGGAGAAGGTCTTTTCCAACATATCCTTCTCCGTTACGGTTTCACCACATAGTTTCAACTTTGAAACTATCTTGAACAAGGATGAGTTGTACTCATCTACGGACTTAAAGTCCATGAACCGTAAGTTCAGCCAGTCAAACTTGGCTTTAGGTAACACGACCATCCTTTGATGGTCATACCTCTTTTTCAGTTCCTTCCATAGCTCTAACGGATTTTCAATCGTTAGGTACTGATCCTTGAGACTTTCAGTTAGGGCATTTTCAACAAAATCCGGACCTTAGGAATATGGCCGGTTTTGGTTCATCCGATTTTAAGTTTTCAAGCAAACAAGCAATTTTTGCAATCAATCAATTTAACAATATGGCCGATTTTAATTAATGCATCATGCAATTATCCAATTCGATTTTATCAATTTCCTTTATGCAAAAATTAATCCTAAAACAATTATTTAAAGGATAATCATGCAAAAAGGAAAAAGTATATTTTTAAAACTTTCCTTTTTACCAAAAAGGAAGGAATTAAGATTTTATTATTTGGATTAGGATCTATCAATCACGATTTCTTCTTTTTCTATGGGTCCGATTTTAACAATTAAGCAATCAACCATGTTCGATTTTCATGATCTAACAACCCTAACACACAAGTAAACAATCGATTTCAAGATTGAAATAAACCTAGCATGTTTTCTATGGCCGATTTTAAACATTAATCAAACAAGCAATTTATGATTCGATTTTAATCATGCGAATAAGTTCAACAATCGGTTTCAATAAAAACAATCCATGCGGTTTTAAGCAAGCAATCAAGCAATCCGATTTTAAGGGTTTCATATGTGTTTAGTCCGATTTCGATTTGGTGTTTAAGCAAGATCAAACAAGGTTTAAACAAGCAACCGATTTTTAAGTCTTGATATAGCTTATGTCCAAATTCGGTTTCAAGGTTTTAACAAGATCAATCAATTTATGAGAGTAACCGATTTTTAAGGTTTAGGTTTTATTAAGTCCAATTCGATTTTGTTCTTGTTCTTAGATTAGGGATTTACCTTGATCTTCTTTTGGGGTTGAATTGGAATGGACCGGGAGCTAATAGACCTCGGTAAACACAAACTGGAATCGGATCTCCTTTGTTGAAGAAGGCGGCCGGCGGCTATCACCAAGAGGCGGCGGATGGCGGCGGTAAAGGGGAAACGGCGGCGGTCGGACCTTAGGGTTTGATCGGCGGCGGCTAGCTTAGGGTTTGAGAGCTTCGTGCTCATGTTTCTCAGCTGGTTAAAATCTTGTACCAAGTCTCATCTTTTGTAAGAGATACAAATAACCCTGAACTTTTAGAATTTTGCTCATGAAAACATGGCTTTTACATTAGTAAACAATAGTATTTAATACCAAAACAAGTCCGTTACATTAGATCAATATTATTATGAATGATTAATTTTCATAAAAGAACAAACATCACATACAAATGTTATTGTTGTTTACTACGACGCAATATACTATATTGCACTTAATGGATTAGATCTTAAACTACGCCATGAGATAAATCAAGGTGAACTATTCATATAACTCTTGTCATGTAATAAAGATAAGTGGAAGGGGATAGATAATCTCTTCCAAGTTCACGACACGTATATAAGCAAATCAATTAATCTATGTCGATGCATGACTATTATGAAATTATATCTAGAGTATATTAGTAAAATTATCAAGGCGTCTCTCCATTAAGAAGAATAAAGGAGTCAAAGATTAACAAAAGTCAATTGACTATTACCGCAGACAAAATCAATGAATACGAAGCAACTAATCTAACGAATACGAAATTAACGAAAATTAAAGTAACAAAGCATGAGCCGAGGAGAATAATCACGTCTTGCAACATAAACAATTCGCACATCTCGATACGAAACTTATAACCGATAAATCATGACATGGTAATTTGATAATAGCCGATCTACATAAAACACGAGGTACTTATCTCGATCGGAAAGCCAAGTCGGATGCTAGAGAACGAGGCGAACAATGTTTGCAAAACAGAGATGGTGATTTGATCGGAATTCGCGTTTAGGGTTTCGTGCTCAGACGGCTAGGGTTTCGTGCTGATAACGTGTTATGAACTGAATGTTCTGCATAATATTATGAGGACCAAAAGTCTCTTTATATAGTGGTTACACCAGGTAGAGAAAAGGTAATTATCCTTTTACTACTCATAACAAGAAAAGGAAATATACCATTAACCTAATCCTGGTCCAACAAGGAACACTTAAGATAATGGGCCGGTTACGGCACAACCTCTAAGGGCCGGTTTAAGTGTCCATCCACGAATGGTTTTTAACAAAAATAAACTAGTTACAGAGAACTAAAAGAGACTATCTAATGCCAAAATGTTGTCTTCGGTGAAAAAGTCAGTTCACTTGGTTGGAGAGAGAGGGAACTCGTCGTCAAAAGAAGACACAGCTTGCACATAAGGAGAGAATCTGAGAATATCCCCAGCCTCATAAACTTTAGCCTCCATATCCAACAATATTCCGGTAACTTTGGCCTTATGAACTGGCTCTTGCTTCTCCACAAATGGGTAAAATAAATAAATCACAAAAGAGACTTATCACAAAACCAGTGGCAATTTTATATAAAAAAAAAGAGAGAGAAGAAACTGTTACCTTGGTCGGATCAGAGAAGTGAGGACATGATACCTTCAAGGTTACAAAGGTGATGACAGCAAATGGTATGATTCAATGTGACTCTAAAGAAGTGTAAGGACAGGAACCAAGCCCCTCTAAATTGGTTCCTGGTGATCAGGTATTAAGCTGTAAAAACCCTGAGTTTTTTATATTATTCGAATTGTTTTAATTAAACAATTATTTTATTATTTTGGTTTCATGTCAAGTCCACCCTAATGCTCTCAAGAATCCAAGAAAACGGTTCAGACGCTGCCAATCAGCAAATGGTTACACCTTCTTCTAAAATAAATATTAATGTGGGTGATCAAACTTCGGTGACTAAGAAGCCATGCTTGAAACCGGTTAAGTTGGAGAAGAACTTGTGTTAGAAGTTGGGGTATTACCAGATGCAGTTGAAGCTTTAGAAGATGGAGTTTTTTATTTTCTTATCTATGTATCGTTTTAAAAAAATTTCCTGCAGTTTGCTTCCTTTGAACTATTAAGGAGCTATTTCTTTTTTTTTTTTCTTATTTCTTTGATAATTTCGTAATTTTTATTGAATTCCGTTAATAAATTTGAAGTTTTATTTGTTTGACCTTCCAAATAATAGCGTGTGTACCTAATCAAAATATATCCATTCTTAACTAATCTTTTGCTCTTTTAAAAAACAGTCTTATACTAATTTGGAAGTTAGCATTTGTTTCTTATGCGTGAGAGGAAGCAGAGACGCAGAAACAACTCATAATTCTTCTAATCCAATCCAAACTAAGGACTTGAGCACAAGAAAAGAAAAAAGGCAATACCTCATGTATCCGATCCAAGCTTCGGATGTTATCAAGTGTATCCAAAGAAGGTGAAAGGCCTCCATGCAAACAGAAAACCTGTAATTGATAAAAAACTGATGAAGTCAAAGCGTAGTTGAATAACATGTCTCAAACCCCAACTGGAAAGAAGAGCTAAAACCTTCTCTCTATTAGGGCAGTAGGGGGAAGATAATCGAAAAGGTCTGTAAAATATTTCCACACATTTGCATTCATGTACTTCCTCAAGCATTCATCATAAAAACCATAGCTGAAACCATAGCTAATAATTTTTTGATTAGTGAAAGGTAAACCAGTAAAGTATGAGAGAAGTAACAAGTCATCAAAAGCTTACACTTGGGTAATCTGCCGACTCTCGTGATTACCTTGCAAGATTGTTATTCTATCCCTGTATCGCACTTTCAGTGCCACCAATAGAGAAACTGTTTCTACTGAATAGTAGCCACTGTTAGCAACAAAAAAAGAAGTAAGACAATGAGAAACCAGAAGAAATTCACTAGCATATTGGGATATGCTAGAAACCATAAACCATAAACAATGTCAAATGAAGTAAATGAATAGCCCATAGAAACTGTAACCTGTTCTTCCAATCCATCTAGCTAAATGAGGAAAGAAACCCCATAAACCATGAAATGTGTCCAACTGAAGATAACTAACATATTGGGAAATACGGCACCTACAATTCCAACTGACATAGATACTCAATCCAAAAACAGAACCCACAAGTAGCTCACTTTAGACATTAGAAAAGTTGCTAACTTTCCAAGAATCACCGTTGAATGAAATCATCCAAAAACGTAGATCTTACAGTTAAACAGTGTTGGGGTCAAAATTCCCTCCTCGGAGATCGATGGACTAAAGGAAAGAACACACAACTCGGGGCCAGCCGCCCATCTCATGCCTATCAAAACAAGGCGTCTAGCTTGGTCTGGAAAGCCAGCCGCCCATCTCGTGTCCATCCAGATATGGCATCTGGCTTGGTCTGGAAAGCCAGCCGCCCATCTCAAGTCCATCAAGACACGGCGTCTGGCTTGGTCTGGAAAGGCCAGCCGCCCATCTCATGCCTATCAAAACAAGGCGTCTAGCTTGGTCTGGAAAGCCAGCCGCCCATCTCGTGTCCATCCAGACATGGCATCTGGCTTGGTCTGGAAAGCCAGCCGCCCATCTCAAGTCCATCAAGACACGGCGTCTGGCTTGGTCTGGAAAGGCAGCCGCCCATCTCGTGTCCATCCAGACATGGCGTCTGGCTTGGTATGGAATGCCAGCCGCCCATCTCAAGTCCATCCAGACATGGCGTCTGGCTTGATTTGGAAAGCCAGCCGCCCATCTCATGTCCATCGAGGCACGACATCTGGCTCAGTCCGAAGGCGAGCCGCCCATCTCATGTCCATCAAAACACGGCGCCTGGCTCAGCCTGAGAAGCCAGCCGCCCATCATCTTGTCCCGAGGACATGGCGTCTGGCCCTGTCCCGAATAAGCCAACCGCCGATCCTCTCAGCATCAAGACATGGCGTCTGGCTTAAGCAAGAAAGCCAGGCGCCCTCTTCTTTTTCCTTCAACCATGATTCCCAGCTCGGACCGATCCGAGACCAAGCATCCACACGTTCTGATTCCGCACGTTCATGTTCTGATCCTATGCACCAAAGCCAGACGCCCATCACTCTCTGCATTAAGCATGGCGTCTGGAAAGATCAGAACATGAGCCAGCCGTCCATCATCACCCTCACTGGAGCGTGGCGTCTGGCAAGGATCAGCCTAGGCCAGCCGCCAATAGTCAGCCGCCCGTAGCCAGCCGCCCATGCATCTCAACAGAAAGGTGGGCGTCTGGCCTTTGCCATGGAACGGTCGGCTAGGAGTTCAAACGGAAGAAGGGCGGCTCGGTTAGAAAGTTAGGAACACTATTCATGCGGGAAAAAACCGTTAAAACACTATTCATCCCAGGAAAAAGCTAACCGAAAAATCGATTTAAGCTTAATCGAGGTCCGGTCTACTATTCACGGATTATTATTCATCGGTTACTGTTCATCAGGAAAGAAAAGTCGGGCCGGGCCGGATCAGACCATTTGACGAATTGCTGAAGGTTTCGGGCCAGGAATCGGGCCCATAAAACTAGGTCAGCGGCTGGAAGGAAGAGAACTTGTCCCACATCGCCCATAAAGAGTTTTAGCTTCCTAGGTCTCCTATTATAAATATACATGCTTGTACTAGGTTAAGATCATCCCAATCCGAGTATTAGAGCTTTATCATTATAAGACTTTTCAAGCTTTTGCTAATATTCTTGTACTCCGAAAATATTATTCAATAAAATCATCTTTTTACATTTTCGATCCTTGAGTTCTTTTAATATAGAATTTTCGAGCCCCCATAAAATATAAGTTTTGACAGTATGATTTTCGGCTCTCACAGGCGCCGTCTGTGGGGACGAGAAATAATCTTAACTCTAAGAACGAGAGGACGCGAAAAGGAAGATCATGGCCGAAGAAGCAATGGACTGGAGTCCCCTGGATGGCAGCCGCGGCCGGACGATGACTTTCCAAGAAGGAGAAGCCGCCGAAATAGACTATCCACACAACGATCTACTAGTTATCAATCTTCCGATCGGAGGGCACGAAATACCACAAGTCTTAGTCGACACAGGAGGAACGGTGAATGTCATATTCCTTGAAACCCTTCGGAGGATGAATATTGGGACCCAGCATCTCATAACCCATCCAAAACCGTTGACTGGTTTCTCCGGAAAGACGACAATGACAATAGGGACGATTCAATTCCCCGTAGGAGCAAAAAAAGTAGTTAAGGACACGAAGTTCTCGGTGCTAGACTGCCTGCGGATCTGCGACGCAATCGTAGGAACGCCGTGGCTAAACGCAATGAAGGCCATCCCGTCGACCTACCACCTCTGCCTGAAGTTCCCGACCCCAACCAGAGTCGAGACGATCTGGGGACGACAAAGAGACTCTCGAACTTGTTTCTTGACCGATCACAGGCTGAGAAGGCCGGTGACCGATTCCAGCCACCAGATGAAATCCGATATGACGAAGGAGGAACGGCAACTTGCGAAACTCGAGCACAAATTGCAGATCGAAGAAGCCCAGAAGGCGGATAGAGAACCCCTGTGTGGACCAGTAATCTCAGTCAACATAGACGAAACAAACCCGGAGCGATGTACGGAGATTGGAGCAAACTTGGAAGAACCAATCAAGACGGAGTTAATCACCCTGCTAAAAGAAAACGCCGGGTTGTTTGCATGGGCGGCTGAAGACATGCCCGGGATTGACATTGGCATCACAAGCCACGAACTCAACGTGGATCCAACGTTCAAGCCGGTGAAGCTGAAAAGACGAAAACTCGGACCGGAGCGCGCCCAAGCAGTAAACGACGAAGTGGAGAGATTTCTTAAAGTCGGATCCATCATCAAAGTGAAATACCCAGACTGGCTGGCCAATCCAGTGGTAGTAAAGAAGAAGAACGGGAAATGGCGAGTCTGCGTGGACTTCACGGACCTGAACAAGGCATGCCTAAAAGACAGCTTCCCGCTACCGCACATCAATCGGCTGGTCGAGGCAACGGCCGGGAACAAGCTGGTATCGTTCATGGACGCTTTCTCTGGGTAAAACCAGATCATGATGAACCCCGACGATCGAGACCAGACCGCATTCATCACAGATCGCAGGATATATTTCTATAAGGTGATGCCATTCGAGTTAAAGAACGCCGGCGCAACATACCAAAGGCTCGTCAACAAAATGTTCGCTGAGCAACTCAGAAGAACAATGGAAGTCTACATCGACGATATGCTGGTCGAGTCTTTGGAGGAAAAAAATCACGTGAAACATTTGCGGGAATGCTCTGAGCAACTTAACCGGCATAACATGAAGTTAAACCCGGCGAAGTGCAGATTCGGAGTGGCATCCGGGCGAATTCCTCGGATACCTGGTGACTCATCGAGGGATAGAAGCAAACCCGAAGCAAATTAATGCCCTGATGGAGATGGTCTCACCAAAAACGAAAAGAGAGATCCAAAGACTGACCAGGCGGGTCGCGACGCTGAACCGATTCATCTCGAGATCAACATACAAATGTTTGCCTTTCTACGACACACTCAGAGGAAACAAGAAGTTTGAGTGGACAGAAAAGTGCGAACAGGCGTTCCAAGAGCTAAAGAAGTACCTTGCAAGCCCGACCATACTTTCGAAGCCGATCGAAGGAGAGCCACTATTCCTATACGGCGGTGTTGCCAACGGCTGTAAGCGGAGTGCTGATCAGAGAAGATCGTGACGAACAAAAGCTGATCTTCTACGTGAGTCAGACCTTGGCAGATGCAGAGACTCGATACCCGCTGATGGAAAAAGCGGCCTTAGCAGTGGTGATGTCCGCCCGAAAGTTGCGACCTTATTTTCAATCGCACACGATCATTATACTCACAACTTTCCCCCTCAGAACGATCCTGCATAGTCCCAGTCAATCGGGACGGCTAGCAAAATGGGCGGTAGAGTTAAGCGAGTATGATATCGAATACCGGAGCAGAACATGCGCCAAATTTCAAGTTCTAGCAGATTTCTTGATCGAACTACCGACCGCAGGCGTCAACGAGCCAACTCCTGACTCGGTTTGGACTCTTCATGCCGACGGGTCATCATCAAAGCAAGGTTCGGGAGTTGGAGTGCGTTTAACGTCACCTACCGGAGAGATCCCGGAGCAGTCATTCCGATTACTCTTCAACGGCTCCAACAATGAGGCAAAGTACGAAGCCTTGATCGCTGGATTAAGACTCGCCCTCAGACTCAAAATCCAGAACCTCTAGGCGTTTTCCGATTCCCAGCTGGTGGCAAACCAATTCAGCGGAGACTACGAAGCAAGGGACGACCGAATGGAGGCCTACCTCAGGATCGTCCAGGAACTCGCAAAGCGGTTCGAGAAGTTCGAGCTTACAAGGATCCCCCGTGGAGAAAATGCCCCGGCCGATGCATTGGCGGCCCTGGCATCAACGTCTGCCCCAGGAGAAAGACGAGTCATCCCCGTCGAGTTCATAGAACAGCCGAGCATTGACCCGCCGCAAGTCGCCAACCTTATACAACGGCCGGAGGACGAAGACGAGGAAGAACCTCCGGAGGAAGAACTTACAACAGGCCCAAGAGAAGAATATGGTTGCGATCGCGAGTGGATGGCCCTGATACGAGCATACGTCATGGACGGAGAAGTCCTGGCAGAAAAATGGGCCGCGCACAAGCTAAGTGTCCAAGCCGCACGCTTTGTCCTTCTTGACGGAAATGTCTATAAGTGGAGGCTATCCGGACCATTAATGATCTGTGTAGAAGGAGAAGAGGCTAGAAGAATCATGGAGGAAGTCCATAGCGGGTCATGCGGAAATCATTCCGGAGGAAGAGCTCTCGTAATCAAAATCAAGCGGCACGGACACTACTGGCCGACCATGGTAAAAGATTGCGAGAAGTTCTCCCTCAAGTGCGAAAAATGCCAAAAACACGCACCAGTAATCCACCAACCCGCAGAGGTGCTCTCGTCAATCTCCACGCCATACCCATTCATGAGGTGGTCGATGGACATCGTGGGACCAATGCACAACTCGAAGCAGAAGAGGTTCCTGCTCGTCCTGACGGACTACTTCTCGAAGTGGGTCGAAGCAGATTCCTACGGCAGCATCAATGACGCCCATATGAGATCGTTACCGATAACGGCTCTCAATTCATTTCCGCTCGCTTCGAAGGATTTTGCGAGAAGTGGAAGATACGGCTAAGCAAATCAATGCAACGTTACCCGCAAGGTAACAGCCAGGCCGAATAGGCCAACAAGACCATCGTTGACGGATTCAAGAATCGCCTTGGAGAAAAGAAAAGACGATGGGCGGACGAGCTCGAAGGAGTCCTATGGTCTCACCGAACAACTCTAAGGCGAGCAACCGGAGAAACACCATTCGCACTGGTCTATGGCGCCAAATGCGTAATCCCGGCAGAAGTAGACTTTCCCGGCGTCAGACGATGACTCCTGCCCGGACAAGAAGGCCTCAACCATCTGATGATGCTAGACGAATTGGACCTGATAAACGAAAGGCGACATCAAGCACTCATCCGAGTCAAGAACTACCAGCAAGCAGCGGCAAAGTACTACAACCCAAAAGTACGAAGCCGCAAATTTAAAGAAGGAGACCTCGTCCTCCGCAAAGTATTCCAAAACACCACGGAGCCGAATGCAGGAAAGCTAGGCGCAAAATGGGAAGGACCGTACAGAATAACGAATGTGGTCCGCCCGGGAGCATACCAGCTGGAAAACAAAGAAAGAAAGCCAGTGCCAAGGACATGGAACGCAATGCACCTAAAGAAGTACTATCACTAGATAACAAGAGTCATTGTAAAATAGAACTACTAATTGGCTTGATCCCTATATTCGGGGTACGTAGGTCTGTCGAGTTCAGCTACTTTCCTTTTTAAAATTTTAAGGGGGGGAGTGGGTCCGTATACTCATATACTCCCACAAAATTTCGAAACATTGCCTATTGGCATACATAAAAAATGCCTCTCGGCATACTTATCACCATCTGTTGCTGATCACAACAAGACGACTTATTAACCATGGTTCTTTCAACATCCCGAAGCGGATAAAAATAGTGCGCTATACAAAATTGTCCGGACTAATATCATAAAGGCGTAACCTGATCGGGAATGCGGGAAGCGTCAGGACGATATTCTATTTTAGCTTATCTTCAGGAGCATTTCGTAGATTAGGATATTACGGGACGTAAACCGCGAAGTAAGCTCGCCAAACCCAGTAAACGCCAACATGGAAAGCTGGTCTTAAACATCTCATCACGAAGTACCAAACCGGCCCTGGTATGAGATCGTAAACTTGTTCAAAAACTAGCAACCAAACCAAACTCTAAACCCAGCAACAAAACTCGCTGGTCTAATAACACGAAAGGGTTACTTCCCGAGTATTTTGATCTGGGTGCCTGGCATAGCACCCTAATCAACCTAACTTAAAACAAAACGAGCCAAGCCTACACCACAACAAGGGCTAGCCGCCCATCCTCCTTAGGAAAATGGGCCTGCCGTCGTTCGCTTCGCAACAAAGGCTAGCCGCCCATCCTCCTTAGAGAAATGGGCCAGCCGCCCTTCGCTGCACGATAAGGGCCAGCCGCTCATCCTCCATAGAGATGGGCCTGGCGCCCTCTTTTCCTCTATCAGAACACGGCGCCTGGCTCAAAACCGAGAAAAAACCAGACACACTCAATCAAGGCGCAGCGTCTGGCTCGAAACCGAGCAAAAGCTAGATGCCCTCTATCGGAACATGGCGCCTGGCTCATGCTAAGGAAGCCAACCGCCTCTCGATACCTCTCGAGAACACGACAAACTGCAATAAAACATTTGAGATCCCTCGGGTTAAAAAGCAAAGCTGTCACACGACCGAAAGATAGTTTAAAATATCCTCTTATTAAAATCTCGAAACAAAATCAGCCCAAACCAGGAATCTGGCCGGGTATAACAGAAATCCAGGAACAAAAGCCCAAACGAAAACTAATAGAAAACTCGAAAAAAACTGGGCAAAAGCAAAAAGTAGAAACTACAAAATCAAGAATCTGGACCAGACGCCTCTACAATGGCAATGTCCGAAATCCCAGAAACTGTTTCGTTGGATCCGGCCAGATCAACTACCCCGAGTGAAGTAGCTTCCTCCTCAATCGAACCGGCCTCAAATGCCGGGACATTATCACCTCCAGAAAGCGGAACCAACTGAGAGACAATCTTCCCTTGAACCTGAGCAATCACCTCGTCAAACCGACCTTCGGCCCCATCTAAACCATCTTTCCACTCGAACAGTTTCGCCTTCTCCTCATCCAGGTTGGGAGGCTCAACTCCCTGAAGCAACGCAATGAGCTCGAGGTTACTTGTTATCTGAGCCAGGTCCACTTCCTGGGTCCTTGCTTCAGACAGAGATCCAAGAGTCTCCTTCAGCTCGCCCAGGAAAGCGCAGAACTTGGTAACAGAAGCTTTGCGGCCATCTGCGTAGGCCCGCTGCACCTTTGAACTACGCGAGGCCTTCGCGCCGGCGAGCTGATCCCTCAAGATCTTCAAATCCTTGGTCTGACACAGATCCTTGGCCTCAAGGAGAATATTTGAACACACCGCCTCGTCCCTCTCCGCACGCAGCAAAGCAAGCTGCTTCTCAAGGTCATTGAGTTTTCTCCTTACTGATCGAGTATCCTCCCGAGCCTCCTCGGCACGCTTGCGAATTCCGCGGACAGCAGCGTCATACGAGCTGACGCACTTGTTCACGGAAGACATAAACTGCGAAAAATAGAAGGGATTAGCGATATAAAAAAAAATTCAGAAAAGGAAAGAGCGAGAAGGAACAAACCTTCATCCCACTCAAGGCCATGTCCTCATACTTCTCGGGTTCCTCCAGACCATCACAAGGAGGAAACTTGAAACTAGCATCTGTGATCACCGAAAAACTCCTAGCGGATTGACAACGATTCTTACAAACCGCCTCAGGAAAAGCAAGTCCGGGTGAGGAATTTGCCCAAGGAACTTCAGAGGAAGGAGTTTTCGTACCAACATCCGCGGAGCAACTCGCCCGTTTTTGGCGCAGCAAGCCGTCCGCCCCGGTCAGACCATAGACGGTTCCACCAGCCGCCGTCTGGCCTTTGGGCGAAAGCTTGGCGACGCTCCGCGCCAAGATAGCCTCTTTCTTCATTGGGGGTAACCATGACGGTTGAAAGGGCTAGCTTATTGGCTGGCCATTCTGACGAGGGAATAACCATACCACCATCGGCCGGTTTCGGTTCTGATGAGCGAGCCGCCAACTTATCCTCGGGACTCTTTCCCAGTTTGCTCGTCTCCTTAGTTTCCTTCCCACGTTTCTCCATTTGTTTCCCCTCACGAAGCGATAACCTAACCATGGTAACAGACTCAAGAGAAAATAAGAAAGAAAAATCGATCTCCAGAAAAATTGTGAGGAAGAAGGAACAGAAGGGGGTGGGCATATATACGGCCGGATGATCCCGATCCTAACATGACAAGGAGTTCGAATTTTTCCAAATCCGGGCCAGCCGCCCACGAATCTCGGATACAAAAAAGAAAGTTTCCTTTAAACCAACTCCGGTTCAAAAAAAAAAAATCCTTATCAGACATGGATACCTCTTAGTCCATCAATCCCGACAAACATTTCATTAAATGCTCATCGCTTCTTAAACACACAAGCTACGAGCTGGGGGGCTAACTGTTGGGGTCAAAATCCCCTCCTCGGGGATCGATGGACTAAAGGAAAGAACACACAACTCGGGGCCAGCCGCCCATCTCATGCCTATCAAAACACGGCGTCTGGCTTGGTCTGGAAAGCCAGCAGCCCATCTCGTGTTTATCCAGACATGGCATCTGGCTTGGTCTGGAAAGCCAGCCGCCCATCTCAAGTCCATCCAGACATGGCGTCTGGCTTGATCTGGAAAGCCAGCCGCCCATCTCGTGTCCATCGAGGCACGGCGTCTGGCTCAGTCCGAAGGCCAGCCGCCCATCTCATGTCCATCAAAACACGGCGCCTGGCTCAGCCTGAGTAGCCAGCCGCCCATCATCTTGTCCCGAGGACATGGCGTCTGGCCTTGTCCCGAATAAGCCAACCGGCGATCCTCTCAGCATCAAGACATGGTGTCTGGCTTAAGCAAGAAAGCCAGCCGCCCTCTTCTTTTTCCTTCAAGCATGATTCCCAGCTCGGACCGATCCGAGACCAAGCATCCACACGTTCTGATCCCGCACGTTCATGTTCTGATCCTATGCACCAAAGCCAGACGCCCATCACTCTCTGCATTAAGCATGGCGTCTGGAGAGATCAGAACATGAGCCAGCCGCCCATCATCACCCTCACTGGAGCGTGGAGTCTGGCAAGGACCAGCCTAGGCCAGCCGCCAATAGTCAGCCGCCCGTAGCCAGCCGCCCATCATCTTGTCCCGAGGACATGGTGTCTGGCCCTGTCCCGAATAAGCCAACCGCCGATCCACTCAGCATCAAGACATGGCGTCTGGCTTAAGCAAGAAAGCTAGTCGCCCTCTTCTTTTTCCTTCAAGCATGATTCCCAGCTCGGACCGATCCGAGACCAAGCATCCACACGTTCTGATCCCGCACGTTCATGTTCTGATCCTATGCACCAAAGCCAGACGCCCATCACTCTCTGCATCAAGCATGGCGTCTGGAGAGATCAGAACATGAGCCAGCCACCCATCATCACCCTCACTGGAGCGTGGCGTCTGGCAAGGACCAGCCTAGGCCAGCCGCCAATAGTCAGCCGCCCGTAGCCAGCCGCCCATGCATCTCTATAAAAAGGTGGGCGTCTGGCCTTTGCCAAGGAACGGTCAGCTAGGAGTTCAAAACAGAAGAAGGGCGGCTCGTTTAGAAAGTTCAGAACACTATTCACACGGGAAAAAACAGTTAAAATACTATTCATCCCACGAAAAAGCTAACCGAAAAATCGATTTAAGCTTAATCGAGGTCCGGTTTACTATTCACGAATTATTATTCATCGGTTACTGTTCATCAGGAAATAACAGTCGGGCCGGGTCGGGATCAGACCATTTGACGGATTGCTGAAGGTTTCGGGCCAGGAATCGGGCCCATAAAACTAGGTCGGCGGCTGGAAGGAAGAGAACTTGTCCCACATCGCCCAGAATGAGTTTTAGCTTCCTAGGTCTCCTAGTATAAATATACATGCTTGTACTAGGTTAAGATCATCCCAATCCGAGTGTTAGAGCTTTAGAATTATAAGACTTTTCAAGCTTTTGCTAATATTCTTATACTCCGAAAATATTATTCAATAAAATCATCTTTTTACATTTTTTGGTCCTTGAGTTCTTTTAAAATAGAATTTTCGAGCCCCCATAAAATATAAGTTTTGACAGTGTGAGTTTCGGCTCTCACAAACAGAATCAGAAAAGTAACAGAGAAATCGAAAGCCCTAAACCTCCTTTAACAACGAATGATGGAGAAACAGACAGACCTACATAGTCTCCCATGAAGAGCTCAATGAAGTCGTAGAAATGGCCGTGAATTGCAGAGCGTCATCACATCCGCCTCCAATAATGGTTTACACTCCATCAGCTGCTCGATCTGACGGTCTAGATGTCCGTTCGACCGCATCTCCTCCACAAAATTGAAAGACCACCGATTCCTTCAGTCTATACAACGGACGGCGGAAATCCTGGCGATGGTCTGGATTTTTCTGTTTCCACTCTCGCTCTCTCTCTCCTCTGGCTGAGAAAATGGATTTTTTTGGATTTTTAGACTAAGAAGAAATAAAAGAGGAACACTAACGAGACAGAAAAATACAGGTGTTCTAACCCGGTTAAGTTTGGTTTAGTTTTTATTTTATTTTGAGATCATATACTTCTTTTCTGTGTTCAAAAACGCGGCCGCCTAGAATCCGCGTATATGCGTTGAGGCGATTAATTTCCGCGTTGGACCGCCTAAAAGCCGCGTTGGCCGCCTAGAAACCGCGTTGAGCCGCCTAATTTCCGAGTAGGCTCAATTTTTTTTTGACATTTCAACAAAAAAAAAAGTTATTACCTTACTAAAGTCCAATTTGATTTTGTTTAGGTTTTAAAGTTTTGTTAGTTTAGAGATTGTATTATAATCTTATTTTAAACATTTCATGTTTGATCTTATATGGTTTATTTATAAATCTTATATAAAAGTAATTGTACAACATTTTAAATTTGTTTTTTATACATAAATATGTTAAATATGTTATAAATACATTAAATTGTATTAAAAACTAGTCCCCAAGTACTCCCAGATTAATCCCTGATTTTTTGTTAACTCGCTAGGCTCAGGTCGGCCGCCCCACTAGCGAGTTAGGAGGACAAACCGAATAGGAATTGGATTTGGATTTGAGACACGTGGTAGGTGGTTGGATCCGAGTTGTTCAAGTTTGAATTTGTAAGGAGTTAGTATTATCATCGTTGCATTTTGATCAGTCAAATGTCAAAACATCTAATGGGCTTTTTGTTCTTTTATTTTCTGTGATTATAAAGCCCATATTGTATCCATAATTTGGTTTTGATCGAAATAAATTGGTGAGAAAAGATTTAGAGTTATAGTATTACCTTATTACGAAATATAAGATACAAACGTTTATTTGCTGCAATGTGCAATGTGTTTAAAAATTTTCATATTATACTTGATTACAAGAAAACTAAGTTTTTAAGTTGTTTGAGATTCATAGGTTTGATTTTAAGTTTGGAAAGAATGATATCACTTCAGTTCAAAAAAAAAAGAAAAAATGATATCACTTGCTACGTACAACCACGAGTAAATCAAATTAGTAAAAGATAAGAAACCATAATATTAATATGTATGAGGGGTGTCAAAATGGGTCGAGACCCATTGGATGACCCAACCCAAGTTGACCCATTAACCCAAATGAACTGTTTATTTTTGATATAATGGATTAATGGGTTAACAAGTAAATGGGTTAACAACTTAATGGGTTAACAAGTTAATGGGTTAACAGGTAAATGAGTTAACAACTCAATGAGTTAACAAGTTAAATGGGTTTATTGGGTTGGATCAACCCATGAGTCTTACTAATTTTTTTTCATTCATATGCTATAATTTGTTTTAATTATAATTAAAAATGTGGTTTCGATTTTTCCCACCAAAAACGCGGAATCGCATTTTCCCACCAGAAAGCACGAAATAGCATTAACCCATGACCCATTCACAGTCAACCCATTTGGGTTATGGGTTGGGTTGACCGATTTGACCCATTTTGACACCCCTATGTGAAACCCCAAAAAGAGGGAAAACATTAGTGCTTTTATAGAATTCCTTTAATAAATTTATTAAAACATGAGGAATGGCACTCGATGTTTTTGTGCTCCTTTGTGGAATATCTAGGGATGGTGGGCTCCGATCACAGGCCATTGGTGGCAACTATTGCAGACAAAGTCATCCGAAAACGCTCCACTTTTCGGTTTGATAAATGATGGATTGGTAAAGGGTGGAAATCAACAAGAAGGAACTTAAATTTTGTGGATCGGATTAGTGGATGTAGACATGAGATCTCGGTGTGGCGAAAGGATAATGTACCTTTTGGTAAGGATCGTATTCATGAGCTACAACAAGCGTTGGAGGCTGTTCAGAGTGATGCGAGCAGATCTCAGGAGGAGGTTCTTGATATCACTCGATAGTTAAAAAAAGCTTATAAGGATGAGGAATCATACTGGCAACAAAAAATTCAGAATACGTGGCATATATTAGGTGATCGAAACACGAAATTCTATTATGCACTAACAAAGCAACAACGGGTACAAAATAGGATCATTGGGTTACATGATTCAGGGGGCGAGTGGGTAACTACATATGAAGGGATAGAGGAGGTGGCAGTTAAATATTTTTATGAACTTTTTATATCATCCGCCTCAATTATGGATTTCAATCCCTTGGTGGAGGAACCCTTTCTTCAAGAGATTCCAGTCTCTATTACGGATAGTATGAATGTTGAGTTAACTAGAGCGACGGAGGAGGAGGTCCGTCAAGCTCTTTTTATGATGTACCTAGAGAAAGCACCGGGCCCGGATGGAATGACTGCTTTATTTTTTCAACATGCTTGACCCCTTAGAAAACAGGATTATAACGCCCCATCTGCCCCTACCGGTGAGTCAACCATCCCTCTCTCGGGCTCGTGGACCCCACCCCTGTTCGACTGGCAGTGCGTTATCTTTGGAAGGCTCGAAAGTCATGATATACTGACCCTGCAATCACCACATGATTGTTTCCTAACTCACACGGTACCGCGAATGACTTCCCGGTAGGTCACCCATCTTTCCACTGCTCCAGCTCAAGCACGGTTAACTCTGGAGTTCTTTCTGGATGGTTAACCGGAAAGGTAAGTGCACTTTGGTGACATAGGTAGCCAAATCAATTCTTTTAACCTCTCCCACATATGTTTCCATATATAACAGAAATTGGGATGTTACAAGGATATTGTTGAATTGGTTAATAATTTCTTAAGGACATGATCATTTGATTCACGCCTAAACCAGACAAACATCTGTCTAATTCCTAAGACGAGTCGACTGAGTCAGATGTCTGAGCTGCGACCAATTAGCCTTTGTAATGTGGGTTACAAAATTATCTCAAAGGTGCTCTGTTAATGACTGAAGCGGTTATTCCGGGGAATTGTGTCTGAGACACAATCGGCCTTTGTGGTGGGGCATTTAATTTCGGATAATATTTTACTAGCACAAGAAATGTTTCATGGATTGCGAACAAACTCTTCTTGTAAGGACAAGTTTATGGCAGACAGATTTGAGTAAGGCTTATGACAGGGTGGAATGGTCTATCATAGAGAAGCTCCTTCTTAAAATGGGTTTCTCCTTCGTCTGGGTCTCCAGGATTATGTATTGCATTACCTCTGTTTAGTATAAGGTTCCTCACTGAGGTTTGCGTCAAGGAGATCCTTTATCACCATATCTTTATATTTTATGCACAGAAGCTTTAATTGCAAACATTCGGAAGGCGGAATATGACAAGTTGATCACATGGTTGAAAGTTGTTAAAGCAAGTCCACCGATATCACATTCACTTCTTGCGGATGATAGTCTTTTCTTCTGTAGAGCGACAAAGGAAGAATTCCAGGTTTTTCTGCGAATTCTGAAGGAATATGAGCAAATTTTTGGTCAGCAAATAAATCCTCCTTAGAATTCGTGCATAAGGTGGATCATTGGTTAAGGCAGAGTTGAAGGGAATGTCCTGAAATCATACTTGTATTTACTCTAGTAGAGTCGTGATGTCGAGATAAGACAATCATATGATATTGGACGGTTATAATGTTTTGCTAGAAGCCGCTTATAACTTATCAGTTATGAACTCATTACCATTATCATATGATCTTATAGGGTCACACACCTAAGCAAACTGGATAATATAAATTGGGTTTGATCATTAGAGTAATGATCATGATCAATGTATATAAGATATACATTGATATCGCGTTTCTGTGAGGGTGTCGATCGACACTCATATTGGTGTCGATCGGCACCACATCGGGCCAAAAACGTGTTTTTGGCCCAAAGACTTAATTAACTCGGATTCGGTCCATTGGTTGATTAGGTCATTCTCTTAGGTCGTTATATATGTGTTATAGCACGACTTCTAGAGTAACAGAAGTTCCTAGCCGTCACAGAAACGCAGAGAGAATCCCAAGGCGAATCGTTCGCAAAGGCACTAGCATCCCTGTCGTCCAGTTTCTATGCGTGTGGACTTCTGCAGAGGCGCAGCACTTGAGGTGCTTCCTGATCTCGATTACCTAAACATCTTCCGCTGCTTTATCTCCAGGTATATTCGAAATCTGATATAGATTCAATTGACACATGATCCGTGGCTTAG
The DNA here is from genome assembly GCA_010577795.1 of Isatis tinctoria. Classification (NCBI taxonomy): domain Eukaryota; kingdom Viridiplantae; phylum Streptophyta; class Magnoliopsida; order Brassicales; family Brassicaceae; genus Isatis; species Isatis tinctoria. The sequence continues at coordinate 16,505,630 of CM021245.1, read as the reverse complement.
AATTTGTCGTTAGGGCTGTTTTAATATGATTAAAACCTGTACAAATTCCTTCAGTGGTATCAGAGTTTGGTGTTTCTATTGAATCTGGAGCATGTTAATGAATTAGTTGAATTCAAATCGATATATATGATATATAGGATTGCATGCTAGAGTTTAAAATCGTTTTTGCTCTTGAAATCGTTCAATCTAGGGTTCGTGCGAAACGGGTGTCGATCGACACCAAGTGTGTGTCGATCAACACCGATCGGGTTTTCGCGTGAATTCTTTAGGTCACGATCTTTGATCGTCTTTCCTCAAACCACTGGTGTCGACCGACACAAAAGTTGTGTCGATCGACACCGCTCGGTTCGCGATTGGTTCAATTGGATTGGACCGGGTTATCGCAATCGGTTCAAGCAATAAATCGGTTATCGCCTTTGATCTGGTCCGGTTGGTGTCGACCGACACTAATGTAGTGTCGATCGATACCGGTCGGTTATTGCGATTGGTTCGATCGGTTTAATCGGTTAAATTGTTTATCACGATTGAACCAGATCGAAATCTGTCGGTCAACACAAACCAGTTGTGTCGATCGACACCAGATCAGTGTCGATCGACACTGATCTGGTGTCGATCGACACTAGTTCAGAATCCGCGTTCCTAGCTTGTTTAACTTAAGAAAATCAAAAGTGTAAAAACAAGTTGAAATATCTAGAATATATAAATGATATAAACTAGATTTAAGGTTCCGTTTCTCAAACCTAATATTAAGCATTTGATATCTTCCCAATCTTGTCAACTGTCAAGGCTCGTTTCATTGTGTGATGGGTCTGCCAAAGCAGGGTGTCCGCAATTACACGACTGAGGCAGGTTGTAATCGTTACTGCGTGACTTAAAAGATTGGTTTGCTTAACTGGGCAATCAAAATAGTTTTGGGCTCAGAGATATAGGATTGGATTTGATATAAGATATCAATCCGAGACAAGAATTATATATGATATAATTAGCAAAGGGTTGCTTACCTAAATAGCTAAAGTTTGTGCGATGGGCCAAAGCTCACTCAAATTTTTGTAAAATATGGATCTTGGATCATTATATTCAACTTGAGGAAAATTGTTTTGAATATAATGCGAGTTTTCTTAATTGTTAAGATTTCTCATTTCTTGAACATCGAAACTAAACTCTCATTTTGTGTTTTTCAGCTATGTCTAGTTCCCCTCACAGAAACACATTCTCACTTCGATCCGTCCTTGAGAAGGACAAGCTCAATGGATCGAACTTCCTTTAATGGTATCGAAACTTGAGAATTGTTCTCAAGCAGGAGAAAAAGGAATATGTCCTTGAGAAGGTTCTCCTTGAGAAACCGAAATCCAATGCCGAACACGCTGAAAGGAATGCTTGGGAGAAGCATTCCAATGATGTGGTCGATGTGAGTTGTCTCATGTTGGCTACCATGAACTCGGACTTGCAGAAGCAATACAAGAACGTGGCGTCACCAGTCGAGATGATCACTAGCCTGAAAGGGATGTTTCAGGAGCAGGCACGAACTGAGAGATATCAGACGGTTAAATCTCTCATTGACTGCAAGCTACCAAAGGATGGTCCAGTTAGCCCACACGTCATCAAGATGATGGGTTATATTGATAACCTGGCAAAACTGGATTGTCCCCATAGCCAAGAGTTGGCTACGGACATCATTCTGCAGTCCTTGCCGTCAAGCTTTGATCAGTTTGTTATGAACTATAACATGAACAACATGACAAAGACTTTGACTCAGCTGCATGGCATGCTCAAGACAGCTGAGCCAAACATCAAGAAGGGCACCCCTAATGTACTTTTTGTGCAAGGGGGTAATAGGTTTAAGAAACCCGCTAAGGGCAAAAAAAAGGCCAAGGCAGTCCAGATTGAGAATCAGGACAAGCCTGAGGCTTCTTCCAAACCCAAACGCGGCCCTGTTGATGCTGATAAATGCCATTACTGCAATAAGTCTGGACATTGGAAGAGAAATTGCAAAGAGTATCTGGGAGATCTAAAGAACTCAAAGAAGACCTTTGAGACGACTTCTCCAGGTATCTATGTTATAGAAGTAAATGTTACTACTTCAGGTTCTAAGTCTTGGGTATTGGATACCGGCTGTGGCGCTCATATTTGTACGAATATGCAGGGTCTAAGCAACAGTAGAACGCTGGAGAAGGGACAAGTGGACATACGCGTTGGGAATGGAGCAAGAGTTGCTGCATTAGCCGTAGGAACTTATCATTTGTCTCTGCCGTCAGTCTTGGTTTTAGAATTGAATAATTGCTACTATGTACCTGCTTTAAGCAGAAACATCATTTCTATTTCTGTTTTGGATTTAGAAGATTTTCATTTTTCTATTAAAAACAAGTGTTGTTCTTTTGATCGTAATGAAATGTTTTATGGTAGCGCTCCATTAGAGAATGGGCTTTATATTCTTAACCAATCTTTACCTGTCTATAACATAAGTACCAAACGGTTAAGAACCAATGACTCGAACCCCACTTTTCTCTGGCATTGTCGTTTGGGCCACATCAATGACAAATTCAAAAGCTTCATAATGATGGGCTTTTAGACTCATTTGATTTTGAATCATTTGAGAAGTGTAAATCCTGCTTATTGGGTAAAATGACAAAGGCCCCTTTCAACAAATTTAATGAAATGGCCGGTGACCTATTGGGCCTTATACATACCGATGTATGTGGTCCAATGAATGTTAGTGCTAGAGGAAACTTTCAGTACTTCATCACGTTTACTGATGACTTCAGTAGATTTGGTTATGTCTATTTAATGAGACATAAATCAGAATCCTTTGAAAAGTTCAAGGAGTTCCAGAATGAAGTGCAGAACCAACTTGGCAAAAGTATCAAGGCTTTTCGATCAAATCGTGGAGGTAAGTACTTAAGCCAAGAGTTTATTGATCATCTGAGTGATTGTGGATTTGTTTCACAGCTTACTCCTCCTGGAACACCTCAGTGGAACGGTGTGTCTGAAAGGAGGAATCAGACTTTATTAGATATGGTCCGATCGATGATGAGTCAAGTAGATCTTCCATTATCCTTTTGGGGATACGCTCTAGAAACATCTGCGTTTACGCTGAACAGAGTTCCATCAAAATCAGTTGAAAAGACACCATATGAGATGTGGACTGGAAAAGTTCCAAGTTTGTCTTTTCTTAAAATTTGGGGTTGTGAAGCTTATGTCAAGCGGTTGATATCTGATAAGCTTGCACCCAAATCTGATAAGTGCTACTTCGTTGGTTATCCTAAGGAAATCAAGGCTTACTACTTTTACAACCGTTCCGAAAACAAAGTGTTTGTTGCTAAGAACTGTGTTTTTCTTGAAAGAGAATTTCTTTCCAAGAAGAACAGTGGGAGTAAAGTACAACTCGAAGAAGTTCGAGAATCACAGGAGCCTGCTCAAACTGTCGAGGAAGAGTAGCGGCTGGATCTACAAATAGTTGTAGAGTCCGAGCCTGTGATGCCAGAAGTTCGCAGATCCGAAAGGATTCGTCACGAGCCCGAGAGATATGGATTTCTTGTGACTAACTGTCATGATCTCTTGATCATTGACATTGACGAACCTGCGACTTTCGAAGAAGCAATGATGGGCCCTGACTCCGAAAAGTGGCTTAAGGCCGCTGAATCCGAAATGGGTTCTATGTCACAAAACCAAGTATGGACTTTGGGTGATTTACCTGATGGTGTAAAAGCCATTGAGTGTAAATGGGTCTTTAAGAAGAAGATCAATGTGGATGGAAACGTTCAGATTTACAAAGCTAAGTTGGTGGCAAAAGGTTTCAAACAAGTTCAAGGTGTTGACTATGATGAAACCTATTCCCCAGTCACTATGCTTAAATCTATTCGGATTCTCCTAGCAACAGCCGCTCATCATGATTATGAGATTTGGCAAATGGATGTGAAAACAGCTTTCCTTAACGGGATTCTGGAAGAGGATGTGTACATGACACAACCTCCAGGTTTCATTGATCCTAACGCTGCTGGGAAGGTGTGCAAGCTTCACAAATCCATTTATGGATTGAAGCAGGCATCTCGGAGTTGGAACCTTCGCTTTGATGAAGCAGTTAAAAAGTTTAACTTCATCAGAAACGAAGAGGAACCTTGCGTTTACAAGAAGACTAGTGGGAGCGTAGTTGCATTTCTCGTACTGTATGTAGATGATATTCCATTACTTCAGTCAGTAAAGGATTGGCTCGGAAGTTGTTTCTCGATGAAAGACATGGGTGAAGCCGCCTATATTCTTGGAATAAGAATCTATAGAGATAGATCAAAGAGGCTGAGTGGACTGTGTCAGGATACTTATATTGATAAAGTCCTGCACAGGTTCAACATGCATGATTACAAGAAGGGCTTGCTTTCGATGTCTCATGGCATTACTCTCAGCAAGAAGCAGTGTCCTTCGACAGCTGCTGAGCGAGAGAGCATGAGTAGGATCCCCTTTGCTTCTGCGATAGGTTCTATCATGTATGCCATGCTCTGTACTCGTCCGGATGTTGCTTGTGCGTTAAGCATGACGAGTCGATACCAATCGGATCCCGGTGAGAGTCACTGGACTGCCGTCAAGACAATCCTGAAGTATTTGAGAAATACTAAGGATAAGTTCTTAGTGTACGGAGGAAGTGATGAGCTTGTAGTGAGCGGTTATACGGACGCTAGTTTTCAGACAGATAAAGACGATTTCCGATCTCAATCTGCTTACGTCTTCTGTCTGAATGGAGGTGCAGTTAGTTGGAAGAGTTCCAAGCAGAGCACCGTAGCGGACTCAACGACCGAGGCTGAATACATTGCTGCTTCTGAAGCGGCAAAGGAGGCTGTTTAGATTAGGAAGTTCATTACTGAGCTTGGTGTGATTCCTAGCATTTCTGAGCCTGTGGCATTGTTTTGTGACAACAATGGAGCCATAGCTCAGGCTAAGGAGCCTAGATCACACCAGAAATCCAAACACATTGAGAGGAGATATCATCTGATTCGTGATATCATTGAGAGAGGTGATGTCAAGATCAGCAGAGTTCCGACAGACGAGAACGTCGCTGACCCTTTGACCAAGCCACTCCCACGACCGAAGCATGAGAGTCATGCAGCTGCTATAGGCATTAGATTCCTTAAGCAGTAATCTTGTTTTTAGTGGGAGTTATCACATTTATGTTTTGATGTTCATGTAAACATACATTTGGTTATGTTTTATTTAATGAAATTGTTTCAGTATTATTTAATGGTGTTATTAAATAATAGTCCAAAAGTAATTTATGGCATTCTTATAGATCATCAAATAAGTGATTTGATCATGAAACTCTAGAAGTGATAGATGACATAAATTATTTGTGTCCATAGTCGAGGTTATTAAAGTTGGACATTGATAACCGCGCGAGACTAGTATGTGAGGTGACTGATGACTAAGTTTCATGGAGTCATTAATAAAAGTATTGAAGTCAATCACATAGATATGTGTTAGAGAACACATGATCGGACATGACCCGCCAATGAGAACTCTACAAGATTGTTATATGAGTGTCATAAGAGTTTCTCATTACGACTATAGAGTATAGTCCATAGACCTGAGTTCATCATGTTTTCTTACATATGAATTGGTATGTTTTGACTCTGTCAAACGTCAGCCGTAACTGGTGACTATAAAGGCATTGATTGGACATGTTATGAAGTATGTAGGGAACAGGGATGGAACAAGATGGAATTTGTCCCTCCCATATAACGGGAGATAGATATCTCTGGGCCTATCGAAGATTTGATACTGGAAATGCGTGGCCGCGCTCAAACGGATTGAATGTCAATCGTTTGTCTTTCATCAGTATAAATCGGAGTTCGATAAACATGGTTTGGTTGATTAAGGATGACACGAGTTCTTGCCTTATGCCAGATCGAGATATAGAGACAAAGGGATTATAGGAATAGTTGATTCCAGGACAAGTGGGAGACTGAAGGGAATGTCCTGAAATCATAGTTGTATTTACTCTAGTAGAGTCGTGATGTCGAGATAAGACAATCATATGATATTGGATGGTTATAATGTTTTGCCAGAAGCCGCTTATAACTTATGAGTTATGAACTCATTACCATTATCATATGATCCTATAGGGTCACACACCTAAGCAAACTGGATAATATAAATTGGGTTTAATCATTAGAGTAATGATCATGATCAATAGAGTAATGATCATGATCAATGTATATAAGATATACGTTGATATTGCGTTTCTGTGAGGGTGTCGATCGACACTCATATTGGTGTCGATCGACACCACATCGGGCCAAAAACGTGTTTTTGGCCCAAAGACTTAATTAACTCGGATTCGGTCCATTGGTTGATTAGGTCATTCTCTTAGGTCGTTATATATGTGATATAGCACGACTTTTAGAGTAACAGAAGTTCCTAGCCGTCACAGAAACGCAGAGAGAATCCCAAGGCGAATCGTTCGCAAAGGCACTAGCATCCCTGTCGTCCAGTTTGTGTGCGTGTGGACTTCTGTAGAGGCGCAACACTTGTGGCGCTTCCTGATCTCGATTACCTAAACATCTTCCGCTGCTTTATCTCCAGGTATATTCGAGATCTGATATAGATTCAATTGACACATGATCCGTGGCTTAGAATTTGTCGTTAGGGCTGTTTTAATATGATTAAAACCTGTACAAATTCCTTCAAGAGTTACAACAAATCCTTGGCATCGTTACAATTGTGGGTATGGGATCCTACCTAGAAATCCCAGAGAGTTTAGGAAGAGCGAAAATACAAACTTTTGGTTTTCTGCAGGAGAGGCTTCATAATCGGGTGAATGGATGGACTGCAAAATTATTATCTAAAGGAGAAAAGGAGGTTTTGATTAAGACTGTGGCAACAGCCTTACCAACACATGCAATGTCTTGTTTCCGGCTACCAAAGGCGGTAATAAAGAAACTGACAAGTGTGATTTCGCGGTTCTGGTGGAGCACGGGAAGTACTCAAGCTGGTATGCACTGGATGGCTTGGGACAAGTTTTGTCGGGATAAATGTGATGGAGGAATTGGTTTTCGAGTAATCAAGGATTTCAATACAGCTCTGTTAGCAAAACAGCTATGGTGACTCATTGATATACCGGATTCTTGATTTGCCAAAGTTTTTAAAGGTCGGTATTATCACAATTCGAATCCTTTGGATCCTATTAGATCATACTCTCCGTCTTACAAATGGAGGAGTATTGTATTACCTAGATCTCTGGTTAGCAAATGATTAATCAAAAGGGTAGAATCAGGATCATCTATCTCAGTATGGAATGATCATTGGTTACCTGCCCTTCGCTCGAGACCAGCAACCTGCAAATTTACGACTTATCCTAACATGATGGTCAATGATTTGATTGATTCATCGACGCGGTCATGAAATCTCCCACTAATTGATGCGGTGATTACCACTCAAGATGCAGATATTATCAAGCAAATTCCGATAAGCCGGATTCTCAAACCTTATTCATTTGGTTGGGATTTCACCAAAACGGGAAGATATACTGTGAAATCTGGCTATTCGATTGAGAGATTGTTTCCGGATACAGGGGACCCTGCGGTTAATTACCGACCTGATATTCAACCACTTCTGACTCAGGTTTGGCGGGCAAAATGCCCTCCGAATCTCAGACATTTCTTATGGCAAGTACTTTCAGGCGGTGTTTCGGTCAGTAAGAATTTATGTTCAAGGGGGATTTTATGTGATGCTTAATGCATGAGGTGTGGAGCAGAGGAGGAATCAATTAATCATGTACTGTTTGAATGCCCTCCAGTGGGACAGATGTGGGCTCTTTCTTTGGTATCCACTAACCAGATTGTGTTTCCGGGAATATATAAAAGAGAAAATTCATTGTTTATGGAGTAGGGGTATAGTCGGGTTATGAAAATGTGAATAGGATTGACGACCATTCAGCAAATTAATGTTATGAAGTGGTATATAGAATGCAATTTCTCTTAAATTTTCTTATATCTGAAATAAATTATTCTTATAATATAATTATACATAATTATAATAATATGTGCAATAGTAATATTTTTTTTTTAAAGTTTATATGATAGATTTCAATAGAAATTGAAAATTATTATATTTTCCTTAATCTCAAAATTATTTATTTGATGGTATAATTGTTAATAACATAGGTTAACAAATATAAAATTAATTAATAAAATAATAAATGTGCTTAATCATTTGAAAACTAATTCTATTCCAAATACTAACTTTGTACTCTTAATCTATGTATTGGTATAAATTGAAAAGTAATTTATACAGAATATTAAACCAAGAATCTTTATTAATTATTATGTTAATATAAATTAACAAGTATAATAAAAAAATTTATAAAGAGAAAAAACTTACTTGTTTATCTTGAATGTGAGTAAAGATATATAAAATGAAAACTTCAGACTCCTTATATATAGCTAATATTGTTCATAGTAGGTAAGATTTTTAGGTAAGTCACATTTTTATTAATTTATTTTGTACCAACCTTTTTTATAATAAAAAAACCACCAATAAAAACAAACCACCCAAAATCCACCACCACTTTCGTGTATATTACTCTCGAGAGTGGATATTTTGATTTTGCTCTGTCCTTTTTGGACCACTGAAGGTTTTTGTTTTGCGTTTCTCTTCTTGGGTTCTTAACTGCTTTTCGGACCACTTACCTGAATGGTAACCAATTTGGTTTTGACCCACTTGTGCTCCCCCAACCTTTAAACCACACTTTTGTCCGTTCGCCATTCAAGACAAAAGTTGTCTTTTCCGACAAAACTCTCACAAAAATTTCCAACAATTTATGAATCTTTCTTTTGCATAATGTACTTTTGACGAAGATTGAAGCTGTTGTATTGTTCAAGTACCCTTTTGTTAATTAAGTATTGCGAATTAGTTTCTTATGCTTTTGAAAGCAAATTTTGTTTTGTTCATTTTTTTTTTTTACTCAAACTCTCCACACGCTGTTACCTTTTCTTTAGCTTATGATGTAATCAAAACTTAACGACCATTTCCCGTCTCTTTTCCGGAAAATCTTTGTCCCAGAAAATTCATCGAAATTATATCTTTGTCAATACTGACGCCTTTCCGACACCAGAATCACATCGTCAGAAATATAATCGTGCTGATAAAATCTCGAAAACTCGTGGCGTCAAATTTTCGGCAACATTCACGTCCTCGGAAACGTTCCCAATACTGTGAATTAGCCGATGATGATTTAGGAACGATGTTCTCGCCAATGCCATTTGTCAAAAATTACCGGCAACAGACGACGATAAAATACCCAAATTAGCTTCTTCTCACAAAGACCTCATTACTTTGTTGGTACATAACCGACAGCTTAGTTTCTCAGTAAAATATGACGCTAAACAACACTCTTTTTTGTAGTACATAATTGGCATATTTCATTGGATTAAAATACCCCTAATAAATATTTGAAAAACAACTAAAAGACAATGCATTACATGTAATATCTTACATTATTAAATGGTATGTGAAAATGTGTGATTTTATTTTAATAGTATAGATGAATTGGTGTTAGTCTTACTAATTTTCTCAAAATAATATTGTACATTGAAATGGTCCAAACATCTAAATAAGCATAAGTTTATGTCGCAGTCAACATCTTACACCAATCACAGCAATCAATTACTTGTGAGATTGCATTCACCTCTGCTCAGAAGTTTACTTACACAGCCATCTATGCCGCTAATACACATATGGACGAGTCAACCTCTGGGTTGAGCTGATACACCTTCACCAACAACTATCGCTCCACTCATCTCCTTGGATGGTTGGCGGTGATTTCAACCAAATCCTCCACCCCTATGAGCAGTCTACCCTAGCAATCAACTCTTTTAATGGTCAGCTGGCTACGTTCAGGGACTGCCTCCACTAAGTTGGATTATTTGATCTGTGTTTGTTAGTCAACAATTGCTTAGTATCCACCTACCCTCAAAGCTTTGCTACCTTCTCTGCCACCATCATATCTGATCACAGCCCATGCATAGTCGACCTAGCCTTCCCTCTTCCTTGCGTTAGAACCCACCCTTTCACATTCCTAAATTATCTAACCAAGCACCCAGACTTTGCCAACACTGTGGCTGAGAGTTGGTTTCGGGCCGGAAGCTTTGCTTTTATTCTAGTAGATCTGTTTTGCACTCCCAAAGGAATGCATATTGACAATTAACTCCATTTGTGGCTCTTTCCTGTGCAACAGATCTTATGATGGCTGCTATTCAGCACATGTAGCTTGGACCACTGTGGTATTAAGTAAGGATGAATGGGGTTTAGGGATTAGGGACCTTTTCTTTTGGAATAAAGCCTGCCTTTTAAAGCTTATCTGGCTCCTCTTCTTCCAAGCTGGGTCAGTATGGGTGGTGTGGTACACTAATGAGGTGCTGCAAGGATCTCTGAGAAATTTCTGGACTGTCAAAACAAAACAGAGAAATTCTTGGTTAGCTAACAAATTGATCAAAATGAGAGACTTAGCTTACAATTGGACTGAAGTAAGAGTGGGCAATGGCTGCAACACACGGTTTTGGACAGATCATTGGACGCCGTTTGGAAGACTTGATACCTACCTGGGAATTGGAGGATGTTCTTTCCTAAGTATCCCTCAAAATTCTCAGCTTCGTAGCCTCTACGTAAACGGACACTGGCGGCTCCCTTCTGCACATACCGACAATCAGGTCAATTTACATGCTTTTCTTTCCACTAACAGATTTTGCTGACGTATTCGAATGGGAAGCAAATGGCAAAGTGAGCAACAAATACTCCACAAAAAACATCTACAACCTACCGAAGACGACCAATAGTCTCTTGGGGTAAACTTACCTGGAGGAAAGGCGGAATCCCAAAGCACAACTTCTTGGCATGGCTTCTCATACTAGACCGGTGTCCAACGCGTGACAGACTAATCAAATGGGATCTCTCACTACAAAAAAAATTGATATTGTCACAAAAAAATTGTGACTACTTGTTTTGTCACAACTTTGTCATAATTTTTGATATATCATGGTTTTTATGGTTTTTAGCCATGATATAAGTTGTATATATAGAGTCTTTTTAGTGTTTTTGGAGTCTTTTCGAGTCTTTTGCAGGTTCAGGTACATATTAGGCTTGATTGAAGATATTGGAGCTTTTTGGAGCAATTAGTTTGAAGCAGCTGAAAAGAGCAACTTGGAACCCGTTTTTGAAGATGGTGTCGATCGACACCACTCCTGAGTGTCAATCGACACCGATCGGGATTTCACATATCAGAGTTTTTGAAGAAAAGGAAAATTACCCAGAAGTTTCATATATTTGCAATTAAGTCCTTGGTCGAGTTTTTAGGATATATATACTATTTTAAGGTCATTGTTTAGACCTATCTATTATTCTAAGCTAGAGTTTTGGATAGAAGAATTCAGACTCCTTCAGAGAAGATTCAGAACTCCTTTAATCTCTATTTTTATTTCTTTTATGCAATCTTATTCAAGCATGTTTATTGTTTCAATCTCCATGTCTGAGTAGTTTGCTAGTTAGGTTTAGGGTTTCTCATTAGGGATTTCATGGATTGCTAAGTTGATTGGTTAGTTAAGGATTCTGGAGCACTAGTTCTTTATCTAGGTTGTGATTAATGCTTGATCTGAACTGACGAGTTAGATTATTGATCATAGGTTGATTCTCGCAACGAAAGTTGGCTAATTAGCTAGAAAGAACCTTAGATGAGCAAAATAACTATTCGCAATGAGATTTGGTTTAGGTATTTTGTGAACATATCGAACTTGAATTTAATGCATGTCTGAGCCTTTGAATTTGCAAAGAGATTTGGAATTCTAGGATCTAGACATAGAAATCTCTGCAACGAGAGTTGATTGATTTGAATATTGTGTTTCGAGTTCTAGAACATAGCAGAATCCTGATTGACTGATTAGCTTGCATTCCTGATTTCCTGAGAATTCTCTGAGCCTGACGTTTCTCCCATCTGATTTACAACCGATTTTATTGCACTGTTTCCATTACATTTATTCTCGTTTAGCTTAATTCGAATACTATAATCTATTGTGCGAATCTTGAGTCTCTGTGGAAATCGATCCCTAAGTACTACAGTCGATCTCTTAATTTGAGAGAGCAGCTCTAGGGTAAATTTGAGCATATCAAATTTTGGCGCCGTTGCCGGGGACTCTTCGAATTCGCCATTAGATTAGGAATAGAATTTAGACTAAACATTTTATTTCTTGTTTACTCATATTCTTTCTTTCTCCTTTCTTTTGTTTCAGGTTTATGCATACTCGTAACACCCGGAGCAACAAGGAAGCTAAACTTTTGAATCTTACGAATCAGGAGTTGAGAGAGTTAGAACGAACGAACCTTAAGGCAAAGAGATCAGCAGAGATGAATCGAAGAATTATCGTTCGACCTGATGCTGCTGGAGTCTTACGAGACCAAGAGGGTCATGCCTACAACGAAAACAGTGACCGAGTTGATGAACAGGGAAATGTCTTCCAAGAAGACGCTGCTGCGAACCGTGCTAGAGGGAGGACTCTTGCTGATTTTAACAGGCCTGATCTATTCTATGAGAACAGGTCTGCGATCCGTCCTCCTCCTTTCCAAAGGAACGACTTTGAGCTGAAGCCTGTCTACTTCACTCTTGTGGGTCAGCACCCTTTCCATGGTCTTCCTCATGAACACCCCATGGACCATATTGAGAATTTTGAAGACTTGGTGACAAGCATTAAGCTTAATGGAGTCTCAGAGGATTATCTGCTGTGCAAGCTCTTCCCATATTCTCTTGCTGGGGATGCAGCTTACTGGCTCAAGAATGAGAGTCCTGGTTCTCTAACCACTTGGTCTGATACCAAGACTGCATTCCTCACCAACTTCTTTGATGATGCAAGGTCTGAAGATCTGAGAATTAAAATCTCTACATTCAAACAAGAGCCTACTGAAGCTTTTAAGGCTGCTTGGTTGAGGTTCAGATCTTATCAGAGAGACTGTCCCAATCATGGGTTCAGTGATGTTCAGCTGCTGGGAATTTTCTTCAGGGGAATTGACTGGAGGTATCAGATGGCTCTAGATGCTGCAAGTGAAGGTAACTTCAATACTAGGAGTCCAGCAGAAGCCAAAAAGCTGATTGAGAACTTGGTGTCTAGCAACAGCACCAAGAATGCAGATTTTGAAAGGAAGAAATCAGCTGGGAGCATATATGGAAGTCAAATAGCTGAGGTGAAAGCCAAATTAGATTCTGTCCATAATTTCCTTGTGGGTAAGAAGCAAGTTAAGTTTGCTGCAGAAGTTGAAACCTTTGAATCAGAGAAAGAGGATGTAAATTTCATCAATGGAGCTGGGTTTCAGGGACAGAGATTTGGGAATCAGCCTGGGTATGGTTCTACTTACCAGAGACCTTTTCAAAACACCAACTTTGCAAGGAATTATGGCTCTTCTTCCTACCAACCAGTTCCTCCACCAAATGCAGAAAGAAAAATGGAAAGCATGCTGGAGCAGATTCTTGCTGGACAGACCAAGTTAACAGTGGATTTTAATGGAAAGCTGGATTCTATGTACACAAACCTGAATGGCAAATTTGAAACATTGAGCACCCATGTCAAGAAGCTGGACACTCAAGTTGCACAAACAGCTTCATCCATAAAAAGGCAAGAGGGGTTTCTTCCTGGAAAGACTGATTCAAATCCAAGGCATCATGTCAACGCCATCATGGTAAGAGAAGAAGAAAAATCCGTGGGTTATGCAGAGTTTGATGACGATTTTGACGTTCCAGAGCAGGTGTCGATCGACACCAACCTGGGGTGTCGATCGACACCACCCCAAAAACCCGAGATTTCGAGTCATGACGGACGTTTGTCGACCAACCCGGTCGACACCACATTGGAGTGGTCGACACCAGTCAGTGTCGATCGACACCATCCTAGTGTCGATCGACACCAATCGTGGGGCAAGCCAGAATTGGCTAATTCTCACACAGCACACGAGGAGAATGCCTATAAGCCTAAAATTCCTTTTCCAAAGGCATGTAAGAAGTCTAAACAAGAGTTGGAAGAGATCAGATGCAAGGCAATCATGGATAAAGTGTTGATTGAGATACCATTGGTTGATGCAGTCAAGCTTTCACCTCCAATTAAGAGCTATGTTAAGAGGATGGTTGTCAATGGTATAAGTCCTGAGGAAGCAGCTTTGCTCACAAAGGACATTAGTGCAATCCTCTTGAAAAAGACATTATCAAGGAAAGAGAGGAAGGTGAGAGTGTCTGAACAAGTCAGTGCTATGATTCAGAGTAGGATTCCAAAGAAGTTACCTGACCCAGGGAGTTTTGTGCTCGACTGCACCATCTCAACAGGAAGATTTCCACACTCTCTCTGTGACCTTGGCTCAAGCATTAATCTGATGCCTTATTCTGTTGCTGTGAGACTTGGGTTGACTGATTTCAAGCCTACAAGGATTCATCTTGTCCTTGCTGATCGTTCCAAGAGGATTCCAGAAGGTGTTTTAGAGGATGTTCCAATTCAGATTGCAGGATGCACTATCCCTACAGACTTTGTGGTTTTGGAATATGGTGAAGAACCTCAGGATCCTCTTCTTCTGGGAAGATCATTCTTAGCTACAGCAGGTGCTATTATTGATGTCAGAGAAGGGCAGATAGAGCTTGATTTGGGAGATAAGGTCATGAACTTTGACATGGAGAAGCTGAGGAGAAAACCTACCATTGATGGTCAAACCTTTTCTATAGAGGTTGCCATGGATGAGGAGCCAGATGACATTACTGCTGGGTATGTCAAGGAACTGGAGGCTACTGAGCAAGTGAACAAGCTGATTGTTCAAGAGGAATTGGTTGAGACTTCTAAGCAAGCTGCTGGGCTTGAAGATTGGAGTGGAGATCATCTTTTTAGGACTAGGGTCGAAGATAAGGGTCCACTTAAAGACAAGTTGATGGAGGATGATGTTTTTGTGATGGAGACACGGATTGCAGAGTTAAATTGCAGAAAAAGTGCAGAGTCCCGAGTTTCAAGTAAGGTGTCGATCGACACCACTGTTGGTGTCGGTCGACACCCTCCACAGGCCAAGCCAAAAACGCGTAAAACTCAGAGTTTTCATAAGTTTTGTAGTCCAAAAGACCCATCAACTATTGTTAAACAGAAAGCTCTACATCTCAAATCTCACTCACCTCCAGTAGAGCAAAGGTATGCACTTCCTGTTCCTAATTCTAAACCTCCTAATATCATCATTAAGAATTTTCAAAGTGCAAAAGCTGTCTCACAGTTAAACAAGCCACGAGATTATCGTAGAGCGCTTGTTTCTTCTTTTGATGATTCTGCAGGAAAAAGGAGTGTAACACCTAGAACTAAGTCCCAACCTGCTGCTGTTCCTTCATTCCTTGGTCGATCTCATTCACAAACTTCCTATACACCACCTTGGATGATGAGATGCTCTTCACAGGGGCATTCAGTGCCACTTTCTGAACCACCAGATGCCTAATCTCCAACATAGTCAAGCTAAAGACTGAAAATAAGCGCTGAGTGGGAGGCAGCCCACTTTTAGTTATGAGTTTTCTTTGGATTTCGTTTGATTTTTGCTAATTTTTGGTTTTGTTTTTCTTGTGTCAAAAAAAAAAAAACAATCGTGACCAGACCAGTGTCGATCGACACTACTCGTTGGTGTTGGTCGACACCAATCGCGAATGCAGGTAAGCGTCACCAATCCTAACCATTTCTATTCCATTTGCTTTCTTTTACCAATCTCAGGCCTGTTAACACTGGGGACAGTGTTATTCAAGTCTTGGGGAGGTGGTTACTAACTTTGGTTTTCTTTTTCTTTTGAGAGTCTTTTGTGTCAAAAATTTGTTTTTATTGAGTCAAAATTTAGTTGGGAACAATGAACTTTACTTGGAATAAACTGTTTTAGCTACCTCTTTAGTGACCATTCTTACAGCCATTGACAGCAGTTTCTACCAACAGGAAATTCCAAAGGTAAATTGATCTTCCATTATCCCCATATTATTTGAGTGTTTAGATGATCCAGAGCTGGCCTAGATATAATGAACTTAATTTTTCTCATCTTGGGGCTTGGTATACTTAGAATCAAATTCCTTGCTTAGGTCTGATAGGATTAGTCTGTGATTATGGTTTCCCTCTCTCTTCCCTTCATTGTCTCTAAAAAAAAAGAATGAAAAAGAGTCATAGCTTTGAAAAGATTTAATTTGAGAAGTTGAATCATTCGATACTTCTAAAAAAAAAAAAGAGAAAGAAAGAGAACAATCAGTCGATAAAAAAAAAATGATACCCTAGTAGGGAAAAATCGACTGATTGGAAGCGAGAAAAGAGGGAGAAAGGAAACTAGAAGCAGATCGTTCAATAAATCAGTACTTGGGTAAGTAAGAGTCCATGTGTCCTTAGATCGATATTCCCTCGATGAGACTGCACTTAAAACTTAATAAGGTCAGCAATGGGGATTTTAGATTACTCTTATGGGTTGTGGTTTGGAATCTGGATGGTTAGTAAGTCTGCGAAAAATTACTAGAGGTTCTAACTTAAGTTGGTACTGTTTGACGTGGCTTTACTCTGGTGTTGGTTGATTCAGTATTTCTAAAGGATAAGTGAGTTCCTATGTTTTCAAACCTCTTTCACAGGTTTAGTCTTCTGTTTTGCTTGAGGGCAAGCAAAAGCTAAGTCTGGGGGAGTTGACATATCATGGTTTTTATGGTTTTTAGCCATGATATAAGTTGTATATATAGAGTCTTTTTAGTGTTTTTGGAGTCTTTTCGAGTCTTTTGCAGGTTCAGGTACATATTAGGCTTGATTGAAGATATTGGAGCTTTTTGGAGCAATTAGTTTGAAGCAGCTGAAAAGAGCAACTTGGAACCCGTTTTTGAAGATGGTGTCGATCGACACCACTCCTGAGTGTCGATCGACACCGATCGGGATTTCACATATCGGAGATTTTGAAGAAAAGGAAAATTGCCCAGAAGTTTCATATATTTGCAATTAAGTCCTTGGTCGAGTTTTTAGGATATATATACTATTTTAAGGTCATTGTTTAGACCTATCTATTATTCTAAGCTAGAGATTTGGAGAGAAGAATTCAGACTCCTTCAGAGAAGATTCAGAACTCCTTTAATCTCTATTCTTATTTCTTTTATGCAATCTTATCCAAGCATGTTTATTGTTTCAATCTCCATGTCTGAGTAGTTTGCTAGTTAGGTTTAGGGTTTCTCATTAGGGATTTCATGGATTGCTAAGTTGATTGGTTAGTTAAGGATTCTGGAGCACTAGTTCTTTATCTAGGTTGTGATTAATGCTTGATCTGAACTGACGAGTTAGATTATTGATCATAGGTTGATTCTCGCAACGAAAGTTGGTTAATTAGCTAGAAAGAACCTTAGATGAGCAAAATAACTATTCGCAATGAGATTTGGTTTAGGTATTTTGTGAACATATCGAATTTGAATTTAATGCATGTCTGAGCCTTTGAATTTGCAAAGAGATTTAGAATTCTAGGATCTAGACATAGAAATCTCTGCAACGAGAGTTGATTGATTTGAATATTGTGTTTCGAGTTCTAGAACATAGCAGAATCCTGATTGAATGATTAGCTTGCATTCCTGATTTCCTGAGAATTCCCTGAGCCTGACGCTTCTCCCATCTGATTTACAACCGATTTTATTGCACTGTTTCCATTACATTTATTCTCGTTTAGCTTAATTTGAATACTATAATCTATTGTGCGAATCTTGAGCCTCTGTGGAAATCGATCCCTAAGTACTACAGTCGATCTCTTAATTTGAGAGAGCAGCTGTAGGGTAAATTTGAGCATATCAATATTGTGACTAGAGTGAAAGTAACAAATTTTCATTAATGGTGACGTAAATGTTACAAAATATATAGTAACAAAAATTGTTACAGATTTGTGACCAAATATAGTAACTAACTGATACGATTTTTGTGACTAAATCTAGTAACTAAATTATTATTAAAATTAAAGTATTATCATTTAACATAATTTAGCTGAAATTATAATTTTAACATATTATCTATCAATTATCGTAAATTTTAAAAATTTTAAAGTTATATCATTTTATAATAATTTTTAAATTATAAACATTATGTAACTTTATCTATAACAATATTAGTCAGCGCTGAATGGTGGAGAAAAATCTAGTTTGTTTATAAATGTAAACTAGGATTCTACCCGCACGTACGTGCGGGGTAATGTCTTTTTTTCTAATATTGAAGAATGAAAATGATATTAATATTGAAGATACCAGAGATATATATAAATGATATAACTATTAACTATATAGATCATTAATATATTAGATGAAGTTGTTTGTATTATGACATCATTGTTTTGTTGGAGTTAAAAGAATTGTATTATTTGTGAATTATATATAGTTTGTGTTGATTTAGTAGTTTTAGAGTTATAAACATATTTTTTATATGTTGATTGTATGTTTTTGAATTGAATAGGTTATTTAATATTTTTATAAAATATAATTACACAAATATTATATTATATTAGAAAATCACATAATAATCAACTATAAATTCTGTATAGTTGAATGACAATTTTTAAATATGAAATATTTAAAATTATATTTTAATTTTTTTAGAAATTGACATATGTTTAATTTTCTCCAAAATATAGACTTAAAACAAATAAAGCCAATTAAATTTAACCCAAAATGAATTAGACAAAAAAAAAATATATATATAAATGGTTTGTAAAAATTTTAAAACTATTTTCATAAAATTAGTTCAATATTATAAAGTTCTAGGATTTTTATAATTTTTACAAATTATAGTTAATCTTAAATCTCTTCATTTGTAAAAAAATAATTGTAAAAAAAATATTTGATATATATAACCAAATTATAAAAGAAAAAAGCTTCATAACTTCATTTATTTTATTTTTTTAAATTCATAACTTCATTTAGGCTATACAGAATTGGATTTTGTAAACATAAACCCATTAAGCATGTCCATTAAGCATATGACGGGGTTTAACGACATAGATCCTTCTCGATGTCGTTTTGGTTACTTTTTAAGTTTCTTGTTTTCTCCGATCGAAGCTCACTTTTTTTTTTCTCATTCTTCTCCGATCAATTGAAAATCATCTTCCTTGTATCATTTTTTTTTTACGGTAATTGTCAACCTCCTTGCTTATGTTTTCCATCTGTTTTTGTGAAATCCAAAACCATCTTCCTGGCCATCCGGTTAGTAATCTCGATAGCGGTTCAGTTTTTTTTATAGAATTGATTGTGAAGAATAAATAATTATGTGCTAAATTATTTTAAAAGAGGGTAATACATAAAACCATGAATGAATTGATTTGTACTACGTGTAAACCACTAAAAATAGGGTAATACATGTCATTGATTTGTCTTCGAAAACCATGTGTTAATCACATAATAATTTCTTACGCAAAATGTGATAATAATATCTCAAAAGTTAAGAAAATTACATGGGTAAGCTTTTTGGAATAGGCGATAAATCGAGGGCATTTCTAGAAATAATATTTGCTCTCCATATCTCTCTGACAGTTACTTGTAAACAAAGAGAAAACGACTGAAAGTAGACCAAAAATAAAGGGACCTCGGGGTAAAAACAACAAAAATGCTTTCCAAAATATTAATCCCGGAACCCAATTTTCTCAAAAATTGCATTTCTGACCCTACTTAGATCTCTTCTTTTCAATGTCCTCCCAACTCCTTCACGAACCGAGAACGACACCATTCTCGTCCTCGCCAGAAAATCACATAATAAATTTAAAAAGAAAAAAAGAAAAGAAAAAAAGGAGAAGATAAAGATATGTTGTCGACATATTTAACCTTTTGTTTTTTCTTTCCACTGCCTCCGCCTCCGTTTATCCGTCAACCCTAGCAAAGTTTAGATCTCCCTCTCCGACTTGCGGCACTTCTCACCGCCGGCGTGAGCCTCCGTCTGCTCGTCCTTTCGGCCACCGATCGGCCAATTTTCATCAAGCCCACAGTTTTGGATCAAAGATGTTAGTTTCTGAGTTTATAGGTATGAAACCCATGAATAAATTGTCTATAGAGGTGATTGAGATGAATTTCCTACCTTTTTCTTTATCTTTCTTGTGAATTTAAAGAGATTTTGTTTATTAATTGTTTTCTTTTAGGTACAAAGACAAAAGAGAAGCCGCATGATGATGTGCTCTTACCTTTACTTGTCGATGATGTTCCTGCTGAAAAATCTGATGATCTTCATGGTGTTTGTTAAAGTAAAAGCGAAACATAAGAGATAGCAGAAGTTAGCAGGTATTATAATTCAACATAATTTGCTCTACTTGTCATGTTCTTCTATGATTGTTGTTCTAATTAGTATGTCTCAATGTTTCCGAGTGTACTAATCATCGTTAAAACTTGTGTTGCAATACGGAGGCATGACTATGAGAAGACTCACTTGTTTCGACTATGAGTGTACTAAGCACCGACTTCGACAACTTCGTTTGGTCTAGGTAAAGCCTTAAAACCTTTATTGTGGTTCTTTTTAAGACCAGCCCAAATTGTTAGTTATCTTAATAATAATGCACAAAATATTTGATTTTCCAACCTAATAGGTATGCCAATGAAGTGGA
Source organism: Isatis tinctoria (assembly GCA_010577795.1). Lineage (NCBI taxonomy): Eukaryota > Viridiplantae > Streptophyta > Magnoliopsida > Brassicales > Brassicaceae > Isatis > Isatis tinctoria. The sequence continues at coordinate 16,485,038 of CM021245.1, read as the reverse complement.
ACAAAATTTATAATAGCATGGATTTGTTGGATGGTATTTAGTAAGAATAGCTTAAAGATAACCCTCTTCGATATTTATCTGATTTGTGGATTCACCTAGATGCACAAGTTATGTCCCCTTCGATCTTTATTTGATTCGTGTCTTATGCTTAGTGTCACAATAACTAAAATTCTTCTGCTTTTGCGAAATAGATTAGATGTTCCGTGGATAGTTTGCTTGTAAAGCTAATTGGATAATTAACAGGTCAAGGAAAATATGGAGAATAAGAGCTTAAGAAACGGTTTGAAGAAGAAGGTAAGATAAAGTCTATCTTGTTAATGCACGTTATTTAAGTAGGCTTTTTCCAAGCGATCACTTAAACCTTTTAGTTTATTTGCAGTTTGTATTTTCGCATTGGTAACTACTATATAGAGAATTAAGTCACTTATTTTGTCTATATTGTTAAAAAATTGAGACTGAGATTTCTTTCCGTCCCTTTTCTTTTCACTGTGAAAAATAAGAACTGGAACCTATTGATTTAAAGTTAAATTATTATATATGGACTTTTGATTTGATGTTTTTCAGATGGGAGGTGATTCTGGGATCTCAGCTTTCGTGAGAGGAAGACAACATATTATGCTGGAAAGGAACAATCAGAGGAACCAAAGACACTATGTTCGAAGGTACAAAACGATCAGAGGGTTCTGTTTCTTTTTTTGATCAATTTGACTCAATCAGTTTTTTTTTTTCTATATTTTTTTCACTCTTAAAAGCATTAATGAATAAGTGAGTTATCTACTACATCCAGTTATATATGGAAAACACTAAAACTGTTTAAAGAGTAAAAGCATCAATGAATTAGTGAGTTATCTACTAACCTGAAACTTTTGGAATGGTTTGTTTTGTTGCTTTTAATTTCCGTGGCCCCTTGTTTGATTTTTGTGATCCAAATGCTCTTGTTCTATATGGACAGTTCTTTTTGAAAAAATGTCGAAATGTTTATGCGTTGAATTTCCTTCAACTTGAGATCGGAGCTGAGAACTGTTATTTTCATTACCTGGAATGAACTTTGGTAGAAATTAGGAGTCAAATATCATCGTATTGCAATGCGTAGTTATTTTTCTATGAATTTTGTGATCTTATTTACATGATGGATATTGGTGAATTCTTGACCTTTTCGAATTAGAATTGCCAAGAAATGATGACTTTTTGCTGCAAAAAATGAAGTGTTAAATGTTTTAGGAGATTACACATAGAATCTACAAATGAGTTTGTATTAGCTGCTGAGTGTGAATTTCTTACCTGAGGAATCTCCATTAACAATGGTAGATGAAGAAGCATGTATTTTGGTATCCTGTGATTGAATGAAAAAAAATAATGAGTTAGTTAGTTAAAGTTTAGATATAAGAAAAATGAATCTAAATGGCGTGCAAAATATTCGAGTATTTCACCTGAGCTAACAGTGTATTGTTTCTAGGTATGGAAGATTTTAACTTGGATTTTCCAGCTTTTTGTAGAGTTTTTCAACAGAGTGACTCGAAGAGGTGCTGCCATTTTCAACTTTGGAAGAGAGAAGTCGTGAGGTAATAGCATTTGATTTACCTACACCTATCTATATATATTATAACAATAATAAGCTTTAGGTTAGAATATTCGCTTGGGTTTTTTTCTGTTTTAATAAGGATGTTTGAGATATTATGATTTAATACGGTTGGCAAATTTGTAAAGATTTGAAATTTATGATTAAGTAATCGGGTATATCTTAAGATTTTGCGGAGAAAAAGTTTTTTATTTGTTACATAGATTTGATAAGCTATTAATTTGTTGGTGAATATAAGAAAGTTGTTTGCTTGAATACGATATTGTGGACAAATACATAAGTTGGTAGAATATTCTGAATTTAATTCTTAGGTTTGTTACCGAAATTTGTTAGGATTGATTTTAGTATTTCCATTTTCTCTTTGATATGCTTTTATTTAGTTTAAACTGAAGGGAATGTCCTGAAATCATACTTGTATTTACTCTAATAGAGTCGTGATGTCGAGATAAGACAATCATATGATATTGGACGGTTATAATGTTTTGCTGGAAGCCGCTTATAACTTATGAGTTATGAACTCATTACCATTATCATATGATCCTATAGGGTCACACACCTAAGCAAACTGGATAATATAAATTGGGTTTGATCATTAGAGTAATGATCATGATCAACGTATATAAGATATACGTCGATATCGACTTTCTGTGAGGGTGTCGATCGACACCACTCGGGATCAGAAACCGGTTTTTGATTTAATTGAAATCAACTCGGTTTGGTCGATCAGTCAACTAGGTTTCTTCAAGTCGCCTATATATAGGATATAGGGCACGACTTGAATCATATCAGAAGTTCCTGGCCGTCACAGAAACGCAGAGAGAACCCAAGGCGAATCGTTCGCGAAGGCACTAGCATCCCTGTCGTCCAGTTTGTGTGCATGTGGACTTCTGTAGAGGCGCAGCACTTGAGGCGCTCCTAATCTCGAATACCTGATCATCTTCCGCTGCTTTATCCAGGTATACTCGAGATCTGATATAGATTCAATTGACACATGATCCATGGCTTAGGATTTGTTGCTAGGGCTGTTTTAATATGATTAAAACCTGAACAAATTCCTTCAGTGGTATCAGAGCCTAGTGTTTCTATTGAATCTGTTGCATATTGTTGAATTATTTGAATTCAAATTGGTATTATTTGATAATATATATACATGATTAAGATCCACCTGTTCAAAAAATCGTTTTGAAGAAGAACGCCGTTCTGGGTTCTTCGGTGTCGACCGACACCAATCCGGTGTCGATCGACACCACTAGGGTTTTCTGCGAAAGGGTGTCGAACGACACCAAGTGTGTGTCGATCGACACCACTCGGGTTTTCGCGTGAAAATTTTAGTTTACGATCTTTTGATCGTTTTCCTCAAACCATTGGTGTCGACCGACACTAAGGTAGTGTCGATCGACACAGTTTGGTTTATCGCGATTGGTTCAATTGGATTGGACCGGGTTATCGCGATCGGTTCAAGCGATAAATCGGTTATCGTTTTTGACCCGGTACGGTTGGTGTCGACCGACACTAATGTAGTGTCGATCGACACCGGTCGGTTATTTGCGATTGATTCGATCGGTTTAATCGGTTAAATGGTTTATCGGGATTAAACCGGATCGGAATCTGTCGGTCAACACAAACCAGTTGTGTCGATCGACACTGATCTGGTGTCGATCGACACCAGTTCAGAATCCGCGTTCCTAGCTTGTTTAACTTAAGAAAAATTAAAAATGTAAAACAAGTTAAAAATCTAGAATATATAAATGATATATACTAGATTTAAGGTTCCGTTCCTCAAACCAAATATTAAGCATTTGATATCTTCCCAATCTTGTCAACTGTCAAGGCTCGTTTCATTGTGTGATGGGTCTGCCAAAGCAGGGTGTCCGCAATTACACGAGTGAGGCAGGTTGTAATCGTTACTGCGTGACTTAAAAGATTGGTTTGCTTAACTGGGCTATCAAAATAGTTTTGGGCTCAGAGATATAGGATTGGATCTGATATAAGATATCAATCCAAGGCCAAGAATTATATATGATATAATTAGTAAAGGGTTGCTTACCTAAATAGCTAAAGTTTGGGCGATGGGCCAAAACTCACTCAAATTTTTGTGAAATATGGATCTTGGTTCATTATATTTAACTTGAGGAAAATTGTTTTTAATATAATGCGAGTTTTCTTAATTGTTAAGATTTCTCATTTCTTGAACATCAAAACTAAACTCTCATTTTGTGTTTTCAGCTATGTCTAGTTCCCCTCATAGAAACACATTCTCACTTCGATCAGTCCTTGAGAAGGACAAGCTTAATGGATCGAACTTCCTTGAATGGTATCGGAACTTGATAATTGTTCTCAAGCAGGAGAAAAAGGAATATGTCCTTGAGAAGGTTCTCCTTGAGAAACCGAAATCCAGTGCCGGACACGCTGAAAAGAATGCTTGGGAGAAGCATTCCAATGATGTGGTCGATGTGAGTTGTCTCATGCTGGCTACCATGAACTCGGACTTGCAGAAGCAATACGAGAACGTGGCGTCACCTGTTGAGATGATCACTAGCCTGAAATGGATGTTTCAGGAGCAAGCACGAACTGAGAGATACCAGACGGTTAAATCTCTCATTGAATGCAAGCTACCAAAGGATGGTCCAGTTAGCCCACATGTCATCAAGATGATGGGTTATATTGATAACCTGGCAAAACTGGATTGTCCCCTTAGCCAAGAGTTGGCTACGGACATCATTTTGCAGTCCTTGCCGTCGAGCTTTGATCAGTTTGTCATGAACTATAACATGAACAACATGACAAAGACTCTGACCGAATTGCATGGCATGCTCAACACAGCTGAGCCAAACATCAAGAAGGGCACCCCTAATGTACTTTTGGTACAAAGGGGTAAAAGGTTTAAGAAACCCGCTAAGGGCAAAGCAAAGGCCAAGGCAGTCCAGATTGAGAATCAGGACAGACCTGAGGCTTCCTCCAAGCCCAAACGCGGCCCTACTGATGCTGATAAATTCCATTACTGCAATAAGTCTGGGCATTGGAAGAGAAATTGCAAAGAGTATCTGGGAGATCTAAAGAACTCAAAGAAGACGTTTGAGACGACTTCTCCAGGTATCTATGTTATAGAAGTAAATGTTACTACTTCAGGTTCTAAGTCTTGGGTATTGGATACCGGCTGTGGCGCTCATATTTGTACGAATATGCAGGGTCTAAGCAACAGTAGAACGCTGGAGAAGGGACAAGTGGACGTGCGCGTTGGGAATAGAGCAAGAGTTGCTGCATTAGCCGTAGGAACTTATCATTTGTCTCTGCCGTCAGACTTGGTTTTAGAATTAAATAATTGCTACTATGTACCTGCTATAAGCAGAAACATCATTTCTATTTCTGTTTTGGATTTAGAAGATTTTAATTTTTCGATTAAAAACAAGTGTTGTTCTTTTGATCGTAATGAAATGTTTTATGGTAGCGCTCCATTAGAGAATGGACTTTATATTCTTAACCAATCTTTGCCTGTCTATAACATAAGTACCAAACGGTTAAGAACCAATGAATCGAACCCCACGTTTCTCTGGCATTGTCGTTTGGGCCACATCAATGAGAAAAGGATTCAGAAGCTCCATAATGATGGGCTTTTAGACTCATTTGATTTTGAATCATTTGAGAAATGTGAATCCTGCTTATTGGGCAAAATGACAAAGGCCCCTTTCAACAAATTTAATGAAAGGGCCGGTGACCTATTGGGCCTTATACATACCGATGTATGTCGCCCGATGAGTGTTAGTGCTAGAGGAAACTTTCAGTACTTCATCACATTTACTGATGACTTCAGTAGATTTGGTTATGTCTATTTAATGAGACATAAATCGGAATCCTTTGAAAAGTTCAAGGAGTTCCAGAATGAAGTGCAGAACCAACTTGACAAAAGTATCAAAGCTCTTCAATCAGATCGCGGAGGTGAGTACTTAAGCCAAGAGTTAAGTGATCATCTGAGTAATTGTGGAATTGTTTCACAACTCACTCCTCCCGGAACACCTAAGTGGAACGGTGTGTCTGAAAGGAGGAATCGGACTTTATTAGATATGGTCCGATCGATGATGAGTCAAGTAGATCTTCCATTATCCTTCTGGGGATACGCTCTAGAAACGTCTGCGTTTACGTTAAACAGAGTTCCATCAAAATCAGTTGAGAAGACGCCATATGAGATGTGGACTGGAAAAGTTCCAAGTTTGTCTTTTCTTAAAATTTGGGGTTGTGAAGCTTATGTCAAGCGGTTGATATCTGATAAGCTTGCACCCAAATCTGATAAGTGCTACTTCGTTGGTTATCCTAAGGAAACCAAGGCTTACTACTTTTACAACCGTTCCGAAAACAAAGTGTTTGTTGCTAAGAATTGTGTTTTTCTTGAAAGAGAATTTCTTTCCAAGAAGAACAGTGGGAGTAAAGTACAACTCGAAGAAGTTCGAGAATCACAGGAGCCTGCTCAACCTGTCGAGGAAGAGTAGCGGCTGGATCTACAAAGAGTTGTAGAGTCCGAGCCTGTGATGCCAGAAGTTCGCAGATCCGAAAGGATTCGTCACGAGCCCGAGAGATATGGATTTCTTGTGACTAACTGTCATGATCTCTTGATCATTGACAGTGACGAACCTGCGACTTTCGAAGAAGCAATGATGGGCCCTAACTCCGAAAAGTGGCTTCAGGCCGCTGAATCCGAAATGGGTTCTATGTCACAAAACCAAGTATGGACTTTGGGTGATTTACCTGATGGTGTAAAAGCCATTGAGTGTAAATGGGTCTTTAAGAAGAAGATCGATGTGGATGGAAACGTTCAGATTTACAAAGCTAAGTTGGTGGCAAAAGGTTTCAAACAAGTTTAAGGTGTTGACTATGATGAAACCTATTCCTCAGTCGCTATGCTTAAATCTATTCGGATTCTCCTAGCAACAGCCGCTCATCATGATTATGAGATTTGGCAAATGGATGTGAAAACAGCTCTCCTTAACGGGATTCTGGAAGAGGATGTGTACATGACACAACCTCCAGGTTTCATTGATCCTAACGCTGCTGGGAAGGTGTGCAAGCTTCACAAATCCATTTATGGATTGAAGCAGGCATCTCGGAGTTGGAACCTTCGCTTTGATGAAGCAGTTAAAAAGTTTAACTTCATCAGAAACGAAGAGGAACCTTGCGTTTACAAGAAGACTAGTGGGAGCGTAGTTGCATTTCTCGTACTGTATGTAGATTATATTCCGTTACTTCAGTCAGTAAAGGACTGGCTCGGAAGTTGTTTCTCAATGAAAGACATGGGCGAAGCCGCCTATATTCTTGGAATAAAGATCTATAGAGATAGATCAAAGAGACTGATTGGACTGTGCCAGGACACTTATATCGATAAGGTTCTACACAGGTTCAACATGCATGATTCCAAGAAGGGCTTGCTTCCGATGTCTCATGGCATTACTCTCAGCAAGAAGCAGTGTCCTTCGACACCTGCTGAGCGAGAGCGCATGAGTAGGATTCCTTTTGCTTCTGCGATAGGATCTATTATGTATGCCATGCTATGTACTCGTCCAGATGTTGCTTGTGCGTTAAGCATGACGAGTCAATACCAATCAGATCCAGGTGAGAGTCACTGGACTGCCGTCAAGACAATTCTGAAGTATTTGAGAAATACTAAGGATAAGTTCTTGGTGTACAGAGGAAGTGATGAGTTTGTAGTGAGCGGTTATACAGACGCTAGTTTTTAGACAGATAAAGACGATTTCCGATCTCAGTCTGGTTACGTCTTCTGTCTGAATGGAGGTGCAGTTAGTTGGAAGAGTTCCAAGCAGAGCACCGTAGCGGACTCAACGACCGAGGCTGAATACATCGCTGCTTCTGAAGCGGCGAAGGAGGCTGTTTGGATTAGGAAGTTCATTACTGAGCTTGGTGTGATTCCTAGCATTTCTGAGCATGTGGCATTTTTTTGTGACAACAATGGAGCCATAGCTCAGGCTAAGGAGCCCAGATCACACCAGAAATCCAAACACATTGAGAGGAGATATCATCTGATTCGTGATATCATTGAGAGAGGTGATGTCAAGATCAGCCGAGTTCCGTTAGACGAGAACGTCGCTGACCCTTTGACCAAGCCACTCCCACGACCGAAGCATGAGAGTCATGCAGCTGCTATAGGCATTAGATTCCTTAAGCAGTAATCTTGTTTTTAGTGGGAGTTATCACATTTATGTTTTGATGTTCATGTAAACATACATTTGGTTGTGTTTTATTTAATGAAATTGTTTCAGTATTATTTAATGGTGTTATTAAATAATAATCCAAAAGTAATTTATGGCATTCTTATAGATCATCAAATAAGTGATTTGATCATGAAACTCTATAAGTGATAGATGACATAAATTATTTGTGTCCATAGTCGAGGTTATTAAAGTTGGACATTAATAACCGCGTGAGACTAGTATGTGAGGTGACTGATGACTAAGTTTCATGGAGTCATTAATAGGAGTATTAAAGTCAATCACATAGATATGTGTTAGAGAACACATGATCGGACATGACCCGCTAATGAGAACTCTACAAGATTGTTATATGAGTGTCATAAGAGTTTCTCATTGCGACTATAGAGTAAAGTCCTTAGACCTAAGTTCATCATGTTTTCTTACATAAGAATTGGTATGCTTTGACTCTGTCAAACGTCAGCCGTAACTGGTGGCTATAAAGGCATTGATTGGGCATATTATGAAGTGTGTAGGGAACAGGGATGGAACAAGATGGAATTTGTCCATCCCATATAACGGGAGATAGATATCTCTGGGCCTATCGAAGATTTGATACTGGAAATGCGTGGCCGCGCTCAAACGGATTGAATGTCAATCGTTTGTCTTTTATCAGTATAAATCGGAGTTCGATAAACATGGTTTGGTTGATTAAGGATGACACGAGTTCTTGCCTTATGCCAGATCGAGATATAGAGACAAAGAGATTATCAGAATAGTTGATTCCAGTACAAGTGGGAGACTGAAGGGAATGTCCTGAAATCATACTTGTATTTACTCTAATAGAGTCGTGATGTCGAGATAAGACAATCATATGATATTGGACGGTTATAATGTTTTGCTTAGAGCCGCTTATAACTTATGAGTTATGAACTCATTACCATTATCATATGATCCTATAGGGTCACACACCTAAGCAAACTGGATAATATAAATTGGGTTTGATCATTAGAGTAATGATCATGATCAACGTATATAAGATATACGTCGATATCGACTTTCTGTGAGGGTGTCGATCGACACCAATGGTGGGTGTCGATCGACACCACTCGGGATCAGAAACCGGTTTTTGATTTAATTGAAATCAACTCGGTTTGGTCCATCGGTCAACTAGGTTTCTTCAAGTCGCCTATATATAGGATATAGGGCATGACTTGAATCATATCAGAAGTTCCTGGCCGTCACAGAAACGCAGAGAGAACCCAAGGCGAATCGTTCGCGAAGGCACTAGCATCCCTGTCGTCCAGTTTGTGTGCATGTGGACTTCTGTAGAGGCGCAGCACTTGAGGCGCTCCTAATCTCGAATACCTGATCATCTTCCGCTGCTTTATCTCCAGGTATACTCGAGATCTGATATAGATTCAATTGACACATGATCCATGACTTAGGATTTGTTGCTAGGGCTGTTTTAATATGATTAAAACCTGAACAAATTCCTTCATAAACATATTAGAAATGGTTACCTCAAATTGAGGTACGTTGTTAGGGTAGTTTAGAATTTGCTTAGTTTTAAAAATATAAAGAAAGTTTAATCATAAATGGTTACCTTAAATACATGCACGCAGGTTTTAAATTGATTTGTAAGCAATTAATCAAGTCGGTTTAATGTGGGGTTCTGGTAAGTTATGGTTTTGAATGTCGGTTTGATTTAAAAATATAGGTAGGTCCTCGTGTTTTTTTATGGTTGTCGGGTCGGGTTTGTGTGCGATGGGCTAATCTCGAATTATGTATCTGTTTTATCCTAAATTATCTCTATAACCAAACATTTTTTCCAAAATGACTTAGTGGCATAGATTGTAAATAACTAACTTTTTTTCAAGTATTCTCTTAAAACTGCTCCTCAAATAATAATAGTAAGAAGATACAAACTTCTTTTTCAAGCATTTTTATAAACGGAGCTTTTTGTACTTTCTTTTTCTGGATAGCATTGTAGCATTGGTGATGAAAGAATTCTAAACAGTTATTTGTATTTTTAAGAATTTTAATTGATTGAGAAAATTTCCCTCTCCCACCATTCTTTTTGTAACTACCTATTAGTGGTGGCCAATAAAAACTATTAATTATCCTTTCCCTTTCACCCATTAACAGTAGTTCTCGATCTCTCCCCTCTCCCACCCTCTCTCGCTCTCTAGCGAATCTGTGTCTCTAAGCCCCATCATCTGTTATATTACTCTTTATGAGATTGCAGATGGAGTTGCTGCTGAGATCGACGAAGATGAAAGAAGCACATCGTTTCTTCTGGGTAATGAAGTAATCAATGAATCGTTTCCTGAAATATTTGTGGATGTCTTCTCCCTTCAACGCCACCCTCCATCCAATTCCTCCTCACCGTAAACTGTAATTTCTTCAAATTCGAGATCGACTCTTCTCTTGCTTTTGTTCTGAGCTCTATTGATTGTTATACTTATATACATAATCATGAGTATTGCCTTCTTCTTTTTGAATAGTTTTGGCCGAGAAGATAATGGTGACGGAAGTTACAGAGACAGAAGTTACGTCCCATCAGCATATTTGATCCTGCTGATAGATAATTGGTTCCCTCGCTTGTAGCTGCTGCCAAATCCAAGGTTGTGTCTATTTTTCCTCTGTTTCTTTGTTTTCATCCTTGTAACCTTTTATGCTCTTGTCTCTGCTTTTAAGTGATATTAATCATTCTTGCTACTTCCATGAGTGAGTGGCCAAGCTACATATTGAAAGATTTGAAATTTTGCACATGTGCATTTATCTATCTAACAAAATGAAATGCTAAAGATGAATTGTATGCATGATCTTCTGCTTGGTTGATATGATCATGGATGGCACTGAAGAAGGAGAGCTTGAACCGGATGATGAACCCGTTGTTGAAGCCATGGAAGGACATGAACCGGAGCTTGTAGCTGAGGATGGCTTGCTTGTACCAGCAGGAGCCATGACCAGGGTCAGAACCAAACAGCTATCTAAGTCTCTAAGTGCACTACTTAGCTCAGTGGAGAACCAGATCAACCTTATTGAAGATCAAGTGCAACCAGTCCATTTAGTAAGCTTCACGGAAGATTTAGGAAAGCTCAAGACTGATTTAGGAACCCCTTCCTAAATGAAAAGCATGAGACCGTCATTTTTAGGAACTTCTTCTTAAACACCAAGTCACGTTTCCTAAATTCAAGTTAAGTCCGAGACAAGGAGGGAAAGTCAAGACCGTGGTGATCTGAAGAGTTATTCAACACAACTTTATTTCAGTCAAGTCGTTATTAGTTATTGTCTTGTTTTTCCGTGTTGTCTAGTTATTATTTTCGAGAAGTCATAACACAAACTCTATATGTACTTCGAGAATTATTCAATCAAATAACAAGTTGTCTTTGATCATTGTGATTGTCTTAGAGAGTGAATCTCTGTTGTTCTTCGTGAACAAACTCTGTTGCTTGGTGAGTCATATCCAAACAACAACATTCTCTATCGTCTAAGTGAGTCATATCTTAGGATAGTGAAGTTCGGTATATCAAGAGCCATTCCGCAACTCTTGTGTGACCTTTCGACCCATTCCTTTGTTCTTCAAGCTAGTAGCTTACCGAGTTCAAAGTTTATCCAATCAAACCAACCCTCCAAAGTTCAATCCGTGGGAGTTTTGTATTATTGGTCTCGCACATTCAATCTTTTACTTTACATTTGCAATTCTTTTTGGATTCTTTAAAGTCCATTTCATTACAGGTGATGGGAGCAACTTTCTGTGATTTCACTTATGTTGAAGACCTTGTGCATGCCTATGTCTGTGTAGAGAGAGCTCTAGCATCTTTAATTATAGGGCACATTACTTTTCATACACTTTTAGTATAGCAACTTTAATTAAATTGTGAGCTTCGAATATGTATTCCTCATTATGAAAAAAATAATGTGCTGGGTACTTTGTTTGCTACGAGATCTTGGTGTTAAATAAAAATTTAAGACACCATGGGTAGGGTTTGTAATCCAAAGTTTCTGGTTTATTTATGATAGGTTGCACAAGGTGCTCGAGTTTGTGAGTATGGTTCATGATCTATGTGCAGTCCTGAGGTAACATGAAGGTTGATCAGCCTCCAATCAGACAAACCTGCATTGGAATCTTCAGTATCTATGTATCTTCGTTATTGTTTAAATTTTTATTTGTTAAGACTATTTCTTTTGAATTGTGTTTGTAGATTTTTTTTGTTTGGGATCGCAACAGACTCACTTTGCTTGCTTTGTTGCTCTTACCCAGAATTGAGAAATCATCTCATGTTTGAATGCGACTTCAGCTGGGCTATTTGGCAACATGTGGCCTCCCGATCGCAAATTGTTCCAGCAACCCAGTGGCATGCAAACATCATCGCTTTACAGCAACAAAATGTATCCAGTATCAGAGGAAGATTAGCAATCACCGCTTGGCAAGCGACAGTGTACTCCATTTGGTCTGAGAGGAACCACCGTCATCATCGCCGTTGCTGCAAGACCACCGATCAAATTCTACGTGAGATAGACAGAATCATAAGAACTTGGATCGCCTCATTGCGGCTCACAAACCCTACCACGGCATCGTCAATGCTTCAGCAATGGTTTGAATCACCAATTACTCCACCCTGAGATTTTTCCGGATAATCATCTGACACTGCAACTCCGCACAGAATCACTTTCGAAGCTCGACGTCGACTGTTCTCTTCTTTCTCGGCTTGGTTCAATGTTAATCTTCTTATGAGATTTCATTATTTTAGTACTCATTCTCGTAATGAGCCAAACTCTAATGGGCCCCAACTTCCCCATAAGTCATAACTCACTAAAGCGGGGCTTGTATCAATTTTTTTTTTTTTTTTTTTGCAATTTAAATAGAAAAACCCTTTTTAAAAAAACAAAAAAAAAAACCATGCAAATACTCTTTCTTTTATTTTTGAGAAATACCATAAAATAAACTATTTCCAAGTTTTATGACCAAATTGAACTAAGAAGGGAATTCTGACCAAAATGTTTCATTAATGATGACAAATTGACTGTTTTGTCCTTCCTTCTCACATCATATTACACGTGACAAACGAAAAAAAGAAAACAGTGCGTCGATCTCAATCTCTCTCTCTCCATCGATCTCTCTCTCTCGATTTCAATCTCTCTTAATTTCTTTGCTATTTCCAGAAGAAGACGAGGTCAATCGTGAGAAAACCAAGTCAAGTTGTGTGATTGGGATTGACCCAGACTTGTCAGGACCTTTGGCTCTCTTGAAAACAATGGAATCTTCTGTCTCTCCGCTTCTTCATCAACGTTCGCATCTGCCAAATCGGACTAATCGTTTTTTGTTTCATCACCTCTGCTCGAGATTCAATCGGGAGAACCAAATTTCTCTTACCAAACCGGCTGTTCTTCTTCAGGAGCTGGCCTTAAGTACAGGTGAGATCGACTAGAATTTTACCTCCTTTTACTCTACTGTGCTTGATTAGGAATGCTTAATTCATCTACTCGTATTGAAAACTCTCAACTTTCTTTCTTTTAGTTGAGTTTTATGATTCCATTTCTTTTTGTGATGTGATGATTTTGACAGAAACTATTGAGACAAAAGCTGAAAAGGTGGAAAAGGAGTTTGATGCTTGGAGACGTTTTCCTCAGAATTGACTTGCAAGATGCATGTGTTGGTGATCAACACAAAGAATTTTTCGATGAGTTTTTAGCTAATAATTAACCAAAGCGAAGATTTTGCTCCAGAAGGTTGTGTGAATCTCTTTGAGGCATTGGATGTGGATGACTACGATGATGATGGTATGGCGAAACAAGCTGGTGATCTCCTTCAAAGTGTCGCGGAGAAGCCTGGTATTGCAACTGAGCTTTAAGTGGATTCAGTGGAAGGTGATAAGAAAGTTTCTGAGTTAACTGGGAGTAAGGCAAAAGAAGTTTTCAAATTGGTTGAATCTAATGAACTTGTATGCTCTGGAGTCTTGGAGACTAGTAATGAAGAGATGGAATTGGAGAAACGTGTTACAAGTAGTCAGGTTTTGGCAGATTCTGTTCTTCAGATGGTTGAAAAAGATGTCGAAGACTGAGAGTTATCTGGGTATGATAATGACAATATGCTTATTGGAGATGATTCACTAGTGGAAAGACACGAGGAGTCTCATGTGTCACAAAAAGTATTGGATAAAAGAGGAGAAGGGACTAGTAAGAGTACTTGTTCTCGTGTTGACGTGTTGAATGTAGAAAATGGAATAAAGGAGAATGATCAAACTTCCAAAACCCAAGGAAGACATTCTTAAATATTGAGAGAGACATTCAAATTTTTTTAGAAACTTTTAGGAAAACCTTCATGAATATTTTGAATGCTTTCCTAAAACCTTTCAGCCATAAAACTTTTTGTTTGTCTACAATGTTTTTGTTTGTTTAAAGAGTTATCAATGGTTTGACTAAAAAAAAAAATGTTATCAATTTTGTCTAAAGATATAAGATATTTTACGATTTTTTTCTTAATATTTTAAGCTTTTGAAAGTTTAAATAAATCCTTGTAAACATTTTAGTAGCATTTTAGAAATTTAGGAATGCCTTCCTAAATGTTAGGAAACTTCTACGAAACTTTCTTTTTAAAAAGTTTTAGGAAAGCTTTTATTGAATTTAGGAAAGCTTTCCTATATTTTTTTAAAGTTTTCTTGTTGTTTTGAAAAGACATTGTTATGCTGGCTTTATTGAATTTAACTAGTTAGATCTATTGTTTCTTATGCTGTATTTAATCATAGTTCAAGTGGCGTGTCTAAGGCTAAGGGTGAAGAACTTTTATGTTCATCAAGAATCCATATCAAGATCCAAACTTTCATTCTTCTAATCTAAGATGATGATTTGATGCCAAAAAAAAAAAAAAATCTAAGATGATGATTAAATCTATAGATGTATCTATCCAACTAAACGTAAGAAGTCAAAAACAAGATGGATCTATATATATCTATAGTGTACAATAATTTGTAATTTGTATGTTAATTACTACTTGATAAAAGGAAAAATTAGGAAAACTTTCTAATGTTTTTTGGAAGGCTTTCCTAAACTTTCTAAAATGTGTATGAGTATTGAAATTATCAAAATTCTTAATATGTATGAGTATTTATCTCGAAATGTTAGTTTTGTAATTTATGAAGCTTTTTTGAAGTTTTAGGAAATATTCATTCAAATTTGGGAAGACCATCCCAAATTGTATGTTAATTACTAGTTGATCAAAAAAAAAATTGTAAGCTCTTCTAAACTTTTAGGAATGTTTTCCTGAAATTTTGAAAAACACATTCTTAAAGATTTAGAAATACATTCTAAAATTTTAAGAAGATCTTACTAAAATTTGTATGATTATTTTTAAAATATCTAGAAGTTTTTGACTTTATGAAGCTTTCTTGAATTTTTTAAAAAAATTCTTACATATATAAGGAGGTCAGGTCATCCTAAGAAGTCATCACACATATTTATGAAAGCCTTCCTAAAATATATAAATGATATTTTGTGTAATTTAATAGTATAACTTCAATGTAATCAAATTTGTATGAAAGATTAAAATTCATATGTTATAAGAATTATTTTCAAGAGTTTAAGAAGGATCTAAAAACTTTAAAAATTTAGGAAGTCATCATACATATTTAGGAAAGTCATCATAAAACATATAAATTATATTTTTTTAGTAATTCAGTACAAAAGATTTCTTGAAGGATTTAATAAGATGTTTTAATTGTACAATGATTTTACTTTGTGTAAAAGTATCTAACCAAATTTGAGTTGTTGTGTAAACAAACCCAATATTTTCATTTACACTTTTTAGAAAGACCTTCCTTTTTTTTTTGGACAAAAGGAAGACTTTCCTAAATTTGAGTTTTTCTATTGTTTTAGAATGACATTCTTAAGATTGAGAAAGACATTACAAAATTTACGAAAAATCTTACTAAAATTTGTATGAAAATTTATAAATACCTATAAATTTTAGTTTTGTAGTTTCTGAAGTTTTCTTGAATGTTTATGAAAGATTCTTATCAAATTTAGGAAAATCATCATAAACAGTCTCTACTTCAAGCAACAAAATTCAAAGAATCTTAGTGCAAAATGTAAGTATCTTGTAATCTTAAAACCGAAAACACTGAGAATGACAGTATTTGTAATTGTATGTTAATTACCAGTTAATTAAAAATATTTAGGAAGCTTTTTCAGACTTTAAGTATGGCTTTCCTGAAATTTTTTGTTTTTTAAATTTAAATTATATTGTTTTAAAAAGACATTCTTAAAGACTGAGATAGACATTATAAATTTTTAGAAAAATGCTACTAAAAATTTTATGAGTATTTGTAGATATATAAAATATCAGTTTTGGAAACATTTTTAAACTTCTATAACGCTTTTTTGGGATTTTGGGAAGGCATTCCTAAATTCTCAGGAAGCTTTCCTAAAATTTTAATATCTTTCTATAATTCCAAACATTTCTAAGATCTATAGAAGTCTTCTGTCTATTTTTTATAGCTGTTCAAATTTAGAAAGATTGTACTAAAATCTATGAAGGATTGCTAGGAATTTAGAAAATTCCATTATATAAGAGGCTTACTACCATTTCTAATGTTTTATAAACTTTTTATAATGTTAAGTGTTCTTACACATTAAATTTTTTTTTTCTAACTTGTTTGGGAAAGCCTTCATAAATGTTTGGAATGCTTTACTAAAATTTTCAACCATACAACTTTTGCTTTTGTACAGAATGTGAGCTCTGTCCATAGTAAACACAATCGAAATTTTAATCATTCACATTAATCTATAAAATGATGCTTAGAAATCTTGAAAATCTGCAAATCATCATCTAGTGTATCCACAACGCCAATTTCTTGAACTTCTTTGTCTTCTTCCTTCTCCACTTCTTGAAATTATTATTTTTAACAAATATTTGGCATTACTATCTCCTGCAAAAGATGCCATCATGATAAACTTGAAAAAGAAAGCAAAATAAACCTTTCAAATTTCATTATAAACATAATTTCTTCATCAAAATTATAAAGGACACGATGAATACAATCAAAATACAGAACATAGGCAAATCAAACTCAGTAACTCGGGCAATGGCTTCTACATTTATCCTTAATAACAAAGGTTACAACTATTGGAATTTGTGATACGACCAAGGCCTGCAAAGTTTATCAAGTCTTTTCAAGGTTGGTTAAGCCAAAAAACTTAAAGACAAATACATAATATTTTCCACAAACCCAGTCTCAAGACTCTTTTGCCAGTAGGTTTACTATGGTCTCATCCCAAACCGATTTCTCCTGGTTTACAACTCTGATAGCTGCATCAAGTACCATTGAGCTCATAGCCATTACAAGAGTTTCTATAACTCTTAATAGAGTAAGCGCCAAACAAAAATTAAAGCTTTTCATCCAGTGGTAATAAGAATCTCAATATACAAAGTGGTAAGTTTTTGAAAGCAGGAAGAAAGGTATGTTGACACTAATTTATACGAATAAAGGCGATGCTGATCAAATGTAAGACATAAACAATCTAAAAGAGCATTACTCCATTAGATCTGTTAGGAGATAGATGAACATCAACAGATCTAATAGAACCCGATTTTCTTAAAAAGAAAACTTCAATTTTCAGATTAAATGAACGCACACTTGAACATAAAAGAGACTCCCATTCACATTGATAGAAAATGAATCAGAAAATGACTGAAACTGCTGAGAGAGAGAACCAGATGAAGCTAGCTTCTCAGAGACGAGAATGTCGGTGGCGATGTGAGGAACACCGAGTAAGCTCGACAGTCTGCTTGCGTACGTACCTTTTCGACACCGGCACACCCAGAAACACCCACGGATTCACTAAAGACACTCATCCATCGTCTTCGTCGTCGTCGTCTCCGTCAACGGTGGAAGAAAGCTAGGTTTTCGGCAACGGCTTTGAAAAGAGACGGTAAGAAATTGTCGACTTTTTTTTTGGAGAACAGAGTGTCGCCTTTTGTGAATAAGGGTAAAATTGTCAATTGACAATCATTAATGAAACATTTTGGTCCAAAATGAGCTCCTGTTTATTTTGGTCACAAAAAGTTGAAAGTAGTACATTATAGAGATTTGCCCTTTATTTTTTCTATTTGGTCAAAATCCATGCAAATACTCTTGGTTTAAAAGGTAAACACGAAGTATATATAAAAAAAGAATATAATAAACTAATAACTGTGAGTCTGTGACCACAACCAAAGTTGCAGCTTTTCCATTGGTGTCAATACAGCTGTTGCTTTAGGCTAGTCGAATCGATCATGAGAAATTTGAAAAACCCAAAAAAGAAATTAAAAAAAACCAGAAAATTGTGGTTTTCAATGAGCAGCTATTCCTTCTCGATCCGAATCCGAGCTTTTGAGTGGTGTGTTCATCGGAGACTTTACTCTCGGAGATTTGTTGAATGTGTAAGAACCTTATTTTACTAAAACAAGGCAACTGATATTTGTATAAATAATTGATAAACAGAAATCTATAAATACAATACCAAACCAGAAAAATGATAAGAAAAATTGCAGAGCCGAGACTTTGAATCTCTTTTCTTAAATCTTTAAACGCTCCATAGTGTGACAATTTCGTAGCGGTAAGATTCCCAGGATACAACTGCTGTATTTTTATCTTCCAGCACTGAAGATAAAACCTATCGAATCAAAATTTTGTGTTGTATTCTCAAAGGAGAAAAACAGAAGAACAAAAGAGTGTGAGGGAATTGTTTTTCAGAAACTGTGAATGGAAGATGATAAAATGATTTGTGTTTTAAACACAAGATTTTCAATGCAAACATTTAGGGGAGTTAATAAAAAATTAATTTCATTGACACAATTAAATTTTCTCTTACAAAATCAATTAACATTAATTCTATAGTCACAAAATTCAATTTTAAAAAGATATTTTTGTTCACTTTATCAACATAAAAATTTGCAAAAGACTTTTGGCAAAAAGATGATCAGTCTTTTAGACCGCAGTCCCATTTGTCAAATTCCGAGATCCGAGACTCAAGCCCGATCTAGATATCTCTCTTTCCACTTTCGACGTTCATTTCTCATTCAAAACAATATCAATTTTGACATGTGATTACACTACTACATAGTGCTCACGGTGACGATTACATAGTGTCCAAGTTCCTGTCATTTCGGTAGATGTCTCCATCGTAAAATCCACTAGAAAATTGGTCTACACCACTTTGTCAAAAACGAGTTCTAACAGAATGTTCCTACCCAAAACAACTCCCTGAGCCAGCGGCTCGGGGGAGATTCATAAGTGACGAGCATCGGCCATGTCTTCACCCTCTACACCACACGCCTCTATGCAGGACTTCAAGCTCTTCGAGACTCAAGCGGTAACTAAAGAAAAAAATGGATCTTTAGGAATTGATTGCGCAAATCTTTTACATGATTGGTTGGGATGAAAGTGGAGTTTACAGAGTGCTGAACATTTGATCGGTGGGCTCAAGCTTGTCACTCTTTGTTATGGCATCATCGGTATGTGTTTGTTTTTCTCTTATTTTCTTCTTGATTTTGATCTTCTTTTTCTCACTTACTTATCTTCTCTTTAGGATTCATTAAGTTCTTTGGACCTTACTACATGCTGCTTGTCACTGAAAGAAGAAAAAATTGGTGTGGTTTTTGGTCATAGTGTTTAGGCGGTGGCAAAGAGCCACATCATGGCCTTGCAAAACTCTACTATACAGTGCAAAATTGCCAATTCAAGAGATGAGAACAGGTTTTTATTTCTCTCTTCTCTAGGAAAAAAAAAGTGCAGTTCCATCCTTTCCACGTGTTAGTTAATGAGCTCAACCTTATCTAACCCTTACAGATACAAGAGACTGCTCTCTATGCTGGACCTTACAAAGGACTTCTTTTTCAGCTATTCGTGCAATATAATGACAAAATAGCAGAAGAATGTATGCAGCTACGAGACGGTACTTTGATAGGTCCCAATTATGGAATCATCAAATGTTGATCTAGAAACATGAACATAAGAACACACAAACACACGATTTCTTCTTGGGTAGTTATGACTGCCCCTTTTTGTAGTTTTCACTGATTTAAATAGAAATACAATACATGAAACAAATATGGGATCATGATCCCTTGCACTAAGGAAATGGGAAAGTGGTCGAAGAGTCCTAAACATTAGGGTGACTGACTACCATTATTAACAACTAACTTAATTAAAATAAATAATTAAAAGAACTAATTAAATGTTGCAAAAGACTGTTACTATCTCATCAGACTTACTCTATATGACAAAATGTTCGTCTGGAATGAGTTCTCGACTCAGGGGAATTAGACATCATATTCGGAATACCCTCTGGACTCTTGCATTGGTCTATGGTTTCTTTAAGCAGGTGAGGACTCATATGTTTTTGATGGATTTCGTTCAGGTTTTAATCACATTAAAACAGCCCTAACAACAATCCTATGTCCACGGATCGTGCCAATTGAATCTATGTTTGAATATACGTCAAATCTCGAATATACCTGAAGGTTTGCAGCGGAATAAGAACAGGTACAACGAGATTAGGAGCGCCTCAAGTGCTGCGCCTCTACAGAAGTCCACACGCACACAAACTGGACGACGGGATGCTAGTGCCGGAGCGAACGATTCGCCTTCGGTTTCCTTTTCGTTTCTGTGTTTTCTGAGTCTTCCAAAGACTTCAGAATGTTTTTTCGTATTGATTTTGTTAATCAAATCGAGCAGCCCATATATCATATATAAGGCGGAGCTGCCGACGGGTGTCGATCGACACCACCTAATTGGTGTCGATCGACACCATCCAAAAGTCAATACTTCTAGAAGTCGTGACCGAACAAGTTGTGATCGCAAGATTCGATCGACACCACATGGTGTCGAGATCGACACCCACCTTGGTGTCGATCGACACCCTCACAGAAAAACGATATCGACGTATATCTTATATACGTAGATCATAATCATTACTCTAATGATCAAAACCCAATTTATATTATCCAGTTTGCTTAGGTGTGTGACCCTATAGGATCATATGATAATGGTAATGAGTTCATAACTCATAAGTTATAAGCGGCTTCTAGCAAAACATTATAACCGTACAATATCATATGATTGTCTTATCTCGACATCACGACTTTACTAGAATAAATACAAGTCTGATTTCAGGACATTCCCTTCAATCTCCCACTTGTACTGGAATCAAATATTCCCATAATCCCTTTGTCTCTATATCTCGATCTGGCATAAGGCAAGAACTCGTGTCATCCTTAATCAACCAAACCATGTTTATCGAACTCCGATTTATACTGATAAAATACAAACGATTGACATTCAATCCGTTTGAGCGCGGCCACGCATTTCCAGTATCAAATCTTCGATAGGCCCTGAGATATTTATCTCCCGTTATGGGAGGGACAAATTCCATCTTGTTCCATCCCTGTTCCCTACACACTTCATAATATGCCCAATCAATGCCTTTATAGCCACCAGTTACGGCTGACGTTTGACAAGGTCAAAGCACACCAATTCATATGTAAGAAATCATGATGAACTCAGGTCTAAGGACTATACTCTATAGTCGTAATGAGAAACTCTTATGACACTCATATAACAATCTTGTAGAGTTCTCATTAGCGGGTCATGTCCGATCATGTGTTCTCTAACACATATCTATGTGATTGACTTTAATACTCCTATTAATGACTCCATGAAACTTAGTCATCAGTCACCTCACATACTAGTCTCACGCGGTTATTAATGTCCAATTTTAATAACCTCGACTATGGACGAAAATAATTTATGTCATCTATCACTTATAGAGTTTCATGATCAAATCACGTATTTGATGATCTATAAGAATGCCATAAATTACTTTTGGACAATTATTTAATAACACCATTAAATAACAATGAAACAATTTCATTAAATAAAACATAACCAAATGTATGTTTACATGAACATCAAAACATAAATATGATAACTCCCACTAAATACAAGATTACTGCTTAAGGAATCTAATGCCTATAGCAGCATGACTCTCATGCTTCGGTCGTGGGAGTGGCTTAGTCAACGGGTCAGCAACGTTCTCGTCTGTCGGAACTCTGCTGATCTTGACGTCGCCTCTCTCAATGATATCACGAATCAGATGATATCTCCTCTCAATGTGTTTGGATTTCTGGTGTGATCTGGGTTCCTTAGCCTGAGCTATGGCTCCATTGTTGTCACAAAACAATGCCACAGGCTCAGAAATGCTAGGAATCACACCAAGCTCAGTAATGAACTTCCTAATCCAAACAGCCTCCTTCGCCTTCCGAAGCAGCGATGTATTCAGCCTCGGTCGTCGAATCCGCCACGGTGCTCTGCTTGGAACTCTTCCAACTAACTGCACCTCCATTCAGACAGAAGACGTAACCAGACTGAGATCGGAAATCGTCTCTATCTGTCTGAAAACTGGCGTCCGTATAACCACTCACTACAAGCTCATCACATCCTCCATAACCAAGAACTTATCCTTGGTATTTCTCAAATACTTTAGGATAGTCTTGACGGCAGTCCAGTGACTCTCACCGGGATCTGACTGGTATCGACTCGTCATGCTTAAAGCACAAGCAACATCTGGACGAGTACAAAGCATGGCATACATAATAGATCCTACTGCAGAAGCAAAAGGAATCCTACTCATGCGCTCTCGCTCAGCAGGTGTCGAAGGACACTGCTTCTTGCTGAGAGTAATGCCATGAGACATCGGAAGCAAGCCCTTCTTGGAATCATGCATGTTGAACCTGTGTAGAACCTTATCAATATAAGCGTCCTGGCACAGTCCAATCATCCTCTTTGATCTATCTCTATAGATCCTTATTCCAAGAATATAGGCGGCTTCACCCATGTCTTTCATCGAGAAACAACTTCCGAGCCAGTCCTTTACTGACTGAAGTAACGGAATATCATCTCCTATGAGAAGTATGTCGTCTACATACAATACGAGAAATGCAACTGCGCTCCCACTAGTCTTCTTGTAAACGCAAGGTTCCTCTTCGTTTCTGATGAAGTTAAACTTTTTAACTGCTTCATCAAAACGTAGGTTCCAACTCCGAGATGCTTGCTTCAATCCATAAATGGATTTATGAAGCTTGCATACCTTCCCAGCAGCATTAGGATCAATGAAACCCGGAGGTTGTGTCATGTACACATCCTCCTCCAGTATCCCGTTAAGGAAAGCTGTTTTCACATCCATTTGCCAAATCTCATAATCATAATGAGCGGCTGTTGCTAGGAGAATCCGAATAGATTTAAGCATAGCGACTGGGGAATAGGTTTCATCATAGTCAACACCTTGAACTTGTTTGAAACCTTTTGCCACCAACCTAGCTTTGTAAATCTGAACGTTTCCATCCACATCGATCTTCTTTTTGAAGACCCATTTACACTCAATGGCTTTTACACCATCAGGTAAATCACCCAAAGTCCATACTTGGTTTTGTGACATGGAACCGATTTCGGATTCAGCGGCCTTAAACCACTTTTCGGAGTCAGGGCCCATCATTGCTTCTTCGAAAGTCGCAGGTTCGTCACTGTCAATGATCAAGAGATCATGACAATTAGTCACGAGAAATCCATATCTCTCGGGCTCTTGACGAATCCTTTCGGATCTGCGAACTTCTGGCATCACAGGCTCGGGCTCTACAACTCTTTGTAGATCCAGCTCGGGCTCTACAACTCTTTGTAGATCCAGTCGCTGCTCTTCCTCGACAGGTTGAGCAGGCTCCTGTGATTCTCGAACTTCTTCGAGTTGTACTTTACTCCCACTGTTCTTCTTGGAAAGAAATTCTTTCTCAAGAAAAACACAGTTCTTAGCAACAAACACTTTGTTCTCAGAACGGTTGTAAAAGTAGTAAGCCTTGGTTTCCTTAGGATAACCAACGAAGTAGCACTTATCAGATTTGGGTTCAAGCTTATCAGATATCAACCGTTTGACATAAGCTTCACAACCCCAAATTTTAAGAAAAGACAAACTTGGAACTTTTCCAGTCCACATCTCATATGGTGTCTTCTCGACTGATTTTGATGGAACTCTGTTTAGCGTAAACGCAGACGTTTCTAGAGCGTATCCCCAAAAGGATAATGGAAGATCTACTTGACTCATCATCGATCGAACCATATCTAATAAAGTCCGATTCCTCCTTTCAGACACACCATTCCACTGAGGTGTTCCAGGAGGAGTAAGTTGTGAAACAATTCCACAGTTACTCAGATGATCACTGAACTCTTGGCTTAAGTACTCACCTCCACGATCTGATCGAAGAGCTTTAATACTTTTGCCAAGTTGGTTCTGTACTTCATTCTGGAATTCCTTGAACTTTTCAAAGGATTCCGATTTATGTCTCATTAAATAGACATAACCAAATCTACTGAAGTCGTCAGTAAACGTGATGAAGTACTGAAAGTTTCCTCTAGCACTAACACTCATTGGACCACATACATCGGTATGTATTAGGCCCAATAGGTCACCGGCCCTTTCATTGAATTTGTTGAAAGGGGCCTTTATCATTTTGCCCATTAAGCAGGATTCACATTTTTCAAATGATTCAAAATCAAATGAGTCTAAAAGCCCATCATTATGAAGCTTTTGAATCCTTTTTTCATTAATGTGGCCCAAACGACAATGCCAGAGAAACGTGGGGTTCGAGTCATTGGTTCTTAACCGTTTGGTACTTATGTTATAGACAGGCATAGATTGGTTGAGAATATAAAGTCCATTCTCTAATGGAGCGCTACCATACAACATTTCATTACGATTAAAAGAACAACACTTGTTTTTAATCGAAAACTGAAAGTCTTCTAAATCCAAAACGGAAATAGAAATGATGTTTCTGCTTATAGCAGGTACATAGTAGCAATTATTCAATTCTAAAACCAAGCCTGACGGCAAAGACATGATAAGTTCCTACGGCCAATGCAGCAACTCTTGCTCCATTCCCGACGCGTAGGTCCACTTGTCCCTTTTCCAGCGTTCTACTGTTGCTTAGACCCTGCATATTCGTACAAATATGAGCGCCACAGCCGGTATCCAATACCCAAGAGTTAGAACCTGTAGAAGTAACATTTACTTCTATAACATAGATACCTGAAGAAGTCGTCTCAAACGTCTTCTTCGAGTTCTTTAGATCTCCCAGATACTCTTTGCAATTTCTCTTCCAATGCCCAGACTTGTTGCAGTAATGGCATTTATCAGCATCAGTAGGGCCGCGTTTGGGTTTGGAAGAAGCCTCAGGCTTATCCTGATTCTCAATCTGGAATGCCTTAGCTTTACCTTTACCCTTAGCGTGTTTCTTAACCTTTTACCCCCTTGCACCATAAGTACATTAGGGGTGCCCTTCTTGATGTTTGGCTCAGCTGTCTTGAGCATGCCATGCAGTTCCGTCAAAGTCTTTGTCATGTTGTTCATGTTATAGTTCATGATAAACTGATCAAAGCTCGACGGCAATGACTGCAGAATGATGTCCGTAGCCAACTCTTGGCTAAGGGGACAATCCAGTTTTGCCAAGTTATCAATATAACCCATCATCTTAATGACATGTGGGCTAACTGGACCATCCTTTGGTAGCTTGCACTCAATGAGAGACTTAACCGTCTGGTATCTCTCAGTTCGTGCTTGCTCCTGAAACATCCCTTTCAGGCTAGTGATCATCTCAACAGGTGACGCCACGTTCTCGTATTGCTTCTGCAAGTCCGAGTTCATGGTAGCCAGCATGAGACAACTCACATCGACCTCATCATTTGAATGCTTCTCCCAAGCATTCCTTTCAGCGTGTCCGGCATTGGATTTCGGTTTCTCAAGGAGAGCCTTCTCAAGGACATATTCCTTTTTCTCCTGCTTGAGAACAATTCTCAAGTTTCGATACCATTCGAGGAAATTCGATCCATTTAGCTTGTCCTTCTCAAGGACGGATCGAAGTGAGAATGTGTTTCTGTGAGGGGAACTAGCCATAGCTGAAAATACAAAATGAGAGTTTAGTTTTTGATGTTCAAGAAATGAGAAATCTTAACAATTAAGAAACTCACATTATATTCATAACAATTTTCCTCAATTGAATATAATGATCCAAGATCCATATTTCACAAAAATTTGAGTGAGCTTTGGCCCATCGCCCAAACTTTAGCTATTTAGGTAAGCAACACTTTGCTAATTATATCTTATATAATTCTTGTCTTGGATTAATATTTAATATCGAATCCAATCCTATATCTATGGGCCCAAAACTATTTTGATAGCCCATTTAAGCAAACCAATCTTTTAAGTCCGTAGTAACGATTACAACCTGCCTCACTCATGTAATTGCGGACACCCTGCTTTGGCAGACCCATCACACAATGAAACGAGCCTTGACAGTTGACAAGATTGGGAAGATATAAATGCTTAATATTAGGTTTGAGGAACGGAACCTTAAATCTAGTTATATCAATATATATCCTAGATATTTTAACTTATTTTAAACCTTTTAAAATTTTCTTAAGTTAAACAAATGCAAATTCTGAAGTGGTGTCGATCGACACCAGGTCAGTGTCGATCGACACAACTTTTGTGTTGACTGACAGATTCTGATCCGGTTCAATCGCGATAAACCATTTAACCGATTAAACCGATCGAATCAATTTGCAAATACGACCGGTGTCGATCGATACTACATTAGTGTCGGTCGACACCCACCAAATCGGTTCAATTAACGATAATCGATTTACCGCTTAAACCGATCGCGATTATCCGGTTCAATCCAATTGAACCAATCGCGATGAACCGATTGGTGTCGATCGACACTACTTTAGTGTCGGTCGACACCTGTGTTTTGAGGAAAACGATCATAAGTTCGTAAACTAAAGTTTTTACGCGAAAACCATTTTTCACGCGAAAACCATAGTGGTGTCGATCGACACCGAATTGGTGTCGATCGACACCGAAGAACCCAGAACGTGTTCTTCATCAAAAACGATTTTTTGAACAGATTGATTTACATATATTCAACAGATTCAATAGAAACACACCGCTCTGATACCACTGATGGATTTCGTTCAGGTTTTCACATTAAAACAGCCCTAACAACAATCCTATGTCCACGGATCGTGCCAATTGAATCTATGTTTGAATATACGTCAAATCTCGAATATACCTGAAGGTTTGCAGCGGAATAAGAACAGGTACAACGAGATTAGGAGCGCCTCAAGTGCTGCGCCTCTACAGAAGTCCACACGCACACAAACTGGACGACGGGATGCTAGTGCCGGAGCGAACGATTCGCCTTCGGGTTTCCTTTTCGTTTCTGTGTTTTCTGAGTCTTCCAAAGACTTCAGAATGTGTTTTTCGTATTGATTTTGTTATATCAAATCGAGCAGCCCATATATCATATATATAGGCGGAGCTGCCGACGGGTGTCGATCGACACCAACCTAATTGGTGTCGATCGACACCATCCAAAAGTCAATACTTCTAGAAGTCGTGACCGAACAAGTGTCGATCGACACCCACTATTGGTGTCGATCGACACCCTCACAGAAAAACGATATCGACGTATATCTTATATACGTAGATCATAATCATTACTCTAATGATCAAAACCCAATTTATATTATCCAGTTTGCTTAGGTGTGTGACCCTATAGGATCATATGATAATGGTAATGAGTTCATAACTCATAAGTTATAAGCGGCTTCTAG
Source organism: Isatis tinctoria (assembly GCA_010577795.1). Classification (NCBI taxonomy): domain Eukaryota; kingdom Viridiplantae; phylum Streptophyta; class Magnoliopsida; order Brassicales; family Brassicaceae; genus Isatis; species Isatis tinctoria. The sequence goes on along the minus strand of CM021245.1, from coordinate 16,457,562 downwards.
CAAAACATTATAACCGTACAATATCATATGATTGTCTTATCTCGACATCACGACTTTACTAGAATAAATACAAGTCTGATTTCAGGACATTCCCTTCAGTTTTCTCTCAGCTCACTGCTAGAACAAAAATTCGAATACATGTCTTTGTTTTTAAGTTAATTTCCTTCACACACCATGTCCTTTAACATTTAAAGCTTAACTTGTCATGTCTTGTTTAACAATATCTGTTTCACATAGATTTTCCGAACATCTAATATCAAATTATCAATTATGCTATTGTTATAGTGCTACTTCAGTTATATATGTGGTTATGGTATACTGGCATCTTAAATATCCATTACCTGGATGCTCAGAAACATGCTTCATTTTTTCATGTTGGCCTCTCTTTCTGAATCTGGAAGGCATTTCAAACTCACACTTATTGCTAGGCGTTCCCGTCATAGTGCTGGAACCAGGTAACAATTTTTTTTCACTCGTGGTAAGCATGTCATTGGCGTTGCACGGTATGCCTCTAAAGGATTAAATATGATTTTCTAGCAGATAAAAAGAAATGCATAATTAGTCATATCCAGATATCTCACTGGAGTATTTCACAATATTCAAAATCCAACAGTACGAGATGTAAACTATTTTAACTATTACCATTTATCATAGCTATCCTCCTTCTGCTCTCCTAAATGTCTTTTCACACTAGGTACTTGAAGCGAGGAGTAAGCAAAAATGGCAATGTTGCCAATGATGTTGAGACCGAGTAGATAGTGTCTGATGATGTTCCTGAAGACCATCCTATGAAAATAACTTCTGCTGTGCAAAATCATGGCTCAATCCCTCTTTTCTGGTCACATGTGACCTCACGGTTGAATTTAAATCCGGACATAGTTTGTAAGTTTTATATGCCACCAAAGTTACTGCACTGCTCCCCATATCACTCTCCCCTGTTTGACAGCATTATAAAATGCAGTGTCAAAAAAGGAGCCAAACTATATATGAAGCGACTAGACTTCACTTTGATAACCTTGTAGAACGATATGGAAACCCCATCATCATTCTGAATTTGATCAAGGTGAGTTTCCTAATCTACCTAGTATTCCACTTGCTGTCATCATTATAATTCTGGATTCTGGTGCATCCATATCTCATGGCTTTTATTGATATGTTCTTTGGTTTTCACAATGATAGACAAAAAGAAAAGAGACCGAGAGAGTCGATCCTATAGGAAGAGTTTGCTAATGCAATTGACTTTATAAACAAAGATTTATCTGAAGAAAATCGTTTAAGATTCCTCAACTGTAACCTGCACAAACATTTTCAGAGGTATCTATCGTATACACACTTCTCTTGTTGCTCCAGCTGCGACAATAATGTGAAATTCCTTAATACATTTGTAGATGGAAACCAGTTTTCTGATTTCTGTCTTTCTTCCAGAAAAACAACAAATGTTTTGGCACTCCTTGGCAGAGTAGCTGCCAGTGCATTGGTGCTAACAGGTTTTTTTAACCATCAAGTCACACCAGGGATGAAATTTGAGGGTAACATGAGCTTGTCTTCTTCTGAGTAAGTCTTTAGCTTGAATTCCTGCTATCACTTAAACATACCAATTTTCATCCAGCTATATTTTGTGGTATCTGGTCAATTCTCCTATTCGTCAATTTTATTTCGAGATGAACCATGTTTCCATATATTTTTGTTGTCTTTTCTTGTTACTAGTAATATCCCAAATGTAGCCATTATTTTTATCAATAATTAGTTATAAAAGCTTATTTGAACTGTGTTATAGCAGTTGACCGCAGCTTAGCGGAGATGATGTAACGAAAATTAGATTTTGGAAGTATCTTCTTACACTACTGTTACTATTCTGATGTATTCAAATTGCGGTGCTGACTCTGGGGACATATGTCTGTGCAGCAACTCTGATGATGGGGATCATGATAGCCTAGAGAAGACATCTGTGAGAACCGAAACTCACACTGTCAAAATTTATATTTTGCGGGGATCCGAAAATTCTATTAAACAATAACTAAAGAGCAAAAAAGTAAAAAGATTAGAAAGATGATTTTATTGATAATTCTCTAAGTACAAAAATATTTGAGAAAGCTTATTGTCTTATGTCTCGAAAGCTCTTTCACTTGAGTTAGGATGCCTTGAAAGTGAATACAGGGGTCTTTATTTATACTAGAGAGTCTAGGGTTTCTAAGACTGATCTAAGCAATGTGGGACGATTTAAAGTTCCTTCCCTGCCGCCGATTTGACCTGATGGGCCGCTGCCCATCTGCTTCCAATACGGCCCGTTTGTCTTAATTTGGCCCAGCTTGTCTTTTTGGTCTTCTGGTCCGATTTCCCTTGGATAAAAGCCTTGCTTCCGGTTTGTTTTAAGTAAACTTCTCGATGTTTTTCCATGTTCTGAAAAGCGTGAAGTCCGTCTTCAAATGGCGTAACGTTTCTTCGGGAATTATTGGGCCGAGGCCTGTTAGTCCGGAAATGGCGTTTAGGGCCGGTCCAGGAAGGTGGAAATCGGCATTGGCCCACGTTTTGGCTCGATGAATGCTCCGGGCTGAGAAGATAAGCAGAGATTCGTCTTGAGAGTTCATCTGCCGGGCCGAATGCCAAGAGCTCGACCCGTGCAGGCGTTCGGTCCCGTTTCTTGGGCCGATTGGCTCCCGAATGGGTTTAGGACAAGTGAACCGATTTGCCTCGTTAAAACCTTTCCCGGAAAACCCTTTGGGACAAAACCAAGGATAAAGAAAAAGAGTACAAATGGCCACAGTCCATTTAGTTCATCTGCCGGGCCGAATGCCAAGAGCTCGACCCGTGCAGGAATGTGGTCTCATTTCGTGGGCTTGCTGCCAGGATATGAAATGTTTAACCGTACTTCGGCGTTTTTCCCTATCATTCTCCGAGGAGGGGATTTTGACCCCAACAGTTAGCCCCCAGCTTGTGGGCCTTGTATGCATGGGCGATGAGCGTTATTGGAGTGTTTGTCGGGAATGATAGGTTAAAAGGCCTTTGTATATAGCTTGAATGGCCGAGATTGGCTGAAAAGATTTTTCTTCTTGGGCCTGAGACTCGCCGGCGGTTGCTTGTGTTGTGGGGAGTTCCCTTTTCCTTTACAAGTGAAGAAACTGAAAATTTTTCTTTTCCTGTTCAAGTTTAAGGATAAGAAAAATTTCCTTTTTCTTGTTGTGTTAGGAATTGTAAAGCTTCTTCCTCCTTTGGGATCAGGAATTGGAAAACTCCTTTTTCCTTTTTGTAGAGTTAGGAATAGGAAATTCTCCAATCCCTAGTATGTCAGGATCTAGGCTTCCTTGTTGTATAAATACGCGCCCCTCCCCTCTTCCTGTCTCTCACGATTTTGGCATACCCCCATTAGAAACCCTTCTTTAGTTTGTCGTCATGGTTAGGTTATCGCTTCGTGAAAAGATGGAAAATGGTGGGAGGAAGGCGAAGGGGTCGAACGGCCGGTCGGCATCTAAGCCTGGGACCAAACCGTCGGCCCATTCCTCAGCCCCTAAGCCGGTGGAGAGCTCTCTAACCGTTCCTCCGCCGGAATGGCCAGCTGGAAGGTCGGTTTCACCACCGACTGTGGTTACTCCGTTCAAGAAGGATGCGATCTTGGCGCGTAATTCAGCGAAATGAGTTTCCGAGCCTTGGGGAGTTGTTTATAGCTTGACAGGATCGGACGGCGTTTTGCGCCAAAGGTGAGTGACCAGCCCTGTTGAAGGCGTAGTGAAGAGTTCTTCCTCGCCTGGCGCGCCGTCGGATTCCCGGAGTCGGTTTGTAAAAACCGTCGTCAAGCAGCCAAAAACTTTTCGGCGACGGTGGATTCGAGCTTCAGGTTCCTCCATATGGTGATCTCGAAGAATCTGAAAAATACGAGGAGATGGCTTTGTGCGGATCGAAGGTGAATTTTCCTTTTTTCCCTTCTTTCCTTTTCTTCGATATTTCCTTTTTTCTGATGTTCCTTTTTCGTTTGTAGTTCATATCCTCCGTGAACAGGTGTATTGGCTTGTACAACACCACCATTCACGGGGTTCGCAAGCGCGCCAAGGAGAGTGTTCGCTCGGTGAAGAGGAAGCTTGAAGTTCTTGAGTCGTCGAGTTCGCGGCAGATCAAGTTGCATGAGAGACAAGTCTCGGAGCTGCAAGCTGAAAAGGACAGAGCCGTGTGTATGTCTATTCGCCTGGAGGCTAGGGTTTCTCGCTAGTCCGAATAACTGAAATATTTGGCGGGCCAGCTCACGACTCCCAAGGCCTCTCGTGATGCTCATGGTTGCAAGGCTTGTTCTGCCGAGCTACTGGTCTTCTTGGAAGAATTGAAAGGAACTATTGGCTCGCTGTCCGAAGCGAGGGTCCGTGAGGTGGACTTAGCCCAGATTATGGGAAACCTCGAGTTGATTGTGTTGCTTCAGAGCATCGTCTTCGACGCTCCCTGCAGGATCGCGGGATGTCAGGTCACGCCGTTCAGATGTTTATCCGGAGATTTATATAAGCTAAGTTTATCCATCGAGGGATGTTGAAAGAACCATGGTTTAAGTCACCCTGTTGTGATCAGCAACGGGTGATTGATACGTATGCCAAGAGGCGGTGTGTGCCGAGAGGCAATGTGTGCCGAGAGGCGATCTGTGCCGAGAGGCGATGTGTGCCGAGAGGCGATGTGTGCCGAGAGGCGATGTGTGCCGAGAGGCTATGTGTGCTGAGAGGCGATGTGTGCCTAGAGGCAATTTCTCGAACAAAGAAGTCTCGTTGTGGCCAGCAACTGACGATCTCGTTTGAGAAGTTTGGGATTTTAAGGTGCTAGGTTTCGACCTTTTTACCCTTTTTGCGAAAATTTCTTTGGGAGTATGTATTTACGGACCCACTCCCCCATGATAACGTTGTAGATCGCGGGATGATTGGCCACCGTAAAATTCACGACCTTCGTGATTTCGCCAGCGTGGACCGGGAGTTGGATCGTCCCGTCCGTTATAGTGACTTCCCCGGAAAATCCAGTGAGTGATCTAGGATTTGGCTTCACTTCTGATAGGTTTACGTTCATTCTTCGGAGTGTCTCCCGGAATATGACATCTACCGAACTTCCGGTGTCGATCAATACCCTTGACACGTCGTGGTCATTAATGTCTAATTCTACGACCAAGGGATCGTCGTGGGGCTGATCGAGTCCAATGGCATCCCCTTTGGTGAAAGCGATCCGGTCATCAATCTCGACAATCAGGGCTCGCGGATTTGACTCCTTGTCTCCTCTTCTGAGGAAAGCTTTTATCGAGGCCACCATATCTTTGCAGTATTGGGATCCTCCGATGATCATGTGGATCCTTCTCCGGTTCCCGGTTTGGTCATCTCCATTCGGCTTTCTCCCTCCATTGGGTGCTTCGTCCGGAGGCTTCTCAAGACGCTCCTGGTTAGGTTGTCCTGCCTGGGCTTCGGTATGTCATTTTCGAGCTCTCCGGCAAGCAGCTTAGCTGCGAGCCTTCTCTCGATCGTCCTGCAGTGTTCGGTCGTGTGTCCTCTGGCTCGGTGGAAGGTGCAATAAGCATTCCCGCCGTAGCCTATCCGAGTCCAGGTGTTTGACGACCCTCTGCCGCGCCCGTCGAACGGGTATCCCGTGTTTATCTGGTAGTTATGCACTCCGCTCGCTTCGGGTTCTTCGTCCCTGCCACTTCGTTTGCTTCTTCTTTCAGTCGGGATATTCGCGGGCTGCGCTGGATTTTTCGATGTTTTCTGCGGTTGATACCTTTTGGTCAAGGCCTTTATGTCCTCCTCGTGAATCATGAAGTTCGAGGCGCGATGGAGAGCGTCTTGGATGGTAATCGGGGGGTTAATAGTGATCTCTTTTCGGAAGGCGGAGGCGTACCACAAAGACTTCCTTAGGGCGTTTATCGCGGAATTTTCGCTTAGACCATCGATCTTTGACACAATTACTTTGAACCTTTCGATAAATTCCCTAAGGCTCTCTTCGGGTCCCTGTGATAGCGAGTACAGGTCCGCATCGGACGTTGAGCGGCTTATGAAAAGCAAATAATGCTTTAAGAAGGCCGCGGATAGCTGCTAGAAGTTATCGATCGAGTCTCTTTCCAACCGTGAGAACCATGATAAAGCTGCTCCTTTCAAGTGCTCGACAAATAAGAGACAGAAGCCAGCGTCTTTCTGTTCGGGCTTGAATTTGGTCCGACTCGTTGCGATATTAAAGGCCGTCATATGCGCCTTCGTATCAGTCGTTCCGTCATAGAACGGGATCTTGAGTTTGCCGGGGTCGGGAAGCCTCACACTCGTGATTCTCGAAGTGAAGGGAATCTTCTGAGTTTCCTCCAAAACTCGGTCGATCTCGGGAGCCGCACTGGTCGTCTTGTGGACTTGAGATCTCATTTCTCTTATTTGGTTCGCCGTCAGCTCCAATTGGGCGCGTAGCTCGTCCATTTCGCTTCTCCGTTTAGCGGACCGGTTTGCTCGGCCCGCTCTCTCTCGCTCTTCGGCTCTTATTTGCTGATATACCAGGAGTATGTTCTCCTCTTCTTCAGTGAGACCTCTTTCTTCTTCGTCTGTCTCATCTTCGCCGTTGTCGTCCGCTTCTGCTGTGACTTCTCCGATGGTTACCGTTGAGACCGGCTGCTCGACTCTACGTCTCGTTGTGCTTTTCTGGTATAACGGTGGCGGTTCCGATGGTTCCGTTCTTGTCCCGACGGGAGTTTGCTCACCGAGATTCTGCCCTCCGTGGGTGCTTGTTAGCGGCGAGAAGCGGAGGCGTCTTCTCGGTTGGGAACCTTACGCCAGCTCTCGGATGGCCGTCATCTCCTGCACCATTGTTCTTTCTTGCCTGTCTTATCGCTCCACTAACCCAGCTATCATGTTCCCTAGGTCGCCGATTGCTGTGATATCTTCGGCCAGACCGGTCGAGCCGGTGATTGCTGCTTCCGTCGTTCCGGGCTCTTCGATCGGCATTCCGAACCGAGGTTGTGCAGCGGTGGGATTCCCGGTTGCAGCTGTCCCGGTTCCGGTCGCTCCTGCCGTGGATGTTCCGGCCGTGGTTGCTCCGGTTCTAGCTACTCCTCCGGTTGGCTGATTGCCGGTATTGCCGATTCTTCCTCCAGTTTCCATGGTCCTCCCTATCCTGTTGTTCTTGAGTAAAGAATGTTTCTCGTCCCCACAGACGGCGTCAAACTGTGAGAGCCGAAACTCACACTGTCGAAATTTATATTTTGTGGGGATCTGAAAATTCTATTAAACAAGAACTAAAGGGCAAAAAAGTAAAAAGGTGAGAAAGATGATTTTATTGATAATTCTCTAAGTACAAAAATATTCGAGAAAGCTTATTGTCTTATATCTGGAAAGCTCTTGCACTTGAGTTGGGATGTCTTGAAAGTGAATACAGGGGTCTTTATTTATATTAGAGAGTCTAGGGTCTCAAAGACTGATCTAAGCAATGTGGGACGATTTAAAGTTCCTTCCCAGCCGCCGATTTGACCTGATGGCCTGCCGCCCATCTGCTTACAATACGGCCCGTTTGTCTTGATTTGGCCCAACTTGTCTTTCTGGTCTTCTGGTCCGATTTCCCTTGGATAAAAGCCTTGCTTCCGGTTTGTTTTAAGTAAACTCCTCGATGTTTTTCCATGTTCTGAACAACGTGAAGTCCATCTTCAAATGGCGTGTCGTTTCTTCGGGAATTATTGGGCCGAGGCCTGTTAATCGGGAAATGGCGTTTAGGGCCTGTGAGAGCCGGAACTCACACTGTCGAAATTTATATTTTGCGGGGATCCGAAAATTCTAATAAACAAGAACTAAAGGGCAAAAAGGTAAAAAGATGAGAAAGATGATTTTATTAATAATTCTCTAAGTACAAAAAATATTCGAGAAAGCTTATTGTCTTATATCTCGAAAGCTTTTGCAATTGAGTTGGGATGCCTTGAAAGTGAATACAGGGGTCTATATTTATACTAGAGAGTCTAGGATCTCAAAGACTGATCTAAGCAATGTGGGACGTTTTAAAATCTCCTTCCCAGCCGCTGACTTGACCTAGTGGGCCGCCGCCCGTCTGCTTCTGTTACGGCCCGTTTGTCTTGTTTCGGCCCAGCTTGTCTCCTTGGTCTTCTGGTCTGATTTTCCCTGGGTAAAAGCCTAGCTTCCGGTTTATTTTAAGTAAACTCCTTGATGTTTTTCCATGTTCTGAACAGCATGAAGTCCGTCTTCAAATGGCGTGATGTTTAATACGAAAGCTCTTATACTCGGAATTGGATGCCTTTCAACCTAATCCAAACATGCATATATATACTAGGCGACCTAGGGTGCTGAAAACACCTCTAAGCGATGTGGGACATTGAGAGCTCTAACTTCCGCAGACTTTAACTGATTTGGGCCTGATGTGCGGCCCAACTTCTTAATAGATCGCCGTCCAGTTTCGTCTTGGTCCAGTTTGCCTCCTGTTCGACTCGGTCCACTTTAATCTCGGTTTTTCGCCGTGATTTGACTCTCCGGTTTTGGTCGGTATATGAATAGCAATGTGAACAGTGTTTTATGAACAATGTTTTATGAACAGTACTCCGAGTCCGTGCAAGGGAGAAACTGGCGGCCTGCCCATGTCGAAGGGAGAAACTGGCGGCCTGGCCATGTCCTAGGGAGAAACTGGCGGCCTGGCCATGTCCTAGGGAAAAACTGGGGGCCTGGTCTTACTAGAAGGAGAAAGTGGCGGCCTGAATGCATGGATGGAGAAATTTGTGGCATGATCTTACTAGAAAGAGAAAATGGCGGCATGAATGCATGGATGGAGATACTGGCAGCCTGGTCTTGCAAGAAGGAGAAACTGGCGGCCTGAATGCACGAATGGAGAAACTGGCAGCCTGGTCTTGCACGGAAGGAGAAACTGGCATCCTGAATGAATCAAGAGGAACTGGCGGCCTGAGTTGATGGGAAACTGGCCGGTCTAGCTCTCATGGAGAGAAACTGGCGGCCTAGATGAGATAAAGTGTCGGGTTGAGCATTTGGACATGGTTTTCATGTCCTTCATATGAGTTTCCAGCTAGCTCGTTCATGCTTGAAGTGAATTTGCTAGGTGGTCTGATGTTTGGATAAGTCTTTTGTTCAATTTCCGAGGAGTGGGTTTTGACCCCAACAGTTAGCCCTTCAGTACGTTGCTTCTACTTGTCGAAGCCATGAGCTCTGACTAGAGCGATTATCGGGATTGATTGACTGAGAGCTCAAGTTGTATGCCTAGGGGCGAGTTTTAAGTTTTCTTTCCTGAAGAAAGTACGGTCCTGCTATGTTTGCATTGGGGCCTGCTCCTTCTTCTATATAAGAAGAGCTTCCTCCTTCATTCTTCACAACTTCATTTTCAAGTTTCCCTTAAGGTAACTTCTCTCTCTACTTTCTATCTCTAAACTTTTTGTTTTGTTTGAAATGTCTGGTTCTCCCTATAGGTACGTTAGAGATACGAACTCGTCAAGTTCATTTGGGCTTGACCTCGACCATTTTTCGGACTTCGTGGTGGATTCAGCCCATGTTCGTCAAGATGAATGTTTTGATGCCGGAGTGTCAATGATCTGTTTCAGCCAAGTGGTAGGCAGCATTGGGACGCAAGCTTTGGTCACCTTCCGTTGGCCGACGAGCATGAGAGGCCACTCTCCTACGGTCGGGATGGCGTCCTGCTTCAAGGGGAAATGGCGGCCTACTTGGCCCACAAGAAACTGGTGGCCTGGCTAGTCCGAGAGAAACTGGCGGCCTGGCCCTTTTAAGAGAGAATGGCAGCCTAGTTCCTCTAAGAGAAAGTGACAGCCTGGCCAGTCCACGGGAAACTGGTGGTCTGCCTTCTCCTTGCGGAAACAGAGACTTGCCACAGTTTCATGAGATAAGACAGCCTCCATCTGTTGGTGATGGTTTTGATATGCCTATAGGCGAGGTGGAACACAGACAGGATGGCCAAGTTCCTGATATGCGGTTCTCAGATTATGATCTGGTTAAGTGGGAGCCTGTGTCTCCGGGTGAAAAGGATGCGTTTTGGGGTGCTAATATCCCAATTTTCCGTGTTCCAGCACCGAAGCCTTCCAAGGCTTATGCCAAGCTGAGAAGGCCCGTATCGGCCGGCTCCACTTGGTCTTCGGGATGCTCCTTAGAGGATTTGAGATGCAAGTGCAACGTTCCGGATGGAGTGCAATTCATCCTTCCTGGCGAGGGTGAAAGTATTGAGTGTTGTCTGGATGGATACTTTGCCCTGTATGAGGGAATGTTTTACAAGTCCTTCTTATGGTTTCCAATTCCGAAGTTGGTTATACAGTTTGTGAGGTATTATGCGATAGCGATCTCGCAGCTTCTCCCTCAAGCACTTCGTCAGCTGATGGCGGCCGTAGTCCGAGGGATCGAAACTGGGGCCGATTTGAGGCTTTCCCATTTGTTGAATTGTTTCTCAGTGAAAAAGTCTGGATCGTTGTCTTACTTAATCTCTTATAAGCCCAGTCTCTTTTTCCGCTTCTCCACAGGGCTGCAGGATAATTGCAAGGTCAAAAGGGACAGATTTTTCTACATGGCCGGTAATCCTGCCGCTGATGGGGAAGAGTATGCGGGAAGGATGCGGTCCAAGTGGAAGAGGATTAGTAGATGATTGCTTGCATGTTTATTCTGTTGTGTTTCATATGAATATTCTAACTTTCTTTGCCTTGTTGTATGTTTTGTAGCTTTGACCGCCTTTCCGTTTTTTCCTTCCAACTTCACTGAAGTTCTCAAGATCATAGCTTGAAGAAAAAAGATTGGTAGAGCGCCGGTCTTTGGACTCGATTCTTGGAAGTGCAGCTTATCTTCAAGAAGGTGCTTCCGCTCAAAGGTCCAAACTTCCGTGATCCGATGGACAATCTGGGAATGGAAGGTGTTCGAGTTTACCTTAAGTCCAAGAAGCCTTCTGCTCTGCAATCCGAGGGGTCTGAAGTCCGTGCTGATGCCTCAGTCGGCCAAGCTGAATGTGATGGTACGTCCATCCGTCTTTCTGAAGCGCCGATGATTGTCCCTTCTGGTGGGATTGTGTGCGGTCTCCCTTCCTCTCGTCCTCCGTGGGGAAAACCCTCCCCCACGTCTGATAAGGATAAGGGAATTGCTGAGCAGGTGGACAGGCCGGAAGGTGTTCAGAGAGCCAAGTCTGGACCGGCCGGGTTTCCTGAGTCTTCCTTCACGTTTGATGTCAGCAAGGCCGCTTGCAGGGATCATTATGCTTAGAGACTCTTCCTCAGGCGTTGCTCAGCCTTGGCTTTATCCGGTTTCGAATGGAGATATGGCCACTCATGCAGTGAGTGTAAGTTTTGTGATTTCTTTGATACTTGCGTTTTATCTTTGATTGTTTTTTGCTAAGTCTACTTTTGTTTCTCCTTTAGCTTTTCAATGTTGTGCATGCGTCTAGGATCACTCACGAGGCTGCAATTCCCGAGGCCTAACATAATGCAGAAGTGGCCGAGAATTGGAAGAAGGCCTTTGTAAAAAGAGAAAAAGAAGTCTCACAATTATAAGGCCAAGCTGGAGCAGCAGAGGCTTGATTGCGAGAAGGGCATCCTGAAAGCCCGAAAGCAGTAGAGGTGGGAAGATGCTGAGAAGTATCGCGCTCGCTTGGCCGAGGCAAAGGCTTCCCTTGCTGAGCTATCCGAGGCCCACATTGCTGTAGGTGAGCTAACCAAGTTCAAAGGGAATTTGGTCCTCCTTGGTGACCTCGAGGCCGGTGTATTGACCATTGCTGGGGAGAAAAAGAACGTTAAGGCTTTGGCCGAGGGTCGCGTGAGAGACATAGGTCGGTTCCAGTGGAGCATGGAGGAGCTCTCCCGTGTCCCCTTATGTATCTCACTACGGTGCTGGCGAGGACCCGATTGGAGGTGAGGCTGCCGATGTCGGAGTGACAGACACTGCCGGCTCCAACTTCGACGCTCGGCATGACCATCTCAGTGCTGATTCCGATTGGGATCATAGAATCCTTCCTTCTCTGTTGAACTCTTGATCTTTTAAGAGTTATGTTTTATCTTTCGATTATCTTGGAATTTGTGTTCGACTTGTGTCTTGTGATGGGGGTGCTTTTCCGGGCACTCCGATCTTTGAGACCAGTGTATTATCTAGGATACTTTCTAGGTTTGGCGCTTGGCACTTGTTCTTGATGCCGCGGGGTACTTAGTGCGCCTGACTTCTCTATTCCCCTTTTGACGAAACACGTTTGAGATCTCGTACTAGAGCCGGCTTGATATTACGTCTGCGAGATGTATTAAGACCAGTGTTCCTCGTTTCGCGTTTACTGGGTTTATCGAACTTATTTCGCGGTTGATGCCCTGTAATATTCCCAATTTACGACACGCTCCTGAAGATAAGCTTAATAGAATATTGTCCAGACGCTTCCCACATTCCGATCAGGTTACGCCTTTCTGATATTAGTTTTGAAATTTGTATAGCGTGCTACTTTTATCCGCTTCGGAATGTTGAAGGAACCATAGTTGAGATGATGATTTCTTGTTGTGGCCAGCAACAGACGGATTTGTTTGAAAAAACACTTGAGTGGGCTGTAGGAGCTAGTCGGAGTTGATCTTTTGGCGGACGATTCTGGATGTGTTACGAGATGCTAAGTCCCGATGCTCATCTGGAGTCCTCGACTTTGTCGTTCTCTTGGAAGAAACTCAGGTGAGTAGGAGGAGCTTGTCTGAGTTGATCTTTGGGCGGACGATTCCAGATGGGATGCGAGATGCCAACTCCCGATGTTCATCCGAAGTTCTTGTTTTCTTCGTTTGTTTGGAAAGATTGTCTGCTTATCTCGACGGGTTGTGAGATGCTAAGTCCTGATGTTCGTCCGGAGTTCGCGTCTTGATTGGCATTCTCGGAAAATCGTTCGAGTTTTGGATGGGTTATGAAATACTAAGCCTCAGTGTTCATCCCTCAAACTTTTTTCGCGAAAATACAATGTCTCTTAGACTCTTTGCGGGTGTATAGATATATACGGACCCACTCTCCCCCCCTTTTTAGGCGAGCTGCCTACGTATCGTTCGTGAAAAGGGATCAAGTCACCCGTGATTCCGTTTTTTTAAAAAAAATATAGATAGGCCTTGGTCATGGAATCATCTGTTGTAGCTTATGCGGTCTCGGACGTATTCTCTTCGGCTTTCATTAGTTCTTCTTGGTTGGTTTTGTCTTTCGCGGACAGAGTCTCGGTTCTGTCGAACTCGTCGCAAATGCTCGCCTTATTTCATGGCTCGGTACTTGAGTCTACTTTCTTGCGCTTGGGATTTTCTTTTGGTGGGACAGTCGGATTCCGGAGCTTGTGTTCTGCTAGAAAACAGATCCCAGCCTTCTTTTGGTTTCCCCAGCTCGTCTCGATTCCGCTCGTGGTCGGGAACTTCAGGCACAAGTGATACGTTGACGTGATTGCTCGCATCGAGTTGATCCACGGGGTTCCCATGATAACATTGTAGATCGCAGGGTGGTTAGCCACCTCGGAATCCATGATCTCTGTGATACCGCCGGCATGGACCGGGAGCTGAATCGTTCCGTCCGTCATGGTGACCTCGCAAGAGAATCCGGTTAGCGATCTTGGGTTTGGCTTCACCTTTGAAAGGTCGATGTTCATCCTGTTCATCCTTCGTAATGTCTCTTGGAATATTACGTCCACCAAGCTTCCGGTGCCGATTAGGACCCTGGAAACATCGTGGTCGTTGATATCGAGTTCTACCACCAAGCGGTCGTCGTGAGGCTGGTCGAGTCCTTCGGCGTCACTCTCTTTGAAAGTGATCAGGTCGTCGTTTTGAGTGACTGGTGCCTGCGGATTAGATTCTTTTTCTCCTCGCCTTAGGAATGCCTTTGTCGACGCGATCATATCCCGACAATATTAAGATCCTCCGATGATCATGTGGATTTTCCTTTGGTTTCTGGCGGGGGCATCTTCGTTTCATCTTCTTCCTCGCTTGGGCGTTTCCTCGGCCGGTTTCTGGGAATGCTCCATTATGGGCTGGCCGTCCTGGGCTTCCGCATTTCGTCCTACCGCTCCGAGGCTTTCCAACGTTACTCCGTTTCCGAGCTCTCCCGCTTAAAACTTCGCCGCGAGCCTTTTTGCGATTGTTTTGCAATTTTCGGTCCAGTGACCTTTGGCCTTGTGGAAGGTGCAGTAAGCTTTTTCGTTGTAGCCCGAGCGAGTCCAGATGTTCCACGATCGTTTCCCCCGCCCGGTTACCTCGGGAGACTTTTTGGTGCTTACTTGGTAGTTGTGGACTCTGCCTGTATTCATCTCTTGGTTTCCGCCGCTTCGACCAATCCTCTTTTCGGTAGGTTATCCTGTGGTTTTAGTCGACGAATTTAACAATTGATGTATTTTCATCACGGCCTTTATATCCTCTTCGTGGATCACAAAGTTCGTGGCGCGGTGAAAGGCATTTTGGATGGTCACTGGCGGACGTAAGGTGATTTCTTCCCGGTAATAGGAATTGTACCACAGGGACTTCTTTAAGGCGTCTATTGCGGCACTGTCACTCAAGGCGTCGACCTTTGACACTATCGTCTTGAAATTTTTGATGAAGTCGCGGAGGCTTTCGTTCGGTCCTTGAAACAGCTAGTAGAGATATGCGTCGGACGTTGAGCGGCTTATGAATAGCGAGTAGTGTTTTAAAGTCTCCTCTTATATTACCAGAAAAATTGAGATCTTGGTGACAAAGAAGAAGATTGATGGGGATGGTGCATGGATTACTTTCATGACAGTGTCAATACCTAACTTCCCCGGTTACAACACAAATATCTCGCTTCTCAGCCAAGTTACTTTGTTGATAATATCGACAACAAGAGGCTATTTGTGTGTACGTGTGATGAAACTGGACGTGCTTGCATCTACATTGTCAAAGGGTCATGTATTCAGGAAGATTCCAATAGATTATGTGGTTGATCTTTGGCCTTCTCACCACACTTATATCCCCAATTTGATCCCCGTTCCTTCGTGTCACAAAGAACAACAAGTCTTACAAGTTTTGTTTCTGTAGCTAATAAATACAAGACACTTTGCAACTTTCATTTTCTTTTTAGATATTCTCATGTACTTCATCGTTTCAAGATACAAGGGCAGTGATAGGATCATAAACTGTATGTGTCCCGGGTATTGCAAAGACCTCGAGTTTCTTTGGATGATCATCAACGCCAATGTAGTATATAAGACAGAGACCAAATTGTAAGATCAGCAAGATTCCAACCTTCTTCAGTCCCGAGCTTACTCCTCTGAATGCTAGCAATGATCTTTGACAGAGATTGACTACTAGGAGGCAACTTGTCTCCTAGAGAGAAAACACACATTAAAATGTTACCTCAATGTTATAGTGCAATAAGAATCAAACCGAGAACGAGAGTCATACACCAACTGTTGGAAGAGCCAATCTACGCAATTTCCATTTTTCCATCCCATGCATCTATCTTGATTCTTGAGCTATCACTGTCAATTCCTGGTTCAAAGGGTCTTCTATTTTCTAATTCGAAGAAGAGAAGCTTTGCGTTTTCGTGCTTCTGATTCTCCTTTTCTACTTTACCTGACTCTGATGATAATTGTGACTGAAACCGCTTCATTACCAGCTGGAAACAAAAAAAAAAAACAAATACTGAAATTTCTCAAGAATCTTCACTAAAATCAAGAATTTTCACCAACGACTATTAATTTCACAATCGACATCCGCATTCACATTCATCAAGTTATTTCTCGGTGTTCAACACTCTATTGGATTCTCCAGGAAACCAACAAACTATATAACTAAAAGGATAACTATAGAGTTTATAGACCCACCTCCTGCAATAAACAAGCTCTTAATGCATCGTGTAGATTCTGCCGGTGTCTTTGATTCCAACGATCTTCGCAGTATTTCCGTCCGCAAAGGAGGCTTCTTCATATCACCCAAATCAACTGTTCCTGGCTTTTATTAGTGAGAAGATCCAACAGCCATCGCAGTCAGGATCAATCGCGACTTGTGAAGCGTACCGACCGACATGTTTTCCGCAGGATGTAAAACCTCTCGCCGAGGAAAAATAATTTGGGCTTCGCCTCGTTTTTTTAATGTTACAGGCCCATTTTCATTTCCTTTTTTCTATTTAAAAGGGACCACGAAGAGGGAAATCTTAAAAATATATATATATTTGCTGAATTGAAAGCTCGAATTCGAATCCTTGAGCTCAACTGCAACAGACTTGCTCCTCCCAGCTTCATGTCTTCCTAAAAAAAAAAGTTAAACTCATCGATCTCATCCCTCTGTGAATGTGTACCGGTGAATCAAATCTTTTTTGGAGATCGGTGTCCTCTGTTCGGATGATCGAATCCTCTGTATCGTTCAGTAAGCAACTTCTCATCTCAGAATCGCTAGGATCGATAGTCACGCTAGTGTTATAGACAAAATTTTATTGTCTGCTTCGATATCCTTTGTTGCCCTGTTCAATTTTTTTTTTGAATCTGGGTAGATATCTGTATGGGTCGTTCAATATTGAATCGAATCTAGGTCGAAGTCGGATTTTCGCACGCTGATAGATTGATTTAACAGCCTCTTAGATTACAGATGTTGATCAAGGATTTGTTCGGATGATGATCGATATAAACTTATGATAAATGGATATGAACATCTATTCCAATGATTTTTCGTAATCAGACCTAAGTCTATTTTGTGATCACCAAACTGATCCTGATGTATTCGTTTGATACATGTTCCAGTTTGCTATTTGTTCCTCCTAGTGCCGGTGTAACGTTTTAAACTGCCAAAGCGAGTTAAATATTGTGATTTTTTTATTTAAGATCATAAAATGATAACAATATAGAAAAGAATATGTTAAAGTTTCATAAGATAATCCAACTTCATAAACTGTTTATAAAAAAAATGAAAAGAAAAAAAAAATATTATTGAAATATAACTATTTTTGTATTTTTCCTTGATAATCAGTTATTAAACTCGGTTAGTCAAGTTTTTCAACCAAAGGTGTTATGAATTTGTGTTTTAGTGTGTTTTGATGTAATAGGATTATGGAGTATTTTTTTGGATTTTGATGAATTTATCGATGATTGTGAGAGTCGAAACTAACACAATCAAAACTTATATATTATGGGGGCTCGAAAACTCTATTTTGTGAGTACTCAAGGACCGAAAATGCAAAAAGATGATTTTATTAGATATTTTTTGGACGTACAAGAATAATCTGCAAAAGCTTAATGTCTTATATTGCAAAAGACTCTTATACTCGAATTGGGATGATTTAACCCGTACATAAGCATACATATATATACTAATGATCCTAGGTTGCTATAACTCCTTATTTTCAATGTGGGACATTGCTCTTTGCTCCCAGCCGCCGACCTAATCCTTTTGGGCCCGATTCATGGCCCAATGCCTTTAGCCTTCCACCACTTGATCTGATCCTGTCCGAGCCCAACTTTCGTCTACCTATGAACAGTACAACATGAGCAGTAAACCGCGAAAACTCAACTTCGAATCCGAGTTAAGTTTAAATCGGGCTTCGGTTAAGTTTTCCGGGGTCGTGAACAATTCTTTAACGGTTTTCCCCGCGAATAGAGTTCCGAACGTTTTTACTCAACGGTAAACTCATTTTTCCTTCATTGAATCCCCAGCCGCCTGTTCTAATGATGACCAGGCGCCATCCTTGCATTAAGACAAACTAGGGCGGCTGGCTTCCTAGTGTTGTGGTCTTGGCCAGGCGCCAGGCTTGAAGAGAGGAGAAGAGGGCGGCTGGCTTCCTTGCTTGAGCCAGGTGCCATGCTTGAAGAGATGGGAAGAGGGTGGCTTTCTTCCTTGCTTGAACCAGACGCCATGCTTAAAGAGATGAGAAGAGGGCGGTTGGCTTCCTTGCTTGAGCCAGACGCCATGCTTTAAGGAGAGGAGAAGAGGGCGGCTGGCTTCCTTGCTTGAGCCAGGCGCCATGCTTGAATGAAGGAGAAGAGGACGGCTGGCCCTTTGAGATAGCATGAGCGGCTGGCCTTTGAAGGGAAGACCTGGGCGGCTGGCTCTGCACAAGCGGTTTTGGTGGCTGGCCTTGAATAAGAGGGTTGGGTGGCTGGCCCTGAACTATATGTTCTGTCCTTCGGTTCATCAATCTCCGAGGAGGGGATTTTGACCCCAACAGATAGCCCCCCAGCTCGTTGTTTGTGCGTGAAGAGGTGATGAGCGTTTGATGGAGTTTTGGTTGGGATTGATGGACTAGAAGGTCTTCGTGTCTGATAAGGCTCTTTTTTTTTTTTTGAACCGTAGGTCGGTAGTCGAAAAGGGACTTTTCCTTTTTGTGTCCGAGATTCTTGGGCGGTTGCTCGGATTTGGAAAAATCCTACTTCTTGTCGTGTTGGGATTAGGACTATCTTGTCATATATATGCGCGCCATTTTTTTCGTTTCCTTCCTCACAATTTTTTTTGCAAGCCGCTTCCCTTTCGTATTTTCTAGAGTCCGCAACCATGGCTAGTTTATCGCTTCGTGAGAGGAAAGAGATGGAGAAGCGTGAGAAGGAAACAAAAGAGAAAAGTGGGCGGCTGGGATCCAACCCTCCTGGTGGATTGGCTGTTGGCTCTTCAGAGGTTAAACCGTCCGAGGGTGACTCGGCTATTCCTCCTACCAAGTGGCCTGCCGATCGATTGGCCCTGTCAACGGTCATGGTTACTCCTTTGAAGAAAGAAGTGATTTTGGCGCGGAGTGCCGTGAAGCGTTCGCACGAGTGTCTGACGGCGGCTGGCGGAATTGTTCATGGTGTAACAGGGACAGATTCCTTGCTAGGCCAGACAAGGGCGGCGGGCTCCTCCCCTGTAGGTCCGTCTTTTGGTCCCTCACTAGGACTTGCTATTCCGGAGGCGGTTTGCAAGAATCGTCGTCAATCCGCAAGGAGGTTTTCCATGATCGCGGATGCGAGCTTTAAGTTCCCCCCACCGTGATAGTTTGGAGGAGAATGATAAGTACGCGGATATGGCCCAGTGTGGGATGAAGATTCGTCGATTTTACGACTGTCGTTTTATTATTTGTTTCTTTTCTTGGTTGCTTTTCTCACTAACCCTTCACATGATCTTGCAGTTTATTTCCGCTGTGAACAAGTGCGTCAGCGCGTATGACGTGGCTGTTCTTGGAACCCGCAAGCGTGCCGAGGAGGCTCGGGAAGATGCTTGGTCAGTGAGAAGGAGGTTCAACGATTTTGAGAGGTCGAATTTGCAACGGGTCAATTCGCTTGAGAAGCAGCTTTACCTGTTGCAGGCGGAAAAGGACAAAGTGGCCCGTTCAACGGTTCGCCTAGAGGCTAAAGTTTTGCTCCAGTCGGACGATGTGAAGGCTATGAAGGATCAGCTCGACCGCTTCAAAGCCGAGTGTGATGCGAAGGCGCAGCGTTCCAACGCGAATGGTCGGAAGACTTAGCTTTCAAAGCACCGCGTTTTAAAAGTATGATGAAACGACACTGTTTAGATTTGCAACGAAATGGCGTTGTTTAGTAATGCAACAATATAGTATTGATTAAAAATTAAACCACGTCGTTTTTGATTAAAAATTAAATGACATCGTTTTGTACCAGTTAAGTGAAGTCGTTTATGTTTAATAGTAGAACGAACTGAAAAAGTTGTTTGAGTCTCTCTCCGAAGCGAAAACCCAAGAGGGCTCTCTCGCTCAGGTGATGGGTTACCTCGAACTCATTGCTTTACTTCAGGGGGTCGGTCCTCCAGATCTGGCCAGGAGAAGAAGAAGCTGACTGAATGGAAAGATGGTTTGGATGGGGCAGAAGGCCAGTTCGATAAAGTAGTCGCTCGGATTAAATTCGATATTCTCAGTTAGTTTCTTCTTTAGAAAGCAAGCCTCTTTCTACACCGGAGACTGGGGCGATTGAAACGGAGGCTGCAGCAATCAGAGTAGTTGACTTAGCTGGATTGAATGAAGAGGTTTTTGGTATTTCGGACATCGTCGTTGTTAAGGCGTTTGGTCCGGATTCCTGATTTTCTAGTTTCTGTTCTTTGTTTTTGTCTAGCTTTTTCTGAGTTTTTGTTTGGGCTTTTTGCTCCAAGATTTTTGTTATGCTCGGGCCGATTCCTGTCCTGGGTTGATATTTGTTTTAAGAATTTAATAAGAAAACGCTTTTGTTTTAGATCTCAAGCGATATGCTTGTTATTGGGGCAAAGATCCCGAATGCTTTATTTTGATAATGCAGTCCGCCGAGTTCGCAAGACGAAGTGAAAGGCGGCTGGCCCATTTCCCAAAGGGTAGAGGGCGGCTGGCCCATCTCTCTAAAGAGGATGGGCGGCTGGCTCATTTCCCTAAGGAGGATGGGCGGCTGGCCCTTGTTGTGAAGGTGGGCGGCTGGCTCATCTCCCTAAGAAGGATGGGCGGCTGGCCTCGTTCCTTCGCTCGTAGTTAGGTTGATTCATTTTACTCGTAGTTTGCCTAGGGGTGTTCTTTTCTGTTTCGAGTTGGGTCGATTAGGATGCTCTACCGGGTTCCCAAATCGAAGTACTTAGGAGATTTTCCTTTTGTATTGTCATACCAGCGGGGTGGACCGCTGGGTTCCGAGTTTGGTTTCAGTTGCTAGTTTCGCGAACTAATTTATGATCTCGTACCAGGGCCGGTTTGGTACTTCGTTTCGAGATGTATCAAGACCAGCTTTCCTTGTTGGCATTTACTGGGTTTGGCGAGATCATTTCGCGGTTTACGCCCCGTAATATCCCAATCTACGGAACACTCCTGAAGATAAGCTAAAAAAGAATATCAACCTGACGCTTCCCGCATTCCCAATCAGGTTACGCCTTTCTGATATTAGTCCGGAAAATTTGTATAGCGCGCTGCTTTTATCCGCTTCGGGATGTTAAAAGAACCATGGTTAGTAAGTTATCTCGTTGTGATCAGCAACAGACAGTGATAAGTATGCCAAGAGGCAGAATTTCATGTATGCCAAGAGGCGTAAAGCGAAATTTTGTGGGAGTATATGTGTATACGGACCCACTCCCCCCTTAAAAAATTTAAAAGGGAAAATAGCTGAACTCGCCAAAGACGAGCTGCCTACATACCCCGGAAATAGGGATCAAGCCAGTTCGTAGTTCTGTTTACAATGATTGAGTCATCTAGTGATAGTACTTCTTCAGGTGCATTGCGTTGCTTGTCCTTGGTATGGGCTTTCCCTCTTTGTTTGCTAGCTCGTATGCTCCGGGACGGACTACTTTTGTTACTTCGTACGGTCCTTCCCACTTAGCGCCTAGTTTTCCTGCGTTTGGCTCCGCGGTGTTCTGAAAAACTTTGCGGAGGACGAGTTCTCCTTCTTTGAATTTGTGGCTTCGCACGTTGGAATTGTAATATCTCGCTGCTGCTTGCTGGTAGTTCTGGATTCGGACAAACGCTTGATCGCGCCTTTCGTTTACCAGGTCTAGCTCGTCCAACATCATTAAAAGGTTCAGGCCTTCTTGTCGGGAAAGTAGTCTTCGTCTAACTCCGGGAAAGTTGACTTCTCATGGGATAATGCATTCAGTGCCATAGACTAGCGCGAATGGTTTTTCTCCCGTTGCCCGCCTTGGGGTTGTACGGTGAGACCACAGGACCCCTTCGAGCTCGTCTGCCCACCGTCCTTTCTTCTCCCCGAGGCGCTTCTTGAGTGTGTCTACGATGGTCTTGTTTGCCGCTTCAGCTTGGCCATTCCCCTACGGGTAGCGCGGTGTTGACTTGCTCAGCCGTATCTTCCATTTTTCGCACAATTCTTCGAAGCGGGTTGATATGAATTGGGAGCCGTTGTCGGTGACGATCTCGTATGGGACTCCGTGCCTGCAGATGATATTTTTCCATACGAAGTGCTCCACTTCGGTGTCTTTAATACTGGCGTAAGAATCCGCTTTGACCCATTTCGAGAAGTAGTCCGTCAGAACGAGTAGGAATCTTTTCTGTTTCGAGTCCTACGATATCCATTGACCACCTCATGAACGGGTACGGCGCGGAGATTGACGAGAGCACTTCTGCGGGTTGGTGGATTACTGGTGCGTGTCTCTGGCACTTCTCGTACTTGAGCGAGAACTTCTCGCAGTCTTTTATCATAGTCGGCTAGTAATGTCTGTGCCGCTTGATCTTTGCCTTTTATGCAGGTCATCAATGGTCCGGATAGCCTCCACTTGAACACGTTTCCGTCGAGCAGAAGGAAGCAAGCTGCCTGAGCCCTTAGCTTGCGTGCTTCCCACTTCTCCGCTGGGACTTCTCCTTCCATGATGTAGTCTCGTATTTTGCCCATCCATTCGCGATCACAGCCGTACTCTTCTATCGGGTCCGTCGTGAGTTCTTCTTCCAGAGGCTCTTCTTCCTTGTCACCTTCCGGCAGTTGTATAAGCTTCGCGACTCGGGCAGGTCGATGCTCGGTTGTTTGATGAATTCCACGGGAATGACTCGTCTTTCTCTAGGGGCTGAGGTCGATGCTAGGGCCGCAAATGCATTGGCTGGGGAGTTCTCTCCTCGGGGAATTCTCGTCAGCTCGAACTTTTCGAATTGTCTTGCTAGGCCTTGGACAATTTTAAGATAGGCCTCCATCCGGTCGTCTCTTGCCTTGTAATCTCCCCTGAATTGGTTCGCCACCAGCTGGGAGTCATAGTACGCCTGGAGGTTCCGGATATTGAGGCCGAGGGCAGGCATTAATCCTGCAATCAAGACTTCGTACTCTGCCTTGTTGTTGGATGTGTTGAAGAGTAATCTGAACGACTGCTCTAGGATCTCTCCGGTGGGCGATGTTAAACGTACTCCCACTCCCGAACCTTGCTTCGACGACGACCCGTCTGCGTGAAGAGTCCAAACCGAGTTTGAAGTCGGGTCCTCGATGCCCGTGGTTGGTAGTTCGATCAAGAAATCCGCCAGAACTTGAGATTTGGTGCACGTTATGCTTCGGTACTCGATATCGTACTCGTTCAGTTCCACCGCCCATTTTTCTAGCCGTCCTGATTGACTCAAACTGTGCAGGATCGTTCTGAGCGGGAAAGTTGTAAGTATGATGATCACTGTGATTGGAAGTAGGGTCGGAACTTCCGGGCAGACATTACCACCGCCAAAGCCGCTTTCTCCATCTGCGGGTATTGAGTCTCCGCATCCGTCAAGGTCTGACTTACGTAGAAGATCAGCTTCTGCTCGTCACGGTCTGGCTTACGTAGAAGATCAGCTTCTGCTCGTCACGGTCTTCTCTTATGAGCACTCCGCTTAATACCGTTGATGACACCGTTGTGTACAAGAACAGGGGTTCTCCTTCGATTGGTTTCGACAAGATGGGTGGACTTGCCAGGTATTTCTTTAATTCCTGGAATGCCTGCTCGCACTTTTCTGTCCATTTAAATTTCTTGTTTCCTCTGAGGATGTCGTAGAAGGGCAAGCATTTGTCCGTTGATCTTGAGATGAATCGATTCAGTGCCGCAACCCGTCCGGTTAGCCTTTGGATCTCTATTTTCGTTCTTGGTGAGGCCATCTCTATCAAGGCATTGATCTGCTTTGGGTTTGCTTCTATTCCTCGGTGAGTCACAAGGTAACCGAGGAATTCTCCTGACGCCACTCCGAATCTGCATTTAGCCGGGTTTAGCTTCACGTTGTGCCGGTTGAGCTGCTCGAAGCATTCTCGTAAATGTTTCACGTGATCTTTTTCTTCTAGAGATTTCACCAGCATGTCTTCAATGTAGACTTTCATCGTTTTTTCAAGTTGTCCAGCGAACATTTTGTTGACGAGTCTTTGGTATGTCGTGCCAGCGTTCTTCAGTCCGTATTGCATCACTTTATAACAAAATATCCCGCAATCTGTGATGAACGCGGTTTTCTCTCGTTCGTCAGGGTTCATCATGATCTGGTTATATCCGGAGAATGCGTCAATGAAGGACAGAAGTTTGCTTCCGGCCGTAGCCTCGACTAGTTGGTCGATGTGCGGGAGGGGTAAACTGTCTTTTGGACACGCCTTGTTTATATCTGTGAAGTCGACGCAGACCCGCCATTTTCCGTTCTATTTCTTTACTACCACCAGATTGGCGAGCCAATCAGGATATTTTACTTCCATGATGGATTCGACCTTAAGCAATCTCTCCACTTCGTCTTTTACCGCTTGGGCGCGCTCTGGGCCGAGTTTTCGTCTTTTCTGATTCGCCGGCTTGAACGTTGGGTCCATGTTGAGTTCATGGCTCGTGATGCCGATGTCGATTCCGGGCATGTCATCCGCTGCCCATGCGAATGAACCAGCATTTTCCTTCAAAAGAGTGATTAACTCCGACTTGATTGGTTCTTCCAAATTTGCTCTGATTTCCGTGCATCGCTCTGTCTATGTTTACAGAGACAACTGGTTCGCACGGGGGGTTTTTATCCGCCTTTTGGGCTTCTTCGACCTGCAGCTTGTGTTCGAGCTTCGCTAGTTGTCGCTCTTCTTTTGTCTTATTGGATTCCGTCTGGGCATCCGATTCGGTCACCGGCCTTCTCATTATGTGCTCCGTTAGAAAACATTCCCGCGAATCTCTTTGTCGTCCCAGATCGTCTCGACTCCTGTCGGGGTCGGGAACTTCAGGCAGAGGTGATAGGTTGATGGGATGGCCTTCATTGCGTTTAGCCACGGTGTCCCTACAATCGCATCACAGATTCGGGGGCAGACTATCACCGAGAATGTTTTCTCCACTCCTTTTGCTTTTACAGGGAGTTGGATCGTCCCTATTGTCATTGTCGTCTTTCCCGAGAAACCAGTCAACGGTTTTGGATGGGTTGTGAGATGCCAGGTCCCAGTGTTCATCCTCCGAAGGGTTTCAAGGAATATGACGTTCACCATTCGTCCTGTGTCGACCAGAACTCTCGGTATGTTGTGGCCTCCGATCGAAAAATTGATGATAAGCAGATCGTTGTGCGGGTGATCTATTTCGGCGGCTTCCCCTTCGCGGAAAGTCATCATTCGGCTGCGTCAGTCACCCGTAAAGCTCCAGTCCATCGTCTTCCTTTCGTATCCTCTCGTTTTTAGGGTTTAGAATATTTCTCGTCCCCACAAAAACGTAAACTTATATTTTATGGGGGCTTGAAAACTCTATTTTGTAAGAACTGGAGGACCGAAAATGCACAAATATGATTATTAGATATTTTTAGGAAGTACAAGAATAATCTGCAAAAGCTTAATGTCTTATATTGCAAAAGACACTTATACTCGAATTGGGATGATTTAACCCGTACATAAGCATACATATATATACTAATGATTCCAGGTTGCTAAAACTCCTTATTTTCGATGTGGGACATCGCTCTTTGCTCCCAGCCGCCGACCTAATCCGTTTGGACCCGATTCATGGCCCAATGCCTTTAACCTTCCACCACTTGATCTGATCCTGTCTGAGCCTAACTTTCGTTGACCTATGAACAGTAAAACACGAGCAGTAAACCGCGAAAACTCAACTTCGAATCCGAGTTAAGTTTAAATCGGGCTTCGATTAAGTTTTCCGCGGTCGTGAACAATTATTTAACGGTTTTTCCCGCGAATAGAGTTCTGAACGTTTTTACTCAACGGTCAACTCATTTTTCCTTCACTGAATCCCCATCCGCATGTTCTAATGATGACCAGGCGCCATCCCTGCATGAAGACAAATGATGGTGGCTGGCTTCCTAGTGTTGTGGTCTGGGCAGGCCCTATGCATGAAGGGAGGAGAAGAGGGCGGCTGGCTTCCTTTCTTAAGCCAGGTGCCATTCTTAAAGAGATGGGAAGAGGGCGGCTGCTTCCTTGCTTGAGCCAGGCGTCATGCTTGAAGAGATGGAAAGATTGCGGCTGGCTTCCTTGCTTGAGCCATCCGCCATCCTTTAAGGAGAGGAGAATAGGGCGGCTGGCTTCCTTGCTTGAGCCAGGCGCCATGCTTGAATGAAGGAGAAGAGGGCGGCTGGCCCTTTGAGATAGCATGGGCGGCTGGCCTTTGAAGGAAAGACCTGGGCGGCTGGGTTTGCACAAGCGGTTTTGGCGGCTGGCCTTGAATAAGAGGGTTGGGCGGCTGCCCCTGAACCATATGTTGTCCTTCGGTTCATCAATCTCCGAGGAGAGGATTTTGACCCCAACAATGATGTATTTTGAAATACAAGACAAAACTCATGTATTTGTTTTTTTTAGGAGAGAGAATACATTGAAATCCACTAAAATGAATTTTAATTTAATCAAAAGGAAAATGAATAACACTGGTTTTTAATGGATTTTTAAATACATCAAAAAATATTTAATCCAATAACACGTTTTTCAATGAATTTTAATGTACTTAAAAAAAAACATGATTCAATGTCATTTGATTTAGTTATGCACTTAAAAGACACTCAAATACATTAAAAATTTAAACTAATAGCACCTCATTAATCTCTTTTGTGACAAGGTAGACCGCAAATATTTTTTTATTAGCTTCAACTTTGAAAAACTTCTTTGAGCTGTGGCGACTGATTCCGGAATAGTCAACAATATGCGATAAGCAATTTTTGTGTTCTGATAACAATCATACATATTTTTCAAAAAATCAAGCATTTCAATAGAGTTTCATTGGTAATGATTCTCGGAGAATCTTTAATTTCATAAATATTTCATCACCAACAATGTCTGAATGCATATCATTCTTTAAAGGAGCTTCTAAGTTCAAACATGATACCCTCATATTATCCTCATTTGCGGCTGCTATTTTTTAAAAATCAAACAAAGATCCAAAGTTTATTCATACCTTTATAATTAATACACACATATATATATATATATATATATATAACTTATTTTTTATATATAAAATACATGTCCTAAGCCTTTGCTTCACCTTCTTGTCCTATAAGTCGGGTCTGGTCCCTCCTGTGAGCTGATTTTGACTCCATTGGTATTTTTTTGTTTAATTCTTCTTCTCAGGCCATGGATAAATAGAAAAACACTATTAGAAAGGATGCAGATGAAAAGATTAAGAGACTGTGAGGACTCCGTAAAGTGGAAAAGTCTGGAAGAATTGACTGCATTGTTCACAACATTGGGTTTCACTAAGCTCAAGGAAAGGAGTTGCTGACCACTTACCAAATTGCATCATTGACATTTCTACATTCCACTTCTTAGGTTTGGACTCCAATGCCCAGTGCCACCATATTAATCCTCGAACCAGTTCTTGCGTTATGTCTAGATTTGACAGCTATCCCGTCGTGGTTTTGCTTGTGCATTGTTAGTACGAGGAGTAAAATGAGATTTTGTGTTTAATTTGGTAAAGGGAAAGAGTATTCTCATGGGAAGTTACTTGTGTGGAAATAACAAACATTTTGGTAGATTTTCGTATTCCAACTTTTTTTAGGTTTCGTTCTAAATCTCTTAGCCGGTTCAGTTCAAGTGATGCAATTGGAAACCATGACGCAAGAGTTGGTTTAAGCTCTAGTTTGTCAAATATGTGACGCCGTTTTACATTATCATTCATCTATATGAAGTCGACTGGTGATGAAGCCACATCCGGACGCTTACCCGAAGAACCGCCCGGAGCCGACCTAGAGGTTACCGTCCCGGTCATGAAGAACACGCCAAGGACGAGGTCCAGAACGAGGAACCTACGAGAAGAGTTCAACCAACATATCGAAGGCCTGATCATCTTATTAGAGCATGAAGAACTCAAAGGACGGCTACTTAGCAAAGAGATACTCGAGGAGATCCCAACCAGCCCGCTTGAAGAACTCCACGCAGAACTCGACCCAACCTTGGAGCATACCGGAACGACGACCAGCCGGAACACATCTTTCTTGCCGGTCTTTCGAGGAAGCGCTCTTACTCATGTCTTCAGGATAACCAGTGTGGCGCATGGAGAAGGAACAACGAACAACGACTCAGCTCAACTGGTCATGGACCGCCCAGGCACGACCATCCCACCCGGGATCGACCCACGGTGAGCGTGTTCCTTAAGATTATTTTAACGAGTTTCCTTTTTTTTTTTGCAGGGATTTTCCATGTTCGTTTTTCTTTTATTTTTCTTTCTTTTGTTTTCGAACTCTATTAGTTTGGGCCAAGTGTTAGGCCATGTTTTCTTTTATTTTTTTCCTAAGTGTTTTCGACCCAAGAGAAGGTCAAGGCTGTCGGACTATTAATAAAGTCCCCTCAGCTTGTATTTTCGGTTACACTCTTGATCAATAAAATAATAAAATAACGCAGTTCTCTCTCTGAAGAACCCTAGTCGTCAACCTTCTTGTGAGCGAACCAAGAAGCTTGATCTCTCTGACTTATCACAAGTTCTCCCATCACTTGTGTGGCGTCCATCGTTTCCCTCATTTTCTCATTCATCTCATCCACCGAGCACCTTGAAGAGAGCCTTCGGCCAGTCAAGTCGCTTCCATCCGTGTGTTCTACGCAAGGAGAGCCTGTCGGCCAATTGCCTGGACACAACCTCCACCAAAAACAGGACCACCCCCGTGTTCCTACATCATCTGCTATTAGAGCTTAGGCTCGTGCTAGGTTGTGTCTATCCTTGTCTCTCTCGTTTGTTTGTGTTTCTAGATCCGCGATTTGCTTGTTTGGTTCTTTTGTTTTTGTTTTTGCTTTAAAAAAAAAAGTAGATAGATATTGTTCTTGTGGCTTGAGATTTGTTTTGGTTGTTTCGTTTTATTAAAAAAAAAAAAGAGTGTCGTTTGTTGCTTGTTTGATTTGTGTCGTTGGGTTGCTTGTCTTAGAGTTGTCTCTTTCATCATCTCGTCTGCTGCATCATATCATCATTCGCTTGTGTCAATCGATCATCATAGTTGTTTCTTTCATCGTTGGTCTACTTGTTTGCATTCGTTACTTGTTTGCTCTTCTTGTCTTGTGGCGGCTGCTTAGTTTTGTTAGAGTCCTAGGTTTAAGTCGAGTTTTCCTAGTTTCCTTTTTTCGTGCTGAGTCAAAAAAATAATATATATATATATATATATATTAGCGTGAGTCTAGTTTCCTTATTCGTTTAGTCTGAGTTAATTAGCATTGCTTGTCTTGCAAGTCTTGAGTTATCGTTCCTTTCTTTTTTTTTTCTTGTGCGATTTTACTTGCTTTGTTTTTGACTTTGCTTTCAGGCACCAATGGGCGAGTCAAGTGATCAAGCGTTGGCTCAACTTCTGGCCAATATGCAAACCGTGTTGGGACGACTGGACCGGATCGAGCAGCAACAGGCGGAAGGAGGAGATACGTACGACCCGGACGACCGATACCGCTACCGAGATCGCGAATGGCGGAACGATACGGAGGACCATGACGATCGGCGTGACGATCGTGAGGAGTGGGACGATCGTGATGACGGACGGAACCGCGAGCGAGGCCGGAACCGAGGACGAGGCAGACACCGAGACGATGACGAGGAGGATTACCCGGCTGCACCAAGCAAGGATTTGAAACTCAAACTTCCTACTTTTGCAGGTAAAGTTAACCCGGACGCCTACTTGGATTGGGAGATGCGCATGGAGTACATCTTCGAGTACTACAACTACTCCAACGCTCGGAGAGTGAGCCTAGCTGCAGCCCAGCTCACGAACAACGCCTTGGCCTGGTGGGACCGAGAGGCAGCTGACCGGAGACGTCGACACCGGCATCCAATCAACTCATGGGCTGACATGAGCTACCAACTCCGGAAGCGGTACGTACCCGCTCATTACCACCGAGAGCTACAAAAGAAGTTCCGGAAGCTGAGCCAAGGGAACCGGTCTGTGGAGGAGTATTATGAAGAGTTCGTGACTCTGAAGATCCGGCTAGATGTTACCGACACGGTGGAGACCTTGATGGCCCAGTTCTTGGACGGCCTGCAAGACCGCATTGTCCGGAAGGTAGAGCGGCAGACGTATGATGATATGGAAGAATTGTTGCATCTTTCAGTGCAGGCAGAACAACATATCAAGCGCAAAGGAGCCGCGCTGAACCAAGGCAAGTCTAGTTGGAACTCGCAGCCTCAAAAGAGTTACGACAAAGGAAAGGCTCTTGCTACGGACGATCGGACCAAGAAGATCACCCCCGGAGGTTCCAAACCCGCAACTGAAACCGGACAGGGAGCCAACCCACGCGCACGAGATATTACTTGTATTAAATGCAGGGGAAAAGGACATTACGCAAGGGACTGCCCCAACCAGCGCGTTATGGTGATTCGGGACGATGGTGATATTGAGTCGCAGGATGAGGCATCGCCCAACGCTAGCGATTCCGAAGAGGAGGTCACGGCCTATCCGGAGAAGGGGGAGCTATTGGTGATCCGCCGAGCTGTTCAACGCGAGAACATCTTCCACACCAAGTGTACTGTGAACGCCAAGGTATGTAGTCTTATTATAGATGGTGGATCGGGCGCTAACGTGGCGAGCAGGTACTTCATTGATAAGCTGGAATTGCCCAAGACCAAGCATCCCCGGCCATACAGATTGAGGTGGCCTGATGACAAGGTGGAGCACAAGATTGACGAGCAAGTTCAGGTGTCGTTCAATATCGGTAAGTACTCCGATCAAGTGTTGTGCGACGTAGTACCCATGCAGGTAGGACACATTCTGCTCGGACGGCCATGGCAGTTCGACAAGGAGACGCTCCATAACGGCAGGACAAACTTCTACAGCTTCGTGCATGACGGCAAAAGCACAATCTCGCCCCACTCACTCCCCACGAGGTTTTTGAGCTGCAACAAGCCATGGACAAAGGCTACAAGGAGAGCAAGGTAAGTAAAACTAACCTCTACATTACGTCTGGTTCCATTAACCATTCGCTTGCTGTCCAAGACTCGGTGCTACTCATGGTCTTTATGGAAGGTATGATTTCAGGTTCAGACGAGGACGCACCTTTAACACCGGAAGTCAAGGAGCTGTTTTCCGGACGATATTCCACTTGGCCTTCCCCACTGCGAGGCATTGAGCATCAGATTGATCTCGTCCCGGGAGCCCCATTACCTAACCGAGCCGCATACCGAGTCAACCCGGAGGAGGCTAAGGAGCTCCAACGGCAAGTGCAGGACCTCATGTCCAAGGGATATGTGCGAGAGAGTCTAAGCCCGTGTGCAGTACCGGTCATCTTAGTTCCAAAGAAAGACGGCTCTTGGCGAATGTGTGTAGACTGCAGGGCGATCAACAACATCACCATTAAGTACAGGCACCCAATTCCGCGATTGGATGATCTCCTGGATGAGCTTAGTGGTGCGACCATTTTCTCCAAGATTGATCTAAGGAGCGGTTACCATCAGGTCCGGATGAAGGAGGGCGATGAATGGAAGACTGCCTTCAAGAAGTGGTTGGTCATGCCATTCGGTCTTACTAACGCCCCAAGTACTTTCATGCGGCTCATGAACCATGTTCTGAGAGCCAACATCTGTAAGTTCGTGGTGGTGTATTTCGATGACATTCTTGTTTACAGCACTTGTCTTGATGATCATCTTAGCCATCTAAAACAAGTCTTGAACACGTTAAGGGCGGAGCAACTATATGCGAACCTTAAGAAATGCATCTTTTGCACTGATCAAGTTTTTTTTTAGGATTTGTTGTGAGTGCGCAGGGACTGAAGGTGGACGAGGAGAAGATTAAGGCGATCCAGGATTGGCCCACGCCTACGACTATCAGCCATGTTCGGAGTTTTCATGGACTGGCGAGTTTCTACCAGAGATTCGTCCGCAATTTCAGCACCATAGCCGCCCCTCTTACCGCGGTCATTAAGAAGAATGTACCTTTCAGTTGGGGTCCAGCTCAGGAAGAAGCCTTCTCAAAGCTTAAGCAGAGCTTGACTGAGGCGCCGGTTCTAGTATTGCCTGACTTTAATCAAACCTTTGAACTTGAGTGTGATGCTTCTGGTACAGGCATAGGAGGAGTTCTAATGCAAGGAGGGAAGCCGGTTGCCTACTTCAGTGAAAAACTTAGCGGCGCTACCCTTAACTATCCTACCTACGACAAGGAGTTCTATGCGTTGGTAAGGTGTTTAGAAGTTTGGCAACATTATCTATTGACGAAAGAGTTTGTTGTCCATACAGATCACGAGACGCTTAAGCATCTAAAGGGACAGACCACGCTCAAAAGGACGCATGCGAAATGGATGGAGTTTGTGGAGACCTTTCCGTACCTAATCAAGTACAAGAAAGGGAAGGAAAATGTGGTCGCCGATGCACTATCCCGGAGGCACGCTTTAATCAGCACTATGGAGGCTAAGATCATGGGGTTTGAGCACATCAAAGGATCGTACAAGGACGACCCCGACTTTCAGCAAGCGTACGAGGAGACCCATACGGCCGCGTCTAATGGGTACTATCAACATAATGAGTTTTTGTTTAAGGATAAAAAGCTTTGTATTCCACAGGGATCGATGAGGGAGTTGCTAATACAAGAGGCGCACGGAGGAGGATTGATGGGCCACTTCGGCCGAGACAAGACCTTGAGCGTTCTCATGGATCATTTTTACTGGCCGCATATGAACAGAGATGTAGAGCGGTTCTGTGCCAACTGCATCACGTGCCTTAAGGCCAAATCCAGGTCCCATCCTCATGGTTTATATATGCCCTTGCCCATTCCTAACCTACCATGGGTAGATATCTCTATGGACTTTGTTTTAGGTTTGCCCAAGATCAACAACCGAGATTCTATCTTTGTGGTGGTGGACTGGTTTTCAAAGATGGCGCATTTCATTCCATGCACCAAGTCCAATGATGTGACTCCGATTGCAGACCTATTCTTCAAGGAGGTCGTGAAGCTTCATGGGATTCCGTGGACCATTGTATCGGACCGAGACTCTAAATTTCTTGGACACTTTTGGCGGACGCTTTGGAAGAAGCTCGGAACCAAGCTTCTTTATTCCACCACTTGTCATCCCCAGACCGATGGCCAGACTGAGGTAGTAAACCGGACACTCTCAACTCTCCTGAGAGCTACGGTGGGTAAGAACTTGCGTAATTGGTTGTCTTGTTTGCCTTACATTGAGTTCGCTTACAACCACGCTAAACACTCGGCTACTAAGTTATCACCTTTTGAAGTTGTGTATGGGTTCAACCCATTGTCACCATTGGATCTCACTACTCTTCCCCAAGCTATTTACTGTAGTGCAGATGGAGTAACCAAAGCCGATTTCATGAAGAAGCTCAACCAACGAGTTAAGGACAATTTGGAGAAGAAAATCGCCAAGTACAAAGAGCGTATGGATCAAGGGAGGAAGGAACTTACGTTCGAGCCCGGAGATTGGGTCTGGTTGCACATGCAGACGGAGAGATTTCCGACCCAGAGAAAGTCCAAGCTCGCTCCCCGTGGAGATGGACCATTCCGCGTCTTAGAAAAGATCAACGACAATGCCTACCGGCTTGAACTTCCAGGTGAGATGTCTATTTCACCTACGTTTAACGTTGCTGATTTGTCTCCCTTTCATGCAGGCGAAACTATTCTGAGGTCAGAATCTTCTCAAGACGGAGGGAATGATGAAGCCACGTCCGGAGGCTTACCCGAAGAACCGCCCGGAGCCGACCTAGAGGTTACCATCCCGGTCATGAAGAACACGCCAAGGACGAGGTCCGGAATGAGGAACCTACGAGAAGAGTTCAACCAACATATCGAAGGCCTGATCATCTTATTGGAGCATGAAGAACTCAAAGGACGGCTACTTAGCAAAGAGATACTCGAGGAGATCCCAACCAGCCTGCTTGAAGAACTCCACGCAGAACTCGACCCAACCTTGGAGCATACCGAAACGACGACCAGCCGGAACACATCTTTCTTGCCGGTCTTTCAAGGAAGAGCTCTTACTCATGTCTTCAGGATAACCAGCGTGGTGCATGGAGAAGGAACAACGAACAACGACTCAGCTCAACTGGTCATGGACCGCCCAGGCACGACCATCCCACCCGGGATCGACCCACGGTGAGCGTGTTCCTTAAGATTATTTTAACGAGTTTCCTTTTCTGTTTTGCAGGGATTTTCCATGTTCGTTTTTCTTTTATTTTTCTTTCTTTTGTTTTCGAACTCTATTAGTTTGGGCCAAGTGTTAGGCCATGTTTTCTTTTATTTTTTTCCTAAGTGTTTTCGACCCAAGAGAAGGTCAAGGCTGCCGGACTATTAATAAAGTCCCCTCAACTTGTATTTTCGGTTACACTCTTGATCAATAAAATAACGCAGTTCTCTCTCTGAAGAACCCTAGCCGTCAACCTTCTTGTGAGCGAACCAAGAAGCTTGATCTCTCTGACTTATCACAAGTTCTCCCATCACTTGTGTGGCGTCCATCGTTTCCCTCGTTTTCTCATTCATCTCATCCACCGAGCACCTTGAAGAGAGCCTTCGGCCAGTCAAGTCGCTTCCATCCGTGTGTTCTACGCAAGGAGAGCCTGTCGGCCAATTGCCTGGACACAACCTTTACCAAAAACAGGACCACCCCCGTGTTCCTACATCAATTGGAGTTGAATATTCCAAGTCGGGCTTCTCGAAGCTGGAAAGAAGAGACGATGCCCTGCGACTGCGAGTTTGTTAGATCCGTTTACGAGTTAGTTAGGCGGTTGGATCTGGCTCGATCGATTGTAAAGCCATATATAATGCGTGGGTAAATTTTAACCTAGAGAGATTGATTGCAGTCTATTAAATGGGAAGGTGGAATCGTTTTCTTCATTTGTTGTTGGAAATCTTGGCAGGGAGAGGATTTCTCTTTATTTGATCACTTAAAAAGAAATGTCTAGTGAAGCTAAACTAGTCCGACCTCACTGCATATATATAGATATATTCTATCAGTTTGCATTATCTCGTCGTTGATTTTGGGGAAAATGATCTATTTCTCCACGAGAACTATCATATAGCATCAGATGTCCACGAACTATGATCTCGTTCTAAATCCACCTTAAACGAAAGTTAAATATCTATTTCTCCCCCCGAAATAAAGTTCAAAACTTATAACACCATAGAAGTTGATTTTGATGGTTTACTATATACCGAACACCAATTAACCACCTAAACTTAGACTAAACTCAATGAAAACCAGAAAAAACCTAATCACGACCCAATTGCAACTAAACCGAAAAAGCTAACCCAAATTAAATTCCCATCCCGAAATCATGAACCCTAGAGCCAAAATTTCCCAAATCAAAAATTCCCAGAAACCTAATTTGAACTTGAAGCTAAATTAAATTAAAAAACGAAAAGTCTCAACCTTGGAACGAAAGCTCCAGTCTCAGCCTTGGATGGGTTTCGATTCCTAACTGTTCTTGTGGCAGTTTCGAGCTCTGAAGTAATCACCCCATTAGCATAAGCGTTATTAATGGATAAGCCTTGAAATCCATGGGGAGACACAAAATCATAAGAAGAAAATGGCTGATGATGAGCTTCGTGTTCGTCCCTCTCCTTGGTGATCCCTTCGTTGATGTGAATGCAGTGATTATCAAGCATATTCAACAGCAGCTTTTGACTATATAACAAAACCAAAAACATTGAGCTTTTAAATTAAAAAAATAAAAATCAAGTGGAATCTCATAAACAAAACCTATGGGAATCTGAAATATAAGAGCAGCCGGGAAAAACCCCTTGACCAAAAAAAAAAAAAAAAACAGCAGCCGGGAAAATGTTAGTCAATTAATGTAATATCAAACAAGAAGTTTGGGTTAGTCGATTAATTAATAAATCTGTGTTCTGACAATTTTTGATTTGGGAAATTTTGGTATTAGGGTTCATGATTTGGGGATGAAAATTTAATTTGGGTTAGCTTTTTCAGTTTAGTTGCAATTGGCTCGTGATTAGTTTTTTTTTTTTCTGGTTTTCATAGGGTTTAGTCTAAGTTTAGGTAGTTAATTGGTGATCGGTATAAACCATCAAAATCAATTTCTATGGAGTTATAAGTTTCCAACATTATTTTGGGGAAGAAATAGATATTTAACTCTCGTTGGAGGTGGGTTTAGAACGAGATCATAGTTTGGTGGTCATCTGATATTATACGATAGTTCTCGTGAAGAAATATATCGTTTTCCATTGATTTTGTATTTAGCGCTCGAATAGCTCCAGCAGGATTCCAGCTGAGTATAGAGTTGTAATAGGTAAGTGCAGTCCTAAAACAATTTGATGAAGACGAAGACTAAATTACGATTATGCCTAGTATTAAATATAAAATTAGAGAAAGAAAATAGTAAAATGTACTACACACGCGTCGAACTAAGGAAATGGAAGATTTTAACCATCTCATTTTTAGACAACGAGAATATACCGATCCATCTATCCATTGTGCAACAAATATTGAAAAATGCATTACCTCTCCGAAAACTGAGAAAACTAACCGAAACTAATTGCTGATTAATCCCCGATTTGTTTTAACACTCTAACCAATCCCTCCGAGTTCTCGAACACATGGTAGACATAACCGATCATACAATCGTGATTTAATTTCAACGGTAGAATCAGCAGTCTATTAGCATCAAAAGACTGAGAATCTAAAGGATTTACGGCAAAAAAAAAAAGAGACGTGTTGAATTTACGAGTTTTTACTTTCCTCAGCTAAACAAACCTAGAGATGCAACAAGTTTGATAAGAAGTTCCAACCCATCATCCACGTCTTCTTATCCACAGGAGAAGCAAAGTTGAGCTCAAACATTTCTTTCCTTATATTCTCCCCCGAGTCACAGAAGCCAACAAGCTTAGCCACTATCTCCGCACTTTCTCTCACGTGCTGCACATTGTGAGGATCTGTCCACAGTTTGTTGATCAACTGTTGCCTCCTCTGTTTCCCCACAGGAGGCACGTCCCATTTCACGTACAGCATCTCTCTCTCCTCTGCTCCTAGCTTCGTGTTTACTCGTTTCGCCAAATACTCTCTCTCCTGCTTCAAAGCTCTTATACTGCCATGTACACACATTGACTCATTCAAAAAGAACATTGTGTTCGTATTAGAACATATAGTATTGGTTATCTGAGTTGGTTTACTTTACTTCCGGTTTAGTTTATACCGTTGATGTATTTAAGGTTGAAACCTTGAAACCGCTCTTCACTTACCTTGATGCTACGTAGCTTGCTGGTTCGTCCCCGAGCAATGCGGGGCTCGCGTTTCCCAGCTCGGCCAAGTGCTGTTCGAGCCACGTCAGCCTGCGGAGCTCGACTTCAATGTAGATTTGATCAGCTGGGTCTCCTTTGAAGAGCATGTAGAATTGCGTCCTGTGAATGATTGAGATGTGGCAAAGGTGCCATAACATTATGATTTGCTTCCTCTGCTCTTCAAAACACAAGGGCCAATCCATTTGTGATGATTCATCCGTTGCATCAGACTCCGATGCAGCAGCAGCAGCAGCAGTTTCGTTTGACTCCATTTCTATCACCTTAAGGAACAATAACATGAACCAAATATTTCGAATTAAGATATTTGATAGTGACTACGAGGACAAAAGTTTCACGAGTTTTATAAACTGACCTGGCAGAGAAGAAGCTGCTTCTGATATTGAAGCTTCGCCACACGCTCTTTCAATCCAGTAACGTAATCTTTGATGTTGCGTATATTCTCTTCCGCAGCGTTCTTGAACATACGCTTCATTCTCTTAACATCGACTGAATTGGCTTGTCGTGACACAGGGACTGTTCCTTCCCTTGACGGGGTCCGACAGTGGTGGTTATCATCCCTCTTTGGTGGAGTAGCTCCATAAGACACGACATTGCTCTCAGGAGGAGCCTTGTTTTCAGTTCCAGAGGACGAAAGAGGCGAACATGGCGCACGGAGCATATGCTGTAAGTTAGGACTGTTACTTAAACCAAAGGGAAGGACTCTCTTCTTTTTCATCTGGGTCCTGAACTCGGGAGTCTGTTCATCTGTCTGATAAGACGACGCAAGCATGTCGATAAATTTCTGAACAGTCTCAAGCTTCTTCTCCAGAGCTGCAATCTCTTCAGAGTTCAATCGGGTTATCTCTTCTTTCAAGTTGGCTTCATTACCAACTACAATCTCCTCGGGTATAAGGTTGCTCTTCTGCATGTCGCGGATCTCTAAGAGCATTTTTGCGAACTTCTCTGCAGATTGTTGATCGCCCAGTTTGTGAGATGTCACTTCTTTGTGAATAAGATCTAGCGCTTGGTTTGCTTCCTCACTCAGCTTCTTCTGATTCTTTTCAAACAAACGGATTTCTTGGACTACGGCTGTTTGATCCGCTGAAGTTAAAGACTGCCTTACGTTATCCTTTCTCTTAACACGAGTTGTTCTGCGGCTTTTCGGAACGGATTTGCTCGGAGTGGACTCCTGCTGAGCAGGGTAGGAGAGACACCTTGCTACTTGAGAAAAAGGTTCACATTCATTTGACCCCTGAAAAATCAATTACACAGGCATGTTTGCATAAAGGATGAAATTATCCCAGAATATTTTGGTATCTCATATTCGTGCATATACCTTTGGCTCCTTTGCTTTTCGTTCTAGTTCAAGCTGAGATTGTGCAATGTCTCTCTGGCGCTTTAACTCTTTCATCTCCGTCTCCATCTGCACAATTAGATTAACATGGATGAATCGTCGCAAGTGATCCTCTCAAAACTTCAAGTTTCTTTTCTTGCCAACAAAATTCTATTTCATGTCTCCTATGGTTTTCCGGTTTACATATTTAAGATGAGAATCAGCTAATTATTAACGTCTGGGTCTCTACCTGTTGGATTTTTATCTCTCTCTCAATTAAAAGAGACTTTAAACAGGTAGATGAACTGGACTCTGGAATTCTTAACTCTGATTCGAGTTTGGCTACTTTTTGCTGCAGATGTTTCACCAGTAATTTTTCTGAGACGACCTATAACAAAAAGATCAGCTAAATCAAATCCCAGAAATGAATACCAGCAGAAGGGTACGTTTTCTATCAAGAACAAGCAAAAGCATTTTTTCTTTAACGAAGTATATGTCAGGCACTGTAGAAGTTTGAATCCAAAAGAGTAAACTTAACTGACATACCATGTTTACTTTAGCACAGTTTGTGACTTCCTTTGCACTCGACGCAAAAGAAAGCGTCTTTTTCGTCTGCTCAACGTGGCTCAGGGCTGGGCTAATGGTGCATATTATTGCAGTTCTCGCATTCCCTCCAAGTGAATTTTGCAGAATCCTCGTCAGCTTTGAGTTTCTATATGGTACGTGCTCACTTTTTTTTCCAGAACTACATCCGCATAATGACAAAAAGAAAAAATGGTGAAAATGTTACATCAAGCTACAAGATAATTTAGACATGCCCTAAGACAACTATGTTTTGTGCTTTCTTACCTCAGCTTTCTGATAACTGTCGTAAGTGTCAATAAGCTGCGGTTAATGTGCATCCCTTCCTTCAATCTTAGACCATCTGCGTTTGTTTGAGAAGAACGTTCGCTTCCAGCAAGATCGACAAGATTCTGAACCAATTAGAGTGTCTTAGTCTCTTAGGTACAAAAGTGAAGTTTTAGCCAAAACATAATAAAATGGCGTACCAGAGTGGCCATGAAAGACTGCACACGGCCTGCTATTTCTCTTAGACTGCTCTGAATGGTCTGAATATCAAAAGTAGAGAACATGAGATAATGTTACTGTTTAATAGATAACCAATAGTTATGCAAATCTATCTTTTTCATGTTTAGAACATTAAGGACATAGATTGTTTAGGCAAAAATCATACCAGCCGAATAATCTGATGAGATCTTGAACTTTTGTCGTTCAAAGCAGTTTCACCTACTTGCCTTTGCGCTGAAAAAAGAAAATGTAAAATCACCTAACAGGAAAGCAAATGGAGATACCATGTCTGATTAAAGAGAAATTATATATGATATCAATAGAGTTCGGGGCTTTGAGCAGTTCCCTTCATCTATCACCAACTTATGTTGCTCTGCCTAGCGTATGCACCAAGAATTGAAAAAACCAGTGATACTTGATAGGAAGATTTACCTTCACAAATGCCAATTAAATGCTGTAAATGTTGCCTGCTTTCAACCACTTCTTCCACCAGATTTTCTACAATGGTTCCTTTCTGCAAGATAGACAACATTCTCAGCCTAGCCAAGATAATGGATCCCTATTTCAGCATTCAATAGAATGTTTCCGACCCTTTACATACCTCTGGATCATCTAACAGTCGAAGGGGCCCAGTATCACGATTTAAAAGGTCAATTACAGTCTCATTATAGATCTCCAAAGCAGATACTTTTAAGACAAAGCTCCTTTCTTGAGCCTGCGTAGATTTTAATAAATCCATATCAACTTGTAACAAGACCAAGACGAAGAGATAAGAAGCTTAAATATGTAACTCACTATTCTTATATGTTCGTATATATCTTTAACAACACTTTCAGTGACCCCCCTCATTGTAAAGGTCTTTCCACTGCTGGTCTGACCATATGCAAAAATGGTTGCTGCAATGAACAGAGACCACAATTCACATATCCATGGTCAGACAAAAGGAAGAAATCCTCAAATAATGGGGTTTTGAGAGATCTGCTTAGTTACCGTTGGTTCCTGCCAATGCAGAGAGTGCGACATCCCTAGAACCACCTTCATAAACCTCCTGAGTTGCACACGTCGGCTCATATACTTTGTCTATAGTTACATGACAAGTCAAAGGAGAGAACACAATGAGATTATTATTAACAGAAGAAGCAATGATATTCTAATATAATAAGTAATGCGATTCTAACTAAATACCAAATGAATATTTTGATGCCGCTCTCTCAGGATTTGGATTCTTAAACACTATGGTGTGATCATCTGGACAATCCCAAGCAATGAGATCATATTTGGCATGTTCCCTCCAGTTTAATGGTCTCATCCGAACAGTGACAAGTATATTCTCTTCTGTAACTCTAGAACCACATGGTGTAGACGGATTGGCCCTGTCTATCTTACTTGATGGCGTCCTGGGCGGTCCCATCATTTACTAAAACCAAAATTAGAAACTTTTTAGGGCAAAGATGTTACAAAATCTGAAATCACACTATACATCAGTATATTCCAGTTTGATATGAACATTCTTTCCCCTATTTATCACAGAATCAAGAAGCCGGTTTAGTCATGAACACTCACAAGGAAGATTGGATCACGTACGTCTTCTGAGTTCATCACCGAAAAGATATGTTTTGAAAATCAACTGTAATCGTTAGATTATACAGAGAAACTAAAATCGAAACCCTATAAACACCATTCCACATTAAAATCCACCAACCAAATTAGGAAATTTATCAGCAGACCTACGATACGTCGTAATATTCGAATCCATCAATAGAAAACTCGAACCACGACTTGTTAAAATTCGTGAGTTCGTCACTGACTGTTCGATCAATTCGGAAATCAAGAGAGCCAAAAATAGAAACCCTATGAATAATGAGATTACACGAAGACATGAAAATCCAACGTACAGTCACCTGAAATGGAATCCCGAAAAGGAAAGAAGAAAGAAATTTCAAAAAAAAAAAAAAGGTAGAGAATCTATATAATCACTTACAGAGACGGAGGATTTAACCGGCGAAAGCGAAGGCGATGGCGAATGGTAGATGCTGCCGGAGACGGAAGGAAGATTCGCCGGAGAATCGTTGGAGACTGAGAAAATCGATCGACGATAGAAGATGAAGATTAGGGATTTTATCTGAAACCAGAAGAGAGGAAAGAGATGTGTAACGGAAACTAATTTCTTGCTGTTTTCTTCTTCTTCTTCCTTCTTTTTTTACTTTTATTTTTTAAATTCGTTTCTCTTTTCCTTCCC
Source organism: Isatis tinctoria (assembly GCA_010577795.1). Lineage (NCBI taxonomy): Eukaryota > Viridiplantae > Streptophyta > Magnoliopsida > Brassicales > Brassicaceae > Isatis > Isatis tinctoria. The sequence continues at coordinate 16,416,059 of CM021245.1, read as the reverse complement.
ACACCTCAAGTTTTTTGAACTGAACGGTCGTAGATCGATCAGCGTTCTTCACCTGCCACGTGTACGACGGGGACTCCATAACGGAGAGAGCACTTACCTACGGTACTTTTACGTTAGGAGGAGAATTTTAATTGCGACCATTTTGAACATAATAACACATCTAATGTATTATATATTAATGTTGGGCCGCGCCTATGCACGCACATGATATATATATTTTTTAATAAATACAAAAAATGACAATTCTAAAAAAATATTGTTAAAAACCGTTTGGTTATGGACTCACGAAACCAGTCCATTAGAGGTTATATCATAACCCGTCCTTAAGTCAAAGAATAAGTTTATGGAATATTTCCTTTTTCTATCCTTATGTAAACACTATATATAAGACTCTTTGATCTATGGAATAAACATACAATTTACAACACGTTATCAGCACGAGTTTTCTCTGGAGAAACCCTAGCCGCCGAACTCAACCCGCCGCCGCCGCCAATAGCCGCCGCTGCCGCCGCCGCCAATAGCCGCCGCTGCCGCCGTCCCTCTTCCAGGGAGATTCCGATCCAAGCTTGAGTTTTACCAAGGTCTTTTAGCTCCCGGTCCATACCAATTCAACCCCAAAAGAAGATCAAGGTAAATCCCTAATCTAAGAACATGAGAAAATCGAATTGGACTTAAGAAAACACAAACCCTAAAATCGATTCTCTCATACAAACTTGTTTGATCTTGTTAAAACTCATACTTGAACTTGGATTTATGCTAAAGAGAAAAACCTAAAATCGATTTGCTTGTTTAACCTTGTTTGATCTTGTTTAAAACCAAATCGAATCTGACCTAAACCTACATGAACCCTAAAAATCGATTTCTATGATTGTTGAACTTGCTTGCTGTGTTTTCATGGATTGTTTGTTTGCTTGTTAAAACAAATCATAAAACTTGTTGATCTTTAAAAGAAAAAAAAAATATCGGATTTCATATTATTAAAATCGGTTTTGCTTGTTCATGAGTTAGGATTGCTAGATTGAATGTTCTTGTTTGTTTAGCCAAAGCATGAAATCAAAAACTCTAAGAAAAGAAAAAAAAATCGGCCCCTTAGAAGAAAAAAAAATCATGAACCCCTAATCATATTCCAAATAGGAAATTCTAATCCATTCCTTTTAGAGAAAATGAAAGTTTTAGAATATCCCTTTTTCCTTTTTACTTGATTATCCTTTTATTAATCGTTTAAGGATTAATCCTGCATAAATAAATTTTTTTTTTTAGTAAAAAGGAAAGTTTTGAGAATATCATTTTCTTTTTGCATGTTTATCTTTTTATTGGTTGATCCATTAATTAATTGTCTTATGATTAATTTTTGCATAAAGGAAATTGATAAAATCGAAATTGATAATTGCATAATTGCTAAATTAAAATCGGCCATATAGTTAAATTGTTTGATTGCATAAATTGCTTGTTTACTTGAAAACTTAAAATCGGATGAACCAAAACCGGCCATATTCCTAAGGTCCGGATTTTGCTGAAAAGCCCTAGCTGAAAATTGTTGGATGTCTAAAGTTGCAAACTTAGACTATGCGGCCCTCAATATCTCTGGAGATAATTACCTGAAATGGGCGCTTGATACAAAGATCATGCTCAACTCAAAAGAAATTGGTGAATGTATCAACGACGGAAACAATGAGTCCGTGGGAAATAGATACAAGGCGATTCGTATCATATGCCATCACCTTACTGAGAGTCTCAATGATCAGTATCTAACGGTTGAAGATCCATTGGAACTATGGAAGGAATTGAAAAAGAGATTTGACCATCAAAGAACGGTCGTCATGCCTAAGGCAAAGTTCGACTGACTGAACTTGCGATTCATGGACTTTAAGTCCGTGGATGAGTACAACTCAGCCTTGTTCCAGATAGTTTCAAAATTGAAACAATGTGGTGAGACCGTATCGGAGAAGGATATGCTGGAAAAGACATTTTCCACCATCCATTTGAGTAATGTATTGTTACAAGAACAATACCGCGAGAGACGCTACGCGACTTACTCAGATCTGATCGCATGTCTGTTGCTTGCGGAACAGAATAACAAGCTTGTTCTGGCCAACAGCGAAATGAGACCAGCTGGAACAGCCCCACTCCCTGAAGCCAACTTGGCCGCTGAGAAAAAGAAAGAAAACGAGGCAAACCATGTCCATAGAGATCAAAGAAATTACGGCCATGGACGTGGTGGAAAAAGAAAAGGGCGTGGTCGCAACAATTACCACCCTTATGGTCGAGGCAAAGGCCGTAACGACCGCGGATCTAACTCTAACTGCGGTCGTGACCGTGGTCGTGGAAATGACCGCGGATATCAATCCGGACATCAGTCCGACTCGACCAAATCCGTTTGCCATCACTGTGGGATGGATAACCATTGGGCCAAGACTTGCAGGACTCCCAAGCATCTTGTAGAATGCTATCAAGAGAGCCTTAAAGGGAGGAATCCTGAAGCCCACATGGTCCAACATGAGCATGACGACGAGGGCGACTTTGATCATGAAAAGGATGATCAAATGGAATATGAGACTTCCAATTGCTTAAAATAATTTAGTTTTTGATTGTTTCATTGCTTTTATGCTTGCTTTGATTTGCTTGGATTTTATGTCTTTGGATTCATTTTCTTTGGTTTTTAATGAATAATTTATGGCTTTTAAGACATAATTCTTAAGGCAACCATAAGTACTATAGCAGGACCGGCCGGCCTAATAGAAGGCTACGGCCAGGCCGATGTTTTAATGCCTAAAGGCACGCATCTAGAAATCTCTGATGCTTTGTTTTCACCAAGCTCAAATCGTAACTTATTAAGTTTTAAAGACATTCGTTTGAATGGTCTTCACGTGGAAACAATGGGCGGAGGAAACAGAGAATTTCTTCAGATAATTAAAATCGCTCAAGGCCAAAAAAAAAAAAAAAAGTCCTCGAGACTATACCTGCTATAGCACTAAGGTCAATATGATTAAGGCCAATGCCACCGTAAACAAAGAGTTTACGGATAGGTTCATCCTATGGCACGACCGGCTGGGACATCCCGGGTCGAATATGATGCGAAAATTGATTGCCAATACATATGGGCACACCTTGAAAGAAAGGAGATTTATTCCAAAGACATTCCCCATCCCAATTAATTACGGGTCAAGAGCCAGACATTTCCCATCTTAAGACATTCGGATGTTCAGTCTATGTGCCTATTGCACCACCACAGAGAACTAAGATGGGACCTCAGAGGAGGATGGGGATATACGTTGGATATGATTCACCCACGATCATAAAGTACCTTTAGCCCACCACTGGTGATTTGTTTAAGGCCAGGTACGCGGATTGTCATTTTGACGAGTCCGTTTATCCAACACTTGGAAATGAGAACCGGCTGGTAAAAGAAATTGAATGGAATCAAACATCCTTAAAATGGCAAGATCCTCGGACTCATGAAAGTGATTTAGAAGTCCAAAAGATAATTCATACGCAAAAGCTAGCTATACAATTGCCAGATTCCTTTGCAGACCCGTAGAGAGTAACTAAATCGTATATACCAGCCGTGAATGCACCTATACAAATTGATGTCCAAGATGGACCGCAAGTGGCTACAGAGTCTAAACCCCATCTGAAACGTGGGAGACCTATTGGTTCCAAAGATAAGACTCCTCGAAAATTAAAGAAAGGTGCTGAAATTCAGACCGAGGAGATAGTGGATGTTCCGGACATAAATGAACCTCAGGAGCCGCAAAATGAAGCTCGGGACGCCGAGCCTCATGGTCCTGAAGTTCCCGATAACAAAGAGATCGCGATCAATTATGTCTCGTACGGAATCCAATGGAACAAAAAAGATGTCGACATCGATGAAATATTTGCATGCAATGTAGCCCTTGATGTAATGAATGAGGATCTAGAACCCACGTCCATTTTAGAGTGCACTCGCCGATTAGACTAACTTAAATGGAAAGATGCTATAAACGTGGAGTTAAACTCTTTAAAGAAGAGAGAGGTTTTTGGTCCCATAATTCGGACACCTCATGATATAATCCCAGTTGGACATAAATGGGTCTTTGTGAGGAAGAGAAATGAACGAGGAGAAATCGTTAGGCACAAAGCACGGCTTGTTGCACAAGGATTCTCACAAAGACCAGTAATTGATTATGAGGAGACATACTCCCCTGTGGTGGATGCAACGACATTCCGATTTCTGATAAGTATGGCCATAAGAGAAAAATTGGATTTACGGTTAATGGATGTTGTAACAGCGTATTTATATGGTCCACTGGAGAATGAAATATATATGAGATTGCCAGAGGGTATTGAGCTCAAAGATAAGAAAAGTTCTCGAGATTGCCAGAGGGTATTGAGTCGGGTTTTGAGTTCTCGGTTAGGGTAAATATAACTTTGGGCAATCACTCTTGCATTCTAAACGCCAATTAAAGAAATTGATCGTGATTTACACTTTTTCATTTAACATGTGGGATTGGGGAGGAAAATTAAGTATGGAGTTTACATAGTCAATTGTGAAAGTCTAGGGAAGAGTTTCAAAGTCCGAGGAGAAATAGGCGGAAGCTGTATTACAGGGAGGATCTCGGGCAGTCAACCCAAAGTAATAATAAGACCTAAAGCTTAAACAAGCTTTTTGATGAATCTAATCCAATCAGAAACAAGGTATAAAGAGAAGTGTCTCAATTCATAATTTATCAAAAGCTTCCTTAGAAGAAGTTGAAGTTATTCTGTATTTCTGTTTATAATACTCCCTCTGATCCTGATAGATTGATTTTTTGGTGTTTTACACATATTAAGAAGACATATTAAAATCTGATCATAAATGCATTGTTTTTTGTGTTTTGTAATTTTCAATAACTTTAAACCAATAATAATTCAAGAAATTCAATTATTATTTTTGAAATTTACAATTTATCATTAATACTCAATAAAAATTGCATAGAAAACTGAAAAAAAAATCTATCTTTTCAAAACACCAGTTTTTTTTTAAAAAAATTATCTTTCAGAAACGGATCTTATTATATAAAATATGGTTTCAAAAGCTAGTAATTAACTAGATTATGACAAGTGGCATTTTATTATTTTAGGATTTTGACATGTGTCAAATGGAGAAAAATATTATAATTATATTTCAAAAAAAGTTTCTGAAGCAACAAAGGAATTGTAAAATAAGAAATTTCAATTCTGAAGAAAAAAAACTGGAAAAAATTTCTGAAGCAAAAAAGGAATTGTAGAAGAAAAATTTTTTTTTGATTCGTAATCAAAAAAAAAGGAAAAATATTCATTATGCAATTATTTTTTTAAATAAAGGAAATAGGCATAATGAAATATAAGTAAAAAAAATTGTAGAAAAAAGAGATTTTGATTCTTAAGCAAAAAAAGAAAATCAGGAAAAATATTCATTATGCAATTAATTAAAAAGAGGAAATAAGCGTAATGAAATCTTTGAACTAATAAGGAAATTATAAAAAAATATTCATTGCTCGGTTAATTTTAAAGATAGCTAAAAGGAAATAAACATATTAATATTTTATTAAACAGAAAAAGATTTTAATCTTTCAACCAAAAAAAGAAATATAATCGATAATAAGGATATATTAAGAAAAATATTATTACTTTTTTAAATATCATAAAATATGTTGAGTGAGTCAATCACATTTTAACACGTAATAATTTTTTTTTTAATTAAATAACAGGGAAAGTATAATCAGTTTTTACCGATAGAGAAAGAAAAGATTTTTGATTTCAAATATTTTACTTTTGCGGGTTTTAATCTAAAAAGTTATAGATTTCAAATTGTCGTTAATCAAATTTCAATCTCAAAATCTAAATATTTTAAGCATGTTATGCGGGTTACCAATGTTAGATTTCAAATATTTCATTTTCATCCGCGTATCACATGGGTCTCAATCTAGTGGAGTAATAAAGAAGTGATAAAATAGCAACACTCTAAAAGGTTAAAACCTTAACAGTTAATCATAAAATCTCTTCAAGCTAAGCGGATAATACAAAAAGGAAATGTATGGTATAAGTCTCTCAGTTTATAAATTATCAAAAGCTTCCTTAGGAAAAGTCGAAGCTGATTTGGTTTATAATGAGTGAGTGAGTGAGTGAGTGAGTGAGAGAGTGAGTGAGTGAGTGAGTGAGAGAGAGAGAGAGAGAGAGAGAGAGAGAGAGAGAGAGAGAGAGAGAGAGAGAGAGAGAGAGAGAGAGAGAGAGAGAGAGAGAGAGAGAGAGAGAGAGAGAGAGAGAGAGAGAGAGAGAGAGGAGAGAGCGAGAGAGAGAGAGAGAGAGAGAGAGAGAGAGAGAGCGAGCGAGAGAGAGGTTGAGAGAGAGAGAGAGAGAGAGAGAGAGAGAGCGAGAGATAGAGCGAGAGAGAGAGAGAGCGAGAGAGAGAGAGAGCGAGAGAGAGAGAGAGCGAGAGAGAGAGAGAGAGAGAGAGAGAGAGGAGAGAGAGAGAGCGAGAGAGAGAGAGAGAGAGAGAAGAGAGAGAGCGAGAGAGAGCGAGAGATAGAGAGAGCGAGAGCGAGAGAGAGAGAGAGCGAGAGAGAGAGAGAGCGAGAGAGAGAGGAGAGAGAGAGAGAGAGAGAGAGCGAGAGAGAGAGAGCGATAGAGAGAGAGAGAGAGAGAGAGAGGTTGAGTGTGAGAGAGAGAGAGAGAGAGAGAGAGGTTGAGAGAGAGAGAGCAAGAGAGAGAGAGAGAGAGAGGTTGATAGAGAGAGAGAGAGAGAGCGAGAGAGAGAGAGAGAGCGAGAGCGAGAGAGAGAGAGAGAGAGAGAGAGAGAGAGAGAGAGAGCGAGAGCGAGAGCGAGAGAGAGAGAGAGAGAGAGAGGAGAGAGCGAGAGAGAGAGAGAGAGAGAGAGAGAGCGAGAGAGCGAGAGAGAGAGCGAGAGAGCGAGAGAGAGAGAGAGAGAGAGAGAGAGAGAGAGAGAGAGAGAGAGAGAGGTTAGCTATCCAATGAGGATCATAACACCACCTAGATTGGACAGGTGTCAGAGAAAATTAATAAGGAAAGAGACAAAGTGAAAGCGGCTACCAAAAATTAGGTTAGACAACACATTGATTAGTTTATATATAACAGCTGATTTTCAGCGTAGGTTAAACCGATCGGCTGGAGTTTACCGAACCGAACTGAGAACCGACTGAATTTTCTAAACATATTGATCGGTTCCTAAGTACAATGTTTAATGAAACCGAAAACTGAAGTACGTAGTTCGGTCGATTCGGTTGAGTTTGGTTTGTATCAAATGCCCAATGCTAATATTGATATTTGAAAGTGGTTCTTTTATGATATATGTGCCTACCAAGAAATTGATAATTGGTCAATGTGAATAAATATCAATTCTCTAATCTTGGAAGCAACTTACATGGAGAAATCATCTTCTTTAATTATAATCTTCATTTTATGCAAATGTTGTTGTGGATAAAATTTTATGGAATAATATTAATAGATTAAGTCATCCCTCTATACAAAAGATTGATGTGTTGAGAATAATACATAGAAATAAAATGCTTGTTCATGGTGCCATTTGCCTTCTTTCTAAGCGGAAGCATCTTTCATTCAGTCCTTCAAATAATGTGTAATAAAGCTTTTGATATCTTGATACACAGAGTTTTAACCCTATAGAAAGCTACTGCAAGTGCACAGAAAACATAGTAATACTTAGGGGTTGAATCACACAAGGACCAAGGTTACACTAAGAAATTATGAGAATGAAGCTAAGCTAAGATGCAAATAAAGGGTTGTTTAGTGAAAGTCAAATAAGCTAATAGATTACGATGTAAAATTTAATAAAAGAAAACGCTATATCTTCCTCAAACCACTTCCATATGAAATATTACTCAATTATCTGTCTCGTGACCGAAAAAAAGCTAGATCCATCGGTGGGAAGGCTTTCATCCAATGACATACTTTTGACGGTTTTGCACAGTCCTGCATCGGTGGAAAGGCTTTCATCCAATGACATACTTTTGACGGTTCTGCACAGTCCTGCATCTTTATATGCTTGTTTCCGACATATTCCACTCTTTGAACTCCAATCTTCGACATTGTCGTTCTTGCATCAGTAATGACTTTATAAAGACTAAAAGACTCGATACTAACTCAAAAAAACTTAAAATGATAGTTAGAAAGCACGAAAAACACAACATATCATCTCTACACAAACTATACATGCGGACCATTCTCACTATCATCTCTTGAAGAAAATATGTAGTTTTTTTACAATAAGTGATGATTGCACTCGATTTATGTGGGTTTATTTGATGCATACAAAAGATGAGGTCCTTCAAAAGTTTCTTGATTTTTTCAAAATGGTTGAAATGGAATACAACGCAACTGTTAAGGTTGTCAATTAGATAATGTTACAGAATTGGAGTTTTTCAACTTTTCGAAGACAAAGGGATTTTATCAAATCATTCATGTCCATAGACTCCAAATTAGCAGAATTAAGTAGTTGAAAGGAAATATCAACATATAACTTGAAATTTGCTCGAGCTTTGATGTTTTACACAAAGGTTTCTCTTGAATATTGGTTAGATTGTGTACTTACTGCTGTATTTCTGATCAACCGACTTTTCACACTTTTTTTGCAAGATAAGTCCCTATATTAGATTATTACTCCAAAGAAATCGGATTACAATGGAATATGAGTCTTTGGTTGCCTGTGTTACATCTTCACAAAGAACATGAAGTCTTCTTAACCGAACTTCAACATGAAATCTTCTTAACCGAACTTTTAATCTAACTGGAAATTGACCACCTTATATAAATTAGAGTCACCGTCACTGTAATGCTAATTTCTTAATATTACGCTTTTCTCTCACTCTCTAATACGGCGATCGTCTCTCTCTCTCTCTCTCTCTCTATGACTACTTTATAGGATTTGTTTCAAGTATACTGATGATTTAGATGTGTAATACGTTTTGTAATGATTTTTGGTTTGGTGGTACATAGGGATGGGTCGATACAACTACAGTCAACCATCGAGTAGTTTGAGGAGTTTTCAGAGTAGTAGAGAACCAGAAGTGAGCTCCCCCACTCGTAAGTGTAGATCTGGAAAATATGGATTTCCTGAGAGATGTATCTACGGTTTGGTGACAGTCATGAAATTATCCATGACATATGATAATCCGGGTAGGGTATTCTATGGATGCAAGAACTATAAGGTATTTAGGCTGTTGTTGTGTTGTTTGTTCTCCATTAGAATTTTAACTATATTAATATGACAGTGGATGTCTATCTTCGTGCATAATATGGTGGCCACCATATATTCAAGTGGTGGGATGAGCCTGTGATGGAAGAAATTCAAAATATAAGATGCACCTTGTAAAACAAGGCAGAATGCATTCGCTGCATTCGTGTTTTCGAAAACAGGGACCGGAAAGCATAAAATTGTGATTTTATGCCTCGAATTGAGGCAGAGATAGCTCAACTTAGTTATCTAATTGAGGAGCAACATTCCATACGCATTGATTTGAAGAAGAAGATGGTGGCTGGTGTAATCCTCACACTCATCATAGGTGTCACCATCTACCTTTGTATTTGCTTTAGTATATCTTAGTTTAAGATTAGACTAATGTATGTATTATGTATTTCTGGTACTTGAATGACTGAATTATTTGACATGTAATTGCGGTTTGTTGAAAATCCGACCTAATTTTATCAAAACAGAACGGTTTTCTTCTCGAGTAGACTTCCTGAGTAGTCTATATGTAAATTCTACTTAAGAAGTCTACAATTCATATTAGAAATGAAAATAAATAGTGGGAAAACAGACTTTAGATTAAAATTTTAAAATAAACATTAAAATGAAATTGTAGATTAAAATAAAATTTTAATGAATTTAAACTTCAAAGAAGCCCATAAACAAAAAAAGAGTGGGAAATTTAAATAATAAGGCCAAATATAAAAATAAAATTTCAGTTAAAAATAAAAATTATGAATTTTTGAAATTTTCCAAAAAAAAATGCAAATTGAATTAAGGTGAAGAGTAATATGAGTAAACTTCATCATGAAGTGTGTAAGACAGTAGAAGACTTCACCATGAAGTCTGTAAGACAATAGAAGAATTCACCATGAAGTCTATAATGGCGGAAAATGAAAATAAATAGGTGGGAAACTAGAATTTAATGATCGTGCAGAAAACTATAAAAAGGTAATTATTGTTCCCGAGAACCGTAACCGTATCGGAGAAGATATATACATTGAATTAACTATTTTGTTGAAAAAAAACAAAACCCTAACTTTGTATTTTCTTTGTCTGTCGCCGTTTAATATTCTCGTACCGTTTTCTGTCACGACTTCTTCGTGTTTTCTTCCACACAATCCTGTAACCTCTCTTCATCCTATTCCTCTTAATTTGTGGATCTGTGTAATTGCTTAATCTAGTTGGTATAATCACAATGTTTTATTGGCATGTTCTTATCTCCTCACCTCGCCTCTCCACGCCATGCGCTGCATGTCGGGATCTTTCTCCTCTTGCCGACGTCGACGCTTGTTACAAAATATGATAATTCATTCTTCATTTTTGTTGTCCGTATCTTCCTCTTTCATTGTCGCCGCTTGAGATTTGCTTGAGATATCTCGTCCCCCCGCTTGAAACGGTAAACCCTCATCCTCCTTTTCATTTCACCACCGTAAGCTGACTTTGCATGTAGATCTGTCTAGGAGACTTCGTTAGCAGACTTCTCGAATATATTTCTCAAGGAGACTTCAGAGTAGAATTCCTGAGTAGACTTTTTTGTACCATTCTTTTCTGATAGTGGCATATGTTTTGCAGAATGGAAAACCCAGTATTCCTTCGAAGGCTGCTCACCAAAGGTAACAAACCGCAGCCAATAAAGAGCATATGCTACAATAGCAATAATTCGAAGCTGTTCCCCGCCGTGTTTGAAGCACTGCTTGAAGATGAGTTAGAAGAGATCTATAAGTCGAGAATGGGTGTCTTTTTAGTCAACAAACTAGATTTTGGATGGGTATCGCGGCTGGTGCTTTCATGCTCGGGTTCCAACTGGTGTGCAAGAAGACGTATAAAATTTGGAGCCTCATTGGAAATAAACCATTGCAGTTCTCTCTCAATGAGTTTGAAACTGTAACTGGACTCAGATTGCGGCTACGTTACAGACCTAGAGCAATTCGACATAGATGTAGTCCCCGAGATGTAAGAATTCTGGGAAATTAAAGTTGGGAGTCGATATCGATATCGGTCCAAGTATTGATGATCTGAAACTCGCGTGCATGTAGCTATGCACTTACCTGGAGTATGGAGGACCATTTCCAGCTAGGGTATCAAGACATTTATGCTGGTTTTATTGAAGTAAGGAAATCAATTTCACCCACAAGGATTAGGCTTGTTCGCCTAGTAACGAAACTTTACGAGTTTGAGAACTACCCATGGGAAAGGGTTGCATTCAAGAAATTCATTGAGTCGGTCAAGGAGAAAGACTTGACCAAATCCTAGATAATCGATGGGTTTGTGAATGTGCTTCAGGTATGCAAATGCACGTTTGTTGCAGCTGCAATAACATGTGAACATGGTATTTTCTCAATATTGAAAACACCGCATCCACCATACAATCTCGCGTTCCATGCTTAACAGAGAAAAGCCAACCGCTATGCTTGAACCATCATATTATTATATATATAATGTTGACGAATGGACAATAAGTATTCAACCCGCAGCTATGACCAGTGGTCAGACTCAAAGTATCTTCTCGCCCTTTGCAATACCACTTCCTTAACTTCTCTCGGGTAAAATCCAGAATGAATGATATGGGGAATCCTTGGGTTTGCTTAAGTGAAGCATTGATAGGCTCTGCGATGTTGCTTGTCTTTATGTTGTATATATCTTCGGGGAAGTGAACTTGTGACCACAACCTTGGATCCGCATTCTCCAAGTATGTTGCAAGGCTAGGATTATACATTTTGAAGTGCATCCATATATTGGTTATAGTCGGCAACCATATATGCATATGCAACACATTTCACCAAATACATGAGTTGATTCCCACGAAAATAAGTTACAATATTTTGTTGTAGATGATAATATCATATCCATCGTGTTTCCCAAGGTAGAACACTGTTGTATGCTTTAGCTATGGAGGAGTGTCTGTCAGAGACTACGACAATCAAATATTCATCTGAAAAACATCTGCGCAAGTTGCTGAAAAACCACTCCCACGAAGAATCACACTCAGAGTCAACGATTCGAAAAGCCAAAGGAAATATCTTAAAGTTATCATCCTGCCCAGCCGCCACTAGTAGCGTGCCTCCATAGTTCCAACTTAGATGAGTTCCATCCACCACAATAAGTCGCATCAAGTACATAAAACCAGCTATTGAGGGCCCAAAAGATATAAACATGTATTTGAACCTGTTCTTCTCATCATGTACAAGGTCAGTGACACTTCCTGCATTGGTTTTCTCAATTTCATGCAAATAATAAGGCAGCCCTTCATATCCATCTTCTGATGTTCCCCTTACGACTCTTTGAGCATATATTAAAGTTTGGTACGAAGTCGTATAATCCAGGTTCATCCCAAACATCACCTTCATTGAATCTTTGATATGGTTTGAAACAATTCCATCAAAAATTCCAATGCGTTCTATAAAACTCCTTCCAACATATTTTGGAGTACAATGTCTACTAATAGATGATCGGTGATATATCATGGTTTTTAGTGTTTTTAACTATGATATAAGTTGTGTTTCTAGAGTCTTTTAAGTGTTTTGGAGTATTTTAGAGTCTTTTTTAGGTTTTGGTATGTTTGGAGCATATTTGTAGATTTTGGAGCATTCTAGAGCTAAATTAGAGAAGATGCAGAATAACAGAAGTAATAGACAAATCAGAGGATTGGTGTCGCCCGGCACCAGCCATGGGTGTCGCCCAACACTAATAACTGACAGAAATTTCGGGATGCGTTTTCCAGGCTTTGAAGAGTTGCAAAAGGACCTCTGAAGCTCAAATATTTACAAAGAAGCCCCATACATGTTTTTCTTTATTTTAAGAGTTTTAGTCATTATAAATAGGATTTTTAGATCAATCTTTTCACATAAGTTTTATTCTAAATTTTTCTTAGACTTTTGGGAGAAGAGTCTGAACTCCTTCAGAGAAGATTTTCAAATCTTTTAATTCTGAACTCATCTCTTTTATGCAATCTTATTTATTCATAATTTGAGTTTCATTGATCATGTCTGAGTAGATTCTTTGTTAGGTTTAGGGTTATTCTATAACGACCCTGATCTCGTGGCCCATATGATTTTGTTTTTCTTATGGCTCAAGTGGCCCGTCTCTTAGCAAATCGTGGGTTCGTGTGTATATGTGTATCGATGTACACATCTCCATCTTCGTTACCTAATGTGCAGCCGCCGTTGAAGAAGAGAGAGAAGACGAAGTGAGAGAGAGAGAGAAGGAAAGAGAGAAAGAAGAGTCTTCCCATCGTTCTTCTTCACCGTCGTTATTGCTCTCCACCTCCGCGTCGTATCACCAAACGTGGAGCCTCACCACAGCGTCTTCTCCAGCCACCGCCGTCGCTCCTTCTGCACCAACAGTCACCGGGGTGGTCCATCGGAGCCATCGCAAGTCACCGAGAGCCAACCCGAGGAGAATAAATCGTGATCCATCCGTTGCTTATGGAGCAAGCTACCTCATCTCCACCATCTCCAATCTGCTCCGTCCTTCCGATCTCATCTCCTCCGCGTTTTCCTCCTTGTCGGCACCGTCATATCACCTCTGTCATTGCTTGTCGTTGACTGCGCCACCGACCCCGTGCCCGGAGCTTCGCCGCAACGTCCGCAACAACTCTCGCACCTTCCCCGCCGGTTAGTTAGTTAGGTTAGATTTAATTAGCTTAATTGAGGATTAATTAATTAGATAACCGGTTTAGTTTTTATTAGATTTTCGGTTTAGTATAATTAGTTTAATTAAATTAATTTTTGGTTTAGTTGATTAGGATGGTTTAATTGCGGTTTGGTTCAATTCAAGTTGGTTAAGAATTCAGTTGGGTTTTGGATCCGGTCTAGATAACCGGGTTGGTCGGGTCCGGTTTGGTTTAGGTTCGGTTTGACTTTGACCCGATTAACCGTTTTTCGCCGTTCGAAGGCCGTTCTCACTCGATTTTCGGTGGTGATTTTAGTTTTAGCATCCGTTTGGACATCCAGAGATCAGAAGCCGCATTTATCATCCGTCTTGGCTAAGGTAAGGGTGGCTTTCCACAGAATTCCGTACTTTCGCTTAGAACTTCTAAGATGGGATTTAGAACTATATATGATCTGTTTCTGTGATCGAGTCTAGGTAGTATTGTTTGTAAATTGGAGATAGGAATATAGATGATTCAACCCATTGATTATGCATGTTAAATTGATAATTGTTTGTTATATATAATTATTATACCTATATATACATATATATATTATACGAGAAGTTGAGCATGTTAGAGTTTAGAGATTGCGGGGGTACAGAGACGGACATCTGTACTAGCTGCGCCTTGTGTGAGAGGGAGTACATGCAGCCTAGTCGATCTGCTGTCTGGGACCTTAAGATCGATAAATCGTCAAACCCGGCGGTGTGAGTGGGCACTATCCCACACTGACCTCCTAGTGGGAGGGTGCTGACGGTCACTGGTACCGTTCGCAGGGTTGTTGATTGCTCATTGGGTGCTTTAGGTGCCGTGTTTGTTCATGTCTAGTTTATTTTTACCGTGTTTGGAGTGCTATGACCGGAACTGCGTTTTTCCTGTGTTTAGCATCCCGTACCTCCCTGAGTGACTCCCCTGTTACTCACCCCTCTTTCTTTCTTTTTCAGGTGAGACGGACAATTAGACGTGTATCAGATCGGGTGCTACTTTGTGATTTTACGGTTTCCAGTATTTTATTTGAAAACATTATTTTCACGTTTTAGTTCGTATTTTATTTCAGATATTATTTTTACGGTTTATTTCGAATCATTGTGGTTATGGATTTATTTATGGATTTCCGGAGATTACGTTGTGGTTATTTATTGGATTGAGGATTGGAGTTATGTATTGTGGTAAGTGACACGCCGTTCTCGAGTGAGGATGAGACGGGTGTTACATATTCAATGGTGATTGATGAACTGTTAGATTGGATTATACTGTTAGGATAAAATCATTAGAATTTTTCATCTAGATTTGTGTTTCATGCTTATTCTAGCTTCATGACCTAGAATCTGACCTTAGGTTTATATCTTTTGGGGCACAATAGCTTCATCACTTTTTTAAGGCTTTTATGAACAACTGAACTGTTGGGGTCGAAATCCCCTCCTCGAAGATTGACGGAACGAAAAGACAAGGACAAGACCAAATGAAACCTATCCCGAACATGGAACGGACGAGCTAAGGCAAACTGCCCACGATCCGTCCAGGAAGCCAACCGGCGGCTGGGACATGGCCAGCCGCCGGGTCCTCTTTCACCAACGGCCGGCGGCTGGGACAAGTGCCAGCCGCCGGATCTCCCTTCGTCCGTGGCCGGCGGCTGGGATGAAGCCAGCCGCCGGATCTCCCTTCGTCCGTGGCCGGCGGCTGGGATGAGGCCAGCCGCCGGATCTCCCTTCGTCCGTGGCCGGCGGCTGGGATGAAGCCAGCCGCCGGATCTCCCTTCGTCCGTGGCCGGCGGCTGGGATGAGGCCAGCCGCCGGATCTCCCTTCGTCCGTGGCCGGCGGCTGGGATGAAGCCAGCCGCCGGATCTCCCCTCGTCCGTGGCCGGCGGCTGGCACTTTGCCCAGCCGCCGGTCTTCATCACATGTCCACGATCATTTCTCAGTCGAGACTCCTCATCCGAACATCGTCCACAGTCGACCGACCGTCAAACGTAACTCAATGCCCGGACCGACCCGAAGATCATCCGTTTGCATGTTCTGACTCCAAAGACGTCCTAAACGTTCCCCCGAAGACCGTGACGAACGTCCAGCCAGCCGTGGACCAGTCGCCGAGCATACAAGCCAAAGGAACCGGCGGCTGGCCATCAATACTGAAACCGGCGGCTGGAAGTTCAAAAAAAAACGGGCGGTTCAAATCTCGGAAGTCATAAAACGCTCGGAACACTGTTCCCGCGGGAAAAACCGTTGAAAAACATTATTCATCCCGAGACAAAGTAAACCGAAAAATCGAACTAAGCTTAAACCGAAATTCGGATTACTATTCACGGTTCACTATTCATCGGGTCACTATTCACCGGCGGGCCGGACTTGGGTCAGAATGCGCGGATGGATCACGGAAGACTCTCGGGCCGGAAATCGGGCCCAAAAAAGCTTAGGGCGGCGGCTGGAAGGAAGGACAAAGTCCCACATCGGAAATCTGAAGTCTTAGCCTCCTAGGATTGTCAGTATATATATGTACGTTCATGTAAGGGTAAATCCCATCCCAGATCCGAGTATTAGGAGTTTAGCAATTTAAGACTATTCAGCTTTTGCTAATTTCCCTTGTACTTTCGGAAAATATCAATAAAATCTCCCTTTTCATCTTTTTGCATTCTCGGTCCTTTAGTTCTTTATAAATAGAATTTTCGAGCCCCCATTAAATATAAGTTTTGACAGTGTGAGTTTCGGCTCTCACAGTTTGGCGCCATCTGTGGGGACGAGAAATATTCTTACCCTAAGAACGAAAAGGATACCGAACGAAGACAATGACCAGAAGAACTGACGACATCACCAACCAACAACCGGAGCAGCAACCGGAGTGGGACTTCCCCCATTAGCACGTTGGCGGCCGGAACCGGAACGACCGCCGCCGGGACATCCACCGACGGAGAAGTCGGAAATCCCGGGACTTCGCCCAGGGCCCTCGCCAGATACGGAATGCCACTCGAAGATCCAATCATCACGGAAACGGCCAACACCGCCCCGGAGAACGCAGCAATCACCGAAATGCGGAACAAGGTAGCCGAAATCGCGGAGCGGCAGAACAGGCAAGAAAGAGCGGCCGCACGAGAAAGAGCGGCTTCCCAAGAACCAGCACACGTCCCCCGGACGTTAGGAGTAAGACGCCTTGTCTTCACCCCACGAGCAGACCCAACGGCCGTCAGAATCCAGACGAACAAACCCCCGTCGGAACAAGGAAAGAGCTATCAGCACCACCCCCGCTGTACCGGAAGAGCACCACTGGGCGAACAGCCGAACGGCCAACTTCCACGGTGACCAACGGCGAGAACTCGAGAGACGTCACGAACAGAGCCGAAAACGAAACTGACGACGAGGCTGGAGATCTGAACGCGGACGAAGAAGAGCTCCGCTGGATCGAAGAGCAGGAAAAGGAGGAACGAGAGGCCAGAGCTAATCAATCCGCTAGCCGAAGGGACGAGCTGGATGAGCTCCGTGCCCGCCTAGAACTCACGACAAGTTAGATGAAGGAGGTAAGGTCGCAGGTCCATAAAGCAACAAGCGCGGCCCCGGAAATCGACCGCGTCCTAGAGGAAACGCAAAAGATCCCGTTCACTTCGAGGATCACTAGCGTCAGACTCTCTGACCCCGGAAAAATCCGAATTCCCTTCTACGACGGGACGACTGATCCGAAGGCCCACATGACAGCCTTCCGCATCGCTATGGGACGTGCTAGGTTCAAACCCGAAGAGAGAGACGCAGGATTCTGCCTCCTCTTCGTGGAGCATCTGAAAGGATCAGCCCTGTCGTGGTTCTCGAGGCTAGAGAGAGATTCAATTGATGGTTTCGAGCAGTTGTCGACGGCCTTCTTGAAACATTACTCGTTGTTCATAAGACAGTCGACATCCGACGCGGACCTTTACTCGCTGTCACAGGAACCCGAAGAAAGCCTCCGAGATTTCATCGAAAGGTTTAAGGTGATAGTCTCGAAAATTGACGGACTAAGCAACAGTGCCGCGATCAACGCCCTGAAGAAGTCCTTGCTGAAGACTTCGAACTTCCGAAAGGAGATTACCGTAAACCCACCAGTAACCATCCAAGATGCTCTCCACCGTGCTTCCAACTTCGTCATCTACGAGGAAGACATGAGGGTCCCAGCTGGAAAGCAAAAATCCTCAAAATTGGTCGCCAAAGGCACGGTGCAACCTTCTAACTTTCCAAACGAGAGAAGAAGTAGGCGAACCAGCCGAGATGAAGAACCCAACCCGGGCGGAGCGCATAACTACCAGATAAACACGGAGAGACCGAATAATGAGCGCAACAAGGGACCATGGAATACATGGACTCGACCAGGATTCGACGAAAACGCCTTCTGTACTTTCCACAAGACGAAAGGCCACTCGACCGAAAACTGCAGAACCGTCGGAAGGAGGCTCGCGGCAAAGCTGTTAGCCGGGGAGCTCCGAAACGGAGTGACCCTCGAGAGTCTCGGAGCTATCGAAGAAGATGCTGGCGCCCCGGACGGACGACCCAACCAGGAACGTCCCGAAAGGCCCGACGAGGATACCCCCAAACGAGGGAGGAGACCAAACGGAGACGACTCCGCCGCCAACCGCAGAAGGATCCACAAGATCATCGGAGGATCTCAGTACTGCCGGGACACAGTGGCCTCGATAAAAGCATTCCTGAGAAGAGGAGACAAGGAGTCAAAACCGCGGGAACCGATCACCGAAAACGACGATCGGATCACTTTTTACGAAAAAGACGCCGAAGGCCTTGACCAACCTCACGATGACCCATTGGTGGTAGAGTTGGATATCAACGACCATGACGTCTCACGAGTCTTGATCGACACCGGAAGTTCGATGGACGTCATTTTTCGAGAGACGCTTCAAAGGATGAAGGTGGATCCGTCAAAGATAACTCCCAGTCCGAGATCACTGACCGGATTCTCTGGCGAAGTCACAATGACGGATGGAACAATCCAGTTCCCGGTTCGTGCCGGCGGAATCACGAAAATCGTTAACTTCGCGGTGGCAAACCACCCCGCAATTTATAACGTGATAATGGGGACTCCCTGGATCAATTCAATGCGAGCTATCCCATCAACTTACCATCTCTGCCTGAAGTTCCCGACACCAAACGGAATCAAGACCATTTGGGGAAATCAGAAGGAGGCTCGGATCTGTTTTCTGGCAGAGCACAAGCTGCGGAATCCGACCATCCCGCAGAGAGGGAACCCGAAGAGGAAGAGTGAAGACAAAGTCCCCGAACTGGGAAAGAAAGTAAGCAGAACCGAACAGTTCGAGAAAACGGAGGCTCCGCCCACTGAAACAATCCAAGAAGAGACGAAAACTGCCTCAGAGACCGTCGAAGCTACAACCGACGGTTCCATAACTAAGACTTAACCGTCTTCCTACCAAAAAAAAAAAAAAACGGAACTACGGGTGACTTGATCCCTTTTCACGAAGGGTACGTAGGCAGCTCGCTTAAAAAACGAGTTCAGTTGCCCCTCTCTTAAAAAAGGGGGGGAGTGGGTCCGTATATACATACTCCCAAATTTTCGCAAAAATTTCAAGGAGATGGACATTGGGACTTAGCATCTCATAACACATCCAAAGCTTGAAAAAGTTTCCCGAAAACACCATTCTGACAAACATCGAGACTTAGCATCTCGAAACTTGATCCAGAAACCAAATGGATCCAGAAAAACCCGAGGAAAATGAACATTCTGACAAACGGCGCAGCTGGGGCCGGAGCCAGCGCTCCAAAGTAGCCCACAACCTTAACAGACTCAGCTGGATCGCCTCCCGCCGCCTTGCGGGCATCGAAGAGAAGACCATGATCGGACGCCTCGGCCGTCCGAGCCACTTTCCCCTTCCTCAGACGGCCAGGGCTGTTGGAAGCTCCCTTCCCCTTATCCACAGCGACGGCACAAGCTGAACTCTGAGGAGCAGCAATCTGTTCCTCGGGCGCGCCATGGAAATCAGGTCCGGGCGGAAGAACAAAGCCGGACGCTGGGTCAAACTCGACTGCCTCTCCGGACGGTCCAGCCTCGCCGTACTTCTGCTTGCGATAGTTCCAAACACCCTCCATTCCGGGGTACGTCGCCAGCGGGTCGATGAAGTCGGACCTTTGAGAGGGGCACGTCCTTCTAAAATATCTCTTGCGTCAAGAAAGCGGCGCCAAAGGTCAGGACACTCCCAATCGATTTTCTTCTTATCAACTTCTGTAACGATATCCTCAAACCCGGAAATCCTGGGAACAAAGGGATCACGACCTAGAGAGAGAAAAGAAGAAAAGCTGTGAGAAATGAAATTATGAAGAATGAAACAAATGAGCAAGAACTACTTATAGAAATTCACAAAAAGACAAAACGCTTACGTGGCAAACTCCACTCGGTCCTAACCGAGCCGCCGAAGTCAGAACCGACCGTGAGCGGGCTGCGTTTCACGTAGAAAAACTCGAGCCGCGAAGCTTTGCAATGCTGTCGAAGCCCGGAGTAGAAACGCTTCACGTTCCTCTGAACGTTGATTGATCAGAAGAAATCCGAATTGGAAACCTTCCTCATCGAAAAGAAATTCCGAATCAGATCACCCTCCAACTTGATCCCACATTCGGCACAACGGACCACAAGTCCCATCAAAATCCTCATGGCGCCAGGGGTAAGTTGAGAGATCGCAACCCCATATAAATCGAGAAAATCAAAAATGGCTCCCGGGATCGGGAACCAGAGGAAGGCTTCGTAGAACATCGACTCGTACATGGCAAAATAGCCATCTGGCGCCTTGTTCATCCTATCCCCATCCTTCGGGAGACGGAACTTAATCTTGTCCGGAATCCGGATCTAAGCTCGGCTAGCGAATCCCGATCGCTCAAAGTAGGACCGTGCCTGAATGTCTCGGCTATCGATCTATAACTCGTAGACGGTCCAGGCTTCTTAAACCGCCTAGCAAAAATGTCTTCACCCCAATAGGCTTTAGCCTCTCCGGGAGAACGACACTCGGACTTCACGTCCGGATGCACGAAGATAGGCACCTCCCGGTGATCCGATCTAACTTCTTCCCGGGATGTGGCCGAGTCGTCACCGCTCTCTGGCCAAACACGACGACGTTCGGAAGGGACCAAGGATCGGGATGGCCATGCACGCCACCCGCCGTTGTCCTCAACCTGTTGGCGGGGGAGTCCAGACGCCACGTGCTATGCTCGTCCTCGGCGAGACGCCGTCAGCTTCAACTCGAGAAGAGCCGGACGCCCTCTCTAAGACACCTCCGGAGCTGAGCGCCATCTTGAAACGGCTACTACGCCAGCCGCCCTCTTGGGAGCATTCTTAGAGCCAAACGCCCTCTCCGAACCAGACGCCCTACTCGTCGACCTCCCGGCCGCCGGCTCGGGTCTGGTCTCATTCCCAGCCGCCATCTCGGGAATGCCTTCATTCCCAGCCGCCGTCTCGGGTAGACCATCATTCCCAGCCGCCGTTCCGGACTCCCATTGAGGAACATTAGCAAAACCAAGCGTTCCTTGAGCATTGCTAGGACCGGCCTCCCACTGCGGGACACCTTCAGGAACGTACGCTGCTTGCGGAATGGCATCTTCTCCAGCCGCCAGCAGATCTTCTACAAGTACTGCATCATCCTCCGCGGACATAAAATCGAAGTCAAACTGATTATTCATTATGGCATCAAGGTTAAGTTCGAAAGAAGAACCTCCTTCACCAGCCATTGCTAAAGAAAAAACAAAATTATTATCGAAGGAGAGACTTAGAAAATTTTTGAGAAGAGAAGAGAAGTGTGAAAAAATGAAATGAAGCCACTCCTTTGATATAGCAAGCATGGCACGAAATCCCATGGAGAACTATACTCTGACAAGACACTAAAGCGAAGCGGACGGAGCGGATGAACGGAAAAACTCATAGCCTTCCCGTTTCAGTCAATCCCGATAAAACTCTCAGCTCGGAGCACCTTGCTCCAAACCACGGAAGCAAAGAGCTGGGGGGCTAACTGTTGGGGTCGAAATCCCCTCCTCGAAGATTGACGGAACGAAAAGACAAGGACAAGACCAAATGAAACCTATCCCGAACATGGAACGGACGAGCTAAGGCAAACTGCCCACGATCCGTCCAGGAAGCCAACCGGCGGCTAGGACATGGCCAGCCGCCGGGTCCTCTTTCACCAACGGCCGGCGGCTGGGACAAGTGCCAGCCGCCGGATCTCCCTTCGTCCGTGGCCGGCGGCTGGGATGAGGCCAGCCGCCGGATCTCCCTTCGTCCGTGGCCGGCGGCTGGGATGAGGCCAGCCGCCGGATCTCCCTTCGTCCGTGGCCGGCGGCTGGGATGAAGCCAGCCGCCGGATCTCCCTTCGTCCGTGGCCGGCGGCTGGGATGAGGCCAGCAGCCGGATCTCCCTTCGTCCGTGGCCGGCGGCTGGGATGAAGCCAGCCGCCGGATCTCCCCTCGTCCGTGGCCGGCGGCTGGCACTTATCCCAGCCGCTGGGTCTTCATCACATGTCCACGATCATTTCTCAAGTCGAGACTCCTCATCCGAACATCGTCCAGTCGACCGACCGTCAAACGTAACTCAATGCCCGGACCGACCCGGAGATCATTCGTTTGCATGTTCTGACTCCAAAGACGTCCATAAACGTTCCCCGAAAGACCGTGACGAACGTCCAGCCAGCCGTGGACCAGTCGCCGAGCATACAAGCCAAAGGAACCGGCGGCTGGCCATCAATACTGAAACCGGCGGCTGGAAGTTCAAATAAAAAACGGGCGGTTCAAATCTCGGAAGTCATAAAACGCTCGGAACACTGTTCACGCGGGAAAAACCGTTGAAAAACATTATTCATCCCGAGACAAAGTAAACTGAAAAATCGAACTAAGCTTAAACCGAAATTCGGATTACTATTCACGGTTCACTATTCATCGGGTCACTATTCACCGGCGGGCCGGACTTGGGTCAAAATGCGCGGATGGATCACGGAAGACTCTCGGGCCGGAAATCGGGCCCAAAAAGCTTAGGGCGGCGGCTGGAAGGAAGGACAAAGTCCCACATCGGAAATCTGAAGTCTTAGCCTCCTAGGATTGTCAGTATATATATGTACGTTCATGTAAGGGTAAATCCCATCCCAGATCCGAGTATTAGGAGTTTTAGCAATTTAAGACTATTCAGCTTTTGCTAATTTCCCTTGTACTTTCGGAAAATATCAATAAAATCTTCCTTTTCATCTTTTTGCATTTTCGGTCCTTTAGTTCTTTATAAATAGAATTTTCGAGCTCCCATTAAATATAAGTTTTGACAGTGTGAGTTTCGGCTCTCACATGAACCTTCATTTAATGCTTGTTTGAATTGATATGATTTGCAAAGAAATTTGGGATTCTAAGATTTGGACATAGATAATCTCTGCGGCGAAATTTGATTGATTTTACATTAGAGTTTCAAGGTCAAGAACAATTCCCTACATGAAATTGTTATTTAGGGATCAAAGTTAATAATACTGTTTATATCTTTCCGGGTATCAATAGCTGGTTTTCAGTACTGTTACCATTTTTCCTCACCCGTTTTCTCTTAAGGACAAAGTTAATAATTCCTAACATTCTGTCTAGATCTGCAATTTGGATTCACCAGAGAATTTTCCTAGGATTAGCGCTTTCCCTGATTGATTTAAAACAGATTTGTTTACTGCTTTTTGTCCTTTAACTTACTTAATTTCATCTAGCTTAGATAAAATACAGTGATTTATTGTGTGATCCAGAATCCCTGTGGATTCGATCCCTTGATACTACTTTTGTGCCTCTGAATTTTGTAGTGTAGCTTATAGGGTTAATTTGAACATATAAAATTTTGGCGCCGTTGCCGGAGATTCTACTATTCCCATTAGATTTACATATTTGTTTTTGATTAGATTTTTCTTTTCATTTTACTTGCACAACCAGGAGCAAGAAAGGCGCACAGCTTTTTGAATCTTACAAATCAGAAGCTAAGGAATTTGGAATGAACAAACTTCAAAGCAAGGAAATCAGTTTCGGCAAGAATGGTTAACCCAATCATTCTGAGAGCGGATGCTAATGGAATACTACAAGACCAACATGGTCACTTGAGAAATGAACAAGGGCGAAAACTCGACAATCAAGGCAATGTCATTGCAGATGAGCTGAATCCTGTCGAGGAGAAAAATGTCCGCCATCAGGGCAATGGACGTGGGATGACTTTAGCTGAATTCAACAGACCTGATCAGTTCTATACTAACAGGTCTGCCAGTCGTCCTTCAGCTTTTCAGAGGCATGATTTTGAGCTGAAACCTGCGTTCTACGCTTTGGTGTATCAGCATCAATTTCATGGACTTCCTCATGAAAATCATATGGATCATGTGGAAAAATTTGAAGATCTAGTAACCAATATCAAGGCTAATGGAGTTTCTAAAGACTACATATTTTGCAAATTGTTTTTCTACTCTCTTGTTGGGGATGCAGCATACTAGTTGAAGCAGTTGGAAACAGGATCTTTGACAAACTGGAGAGACACCAAAAATGCATATCTCAACCATTTCTTTGATGATGCCAAGATCTGAGGAGCTGGAAACCAGATCTCTACTTTCTCCCAAGGACCAATAAAATATTTTGAAGCTTGCTAGGTGCGATTCAAAGGATACCAAAGGAACTGATATCATGGGGTCAATTATTTTCAGCTGTTGGGGAGCTTCTACAGAGGCATTGATTGGAGATGTCAGATGACTCTAAATTCTGCAAGCAATGGAAACTTCAAGAAAAGATATCCAGAATATGCACTTCTACTCATTGAGAACTTGGTACTTAGCTGTAGCACCAACAATGCAGATTTTGAAAGGAGCAAAAATGGCTGGGATGAGTGGCAATCAGATTTCTGAAGTTAAAGCTAAATTGGATTATGTTCTCAATATCTATGTGAGCAAGAAATCAGTCCATTTTGCTGCAAAAGTGGAAACTTGTGAGTCATAGGAAGAAGATGTGAACTTCAACAATGGAGCTGAGTTTCAAAGTCAGAGATTTGGGACTCAACAGGGTTATGGTAAAAAAAGTTCCTTTGCAGTAAATCAAAACTCTTTTGGCTACAACAAGTCATATCAGAGGAACAGTAGTTTCCAAATGAACTATGGTTTATCTTCTTATCAATCACTTCCTCCACAAAGTCAAGACAATGAGGTGGAACAAATGCTAGAGCAGATTTTATAGGGTCATACAAAAATGATTGTCGATTTCAAGTTGCTCGAACTTCTGAGTCCGTCAAAAGCATGAGGGATTCCTTCCTGGAAGGACAAATAATAATTCTAGGCATCATGTTAATGCAATCACAATGGGAGAAGAGAAAGAGCTGGAAACTGTGTTCAAAAAGGGTGGAAATACAGAAGATTTCGTGGACTGAGAAGAATTGGAAAATGAAAATTTGACTATTCAGATGAGGTGTCGCCCGACACCAATGCAAAATCCCAAAATATCGAGTTATGATGGACAATTGTCGATGCACCCCGACACTACAAGTCCGACACACCCGGTTGTTGTCGTCTGTCGCCAAATTGGTGGCAACCGACACCGAGAACATGACCTGCCAAAAATTTCTGCAAAACAAAGATGATTGACAAAAGGATCAACAAACCACATGTTCCTTTAGTTGATGCAGCTTTCACCTCCACTTAAGAGATATATTAAGAGAATGGTTGTGAATGGTGTGAGTTCTGAAGAAGCAGCATTGCTCACACAGGACATCAATGCAATTCTCTTAAAAATGATAGTTTCAAAGCAAGAAAAGAATGTGAGGGTCTCTGAACAAGTCAGCGCTATAATACAGAGTATGATTCCAGATAATTTACCTGATCCAGGGAGCTTTCTGCTTGATTGCTCTATCTCAACATGAAGGGTTCTTCATTCATTCTGTGTGTGATTTTGGCTAAAACATTAACTTGATGCCTTACTTTGTTGCTGCTAGACTTAGAATGACTGATTTCAAGCCAACTAGGATATCTCTTATCTTAACTGATCGATCCAAAAGGATCCTAGAAGGTGTTCTAGCGGATGTTCCACTCAAGATTGAAGGTTGCATGATTCTGCTAAGGTCCCTCTTCAAAGCCAAAGAGAATTTATAAGAATAACAACATATACTTTTTGGTGGTAGATAAGTCTACCTTTTCTGGGTCTTTTCATTGATATAAATAGCAATACAAAGAAGTTGGAGTAAGTGACTCCTTACAATACGGGAACGATAGAAAATGGAGTCATGGACTCCTTACAATACGGAAACAAGTAAACGTGCAGAACTAGTTACTAACAACTCGTCCTATTATTTGAATAAGTCAACAACACTTGAAAATAGAAATGCCACGTCTCCATCTTAGTCCAAATACCTCTTATTTGGAATTCTTGCACGTGATGATCGTTTTGGCGCCAATGGTATCGTATCAACACTCCCTTCCTCCGAAAGAACCTTGTCCTCAAGGTTCACAGAAAAATCAGGAAAACTTGCCTGAATCTGTGCTTGGTCCTCCCACGTTGCATCTTCCACCGGGAGATTGCGCCATTTGAGAAGAATTTCGGTGACCTCCATAGAACCTTGTGCCACACGTCTCTGCTTGAGGACACGTTCGGGAACTAAGTTAAACATCCCGTTCGTTCGAAGCGGTGGTAACTCAATGGAACTCGGTTCATCATTTCCCAGCCGTCGTTTTAACAAGGAAACATGGAACACCGGATGGATGCGTGAGCCCTCCGGTAACGTTAAACGATAAGCCACCGCACCGATACGTTGTTCAATCTGAAATGGCCCGAAGTACCGATTTGCCAATTTCTGTGAAGAACGCTTGAACACAGTCTTCTGGCGATAAGGTTGGAGACGTAAAAACACCCAATCACCAACCTCGAACTCCACGTCTCTGCGTTTACGATCAGCGAGCTGCTTCATGCGGTTGTTCGCCGTTTGGAGATTGTCTTTGAGCTCGGACAACACCTCATCACGAGCCTGCAGCTGCTCGTCAATTTCATCTACCAAGGAAGAGCCAACTTCATACCGCGGCATTAATGGAGGCGTGCGACCGTAGAGAGCTTCGAAGGGTGACATACCCGTTGAAGCATGATACGTGGTATTATACCAATACTCTGCCCATGGAAGAAGTCCGCTCCATTGTGTCGGCCTGTGTTGAACAAAACACCGAAGAAACTGTTCAATGCAACGATTCACGACCTCGGTTTGACCGTCGGACTGTGGGTGGTACGCCGTGGACATACGTAGCTTGGTGCCGGATTGTTTCCACAGTTCCCGCCAAAAGTTGCTCTGAAAGATGGGATCACGATCACTGAGAATGGAACGTGGAATCCCATGCAAACGAACGATGGAGTCGATGAAACGTGCTGCAACTTGAGACGCCGTGTATGGGTGGGTAAGAGGAATGAGATGTGCGGCTTTGCTGAGACGGTCGACGACCACGAGAATCGAGGTGTGGTTACTCGAGCGAGGCAGACCGTCGACAAAATCCATCGAGACGTCTTCCCAAACCTGATTCGGAACCGGTAAGGGGTTGAGAAGACCTGCGGGGGAAAGTGTTTGTGATTTGGCTCGTTGACACGTGTCACACTGAGACACGTACTCCACAACCACTTTGTGCATGCATGGCCAATAAAACTGTCGAGCAAGTCGTTTGTACGTACGTAAGACACCGGAATGGCCCCCCAAAGGCGTGTCGTGATGTTCATGAAGGAGTTGTGTGATGAAAGGTGAGTTCGGCGGCAGGACAACTCTGTTGTTGTAGCAAAGGAGACCATCCTTCCAAGCGTAAGGTTTGCCTGGTTTGGTGTTTGCTGCTTCTCCGATGCGGACCAAATATGGGTCTGTCGTTGCAAGCTGCCGGAGCTCATTCCAGAGAGATGGGTTGGGCACAGAGATAGTGTTCAAGACGGGGCTGTCAGGTACACGAGACAGAGCATCGGCGGCGACGTTAGCTCGGCCCGGTTTATAAACAATTTCGTAATCATATCCCACCAGCTTGCCCATCCATTTTTGTTGTTCAGGTGTTAGGATGCGTTGCTCCAAGAGGTAACGGAGGCTGCGCTGATCCGTCTGTATCGTGAATCGGCGACCCAAGACATACGGTCGCCACGTGCGAATAGCCACAATAATTGCCAACATTTCTCTGGCGTAGGTTGACCACGTCTTCTTAGCCGTGCCTAAAGAGCGACTCATAAAAGCAATCGGGTGATCATTTTGAGAAAGAATGGCACCGATACCTTCGCCGGAAGCATCCGTTTGTATGACAAATGGTTTGGTGAAATCTGGTAAAGCCAGAGTTGGTGTCGTTGTCATGGCCTCCTTAAGTTGAGTGAACGCCAATTCCGCTTCAGCATCCCACGTAAATTGACCTCGACGTAAACGGTTAGTTAAGGGTCGTGCGATTAAACCGTAATTCTTAACGAATTTTCGGTAATAACCGGTTAACCCAAGGAAACCGCGGAGTTCCGTGACGTTCGTCGGAGGTGGCCATTTGAGCATCGCCTGAATTTTTGAATCATCGACCTTGACGCCGGTGTGTGTAATGATGTGCCCCAAATATTCAAGCTCTTGCTTCCCAAAATCACACTTTTTGAACTTCACCGCTAATTGATTGTCGCGGAGAATATTGAAAACCGCACGAACATGGGACAGGTGGGATTCCCAATCCTTGCTGTAGATAAGGATGTCATCGAAGAACACGAGGACAGATTTGCGCATCAGTGGGCGAAAGATGGTATTCATGAGAGCTTGAAACGTGGACGGCGCGTTGCATAACCCGAAAGGCATGACGAGGTACTCGTAGTGGCCGTTGTGTGTGCGGAACGCCGTTTTGGGAATGTCCGGAGGGTGCATCCGAACCTGGTGATAGCCTGCAGTAAGATCAAGCTTTGTAAAATAAGCAGCACCGTGAAGTTCGTCGAGCATATCGTCAACGGTTGGGATCGGGAAACGGTCTTTAATGGTGGTTGTGTTTAAGGCTCGATAATCAGTACAGAAACGCCAGGATCCGTCCTTCTTCTTCACCAGGAGAACAGGTGAGGAGAAGGGGCTAGAGCTAGGGCGGATGATGCCGGAGCTAAGCATGTCGGAGATTTGCTTCTCGATTTCCTCCTTTTGAAAGTAGGCGTAACGATATGGACGAACGTTCACCGGATCGGTGCCTTCTTTTAGTGCGATCCGATGCTCGATATCGCGGTGGGGTGGAAGACCCGTCGGAGGCTGAAATAGATCGTCAAACTCGCGGATGAGCTGTCGGAAGTCCTCCGCCACCGGTGATAATGTTTCGTCGCTGTCGGTGATACATATGGCAAAAAGCGTTTGTCCTTGCCGAGCTTCCTTTGCAATTTCGTGGGAATGAGTAGCCTGTATGATGGGAGAATGAAGCCCACACAGAATGTGATTTGTGCCAGCCCAATCGAATTGCATAGTCTGGGCCCGCCAGTCACAAGTTACTGGGCCCAAACTCTCAAGCCATTGGACACCTAGAACCATGTCCAAGCCCACCAAAGGAAGCGCGTGAAGAGTTACTGTAAAGGTAGCATCGCCGATCTGGAGAGCCACCGCGTCGTACCGCCCTCCACATTTCAGAGGTGTGCCGTTGGCAACGCGAACGGAAAAGGGAACCATTGGGGTCAGAGGCAATCGTAGCCGTTGCGCCACCTTCTCGCTGATAAAATTGTGGGTTGAACCACTGTCGACGAGGGCAAGGAGGTGATGTTTACCGATTTCCGTACGGAGGCGGAGCGTCGTAGGTGAATCCCAACCAGTGAGAGCATGAAGAGTAATTTCCGGAGAGAAGTCGGGTTCCTCCACGGAAGTAGTGTGATCTTCCTCTTCGTCTTGCTCACTCTCCATGAGAAAGACCTGGGGTTGTTTACATTTGTGCCCTGGGGTGAAGCGTTCATCGCAGCTGAAACACAATCCTAAGCTCCGTTTGCGTTTCAATTCTTCCCAGGTTAGTTTCCGTGGTACTTCCGGTGACTTACGAGGTGGAGGCGGCCCCGATGGTTTGGAAGTCTCCGTCGTTGGTACAGACGGTGGAGTGTATCGTTTTTGGGTGTTCCAGCGCCGTTCTTGTTGTAATTGATCATCTCTCATCCGTGCCAAATTGATAATCTCCGTTAAGGTCTTCGGTTTGAAGATGCGTATTCCACTTGAGATGGACGTATTAAGGCCTCCCATGAAAGTTCCGACCAACGCCTTCTCTGACCAGCCTTCAACCTTGTTCTGGAGTCGTTCAAACTCACGTTGGTACTCGAGCAAGGTCCCCTTTTGGCGGATACGAGAAAGAGCCTCGTCGAAGTTTTCTCCATCCATGGGTCCAAATCTCGTCCAAAGCTCCGTCTCAAATGCTTCCCATGGGATATGGTGAGGATTAATTCCACGTGCCTTGGTAAGCGATTGCCACCATTCATTTGCCTCCTCCGTCAAGTGGTAGGATGCTAATCCGACTTTCTGTTCATGCGGTAAATCATGGTAGGAGAAGTACTGCTTCACTTTGCTCATCCACTCGGTGGGGTCACCCCCACTGAATCTTGGAATTTTGAGTTTGACGTGGTGGTGGTGGTGGCGTAACGGTGGTGGTGGTGGTGGTGGTGCGAACGGATTGGTGGGTGTCTCACGGTGATGCGGTGGTTGATCTTCTGGTCGATGACTTCGTGGAATGCTCGAGCTTCCTTCACGACCTTGAGAAACCAACTCCATCATGCGACTCATGGACTCTTCTATGGTGCGGTTGACTGAATGTTCTAAGCCGCGGAGCTTGTCGTTGAGACCAGCGTTCAACTTCTGCAACTCATCTTGGACCATTCCAAGACCTGTTTCCAGCTCCGCGAGTCTCTCCTTGTTGGTAGTCATGGTGGTACCTTGCAGGGAAGGAACCACAATGTAGAACGGCTCTGATACCAAATTGCTAAGGTCCCTCTTCAAAGCCAAAGAGAATTTATAAGAATAACAACATATACTTTTTGGTGGTAGATAAGTCTACCTTTTCTGGGTCTTTTCATTGATATAAATAGCAATACAAAGAAGTTGGAGTAAGTGACTCCTTACAATACGGGAACGATAGAAAATGGAGTCATGGACTCCTTACAATACGGAAACAAGTAAACGTGCAGAACTAGTTACTAACAACTCGTCCTATTATTTGAATAAGTCAACAACACTTGAAAATAGAAATGCCACGTCTCCATCTTAGTCCAAATACCTCTTATTTGGAATTCTTGCACGTGATGATCGTTTTGGCGCCAATGGTATCGTATCAGATTCCTACAGACTTTGTGATTTTGGAGTATGGTGAAGAACCTTAAGATCCTCTTTTTCTGGGAAGATCCTTTTTGGCTACAGCTAGTGCCATCATTGATGTGAGAAAGGGGAAGATAGAGCTTGATTTGGGTGGTGTTGTCATGAACTTTGACATGGACATGCATAGGAAGAAACCTACCATTAATGGTCAAACTTTTTCAGTAGAGTCTTCCATATATGAGGATCCACTCACCGTCCACTCACAGACCATTCAGGTGACATTAGTAATGGGTATGTCAAAGATTATATGCTCATGGGCAAGTGAACAAGACGGTTGTTCAAAAGACCTTGGTTGAGAGTTGTGGGAACCGAAATTCACACAATCGAATTTATAAAGTAACTTGGGGGATTCTGAGATTTCTGGGAAGAACTCGAGAAAAGAGATCATAAAAAGAACTTTATTGACTTGTTGTCGAATAATCTTTTCGTACAATATTTGTAAGCAAAAGTTATAGACTAAAGCCTAAGCCGTAAAGTACGAGAAGTATGGATTATTTGAAATTGAGTACAAAGATGCCTATTTATACTAAGTAATCTAGGGTCTCTAGAAGTCATCTAAGCAATGTGGGACGTTGTAAAATCCCTCTCCAGCCGCCGACTTTGATCTAATGCCATGCGGCCCACGAGCTGTCTCTCTTCCAATCCGGCCCGTTTGTTTATATCGGCCTAGCTTGTCTTTCTGCCTTCGGTTTGATCCTTCCTTCCGTTCAATCGCGGTTTGATGTCTTGATTTTGGTTTTATACGTAGAATCCTCAATGTTTTCGTATATCTGGGACAGCACGAAGTTATCCGTAAAACAGCACGATGTTTTACGGAAACGGCACGATGTTTCAGAAGGAACCTGTAAAAACAAAAAGACTTAGTTTTTATTTTGGAAATTTTCGTACGAAACGTATTTTCCACTCGGAGTTTCCACAATTCTTCTCCGAAAATACGAAGTCGAATTCCAATGACGGAAGAAAGTAATGAGGTCAGCTCGGGAATGTTGATCAACTATTTCGGAAGACAGGATCCGGCTAAGCAAAAATCAACATTCCAGCTTGGTCAAAAGTCTTAGTACGGATGATACGCAAAGATTCGATTCATACGAGACTCGTAGAAAACTTAGTTCGGCATGTTTTTGTCTTGAAGGTGCCAAGCTGAATGCCATGAATTCAGCTTGGCATGTTTCTTGCTTGAAGGTGCCGAGCTGAATGCCGCTGATTCAGCTCGGCACGTTTTGGCCTGAAGGTGCCGAGCCGAACGCCGTGAATTCAGCTCGGCATGTTTTGGCTTGGTCTTGCCGAGCTGAATGTCAGGAGTTCAGCTCGACATGCTTTGCCAGATGCTGCCGAGCTGAATGCCATGAATTAATCTCGACACAACACTGAGGTAGTTCAGCTAGGCACATTTTTGGTCTCGGAAGGAGTTGTTTTTCTTATAAGTTTGGTTTGATCAGTTTTCGTATATTTCAGCTCGGCGGATGCGGAAATAGTACTTCAAGATCCATTACGTGTCCAAGGCCTTTTGTTCTTCTTAGGATCGGTTGTTTTGGCACAAATCTTTTTGGTTCTTAAAAAGAAACAGTTTGAGAAGGTTCAATTATCCGAAATGAATTTTTAGATCTGTCTATTTAGCTTTATAAAATTCGTAAAAAAGAACCAAAAAAATTCTCAAAAGCCTTTTTGCCTCTCTTTAGACTTTCTATTCCTTTTCGACCAGGTGTCAGGAATTACTTGTCTGATAGTCCTAATCCTAGTATGTATGAAGAGTTCACTTTATCCCCTTTTCTTTATTTTTCAATACAAATTTGTATTGAAAAATGGGAGGGGGTGTGATGTAACTTTGTCGTTAGTGACCAATTAAAATTGATAGAATGTATTAATAATCAAGAGTTTTTTGTATTAGAATGGAAAAATTGGACTAGATACTAAAATAAGATAAGGAAAGCAAGCGCAGAAAAAAAGGAACTATAAATTTGTGCTCAATACAGGTCAGCACAAGGCAAGATCCAGCTAGCTGAGTTCAGGTCGGCATATACAGGAAGGATTCTTGGTCGGCGCCCTATTTAGTTCAGCTCGGCCAGCTTCCGTACAGGCTTAACTTGGCCGAGCTGGTTTTTCTTTGCTCTTTTTCTGCGAACTTATGGTTTATACGGATACGAGAATTTACTTGGAACTATGTATCTTATGATTCTTAGATTCTCTTTGATGTTTAGGCATTTTAGCCGTTAATCTCGAGAGTGTGGGTTTTGACCCCAACAAGAGTAATGAGGAAGTTGTTAAGATAGAGAAAAGTGCAACAACTGGAGCTACGAATCAAGTGTTGGTCGAAACCACTACTGGTGCCGGTCGATACCCTCCACGGACCAACCCATAAACGACCATAACACATAGTTTTCGGGAGGTTTATAGTCCTGCAGGCCCGTTACCTATTTATAAACAAAACGCTCCACATCTCACTCTCCAGACACCTCGGAGAAAGCAAAGAGCGCTTGGTGTTTCTTTTGATGATTTTGTAGGAAAAAGAAGTGTCACACCCAAACACAGAGCTCACCCTGATGTTGTTCCTCACTTCCTTGGTAGACCACATGAGCCCATTGCCTATACACCACCTTGGATGAGGAGATGTTCTTCCCATAAACATTAATTGCCACTTTCTGATCCACCAGATGTCTGAACCCCGACCCAATCAGGCTAATGATCGAAAACAAGCGCTCAGTGGGAGGCAACCCACTTTTAGGTAGATTTTTCCTTTTTATTTTCGTTTTCCTTTTAGTTTTACACAGTTTTAGGTCTCTGCAGGAATTTCAAAGAAAAAGGACAAGGAGCTTGAAGCCGACCTGGGTGTCGCCCAACACCGCCTACAGGTAAGTATTCTCGACCTTTTTTTTCTTTGCTTCATTTTTTTTTCATTGTTTTCTTGCCAATCCTTGACTTGATAACACTAGGGACAATGTTGTTTAAGTCTGGGGGAGGTAGTTGCTAACATTGTGTTTTGTTTTCTAGAGTCAAGTCAAATTGTGTCAAAATTGTTTTATTGAGTCAAAATTTTGTTGGGATTAGTGACCTATCTCTTGGAATGTTGAGCTGGTCGTTTCTTCTTAGTGACCATATCTGAAGGATCGATTCAACTAATACTAATGAAAAATACAAAGTTATACCAGTCTACTAGAAAGACTTATACTTCCAACAAATTTCAAAGGTATGAGCTATTTACAAAGATTCATCAACTATAACTGATGATCAAAGGGCTTGATTTTCTCATATATACCTGAGATCTGCAACTATTGTGAAAAGCTTATGGTACTACTCTTCCTTATTCTAAAAAGTTTGAGAAACAAATGAAAAGATGAGATGATTTTCTTTTCGGTAAAGGGGTAGGAAAATTTTCGTCGACCCCATTTTCTTACTTTGAAATGAATGATCAGACAAAGGTGGAAACGAGGAGTAAGAAAAATTTCGTGGACCCTATTATTCGTCACACCTTTGCAATAAATAGAAAGAGAAGATGATCTAAAAAAGGATCAAAAGATAAAAGCAGAGTATGAGAAAATAAGAAGTCTAGGGGAGAAAAAGAGTACAAAATAGGTGGATTCCATTGTTGTATTTATCAAGGTATAGTATGTGAAAGAGTATATAAGGTTCTCGGCATTAGAAGCATTGATAGTCTCTATGCAATGAAGGAGAGTGGAAGATGCTGAGATTTTGCGGAGTTAATGTTGGGGTCAAAATCCCCTCCTCGGAGATTGATAGAACGAGAACTCAAGATCAAGATCAAACGGCTGGACTTGTGCCGAACCAAGTTCCAGCCGCCCACATCTCTTCACCAAACATTGGCGGCTGAACTTATCCCGACCATCACGCTTCAGCCGCCCAGCATCCCGTCAAGCAGTGCATGGCGGCTGAACTTATCCCGAGCGTCCCGCTTCAGCCACCCATCATCTTCTCAATCAGTGCATGGCAGCTGAACTCATCCCGAGCATCATCCTTCAGCCGCCCAGCATCCCGTCAAGCAGTGCATGGCGGCTGAACTCATCCCGAGCATCACGCTTCAGCCGCCTAGCATCCCGTCAAGCAGTGCATGGCGGTTGAACTTATCCCGAGCATCCCGCTTCAGCCGCCCATCATCTTCTCAATCAGTGCATGGCAGCTGAACTCATCCCGAGCATCATGCTTCAGCCGCCCAGCATCCCGTCAAGCAGTGCATGGCACCTGAACTCATCCCGAGCATCATGCTTCAGTCGCCCAACATCCCGTCAAGCAGTGCATGGCGGCTGAACTCATCCCGAGCATCACGCTTCAGCCGCCCAGCATCCCGTCAAGCAGTGCATGGCGGCTGAACTTATCCCGAGCATCACGCTTCAGCCGCCCAACATCCCGTCAAGCAGTGCATGGCGGCTGAACTCATCCCGAGCATCACGCTTCAGCCGCCCAGCATCCCGTCAAGCAGTGCATGGCGGCTGAACTTATCCCGGGCATCCCGCTTCAGCCGCCCATCATCTTCTCCATCAGTGCATGGCGGCTGAACTCATCCCGAGCATCATGCTTCAGCCGCCCAGCATCCCGTCAAGCAGTGCATGGCGGCTGAACTCATCCCGAGCATCATGCTTCAGCCGCCCAGCATCCCGTCAAGCAGTGCATGGCGGCTGAACTCATCCCGAGCATCACGCTTCAGCCGCCCAGCATCCCGTCAAGCAATGCATGACGGCTGAACTTATCCCGAGCATCCCACTTCAGCCGCCCATCATCTTCTCAATCAGTGCATGGCGGCTGAACTCATCCCGAGCATCATGCTTCAGCCACCCAGCATCCCGTCAAGCAGTGCATGGCGGCTGAACTCATCCCGAGCATGCTTCAGCCGCCCATTACGCTCCAATCAAGACATGGCGGCTGAACTTATCCCGAACATGGCCAGCCGCCCATCACCCTTCTTTCGAGCATAATCTCGGGCTCGGAATCGATCCAAGGCAAGACGTTTGCACGTTCTGATCCCGAGTTTTGGCCAGCAGCCCACGATCATTGGCCAGCAGCCCACGGTCATTGTCCAGCAGCCCACGAGCTTTGGCCAGCCGCCCGTGGACCTTAGTCAGCCGCCCATGCACATCAGGTAGAGAGTGGGCGGCTGAACATCACACACGAAGCGGGCGGCTGAAGGTTCAAAGAGAAAAAACGGGCGGTTCGATCTCGGAAATCGTAGAAATGTTTGGAACACTATTCACACGGGAAAACCGTTAAAATACTGTTCACAAAACACTATTCATCCCGAGGAAAAGTTAACCGAAAAATCAATTTACGCTTAATCAAAACCCGGTTTACTATTCACGGATTGCTGAAGATTTCGGGCCGAGAATCGGGCCGAAATGACTAAGTCGGCGGCTGGAAGGAAGGAACAAAGTCCCACATCACCCAGAAAGAGTTTTAGCCTCCTAGGTCTCCTAGTATAAATATAGACGCTTGTACTAGGTTCAGATCATCCCAAATCCGAGTATTAAGGGCTTTAGCAATATAAGACTTTTCAGCTTTTGCTAATTATTCTTGTACTTTCGAAAAATATCAATAAAATATTCTTTTTACATTTTCGGTCCTTGAGTTCTTTTAAAATAGAATTTTCGAGCCCCCATAAATTATAATTTTTGACAGTGTGAGTTTCTCACAGTTTGGCGCCGTCTGTGGGGACGAGAAATATTCTTAACTCTTAGAATGAGAGGATACGGAAAGAAGACGATGACCAGAAGAATCGACGACGTCATCAATCAACCGGCCGGAGTAGCCGCCACAGGAATAGTCGGAGCAGCCGCCGCAGGAACAGTTGGAGCAGGAGCTCCCGCCATCGGTACATCCGCGGCCGGAACCGGAACGAATGCCGCCGGAACATCCGCAGCCGGAGCAATCGGAACCGGAACGGCCGGGATCCCCGCCAACGTGCTGACCAGATTCAGGATGCCGACCGGAGACCCAGTCATAACAGAAGCAACCGGTGCCGATCCCTCCGGGCTAGCCCAGGATATCTCGGCCATCGGTGAGCTAAGAAACATGATAGCCAAACTCGCGGAGCGGCAAAACAGGCAAGAAAGAGCGGCTGCGCAGGAGAGAGCAACTTCCCAAGAGCTAGCGCGTGGCCCCCGGGCTTTCGGAGCAAGACGGCTCTTTTTCACCCCGCGAGCGGATACCCCGGGCCGTCAGAATCCCAACGAGCAGACCCCCGTCGGAAGGAGGATAGAACCATCGGCACCACCCCCGTTGCACCGAAAAAGCGCCACTAGGCGGACCGCCGAACAACTGACCTCAACGGTGACTAACGGCGCAGTCGGAGAAGACGCCGCGAACGGAGCCGGTCAAGAAGAAAGTGAGACCGACGACGAGGATAGAGATCTGACGGCGGAGGAAGAAGAGCTTCGCTGGGTAAGGGAGCAAGAGAAGGCGCAACGGGAAAACCGAACGAACCGATCCGCTATCCAAAGAAGCGAGATGGACGAACTCCGCGCCCGACTGGAGCTCACGGCAAGTCAAATGAAGGAAGTGAGGTCGCAGGTCCACAAAGGGACGAGCTCGGCTCCCGAAATTGACCGAATTTTGGAGGAGACCCAAAGGATCCCTTTCACCTGGAAGATCACCAACGTCAAAGTCCCGGATCCCGGCAAGATTCGAATCCCTTTCTACGACGGGACAACGGATCCAAAAGCCCACATGACAGCCTTCCATATCGCGATGAACCCGACCAAGTTCAAACCCGACGAAAAGGACGCCGAATTCTGCCTCCTGTTCGTTGAACACCTAAAGGGGGCGGCCCTGTCATGGTTCTCGCGGCTGGAGAGGGACTCGATCAACGACTTCCAGCAGTTATCGTCAGCCTTCCTGAAGCACTACTCGTTGTTCATCAGCCAGTCAACATCCAATGCGGATCTCTACTCGCTGACACAAGGACCGGAAGAAAGCCTTCGAGAATTCATCGAAAGGTTCAAGGTGATTGTGTCAAGGATTGACGGCCTAAGCGACAGTGCTGCGATAAACGCCCTGAAGAAATACTTACTGAAATCTTCAAGCTTCCGAAAGGAAATCACCGTAAACCCGCCAGTGACCATCCAAGACGCTCTCCACCGCGCTTCTAACTTCGTAATCTACGAGGAAGACATGAGGGCCCCGGCCGGAAAGCACCAACCAACAAAGTTGGTCGCCAAAGGCTCAACGCAACATTCAAACATTCCAAACGAGAGGAAGAGTAGACGAAGCGGGAGAGATGAGGAACCCAACGCGGTTGGAGCGCATAACTATCAGATAAACTCGGAGAGACAATCTGATGGGCGCAACAGAGGATCATGGAATACGTGGAACCGCCTTGGATACAACGAAAACGCTTTCTGCACCTATCATAAGGCCAAAGGCCACTCGACCGAGAACTGTAGGACAATCGGAAGAAGCCTCGCGGCAAAACTATTGGCCGGAGAACTCGGAAACAGGATAACGTTAGAGAGTCTCGGAACGGCAGAAGAAGATGCGGGTGCCCGGGCGGACGGCCCAATCAGGAACGTCACGAGAGGACCGCCGAAGAAACGCCCAAGCGAGGAAGGAAATCAAACGGGGACGATTCCGCTGCAAATTGAAGGAGGATTCACATGATCATCGGAGGATCCCAATACTGTCGAGACACGGTGGCTTCCATAAAGGCGTTCTTGAGGAAAGGAGACAAAGAGTCAAACCCGCGGGAGCCGATCACCGAGAACGACGACCGGATCGCCTTTCATGAAAAAGATGCCGAAGGTCTCGATCAACCCCACGATGACACGCTAGTAGTGGAGCTGGACATCAACGACCACGACGTCTCCCGGGTTCTGATCGACACCCGCTCCAAAGGATGAAGGTGGATCCATCAATGATAAAACCCAATCTAAGGTCGCTGACCGGGTTCTCTGGCGAAGTCACAATGACAGACGGAACAATCCAGCTCCCAGTTCGCGCCGGTGGAATCACAAAGATCGTTAATTTCGCGGTGGCAAATCACCCCGCGATTTATAACGTGATAATGGGAACCCCGTGGATCAACTCAATGCAAGCGACCCCGTCGACTTATCATCTCTGCCTGAAATTCCCGATGCCGAGCGGGATCAAGACTGTCTGGGGAAATCAGAAAGAGTCCCGAATCTGTTTTCTGGCAAAATACAAGCTCCGGAATCCGACGATCCCACAGAGAGAGAATCCGAAAAGAAAACAGGAAGATGAAGTCCCCAAGTTAGGAAAGAAAGTAAGCAGAACCGAGCAATTCGAAAAAACAGAGGTTCCACCCATGGAAGCTAAAACCGACAAAGAAAAAACGAAAACTACCGAAGAAAAGACCACAGAAACCGCCGAAGCCGCAACGGCCGGTTCCATGGTGGAAACTTAACCATCTTCAAACCGTTACAAAAAAAAAAAAAAAGACGGAACTACGGGTGACTTGATCCCTTTTTACGAAGGGTACGTAGGGAGCTCGCTTAAAAATGAGTTCAGTTGTCCCCCTCCATGAAAAAGGGGGGGAGTGGGTCCGTATATACATATACTCCCAAATTTTCGGAAAAATTCCGATATGATGAACATTGAGACTTAGTATCTCATAAGACATCAAAAACTCGAAGATTTTCTCGTAAATACCGATCCGGACGAAAATCGGGACTTAGCATCTTGTAACCCGTCCGGAGAAACAAAAGTCCAGAAATACCCCGAGGTGACGAACATTGAGACGTAGCATCTCATAACACGTCCAGAAACTCGAAAAATTTTCCGAAAATACCGATCCGGACGAAAATCGAGACTTAGCATCTTGTATCTCATCCGGAGAAACAAAGAGTCCAGAAAGATCCGAGAAGACCAACATTGAGACTTAGCATCTCATAACATGTCTAGAACACAAACGATCCCCGAGAAACGAACCCGGATAAACATCGGGACTTAGCATCTCGTAATCCACCCAGGACTACCCATCAACTGAGATACTGAAGATATCTCCCAAGTACTCAAGTCTTCCCAAACAAACACGTCTGTTGCTGGCCACAACTAGACTCTTACTTCTCAACCATGGTTCTTTCGACATCCCGCAGCGGATAAGAGTAGCGCGCTATACAAATTTCCGGACTAACATCCGAAAGGCGTAACCTGATCGGGAATGCGGGAACCGTCAAGACGATGTTCTGATTAGTTTATCTTCAAGAGCACTTAGCATAGGCAAATAGTGCGAGGTGTAAACCGTGAAGTAAATTCGCCAAACCCAGTAAAGCGCCCGACATGGAAAGCTGGTCTAAGACATCTCGAGAATGCAGTGTCAAACCGGCTCTGATGCGAGATCTTAAAAGTGTTCCGTCGAAAGAAGGAGTCAAGCGAACTCAGTTCCCCGCGACACCAAAAACAAGAATTAAACCCAGGAGACATCCGCAATCCAAAAACCCTGGTCAGAAAGCTCGGAGTGCCCGGAAAAGCATCTCCAACGCAGCATACAAAGCACAAGTCCAAAGAACAAGTCAAACATAACCGAAAGGGTTAAAAGACGATCCATGGAAGGAAAGTCGAATAACCAAGTAGGAACAAAAACGGATCAAGGGTCCAGCGAAGTCGAGAATGGATCCGGACAAAAAATCTAATAGTATCCGCAACGATACACTGGTTCCTTAAGTTCGGAATGCCCAAGAAAAGCATCTCCAACGCACCATACAAAGTACAAGCAGACAAGATAAGAGGTCCGAAGGATCCAGCGAAGACAAGCAAGGATTCGGCAGCATCAACCAAAATCCACGCAATATCCGAAACGATATGCTGGTTTCACAACGCAAGTCCGGAGCCGAAGGACAGAGTCAAGAATGGTCTGACGATCCCGACAAAACTAAAATCCAAATAGTATCTAAAATGATACGCCGGTTTCAAAGCTCAAACCGAAGCAATCAAAATCAAAGCTGAAGATAGCTGAAAGATGAAATGATATCCATAAAAGGGAAAATCAAACAATCAAGTAAGTTCAGCGAAAGAAGCAAATACATCAAAGGGTCCGAGCGACCTGAATACAGCAAACGCAAAAAACACAAATACAACAAGCGAAAGTCTAATCATACTCGTTAACAGAGGTGGCGCTGGCCTCGTCCAAGTCCAGGACCTCGGTGTCACCACCCGGAGACTGATACGGCGAAACGGGAGAGTAGGCCTGGAAACCATCGACATCGGAAACAGCTCGATCAAAGGAACCTACCCAACCTCCAAGCTCCGTCAATGATGTCACCAGCCTGGCCTCCTCTTCTTCAACCTTGCTTTTCCCGGACTTGATACCACGAACCATCTCAAGAGATGAGCCAACCTTGGTCAGAGCCTCCTCGCCAAACTTGGAATAACGCACCGGCGTGTGAGCAGCCTTCGCACTCTCAACGCGGAAGCGATACTTTTCTGCCATATTCCATTGACAACACTTCATTGCCTTCTTCATCAGCCTCTCGGCCTCCGCAAGCTCGTCCTTGAAAGTCTGTACCTCCGCAGCATGAGCCGACTCAAGCTTCTGGGATTTCCTTTCCGCTCTCCTAAGCCTGATTTCCATATTCTTTATCTTTTTATCCTTCTTTCGGGATTCCTTCGCCGTGGCCTCCAAAGCGGCTCGGGTCGCATATGCCCGAGTGGCGACCTGAACCAAAACAAGACGAACGTTTGATAAGCAAAATCAAGAGAAGAGCAAACTCGCATCAAGAGCAAAGAAATAAGGAGATACCATCATAAGGCCGGAAGACAAATCCCCGTACGCAGCTGCGGGGTCAAATGGCCGATCGATGGTTGGGGCAGACTCGCCAATATAATCCACAAGCCTCGTCGACCAGGTCTCCTCCTGCCGCTTTACGGATATCGAACGAAGGACCGGGTTCGGAGACCTTGGCCCTTAGGGAAACCTCGGTCTTCTTTTGGCGACTAGACCCACAAGCAACTCCTTTGCCTTTGTCGGCCACAGCAGCATGATCGGACTCATGAGGAACAACGATCTGTCTCGCGGGAGCATCCCTCTCAGATGAAGCAAAGTTATCGTCTACATCGGGCAAAGCATTACGGTGTCCAAAAGATGCTTGAGACTTGGACATCCGGTGAGTCCGGACGCCACGAGCACCGCTAACCTGCGATGAAGTGCCACCAATGCCACCTCGAGGAGAATCGGGCGCCTTCCGTAAAGCTCCTCCAGGACCGGGAGCCCATTTTGTCGCGGCTACCGCTCCAGCCGCCCGTCGTGGCGTACCCTTTGAGCCAGACGCCCTCCGCCGAATCTCCTTGCAGCCAGGCGCCCCTTGAGAGAGATCAACAAAGCAAGATGCCGCTTCTTGAGCAATATCAAGGCCAGACGCCAACTGCGGAACATCCTCGAGACCAGGCGCCGTTTGCTGAATGGTGCCTTCACCATCCGCAGGTAGATCGTCCGCAAATCCTGCATCTCGCTCCGGACAGAAATCGAAATCGATATCACAGTCCAGCATCACGTCTAAGTCAAACTCAAGAGAAGTTCGTGATTGCCCAGCCATATGAAACAAAGAAGAACAATACTTAGAAAAAATTTTCAAAAAGAACTTGAAGAAAGAGGTGAAGTTGTGAAGAATGAAGAAGGAGCCACCCCATGATATAGAAAAGATGACACAAATTTCCATGCAGACGCGATGGGACAACATCCGTCTCTGACAAGACATTAAAAACAGAACGGACGAACGGACGAATGGAAAAACTAGTTGCCTTCCCGTTCCATCAATCACCATAAACTCTCAGCTCGAAACTTATTGCTTCGGGCTACGAAAGCAAAGAGCTGGGGGGATAACTGTTGGGGTCAAAATCCCCTCCTCGGAGATTGATAGAACGAGAATTCAAGATCAAGATCAAACGGCTGGACTTGTGCCGAACCAAGTTCCAGCCGCCCACATCTCTTCACCAAACCTTGGCGGCTGAACTTATCCCGAGCACCACGCTTCAGCCGCCCAGCATCCCGTCAAGCAGTGCATGGCGGCTGAACTTATCCCGAGCATCCCGCTTCAGCCGCCCATCATCCTCTCAATCAGTGCATGGCGGCTGAACTCATCCCGAGCATCATGCTTCAGCCGCCCAGCATTCCGTCAAGCAGTATATGGCGGCTGAACTCATCCAAGCATCACGCTTCAGCCGCCCAGCATCCCGTCAAGCAGTGCATGGCGGCTGAAATTATCCCGAGCATCCCGCTTCAGCCGCCCATCATCTTCTCAATCAGTGCATGGCGGCTGAACTCATCCCGAGCATCATGCTGCAGCCGCCCAGCATCCCGTCAAGCAGTGCATGGCGGCTGAACTCATCCCGAGCATCATGCTTCAGCCGCCCAGCATCCCGTCAAGCAGTGCATGGCGGCTGAACTCATCCCGAGCATCACGCTTCAGCCACCCATCATCCCGTCAAGCAGTGCATGGCGGCTTAACTTATCCCGAGCATCCCACTTTAGCCGCCCATCATCTTCTCAATCAGTGCATGGCGGCTGAACTCATCCCAAGCATCATGCTTCAGCCGCCCAGCATCCCGTCAAGCAGTGCATGGCGGCTGAACTCATCCCGAGCATGCTTCAGCCGCCCATCACGTTCCAATCAAGACATGGCGGCTGAACTTATCCCGAACATGGCCAGCCGCCAATCACCCTTCCTTCGAGCATAATCCCGGGCTCGGAATCGATCCAAGGCAAGACGTTTGCACGTTCTGATCCCGAGTTTAGGCCAGCAGCCCACGATCATTGGCCAGCAGCCCACGATCATTGTCCAGCAGCCCACGAGCTTTGGCCAGCCGCCCGTGGACCTTAGTTAGCCTCCCATGCACATCAGGCAGAGAGCGGGCGGCTGAACATCACACACGAAGCGGGCGGCTGAAGGTTCAAAGAGAAAAAACGGGCGGTTCGATCTTGGAAATCGTAGAAATGTTCGGAACACTATTCACACGGGAAAACCGTTAAAATACTGTTCACAAAACACTATTCATCCCGAGGAAAAGTTAACCAAAAAATCAATTTACGCTTAATCAAGACCCGGTTTACTATTCACGGCTTACTGTTCACCGAGCACTATTCATCAAAATCGGGTCGGACCAGGATCAGACTACATGACGGGTTGCTGAAGATTTTGGGCCGAGAATCGAGCCGAAATGACTAAGTCGGCGGCTGGAAGGAAGGAACAAAGTCCCACATCGCCCATAAAGAGTTTTAGCGTCCTAGGTCTCCTAGTATAAATATAGACGCTTGTACTAGGTTCAGATCATCCCAAATCCGAGTATTAAGGGCTTTAGCAATATTAGACTTTTCATCTTTTGCTAATTATTCTTGTACTTTCGGAAAATATCAATAAAATATTCTTTTTACATTTTCGGTCCTTGAGTTCTTTTAAAATAGAATTTTCGAGCCTCCATAAATTATAAGTTTTGACAGTGTGAGTTTCAGCTCTCACAGTTAATCTGAAAAAACTGCAATGTGGCTAAGGAGAAGTACATGGTGGTCAACTTTTGGGTTGATTTTTGAAGAATGTGGATTACAATTTTAAGCAGTTGGTGCGATTATTCTGTATGAGAAGGCGAGATCCCTGTTTTCAAACCTCTTTCACTAATTTTGGTTTTTGTTTTGCTTGAGGACAAGCAAATGCTAAGTTTAAGGGAGTTGATATATCATGCTTTTCAGAGGGTGTTATTGGTCTGGGTATTTTAATGAATTTAAGAATTTAAGCCAAATCCTATGTTAGGTTTTATGATTTTAAAATCTATATTCAAATTCAGTGTTATTGGTTTCATTATTTTAAAATC
Source organism: Isatis tinctoria (assembly GCA_010577795.1). Classification (NCBI taxonomy): domain Eukaryota; kingdom Viridiplantae; phylum Streptophyta; class Magnoliopsida; order Brassicales; family Brassicaceae; genus Isatis; species Isatis tinctoria. The sequence continues at coordinate 16,371,143 of CM021245.1, read as the reverse complement.
CATAATAAAATCCAGTGTTATTAGTTCTATGATTTTAGGATAAATTTTAAAATCAAGTGTTATTCAATAGTAAAGATTTGTTTAAGGATTTGATTTAGAAATAGTTTTTGGTGGACTGATAAGTACTATGAAGACCAAAATACAAATGAACAAATATTGAGTCAAACCTTGTTATTTTGGTTAGAATTGTATTATTGATTTTTTCAAGTTTATAAACACCAACAAGAAAACATCGGTATTGCTACGGCCAGATGAGTCGCAAATCCGTCGCAATGAGCCCTTTGCGACGGAGTTGCGACGTTTTCCAATCCGTCGCGATACGGGCGTCGCAAATGCATATCGTCGCAAATGAGTAACAAACTTTGCGACGAAAACTAAACCGTCGCAAGCCTGCGACGGAAAGGAGGCCGTCGCAAAATTGCAATGGAGTTGCAGGCCGTCGCAAAATTGCAATGGAGTTGCAACGACCTTTCGTTTTTGCGATGAAAGCTGTCGCAAATCCGTCGCTAACTTGCGACTCCTTTGCGACGGCGCATCACTTTTTTGTCGCAGATCAGTCGCAAAGTTGCGACGGCTTTGCAACGCTTAGTTGCTTTGTCACAAGTTTTTTTGTCGCAAAGCCGTCGCTAATTTGCGACGGATTTGCGGCGGCTTTGCAACTTTATATAGCTTTGTCGCGAAGTGTTTTGCGACGGATTTGCGACGAGACCGAAAAAAATTGTTAAAAAAATATATAAAAGAAATACTAATTTCTTAATTAAAAATATATTTTTATACAAAAAAAGAAAAATAAATTTATTATACTATTACTAAAACTAAGCGGAAAGAGTAGTGTCAGTTCCATCGTCGTTCCCGGTTCCATTCCCGTCGCCGTCGTTCCCGGTTCCATTTCCGTCGCCTTCGTTCCCGGTCCCATTCCCGGTGGATGTAGTAGGTCGGGGCATCAAATTCCCGAATAAAGAAGCCGCACCTAAATCTTTCCCCTTTAGATATTGAAAAAGCCGCTGCATGTTATCCCGAAGCTCTGTAATGACCTCGGCCTGGCTATCGATGCTTTGCGGCTGGATATCGATGTGTTGAGCCTGGCTATCGATGATCTCTTAGAGATGGGGATAAGTCCCTCTTCTGTGGCAAGAAAACGCAGGGAGCGGTCGATATCGGCCTGTAAAGAACCGACTCCAAAAATCCGTCTTTTTTTCCGAGCGCACTGAACAAAAAAATAAATAATAAATAAAATTTATAAAATTTATAATACCTCGAGGAAGATTTTGTTCTTCTCGACCGGAGTAAGAACTGGAACAGAACCGATGCTCTCAGAATCTTCGAATGCCTGGGTGAGGTCATCCATCTTCGAGGTGACATCGTTGTAGAGCTGCTCCAAAGTTTCGTCGATAAACGTACAGTCCGAATTGCGTTTGGCTTCCTCGAGAATCTTAAGCAAATCCAGGACAGACTCACCGGTCCGCTCACACTGCAAAATTATAATCAGAATAAACTTTAATGTTCTATAAAAAATAAAATTAAACCATAAAAATTAAAAATTTACTTGCTTCCGTGCCCGCGCTTTGTAAGATGTCTGTCCGGAACGATGCGTAGAAGCCTTTTTACCGGGGGAACTCCGGATAAACGTGAAGACGAGGCTTTGGTGCTCTTTGATTCGGATGAAGGCAACTCCCAATAAGCGATCAACCCATTCCAAACACCGGGATCAAGCCACTTGGGGCCGGGTTGGCCAGCCTCCCACTTTTCCTTCCACCGACCTATCTGGCGTCTCATCTAGGCGCCAAGCTTCTTTCTAAACTCTGATTTCACCTTTGGGCCATCAACATTATCTCAATGGTAATGTTGCTGTAAGAAAGCAAAATAAAAATGTGAATGAAACATTAGAAAATTAAAAATAAAAAAGAATAAAAACTTATAGCGAAAGTCTTGAACCACCGGTCAATGGTAGTGCGAGGAGTGTGGGATATATTAGGAGCCGTCTCTTTAAGATCCCTTTCAAAGATAGATCGCACAGTGGTAGCTACCGAGCTGTCGTTATCAAACCTACAAAACAAACTGTTTAGTAGACAAAATAAGTAATTAAATTAAAAATAATAATAAATTACCATAGTGTCCTCGGAGGACGCCTCAGATCTACTTTTGGCAAACGATCTTGGCCAGGACTATCGAGAATATCATCAACCGTAACATTAGCGAGAATATCAGAAGCCCGACTGGCCCGTGCGGCCTCGTGCTGCGCTTCTTCTTGGGTTGCTGGAAAATTAGCCGACATCTAAGGAGAAGAAGATGGAGTTGGTCCTCCGGGGTGCAAATGGAATATGCGAACCTGCGCCGGCGGTCTGAGAACTCGTACTCGCACTCGTACCGACTCCAGGTGTACGAGGTACCGAAATATTCGACCTATTTACGTAGGTCGAATACTGGTTACGACGAGACTGCTGTCCTGACATCTATAAAAGAAGAAAAAATTGTTGACAATATGAAAATATTTAAATTTTTTAAAAACTTGTATCATGCTTCAGCCGCCCAGCATTCCGTCAAGCAGTACATGGCGGCTGAACTCATCCCGAGCATCACGCTTCAGCCGCCCAGCATCCCGTCAAGCAGTGCATGGCGGCTGAAATTATCCCGAGCATCCCGCTTCAGCCGCCCATCATCTTCTCAATCAGTGCATGGCGGCTGAACTCATCCCGAGCATCATGCTGCAGCCGCCCAGCATCCCGTCAAGCAGTGCATGGCGGCTGAACTCATCCCGAGCATCATGCTTCAGCCGCCCAGCATCCCGTCAAGCAGTGCATGGCGGCTGAACTCATCCCGAGCATCACGCTTCAGCCACCCATCATCCCGTCAAGCAGTGGATGGCGGCTTAACTTATCCCGAGCATCCCACTTTAGCCGCCCATCATCTTCTCAATCAGTGCATGGCGGCTGAACTCATCCCAAGCATCATGCTTCAGCCGCCCAGCATCCCGTCAAGCAGTGCATGGCGGCTGAACTCATCCCGAGCATGCTTCAGCCGCCCATCACGTTCCAATCAAGACATGGCGGCTGAACTTATCCCGAACATGGCCAGCCGCCAATCACCCTTCCTTCGAGCATAATCTCGGGCTCGGAATCGATCCAAGGCAAGACGTTTGCACGTTCTGATCCCGAGTTTAGGCCAGCAGCCCACGATCATTGGCCAGCAGCCCACGATCATTGTCCAGCAGCCCACGAGCTTTGGCCAGCCGCCCGTGGACCTTAGTTAGCCTCCCATGCACATCAGGCAGAGAGCGGGCGGCTGAACATCACACACGAAGCGGGCGGCTGAAGGTTCAAAGAGAAAAAACGGGCGGTTCGATCTTGGAAATCGTAGAAATGTTCGGAACACTATTCACACGGGAAAACCGTTAAAATACTGTTCACAAAACACTATTCATCCCGAGGAAAAGTTAACCAAAAAATCAATTTACGCTTAATCAAGACCCGATTTACTATTCACGGCTTACTGTTCACCGAGCACTATTCATCAAAATCGGGTCGGACCAGGATCAGACTACATGACGGGTTGCTGAAGATTTTGGGCCGAGAATCGAGCCGAAATGACTAAGTCGGCGGCTGGAAGGAAGGAACAAAGTCCCACATCGCCCATAAAGAGTTTTAGCGTCCTAGGTCTCCTAGTATAAATATAGACGCTTGTACTAGGTTCAGATCATCCCAAATCCGAGTATTAAGGGCTTTAGCAATATAAGACTTTTCAGCTTTTGCTAATTATTCTTGTACTTTCGGAAAATATCAATAAAATATTCTTTTTACATTTTCGGTCCTTGAGTTCTTTTAAAATAGAATTTTCGAGCCTCCATAAATTATAAGTTTTGACAGTGTGAGTTTCAGCTCTCACAGTTAATCTGAAAAAACTGCAATGTGGCTAAGGAGAAGTACATGGTGGTCAACTTTTGGGTTGATTTTTGAAGAATGTGGATTACAATTTTAAGCAGTTGGTGCGATTATTCTGTATGAGAAGGCGAGATCCCTGTTTTCAAACCTCTTTCACTAATTTTGGTTTTTGTTTTGCTTGAGGGCAAGCAAATGCTAAGTTTAAGGGAGTTGATATATCATGCTTTTCAGAGGGTGTTATTGGTCTGGGTATTTTAATGAATTTAAGAATTTAAGCCAAATCCTATGTTAGGTTTTATGATTTTAAAATCTATATTCAAATTCAGTGTTATTGGTTTCATTATTTTAAAATCCATAATAAAATCCAGTGTTATTAGTTCTATGATTTTAGGATAAATTTTAAAATCAAGTGTTATTCAATAGTAAAGATTTGTTTAATGATTTGATTTAGAAATAGTTTTTGGTGGACTGATAAGTACTATGAAGACCAAAATACAAATGAACAAATATTGAGTCAAACCTTGTTATTTTGGTTAGAATTGTATTATTGATTTTTTCAAGTTTATAAACACCAACAAGAAAACATCGGTATTGCTACGGCCAGATGAGTCGCAAATCCGTCGTAATGAGCCCTTTGCGACGGAGTTGCGACGTTTTCCAATCCGTCGCGATACGGGCGTCGCAAATGCATATCGTCGCAAATGAGTAACAAACTTTGCGACGAAAACTAAACCGTCGCAAGCCTGCGACGGAAAGGAGGCCGTCGAAAAATTGCAATGGAGTTGCAGGCCGTCGCAAAATTGCAATGGAGTTGCAACGACCTTTCGTTTTTGCGATGAAAGCTGTCGCAAATCCGTCGCTAACTTGCGACTCCTTTGCGACGGCGCATCACTTTTTTGTCGCAGATCAGTCGCAAAGTTGCGACGGCTTTGCAACGCTTAGTTGCTTTGTCACAAGTTTTTTTGTCGCAAAGCCGTCGCTAATTTGCGACGGATTTGCGGCGGCTTTGCAACTTTATATAGCTTTGTCGCGAAGTGTTTTGCGACGGATTTGCGACGAGACCGAAAAAAATTGTTAAAAAAATATATAAAAGAAATACTAATTTATTAATTAAAAATATATTTTTATACAAAAAAAGAAAAATAAATTTATTATACTATTACTAAAACTAAGCGGAAAGAGTAGTGTCAGTTCCATCGTCGTTCCCGGTTCCATTCCCGTCGCCGTCGTTCCCGGTTCCATTTCCGTCGCCTTCGTTCCCGGTCCCATTCCCGGTGGATGTAGTAGGTCGGGGCATCAAATTCCCGAATAAAGAAGCCGCACCTAAATCTTTCCCCTTTAGATATTGAAAAAGCCGCTGCATGTTATCCCGAAGCTCTGTAATGACCTCGGCCTGGCTATCGATGCTTTGCGGCTGGATATCGATGTGTTGAGCCTGGCTATCGATGATCTCTTAGAGATGGGGATAAGTCCCTCTTCTGTGGCAAGAAAACGCAGGGAGCGGTCGATATCGGCCTGTAAAGAACCGACTCCAAAAATCCGTCTTTTTTTCCGAGCGCACTGAACAAAAAAATAAATAATAAATAAAATTTATAAAATTTATAATACCTCGAGGAAGATTTTGTTCTTCTCGACCGGAGTAAGAACTGGAACAGAACCGATGCTCTCAGAATCTTCGAATGCCTGGGTGAGGTCATCCATCTTCGAGGTGACATCGTTGTAGAGCTGCTCCAAAGTTTCGTCGATAAACGTACAGTCCGAATTGCGTTTGGCTTCCTCGAGAATCTTAAGCAAATCCAGGACAGACTCACCGGTCCGCTCACACTGCAAAATTATAATCAGAATAAACTTTAATGTTCTATAAAAAATAAAATTAAACCATAAAAATTAAAAATTTACTTGCTTCCGTGCCCGCGCTTTGTAAGATGTCTGTCCGGAACGATGCGTAGAAGCCTTTTTACCGGGGGAACTCCGGATAAACGTGAAGACGAGGCTTTGGTGCTCTTTGATTCGGATGAAGGCAACTCCCAATAAGCGATCAACCCATTCCAAACACCGGGATCAAGCCACTTGGGGCCGGGTTGGCCAGCCTCCCACTTTTCCTTCCACCGACCTATCTGGCGTCTCATCTAGGCGCCAAGCTTCTTTCTAAACTCTGATTTCACCTTTGGGCCATCAACATTATCTCAATGGTAATGTTGCTGTAAGAAAGCAAAATAAAAATGTGAATGAAACATTAGAAAATTAAAATAAAAAAGAATAAAAACTTATAGCGAAAGTCTTGAACCACCGGTCAATGGTAGTGCGAGGAGTGTGGGATATATTAGGAGCCGTCTCTTTAAGATCCCTTTCAAAGATAGATCGCACAGTGGTAGCTACCGAGCTGTCATTATCAAACCTACAAAACAAACTGTTTAGTAGACAAAATAAGTAATTAAATTAAAAATAATAATAAATTACCATAGTGTCCTCGGAGGACGCCTCAGATCTACTTTTGGCAAACGATCTTGGCCAGGACTATCGAGAATATCATCAACCGTAACATTAGCGAGAATATCAGAAGCCCGACTGGCCCGTGCGGCCTCGTGCTGCGCTTCTTCTTGGGTTGCTGGAAAATTAGCCGACATTTAAGGAGAAGAAGATGGAGTTGGTCCTCCGGGGTGCAAATGGAATATGCGAACCTGCGCCGGCGGTCTGAGAACTCGTACTCGCACTCGTACCGACTCCAGGTGTACGAGGTACCGAAATATTCGACCTATTTACGTAGGTCGAATACTGGTTACGACGAGACTGCTGTCCTGACATCTATAAAAGAAGAAAAAATTGTTGACAATATGAAAATATTTAAATTTTTTAAAAACTTGTATTTGTTCAAAAATTTTAAGAAAGTTTAAAAATATATCATAAAATTTAAACATTTAACATAAAATTTCAAAAAAAAAATTAAAATTTTTATATATTTCAAAAAAAATTCAATAAAATTTGAAAATTTTCAAAAACAATTCATAAGAAATCATAAAATTTAAAGTTCCAAAATTTAATCATTGCGCTTAACATTTTATATATTATGAAAAAATATACAACAAGCAAAGGAAGAAAATTTAATCAAATTCATTTTCTGAAACATAAGATTGTTCACTATATCTCGAAGAATATCCTTCGTCATCTGTTTCTTTAAACTCGTCTGAACATGATAATTCCTCTTCCTCGTAAACAATGTCTTCAACTGCTGTTACGAGGATCGATAAGTATGATGTCATCGGTTGACTTATTGGGAATAGATATATCTACTAATCTTTCTTCTTGCAAAGCTATATCATCATCTTCTCTGATAAAAACACCTCGAGGATTGACTTTTATAACAGATGACCATGTCTCCCGTCGTCGCTTGATCTGTGGATAAGGAATGAAACACTCCGTTTTGCTTGCGAAGCTAGAATGAAATGTTCAAACTTGGCGTAATGTCTGTCAGAATTGACATCAATGACGCCTAAGTTATTTGATCGTACCCCGCGACCAGGCGTTGGATCGTACCAATCACATTTAAATAAAATGCACTTCAGGTTGAGGGCTCCGGGATATGTGACCTCTAAAATATCTTGAAGGATACCGTAGAATTCAGGAGTACTTGCGACGTGTATTCCATAATTTGTGGTTGACCTCTTAGATCCATGTTTGTACGTATGAAACGTGTATCCCCTGGTGAAGTACATTGGAGCAGTTGTGATTGTAGCTATTGGTTTTTGGACGAGCTCGTGCAACCACACTGTTAAAGGCACGGGCGAAACCCCCCTCAGTGACCTACAAAAAGATTATTCTATAGTAAAAAATGTTGTTGCAAAAGTAATTAAATTTTATGGTATAATTAAGTAGTTGTCTATCTTACATATATCTTTAACCATCCTGCGAAATGATGGTTTTTATATTTCTCATACTCCTAATCTTGTAAACCCGGATATGCTTCTCGAATCTGATAATCGAATATGCTGTTGCACAAAAGTGTTCAATTTAATCAATAAGTAAAGTAATAATCGCGAATATAATTTGACGTATTGAAAATATTGGGATCAGAATAAATACCTCTCATATTTATGGATATCATCACAATTCCGCAATATATAGGTGTGAGCCGCATGACAATGTTTGTGGTCATACCACCACCGGTCCTTCAGTTTTCCAGCAAGCCTCCCAATCTGTGAAAAGACATCTGGGACGGGTTGTAGATACATTGGTGCAACTCCACCATCGTCGTACCGGCGAGGCGCGGTCTTCTTGGTTCTGACATTTGGATTAAAGTAGTACGACGTAAAGTGTGATGTTTCCTCTGTCAAACTTCCGGCAACGATTGATACCTCAACTTTTGCCAAATTTTTTGCTTTTCTTTTCAAATGTCCCATAAACTGCTCCAATGGGTACATCCATCGGTAGTTGACAGGCCCCCCAAGTTCTGCTTCGTGTGGTAGATGGATTGAAAGGTGTTCCATAACATCAAAAAAAGAAGGAGGGAAGATTTTTTCCAAGTTACAAAGCAACAACGGAATATTTTTTGTAACAGCGCAATCCCTTCCTCTGTAAGTGTTCGCGTGCATAGATCTCTGAAAAAATCCAATTCCTGCACGAGGTATTTTAGTCAAATTTATAAATACTACGATATCATATAATGAAAATTAATTCTTAATAAATGTACATAGTTACCCGCAATAGCTTCATGGACAGGTGTCGGTAAAAGTTCGGATAATGAAAATGGTAGAAGTCTCTACATGAAGACATGACAATCGTGGCTTTTCATGCCGGAAAACTTTCCACCTTGTTCGATACATCTTGCTGAGAATTTGGAGACATAGCCATCCAGAAACTTTATATGATCAGAAGCAAGCCACTCCGATAACGTCCGTTTCGCCTCTCCGGACAATCGAAAGTTAGGAATATGTGCTTTTCCGTCTCTTGTAATATGCAACTCAACTCGGTTACAAATTTCTGGCAAGTCCAACCTTGATTTCAGATTATCTTTCGTTTTGCCCGGCACATTTAGAATTGTTTTCATGATGTTATCGAAGAAATTCTTCTCAATGTGCATAACATCAAGGTTGTGGCGCAACAGGTGATCCTTCCAGTATGACAATTCCCAAAAGATACTTTTCTTATGCCAATTGTGAGATTCTCCATATTCATCAGGCATGTTAGTCGTAGTATGCCAATTACCATCGCGTTTACATGTATCATGGGCGCCGTAGTAGTCAATCTGCTCAAATAAATATGTACCGGAAAGATACACTAGAGAGGGCATTCGCACAACTTTATCCTTCCTAAACAACTTCTTGTTCTTTCTGTACGGATGATTTAGCGGAAGAAACCTACGGTGACAATCAAACCAACATGGCTTTCTTCCATGCTTCAACTGAAAGGCATTTGTCCTGCCCAAACAATATGGAGAAGATAGTCTTCCATGCGTTGTCCACCCTGATAACATTCCGTATCCAGGAAAGTCACTTATGGTCCATAATAGCACTGCTCGCATTTTGAAGTTTCTCTGTTGAGAGTAGTCGAATGTGCGGACACCCGAGTACCACAACTGCTTCAACTCGTGAATCAACGGTTGCAAGAATACGTCAAGAGATCATTTTGGATGCTTAGGGCTTGGCACCAGAATACTCATGAACAAAAATTCTCTTTGCATGCACATTTCCGGAGGAAGATTGTATGGCGTCAATATGACAGGCCATAAAAATTATTGTCTTCCAGACATACCATATGGACTAAACCTATCTGTGCATAATCCAAGATAAACGTTACTCGCTAGCAAACTCTACATGTATCATCTGAAAGTGTTTCCACGCCTACGCATCTGATGGATAGGTGACCTCCCCATCTTCTGTAGAATGTTGTGCATGCCATCTCATTGCCGCAGACGTCCTTTCCAATTGGTACAACCGTTTCAGTATTTCGGTGATTGGCAAATACCACGTTTGTTGGTATGGGACACGGGTCCTTCCTGTTGTTGGTTGGAATCTCGGCTTCCCACAAAATCGACATTCCTGCAGCTTGTCGTCATCTTTCCAAAATAGCATGCAATTGTCAATACAAACATCAATCATTTATGATGGTAACCCAAGACTCGCGACCAACCTTTATATTTCATCGTCATTTTCAGCAGAAAGATTATCTGCTGGCAATACTCTTTGAACAGTTTGGCTCACGAATCCATGCAAATCTCGCTTAAGTTATGATCAGTTTTGATTGTCATCATCCTAGATGCCAATGACAATTTAGACTGCCCATCTCTACAGTCTTCGTAGATCGGCTGATTTGCAGCATCTAACATACCATAAAACCATTTCGCTTCCAGGTTGGGTTCTTCCCTAATATTATCGGCAAATGCAGATGTAATTTCTTGGAATGCATCAGTAATCATATCATGAAACCTACTCTTTTGGTGATACCCATGATGACTGTGGGAACCGAAATTCACACAACCGATTTCGTAAAGTAAATTGGGGGATTCCAAGATTTCTACGAAGAACTCGAGAAAAGAGATCGTAAAAACTCAGTATATCGGCACGATGTTTCAGAAGGAACCTGCGGAGACAAAAAGACTTAGTTTTTTTATTTTGAATTTTTCGTACGAAACGCATTTTCCGCTCGGAGTTTCCGCAATCCTTCTCGGAAAATACAAAGTCGAATTCCAATGATCGGAAGAGAGTTATGAAGTCAGCTCGGGAATGTTGATCAACTGTTTCCGAAGTTAGGATCAGGCTAAGCCAAGATCAATGTTCCAGCTCGGCCAAAGTCTTAGCTCGGAGAATACGCAAAAATTCGAGTTGGACGAGACTCGTAGAAAACTCAGTTCGGTAGATTTCGGTATGGTGGTGCCGAGCTGAATGACATGGATTCAGCTCGGCACGCTTTTCACTTGAATATGCCGAGCTGAATGCCATGAGTTCAGCTCGACATGCTCTTGAGTTGAGGGTGCCGAGCAGAATGTCACGGATTCAGCTCGGCACGCTTTAGTCTCGAAGGTGCCGAGCTGAATGTCGTGAATTTAGCTCGACACATCTTGGTATCGTGCTGCCGAGCTGAATGTCACTAGTTCAGCTCGGCATGCTCTACCAGATACTGCCGAGCTGAATGCCAAGATCTCAACTTCGCACAGTGTTGGGACAGTTCAGCTAGGCACGTTTTTGTTTACCGAAAGAGTCATTTTCTAGTATACATTTTTCCTAAACATCCTTGGGGCAAGGTCATAAACGATTTTCCGAGCAAGGATAGATCGTCGAGGGACAACTTTTTCTTCGTTCGTATAGACAAGAATTCGATTGACCCGCGTTTCGGGTTTGAGGGGCAGACCGAGTGGTCGCTCGTTGGTATTTGGTTTTGGTGGTTTGGGTTTTTCACTTTCGTGCTTTCCCTCGTTGTGCCTTTTTAACAGTTTGATTTTTTGCAGTTCGTCATTTCCTCCCGAAGTTTCCACTGGACATCGTTCAAGTAACTCAGCTGCTTCGGTCGGAGAAGACTCGGTGGAAGCGAGACTTTTCCGTAGAAAGAGTCCAAGCTGCTCGGGTTTTGCCAGACGAAGTTCCTTTCGCGGAAAACGTTGCCATTGGATCGAGTCAGGCTCCCGAGACTTTCGACCCTTCGGCGGATGAGAACGAAAGAGAAGATGTTCCCCTAGTGCCGGGACCGCCGCGAGCTTGTCGCGCTCCTGCGGCCGACAAAGGGAAGGGCGTTGCTAGAGGTGACGCCGAGAAAAAGAGCAAAAGTTCCTCTCGGAGACGCAATACTGAAGATGGCGGGCGGAAGCTCATGGCCGATGCATCCAAGGGGTTACCTCAAGATGATGACTTGGCCGCTGCTTTGCTGTTGTCAGTTTGTTCTCCTGGTACGATCCATCCTCCGACCGGCTGTATGGCCGGAAAGAAGAAGTATGGGGACACGTTTCGGATTGGTGAAGAGGTGTGTAACGTCGATTCGTTTCGTTTGGTTAGATGATCACTTGTGATCAAGTCCTCTTTTTGCTTGCAGTTCCTCGACCAATTCAACCGGCCAGTCAGCTTTTACGAGAACGAGCTTATGGAGAAGATTCATCTTCTCGAAGAAGCCAAGATGCAGGAAGAAGCACTGATAGTAAAGCTTGAGACGGCTTGGACTGCCAACGTTGTCATGATCGAGGAGGCCGAGCGGAAATTGTCAAGGAAGAAGAAGAAGGCATCTCGGGAGGACAAGCTGACTCGTCGCTCTAACGAAGCCGAGGCGGTCCGTCTCCGAGAGCGTGCTGACGATGAGCGTGATCATCGTCATGCTAAGTTCCAGAAGGCCTTTGATCGCGGCGTTCATTCTTGCGCGGAGAAATATTGCATTCGCTTTCAGAAGGTGCAGGAGCACCTTGCCGAGCTTGCGGCAAATGGTTCTCAGTCGAGAGCAATATCGAGTTGATCGGGTTGATGGAGAAGGATCAGGCCTTCTCGCTCCAAGCTGAGCAGGACAGGATCGTTGAATGATCCTCGGAGATCCCGGGGGATCGTAGAGAGTTCTCGAAAGCGATGTCCCATCTGAGAGGAGATCTTGTAGTTACTCCTGTCTGTCCGTTTCGTGGGCCTCGTTCGAATAGAGAGATGGCCGCCGAGGTAGGCAACTCTGAGTTTGAAGACTTTGTATCCAGGATGTCTTCGGGGATCAACATCCCTTGATTATGCTTTGTTGTTGATGAGGACCTTCAGTCCCTTGCTTTGTAATGCTTGTTGCTTGTAAGATATTTGCTTTTGTTTGTAAGAGTCGCTTTTAAGAACTTAATCTTTAAGCTTTGCTTGTGTTGAATTCGTTTGAGTGCGCGGTTGGTTGTGTTGCGATGCCGAGAGGCATTTTTGATAGCGCGGGTGTCGGTTTTAGTGTTTGCGATAGTCTCGTCTTACATTCCCCGTGTTTTTCGACGTTCGAAACATGTTTATAATCTCTTGCTAGCTGGTTTGGTAGCACTATGTTTCCGAGATGTCATAGACCAGCGTACCGCGGAGTGTTTGCCGGGTTCGAGAGTTTACTCCGACAGTACTACCATTGACCAGGAATGAAGAGATCAGTTGCTCAGAAAGTTGCTCAGTGTCAGCAGGTTAAGGCAGAACATCAGGTGCCTGGAGGATTACTACAGTGTCTACCGATCTCAGAATGGAAATGGGACTCAATCTCAGTGGACTTCATTGGAGGACTGCTAGTTGCAAAAGAAAGGATGAACAACTCAATGCGGGCCTCAGATAGTAGATGAGACGATGGAGAAGCTACGGATTGTTCAGGTTAGCATGAAGAAAGCGCAGGACAGACAGAAGATGCAGATCAGGGATGCAGAGAAGTGACCTTCGAAGATGGGGATTGGGATAAGAAGAATTCGGAAACTGAAGAACAAAGAGATCCCACAGCTTCAAGTCTTTTGGGACGTCAGAATAGAGAAGTTGTTACATGGGAAGAGGAGGAGAAATTTAAGGAGCAGTATCCAGGATTCTTTCAGTCAGACACGGTGATGGAGCTTGGGGAGTCATCACAACCTTAAGAATTCGAGGACGAATTCTATTTAGGAGGGAAGAATGTAATACCCCAATTCAGAGCAGAATAGTACGGCGAAGCAAAACAATTTCCGATGCCTGATCAGGACAATTTTAGAAATTTTGGGATTTGGTGCATGGCTGCACAAGACATCGAGGAAGTCAGTACAGAAGGAATCAGGTCAAAGAAAATTCTGATGCAACACAGAAAACCAGAGAAGCCAGTTTTTGTGGGAAAAAGGACATTCCCAGCGAATAAATCCGAAAGGAGTAGAAGGACAGTTTTAAAAAATTCGGGATTTGGCATGGAGATGCCCAAGACTTAGATGGAGCTGTTGCAATAAGATTCAGTCAAAGAAAAATTCTCCTGTGAGAATTAAAAATCGGACAAGTTGGACTGACGAAGAAAGATAGGTTGAGCAAGAAACTTCATAGGTGGAGTTCTACCCGGCAATAAATCATGAAACATTTTTTGGGATCAGAGGACATCAGGCAGAGTATTCATAACCAAGCAGAGAAGTTCTTGATCAGTGGAATCAGAAGTTATGATTTTTGAGTTGTTGGGAGATTGTAAGTGGACTCAGCTGAATTATCTTCAGAGGGATCAGTGGGAATTCAACCAGGCTCGTTTCTGAGTAACCAGGCATCTTCTAGAAAGTGATTTTGTGGCTTAAAGAGCAGAGGTGGCGTTGATCTAGAAGAGAGAAGGTGACAAGTGTTAAAAATTAGAAATAATTAGTAATCATTAGGTTTGAGTTAGTGGAATCTAAGTGTCAAGTTTTTAGCTTAGATCAGGGGCAGAGTGCTAGGTGGCATGATCTAAGAATAGATTAGTGTCCACCCATGTGTCATCATTTAAGCTTAGCTTAGTGTCCACCCATGTGTCATCACCTAGGCATAGATTAGTGTCCTCTTATTTGTCAATCCCTTGTTAATTCTGGTTGCCTATAAATAACTTAGCTCTCTCCAGCTGTTTATTCCTTTAGCAAAAACTAAAGTCATTCCTTTGTTAGAGAGAGAAACCATGAGAGAGAGAAAGGAGTATTATCAAGTCTTGTTTGTGTGGAGTCTAGGAGAAAGGCGAGAGCTTGTAGGGGTCAGTAAGCCGTTATTAAGGTGAGTTTCAGATTTAGGAACCCACTCCCTTACCCATGCTTTACTTTCAGTATTAGAAATTAAGTTGTTGATTGCTTGCTTGATTGTTTTCTTGATTGTTTGCTTGATTGTTGCTTGATTGATTGTTGCATATTGATTGTTTGTTGCATGCATGATTGTGAATTGTTGTGTGATTGATTGCTGAATGCTTGATTGTTAGTTGCATGTTTGATTAGAAATGTTTGTGTGATTGTATGAATTGTGTTGTGTGGAGCTAACATGCAGGTGCTATTCACGTGGTAACTAACAAGTTCTTGTAGGTCATACCCGTGGTATAGTGTAATTAAATTATCATACAACGGAATGAATAGAAGTGGGATGTGTATGGAGTGGTGTGATGAGGAGTGGACTGAGTTTACAGATCTGTGTGCTATGAACCCAATGGGAGAGGTGATGGTTTGATACATAACCTTATAAGCTATGTTATTCTCGCCACCGAGCACTAACACGGATGGTGTGAGAGACTTACCCTAATCTTTGGATCTTTTTGCACTCTCTCCACCGAAAACTCAGGGTCACTAAGTACGGAGGATATGTTGTAGAATCTTGGAGTAAAGATTGGAGTATGAAAGATTGTGGTGTGGTGAAGAGATGAGATATTGTGTGTGTGTGGTGGAGTTGAGTTTTGTTGTGTTGTAGATTCAGTCCGTTTGCGGTTAGCTTTCGGACTGAAGTGGAACCGTGAGATGCGGTTCAGTGGTGGTATGTGCGTGATCCCAAAGCCCTCCACGGCATTGAAGGACAGAGAGGTGGGGAAGACTCGGAGAGACGGGGTTGCAGCCTAATTGGCCGAGTGTACCCGACGGGGTACGGAGACGGTGTTCCGGAAGAGGAAGGGTGGAACTGGACCGTAATCTGCACTTGGACCATGGGCCGGTGTTAGATGGTGATGTTTCGGCTTGATGGTCTTTGTGATAGTCAAGTGCAAGGTGTTCACAGGGGATCCACCATGCTTTGAGATCTCAGTTCCCACACGGTGGAAGGCGTTGTGAGAACGCGGACTAACGTTGTTTTGTGCTTTGGCTATTTACTTTTATGCTGCTTCGGCTATTTACTTTTATTTTGCTTCGGCTATTTGATTGATTGTTTGATTGTTTGATTGTGTGATTGTGTGTTGCATGATGGGGACTGGGTTGGGTATCCTTGTTGTTTATTATCTGAGCTCACTAAGTAATCTCCTTTTTCCTCTTCTCCCCCCCCCTTTCAGGTAACCTATAGAAGATAGAATTGCGGCGGAACGTAGGGAAGATCGGTAGTAGTTTTTCTGGCTATAGTAAAAGACTTGTTGTGAAATGTATGTATCACTTCTGTTGCTTTGAAATGTAAATTGCAACTGCTTATGGTTTTAGTATGTAAGACTTTTGTTGAATGTTTTAAGAATAAATAAAATGAAATGTTTTATGTGAATTGAGCTGTCTTAATGATATTATTAGTCTTGTCTGGACTAACACAACTCGAGACCAAGGTACGGGTTGCAAAGCCTTAGGCTGAGGTCGAGAGGTAATCGGTGTTAAGTAATGGGATGGCTCTGTTTTCGGACTTGTCCTGGAATGATCCGACTCGTTACTTAACCCCGAACTGTGGCATCTCCGGATCGGCTGGGCTGGAGTGCGATCGTCCGTGTTCTTATTTGATTGTCGTTCGGTCGCATGTGGGATTGGCCTTACATGTTCTTGTTTGATTGTTGTTTGGTCAATCCTGTCTAGTTCGGTTCGGGGGTGTTACATGCGGTTCACGTCTTACGGGTCCCTCTCTCCGATAAACAAATATGAATATCATTTGGGATATACCGTTCAGATATTAGGCTGAGGATGTACCTGACCTTTTCTTATATAGCGCGCTTTTGGTTGATTCATGGGATCCCTTTAGTCCGTTGGGAGGATGTTTAGCGCTCTTTATGCCTTCGGTTCGATCCTTCCTTCGTTTTAATCATGGCTTGATATCTTGATTTCGGTTTTATACGTAGTCCTCGATGTTTTCGTATATCTTGAACAGCACGAAGTTATCCGTAAAATGGCGCGATGTTTTACGGAAACGGCACATGTTTTGGAAGGAACCTACAGAGACTGCACGATGTTTTTTATTTTGGATTTTTCGTACGAAACGTATTTTCCGCAATCCTTCTCGGAAAATACGAACTCGAATTCCAATGATCGGAAGAGAGTTATGAAGTCAGCTCGGGAATGTTGATCAACTGTTTCTGAAGTTAGGATCAGGCTAAGCCAAGATCAACATTCCAGCTCGGCCAAAGTCTTAGCTCGGAGAATACGCAAAGATTCGAGTTGTACGAAACTCGTAGAAAACTCAGTTCGGCAGATTTCGGTATGGTGGTGCCGAGCTGAATGACATGGATTCAGCTCGGCACGCTTTTGACTTGAATGTGCCGAGCTGAATGCCATGAATTCAGCTCGGCATGCTCTTGAGTTGAGGGTGTCGAGCTGAATGTCACGGATTCAACTCGGCACGCTTTGGTCTCGAAGGTGCGGAGCTGAATGTCGTGAATTCAGCTCGGCACATCTTGGTCTCGTGCTGCCAAGCTGAATGTCATGAGTTCAGCTCGGCATGCTCTGCCATATGCTGCCGAGCTGAATGCCATGATCTCAGCTCGACACAGTGTTGGGACAGTTCAGCTAGGCACGTTTTTGTTTACGGAAAGAGTCACTTTCTCGTATAAGTTGATTGTGACAGTTTACGTACATTTTCAGCTCGGCAAAGCACGATCCAGCTCAGCATTGTCTAGCTGAGTTCAGGTCGGCACGTAGGAGAAGGATTCAGGTCGGCACCTTTTGGGGAGATCCAGGTAGGCACCATTTGGGAAGGTCCATGTCGGCACCTTGGAAGGATTCCAGGTCGGCACCTTGGAAGGATTCCAGGTCGGCACCTTAGAAGGATTCCAGGTCGGCACCTTAGAAGGATTCCAGGTCGGCACCTTTTTTAGCTTAGCTAGTTTCCGCAAAAATCATCTAGGCCAGTTTCCACAAAGTTCAACTTGGCCGCACTGGCTTTTCCTGCGAACTTATGGTTTATACGGATACGGGAGTTGACTTGGAACTCTGTATCTTCCGATCTTTGAACACTCTTCGATGTTTAGGCATTTCTAGCTGTTATTCTCGAGAGTGTGGGTTTTGACCCCAACAATGACCCTCATTATTCCCAAATATATCATTGCCATAATCATAATTAGCAGTATAAGTGGGGTCTTCGACAGCATAACCCGTACTACTAGATGCACCACTACCTTCCCCATGGCTAAACCATATGTAGTAATTTGCTATAAATCATCTATTAAATAAATGTCTCTTCACCATGTCAATATCCAAATATTTCTGATTCCCACACTTTAGAAATGGAAAGAATATTTTACCATTTTCTCTCGCCAATGGATCATTTGTGACCTGGTAAATGAATTCCCGCACCCGTCCCGATACTCGCCCGTCACATCTCTGGACTCTGGATCTCTATGATTGTACATCCATGCTCTTAATTCATAGATACTCGAAGCCATTATCAAAACTCTCACTCAAAATGTTTTAACCACTTTTTTTTTGTAAGTGTTTTTGATGTTTTTTTTTGTGTTTACAAATGATCACGAGCTCACCTATTTATAGGGTGTGGAAAAGTTTGCGACGGATTTGCGACCTAATTGCGACAAAAGTTACGACGGATTTGCGACAAAACAAATATTGCGACGACTTTGCGTTGGAATTGCAACGAAGTTGCGACGGATAATTCGTCGCAATAAGTTAGGTAGAACACACTTCCCACATGTTTTACCTAACTCGGGGTTGGTAAACTCGTCGCTATTCGTCGCAAATCTGTTGCAAACTTGTGACTACATTGCGACGGATTTGTGACGAAACAGGATTCCTCGCACACTCGTCGCAAAATTGTCACAATATTTGTGGCAGAATCATTTCGTCGCGAATTTGTCGCAAGTTGCAACGAATTTCCGACAAACTGGGAATTCGTAGCACATCTGTCGCATATCCGTTGCAGATTTGCAACGCTCTGGATATTCTAGCAAATCTGTCGCAAGGTCGTCGCAATTTTGCGAAGGATTTCCGTCGCAAATAGCTTATTCATATAATCCAATTTCATTATAAAAATCATATAATCTAATGCAACAACTCATAAAATAAAATCGAACAATAGATAATTAAAATAATTAAAACCCAACATAAAAATAATAACTAATTCAAATTGCGATGATATTAATAACTATTTGGAAATCATTAATAGAAAGAGTGATAATTGGGCCAAATTGCTAACTAGAGCCCAATGTGGAGATTTGTGGAATTATGGGCTCAGGTTAAGTTGCTTAAAGCCTTAAGTGTCGCAATTAATATGGGCCTAGTGTGTTCTCTGGCCCAAGTAAGGTTTGCTGTGTATATAAGTTTAACTTACGTGACCTAGAAGGATACGGTTCAAGAAGAATAGGTTTAAGGAAGAGAAGAGACATGACAATGCAGAGCTACGGTGAAGCACCTCGGGTTTCGTCTTCTTCAACGAAGATTCATGTTACGTTGTTGAACTGAGGTCTTGTTCTTATTCTTTCTTACGGTACCTGTAAAAGTAGAAAGATAGACATGAGCATAAACGTGAGAGAGAAAGCTTAAACTCTTGTAAAAACTTGATTAAGATCTAGTGGATCATTAAGAGTATCGTCTCTCCCCAGACGTACCGAAAGGGAACTTGGTTGACAAAGTTCTTGTGTCTATCATCACTCAACAAACAAACATGTCAACGTTAATTGATCGTGGTTAGCTTAATCTATTAGTTAAGGTTAGAGGTTGAATACGATATTAAAACCTCACAATGTTTATAATAAATAAATATGTCAAGTACATACATAAGCAACTACATTGGCTAAAACTAACGCATGAACAAGAGAATTTTAAAAATTTGTTCCAAATATGCTACAAATGCAGTTTTAGTAAAAACCTACGTGTACAAACTTCACAGAGAAGTCCACCTAGTAGACTTCAAATTGAAGTCAACAAAGTAGATTTTGTGTGAAGTCTGTTCGATAGGTTACTTTTAAAATTACAATTTAACAAAGGAATACTAAACACGAAGTTTACTAAAGAAGTAGTCTTCGTGAGAAAACTAACTTCTTTTGTTAATTATCAGGTTAGTTTTGCATATAGAGAGAGAATATATTATTACATGAAAAGATCGATACATTGTGTTGTGATATATATAGTACAAGAAGAGTATCAATCAGAATCAAGGGAGATATACACAAGAGATATGCACAATATCGAAGCTGCAGAATAAGGTAATATCTAAGATATGATATTATCTTGACATGCCCCCTCAAGATGGACGACCGTAGGAAAGACCAATCTTGGATGAATTAGCTTCGAGAAGAGAACGAGAGACCGGTTTGGTCAAGGCATCAGCCAGCTGATCTTTAGTAGAAACATGAGCAACTCGTAAATGTCCTGATTGCACCAACTCACGAATAAAATGGTAATCCAACGCTACATGTTTCATTCTACTATGAAAGACTGGATTAGCGCTGAGGTACGTGGCTCCGACATTATCACAATAGATGACGGGTTGAGTAGTAGACTGAAAACCAAGCTCACGAAGCAATGACTCAATCCACACTAACTCATAGGCTGTATCAGCAACTGCACGATACTCAGCCTCTGTCGAAGACCTGGCGACAGTTTTCTGTTTCTTCGATGACCAAGCCACAGGATGAGACCCTAAGTAGATGATGTATGCCCCCGTAGACGTATAGTCATCTCGGTCTCCAGCCCAGTCGGCGTCTGAGAAGGCGTGAAGAGAAATGGTGTTATCACGTCTCAGGAAAATGCCCCTGTCGCGTGTACCAGACAAATAGCGTAACACCCTCTTGACAGCAAGCCAGTGAATGTACGTTGGACAATGCATGAACTGAGATAATTTATTAACTGCAAAGGCAATGTCCGGACGAGTGAAGTGAAGGTATTGAAGGCTTCCAACCACTCGTCTGTATTCAGCACCATCTTTAAGAGGAGTACCTGAGCTGAGTTGAAGACGATCGGTAGTGACCATGGGAGAAGATACGGGTTTGGCATCAGCCATGTTGGTGTTGTGGAGGAGATCATTAATGTATTTCCGTTGATTCAAGAGCAACCCAGACTGCGAGCGTGTTGCTTCCACACCCAGAAAATAGCTGAGTTCCTTGAGATCTTTGAGTGAAAAACGCTTGCTCAAAAGATCGATGAAAGCTTGTACTTTGACGGAATCGTTGCCGGTGATAGTAATATCATCTACGTAAACTAATGTATAGATGATAGTAGTACCATACTGCAGCACAAACAAGGAGGCATCAGCTAAGGAATTGACAAAGCCAGAGTTCAAGAGAAAGCGACGAAGCTCCAGATACCAAGCCCGAGGAGCTTGTTTAAGCCCATAAAGAGCTTTACGTAACTTGCATACCCAATCAGGTCTGTCCTTATCCACAAAACCGATTGGTTGCTTCATATACACAGCCTCCGAAAGATTGCCTTGCAAGAAAGCACTGTTGACATCAAGTTGCCTGAGATGCCAATCACGAGAGACAGCGACACCAAGGACAATAAGAATAGTCGATTGCTTAACAACCGGGCTGAAGGTGTCATGAAAATCAATACCCGGACGTTGGTGAAACCCTTTTGCCACTAAACGGGATTTGAACTTGTCAATTGCTCCAGTGGGTAGACGCTTGATCCGATAAACCCATTTGTTGCCTATGACATTGTATTCAGGCGAAGGAGGGACAAGATCCCAGCTGTGAAATTTGATCTGCGAATTGAACTCATCAGACATGGAGTTACACCAACGTTTGTCACGTAGAGCTTGAGTCGCATTGGCCGGTTCTTCATCAGAAATTTTTTCAGCTTGCGCCACCAATGCCAGTTTCTGCGATGGCTTTCTGATATTGTTCTTCCCACGAGTCTGCATTGGATGAGAGTTAACAGGAACAACAGCCTGAGAAGATGGTGCAGCAACTGTAGCGAGAGGCAACGAGGACTCTGATTGCTGCACAACATTAGTATCACAAGGAGGAGCAGATAATGGAGAAGAAGTAGTTTCAGTGGGTGAAGAAGTCAAACCTGGGGGCGAGCCTAACGACGGAGGTGCGACTGACGGCACCGAGATAATGGTGACAGGCGGGCACCAAGAGGAGAGAATGGAATCGTGTTTAGGGAGGGAAGAGGAAGCAGACAGAGTTTTGAAAGGAAACTCTGTTTCATGGAATTGAACATGACGACTTACAAAGATACGAGCAGTGGAAGGATCAAGACAGAGAAAGGCACTCTGACTCAGAGAATAACCAAGGAAAATACATGGTTTGGAACGTGCATCAAGTTTATGTTGCGTATATGGCCTGAGCCAAGGGAAACACAGGCAGCCAAAGACCCTGAGTTTGGAGTAATTTGGCGCAGCACCAAACAGCTTTTCATACGGTGTGGAGCGAGACAGTGTCACTGTTGGTAAGCGATTGATCAGGTACACAGCAGTAGATAGGGCATACGTCCAGTAGGAGGTGGGAATCGCAGCATGAGAGAGCAAGGTAAGACCAGTCTCCACGATATGGCGGTGACGCCGTTCTGCAAACCCATTGTGCTCGGGTGTATGCGGTGGAGTAGTGAGATGTGACACTCCATGTAATGCCAAAAAATCGGATAAAGTAACAAACTCCCCACCATTGTCTGAATAAAACGAGACAAGCTTCCTTTGAAAACGATTTTCAACAAGTGCTTTCCATTTGATGAACGTATCTTTAACGTCAGATTTCTTTCGAAGAGGATATAGCCACATGTAATGAGTAAAATGATCAGCAAAGAGAACATAATACTTATACCCATCAATGGACATAACTGGAGAAGTCCAGACATCAGAAAAAACAAGTTCAAGGGGTTGAGTGGAAACAAGAGACGATGAATTTGCAAATGGAAATTTATGACTTTTATTAATGGAGCAATCAGAACAAGAAAAAGTGTTTGAATTGATAGTAGAAGAAAGCAACAAAGGAGAGATAGCTGATTTTAAAACAGGAAGAGCAGGGTGTCCCAATCTTGAATGCCAGATTGAAAGAGGACATTTTATTGAAGTAGAAAATGCAAACGAGGTGGAGCAATCTCGGTGTGGCCATTCATAACCTCCGTCTTTAGTTGTCCCCGTTACCAGAGGTACCCCCGAGTTGAGTTCCTTCACCTGAAACAAATGCGGAAAGAATTCCACAGAGACTCCATTATCAATACACAGCTTGTTAACAGATATAAGATTGCGAGCAACCGAAGGAACATGCAAAACATTAGTCATCTTAAAGTTACGTGAGGATGAAGGAAGTGAGGAGGAGCCCGTGTTGGCAATTTCAAGGCCCATTCCATTTCCAATCTGCACATCCTCACCGCCTGTGTATGGAGAATGAAGAGCGAGATTGGCAAGATCAGACGTTAGGTGATGAGAAGCTCCAGAATCCATAAGCCAGGCCGTGTTCCCTTGTTGTTGCATTGCCGTATGATAGGCCTGTGGATACGCAGGAGTATAGCCACGAGAATTGCCTGGAAGCACTGGTGCAGGCATGGGAACATGTGAGACAATGCGAAATTGAGGACACCTTTTAACGCTGTGTCTTTGAGTGCCACAAGCCTGGCATTTGCCGAGATATGGACGAGACTGACGTTGCTCATTTCCTTGTGGGTTGTTACCAGAATGTTGCTTGTTGGAGCGCCAATTCTGCGAACGCTGCTGGGCATGATTGGCGGTGATCGGGAATGATGAAGTGGTTGAGGCAGCAGCAGAGGCAGAAATAGCCAGTTCCCGGTTGATAAGCTTCTCATGAAGCTCTGAGAAGGAGATCGGAGAATCACGACTGTGAACCGAGTCGGTGAGAGACTTGTAATCATCGTTAAGGCCATCAAGAATGATGTCTGTCAAATCCTCTGGATCGGGTGGACTGCCAAGCAGGGAGAGTGCATCAGCTTTGGATTTGATGGACTGCATATAAGCGTCAATGGTGAGGGTTCCTTTGACGCACGCTTTGAGCTGTGTTTTCAGCTGCTTCAGATGACCTCGAGAAGGATTAGCATAGGTACGCGAGAGCGTTGTCCATGCTTCAAGCGTCGTGGAGGCAGAGGCAATAAGAGGCTGATGAACAAGTTCAACAGCGCCCATGATATTGCTGTAGAGAAGACTGTCCTGCCTTTTCCAGAGTACAAAGGCAGGATTCGGTTCATCGCTACCGGAAACGGAGATCGTCAGCGGCGGAATTTCGGTGGCCGGATCAATGAAGCCAAGTAAATCATAACCACGAAGGAGAGATTTGACTTGAGCACTCCAAGTGATGTAGTTGGTGGCAGAAAGTTTCGTAACATTGACCATGTTGATAGAAACAATCGATGAGGATGCGGTGCCGGTATTGATGACTTCGGCAGAGGAGGCAGAGTGAGACATGATGTCTGAAAAACAAAGGAAGAAAAGAAAATTTTAGGCGGAAGGAGAGATCTTCAGGAAAGATGAAGCTCTGATACCATATAGAGAGAGAATATATTATTACATGAAAAGATCGATACATTGTGTTGTGATATATATAGTACAAGAAGAGTATCAATCAGAATCAAGGGAGATATACACAAGAGATATGCACAATATCGAAGCTGCAGAATAAGGTAATATCTAAGATATGATATTATCTTGACATTGCAATGAATAAAAAAGCATTTTAGACTTCACATGAAGTCTACTCAACAAAATGTGTTGCTTTTTCAATTGACCAAACTTTGAATTTGCGACGTAGACTTCCTTAACAACAATAGACTTCGTATAGAAGTCTTTGGCTTTCATTAGACTTCTACTAGAAGGCTTCGTGAAAAGTAGACTTCTTTCAGGTTAGTTTCGCGAATCAACTTTTCTGAGTAGACTTCCTACCAAAGTCTATATACCAGTAGACTTCACACGAAGTCTGCTTGGTTAGTTTTGGGGTTGACCAAAATTTTGATTAAAAGAAATAGTAAACTTTGTGTGAAATCTATTGTTTAAATGATTTTACGGATCAATTTTTGATATTTTTGTCAACCCCAAAAATAACATCAGTATATGTCAGATGAAGTCTGCTTAAAAGTTAAAAGCTGGTCAAATGCAATAATAACCTCGCTTTTACGTAAACTTCTCTAGTATACTTTGCCAAAAAAAATCATCCTCGTCAAATGCAAAAATAACTTGACTCATAAGAAGAGGCTTCTAATGAAGTCTACTCTTGCTTTTTTTTTTTTTTTCAAAGAAAATATCATAGACTTCACATGAAGTTTACGATCCAAAATCGAAAAATGGTCAAATGCAAAACTAACTTATGTTGTAACTAATAAACTTCTTTTGTAGTCTACTTTTGCGGCACAGATTAAAAAAATCAGGAAAATCAAGTAAAGAATTACCTTAATCTGGTTTTTGTTTTCGTCTATGACAAAAACTTTGAGGTTGACCACTATCAAAAAGACTCAGACTCTATGTATGCAATAATCACCTAGTATAGACACATAATAGGGTTTAAAATTATAAAGAAGTAAATTAAGGAGTTTTTGAGATGAAAATTGAGAGAAAAAGGCGAAAAAAGAGTTGATGAACTCATATTCTGGGTTTAAGAGGTCCAATTGCGGTGGTTGAAGCATTAAGAGCTTCAATTTGGTTGTTAATGGTGGTTGGAAATTTAATGTCGATGAAGATGTGTTTATCTTTCTCATTTTCGACATAAACAGAATAAAATTAAAAGTAATGATAATTTCATGAATTTACAGATCTACAAATATTAGATTTGAGACAAATATGACATTTGTTGAAGATAAAAAAATAAAAGATTAGTTTTGCAATTAACTTCGTTAGATTTGCAACTGACAGTATAGCTTAGTGGCATCATCCTTTTTGGTTCATTGACATAATTACTACACACAGTCTTCGATTAACCAATAGAATTCGATTTCAGTGGATTAATATCATTCACATACTACCCACAATTATAGTACTTTTTAGGAGAAAAAGTTAGTTTAGCACTAATTCATTGTTTTATTACTAGAATAGCTTTTATTTTAATTTTATTATTAAAATATTTTTGCCTATTTTACCCTTGAATCATTTGTTAACAAAAATTATATCAAAAACAAAAAATTAAATTAATTTTGACAAAAAAATTGTTTGACAGATTTGTTTCCTTTTGGCCACAGACTGATCTAATTTCAATAGATTTAATAAGTTTATCATAGATTTGTTTCCTTTTAGCCACATACTTATTTAATTTCGATAGACTTAATAAGTTTGTCACAGATTTGTTTCTCTTTAGCCACAGACTTTTTAAGTTCGACAGACTTAATAAATTTGTCACAGATTTGTTTCCTTTTGGCCACAGACTTATTAATTTTCGATAGACTTTATAAGTTTATGACATATTTATTTCTCTTTAGCGACAGATTTATTTAATTTCGACAGACTTAATAAGTTTGTCACAGATTTGTTTCCCTTTAGCCACAGACTTATTAAATTTCGATAGACTTAATAAATTTGTCACAGATTTGTTTCTCTTTAGCCACAGACTTATTTAATTTCGACAGACTTAATAAGCTTGTCACAGATTTTTCTCTTTAGCCACAGATTTATTTAATTTCGACAGAATTAATAAGATTATCACAGATTTAGTTAATATTGACAGACTTAATAAATTTGTGACAGATTTATTTTCAATTTCCTTAGATTGAAAATATTTATATTTCATATTTCATATTTCATATTCCTATTTTCTATTTCGTAGATACTGAAAAGATACATACAAGAATTCACTAAAATAGCTAAGGATTATTCCATAGCTACAAGACATAATCCGTGTCTAATTATCAGGAGGCAACGGATCGCGACGGACAAATTCTCTGGCCTCAGCGCCGACGCTATTCATGATCCGTAGCCAATCTGTTGCTTACTGGCGACAGATTAGTGACAGCAATTTTTGTAGCCAATAGCGACTACTTAGCTATGACTAATTCCGCGTCAGTACATGAAACTAAAATCAACAATAATACAAATATACAATAACAGAGCTCTAATGCAGCAAACAAGCTATCAACTTCACTATAACCAAAAACAGAAAATAATGGTCTTTGTTAGACAAGAGAAAAGGCAAATGAAATTTAGATAGATTTATTTCTGTGATAAATCGTAACTGTACTTTGTACAGGTAAATTGATGGATTCATCGTTTTGTCGTCCCACAGAAAAATAAATGGATGCATGACGACGACGAAAACGATATGATGAACAAGAAAAGAGAATGCATTGCTCTAATCGTAACTGTACTTTGTACAGTTGAATTGTTACAGAAGTCTTAATCTGATTTGCTTTTGTCTGATTTGAAAACTAAAAAACATATCAAACCACAAGACACACACATGTTTGATAACAAACCACAAGACACAACATTAACAAAAACAGAGTACGGATAAATTGGGCAATGAGACAGCTACTTAGTTACCCTGTCTCTTGAATGAAACAGACAACCTTGAAACACTCAGATTTCAAGAACCAAAACCAGTGAAGACAAATGGAACACTCACCTAACATATTAAATCCAAAACCCAATACTGAAGAAGATTTTATGGCATTTTCTGGAAGCTAGACCCACTAAAAAAGGGAAGCATAAAGACTCTTGATGTCCATGTGTTCTCCCCCCCACACGTCATTCCAATGCCAATTAAAATCAATAAATCTTCTTTCTATTGCAAACAAAATTAATAATGTCTCACACGAGCATAGTAATAGATCAAGCTACTCGAAGCTAAGTTAAATAAACCAGGAAAATGTAATTAACATTATTTGATCCTTCTCTGTTACAGTCTATTTTATTAGATCGAATCTACTCAAATATGTTCACATAACCCAAGACAATTCAAGGTCAAAAATAGAAAAGAAAACATAAAAGGTCATAAGTCAACAAGCTCGACATTGAACAGATTTGGATTTCAAGAAATGCCACAGACTCATAACAAAGTAATTTCTACATTAAGGATAAGTTTATACGATTCACATCTGAAACCTATCCAAAAGCTACTAACTTAAGTCAATCCTCACAGAATAGAAACGGGACAAGCGCTCAGATACTCTTATGAGACACAAAATGGGCTCAGATAATCCTCGGTGGCGAAATGACGAAATTGCCATTAATGAAGGTTATTATCGGATGATAAAGGTTAAATATAATTCAATCGGTAAGGTTTCAACGAAAAACACGGTAGCTCAGTGGTTACGAGCACGCGCACACGCACGCATCCAGGCGCGCGCCCAGGGTTCGAATCCCCCCATACGGGGTGATACCGAGTAATACCGGGTAATACCAGGGTAATACCGGGTAATACTAGGTAGTAGTGGTAATACCGGATATCGGTAATACCGAGTGGTACCAAAGACACACCTGGTAATACTAGAGACTAAGGTAATACCAGAGTAATACTAGGATAACTGGTTGGTACAACTAGGACGTTCATTTTCATTAAAATTATTAGAGGGGTAGTTTCGTCACTTCACTATAACGAAGAGTATTATAGATTCGTGGAGAGTGTTGTAGATCAGTTTCCTCCAAATAGGAGCATCTGAGACATTTTCCCAATAGAAACACATCAACGACGGGACATCGTCTCAGATGCTCTTCTACAAAAAAAAAATGATCAACAATACTTTCACTCGATCCCACACTACTCTCAATTAAGTGGTTTGACTCTTTTGCCCTTAATGAATTGACTTTGACCCAACTCCTTTGACCTTGACCTTCTCTCTTCTCTCTCTCCTCTCTCTCCTCGCCTCTCTCTCCTCTCTTTCCCTCCCCCGACGAGAGACAACCGACGAGCTCCGTCGACCTCCGTTCGCCGCCGTTTCACCGTCGGAGCTTCGTGGAGGTCCGAAATTGAGGTCTGTGTTAATTTTTTAAGGTTTTTGTGGTTTTAGGATTTTAGGGATTTGAAATTGAGACAGTAGGAGAAATTTAGATTTGATGCATCGGTGTTTAACGAATGTTTCTGGGTTGAATATGACTCTATATTGGCTACAACTGCACTACGGTGGCTGAATCGTTGTGAATTGTAAGTTTTTGAAATCTCGATTGGATCTGAGAACCTGGATCTCTGCGAAAATAGTATAACTAGTAATACTAGAAACACTGGGAAACGATGTATAACTAGTAAAACTAGTATTTAACTGGGAACAAGTAGTGTAAAACTGAGAAAAACTAGGGTATAACTGTCAACAAAAAACAGTATTGATCGAGATTTTGTGGGATTTTTATTTTTATTTTTTGGCAGGTTAAAATGAGCAACAACATGGCCATACATTATAAATGCAAAGGTCTCATCAATGGTCTAGTGTTCAAGACATCAGTTGATGAGATAACAATACCAGCATAGGAACAAGTCCGTGGCAGGAACGAGTGCTCAGAAATTGGTTCCTTTGGTTGGGAAAGCTTTATTTGGTGGACTTGGCCAATAAAAATTGCAGTTGCAGGTTCTTCGATATTCATTGATATCCTTGTCTCCATGCATTCGCCGCTTTAATCTCCTTCAAGGTATCCTCCATCAACGGGAGAAAGACGCCGAAGGGGAATGACACATAACAAACTCAAGCGTGGAAGGACACTAGCAGGGTTACTATATGGAGAAGACTTTGCATGATGTAAAAGTTTATAGTACTATGTGTAACTCGTTTTTGATTTTGTATCATTTATGTGTAATACTGGTATAACTATGCATATTTGGTTTGAGTTGACTTTTCAAAGTAATTGTGTATTGTTATTTTAAAATAATAAAAAAATTCGCTTTTGTAGTGCTATGTTATGAGTTATGTGAAATACTGCTATAACTATGCATGAATGAGATTGTTATTTAAAACTAATCGCCTAATTTAGTTAATTTTGTAACTAAAGTAGTTAATTTTGTTAGAAGTACAACTTTTACGTCATACAAACCTAAGAATTAACAAAAACGATTTAATTTTGTTAGAACTACAACTTATATGACTTTTAAAAGTAACATTCCCTTATACTTTAAGGCTCTGAATGGTAACCATTAGAGGAATAATATGAATGAAAAGGAAAAGAATTAAAGGGAACAAAATAATAGGAATGTAGAGGAATATTTGTCCTTTTCCAAATTTGATAAGTAATAGTTTTACTCTTTAATTCTCTGCAAAATAAGGAATGAGAAGGAATCATGTGTAATAATTATTCCTAGTGAATGGTGTAATTTTGTAGGAATAAAAAAGAATTAAGTGTTCCCATTCATTCCTATGGTCACCATTCAGAGCCTAAGAAACACTTTCATATGGAGAACCAAATTGTTAAGTGAAAGACACAAAAATTCCATATTCATATTTATTGTTGCAAAGGACTATTATTAACATATGGAAAACCATATAATACAATTGTAATACTAGAAATTATAAGTTCTAGGTGGTGTAATATTAGTATTAGGTGGTGTGATTTTAGGTGGTAAAATTTTGAGATTCTGTATAACTAACAACTTGGTATTACTATGTGTATTTGTTGGGCGGGAATTTATTTTTTTCGCAGAAGTGTGTTATTTTTGGAGAAGTTTGGGCGGGAAATTGAAATTTCAGGCGGAGAGTGCTAAATTTTTCGACCTATCTTCTCCTAAATTTTCAAAACTTTCACTTTCACTTACAAATTTTCTCTCTCCTCAAAGAAATCTCGCGAAATCTCCTCTCATCCTCTCCTCTTCTTCTCTCTCTTAAAATCGATCTCTCCTCTCTCTCCAAATGGATCCGAATTCTAGTTATCACTACACGGACAAAATTTAAAGACGATTTTGATACTCAACTAGGCAGTAGGTACTTCTCCTGCACCAAATTTAAGGTATAATCTCTATTATTTTAGATCTGGGTTTTTTTAAGGGTAAAACTAGTACAACTAGGTCAAACTATTTAGGATGATGGACTCTACTTTCATCAGCCATGTGTTTTCGTAGTTGAACAAGAGATTGAGATGCTAGTTAGGAAAGTTAAAGAACAAAGCAAGACGATTCAAGATATGCGAAACCATATTCAGATCCAAGCCTTAGAGATAGCCAAGCTCAATGTTGTTCAACAATTTCCTTGAGAAATTTCCTTAGTCTCACCATTGTTGTTCAAGACTTAACGTATTTGCAATTTTCTTTAATTTTGGTTGTAATTGTTGTTAAGTATTTCCAATTTCCTTTCCTTAATCTTGTATTTTCTTAAGTTATCTTGTATTTTCTTAAGTATTACTAATGTTACTTCGTGTTAGTTTTCCTTCTTATGTATTACTAATGTTACTTCGTGTTAGTTTTCCTTCTTATGTATTACTAATGTTACTTCGTGTTAGTTTTCCTTCTTATGTATTACTAATGTTACTTCGTGTTAGTTTTCTTTGTTCGTATCACCTAGTATTACTAAAGTTACTTCGTGTTAGTTTTCTTTGTTAGTATCACCTAGTATGACTAATGTTACTTAGTTTTACTTAATAATACATGAATTGAAATTTTGAAATTAAAAACATAGTTCATCCCAGATAGAAATAAAACATAGTTCTCAAAATAAAACATAATCCCAACATAAAACAAGGTTCAAGCAAATGAAACAAATGTTCCAAAATAAAACATAGTTCCAAACGGGTTGAAGAGAATGAAACAAGGTTCAGGAGCTTGAAGCCTTCTGCGCTTTCACATACTCTTCAAGTGGCTTTATCCTCTCATCAATTTCATGGACCTTGTCGCTAAGCAAACTCAACTGCTCTGTCATGGTCTCCATCGCAGCGACGACATCCACCAAAGACATTTTCTTACCTCGGATTTTTGGCCTTGCTCCTTCCTCCACAATAATTCGTCGGCCCTTCACATCTTCTTCCTCCAATACGATAGTATTACCTAATTATCCTAGCAATTTCCCACAATTGTCTTTTGATTGTGATAAAAAATGCATATTACCTAATTATCCTAGCAATTTTCCGCAATTATTCTAGTATTACCTAATTCACCTAATTTTACAATTTCCGGCAATTGAGTATTGCTAATTCGGATCAAAATTCAAACAAAAATTGAATTGAGAAGTAGATAGTTATCTTACATGAATCAGGGGAGACTCGGCCTCGCTTTCAACTGGCCCTTCTCCTTCTTCTTACCCGTCTTATTCTCCCTCTTCTTCTCCCTCTTCAACCGCTTCTGTCGTCGCGACCGCCTCCGTCGTCAGGACCGCCTCCGTCGTCGGGACCGCCTCCGTCATCGGGACCTCCTCCGTCGTCGGGTCGGATCTCTCTTCCTACCGTTGATTATTCTAGGGTTTCTCTTTTCGGTGAGTGAAGAACTCAAAAGTGAGACGGAGAGTCACTAGGGAGAGAGACTCGAATGAAAATAGAGATGGAGACCATTTGGTCTGGACTTGACTTTGAAAAATCATTAAAGCCCAATTATTCATACAGGCCCAGTTAAAAATCGTAATTCACATGATTTGCTTTGGTTTTATGGTCATTTCCCATTTTCTCGATTTAAAATTAATTGTTTAAACAATTCTAGTTATAACGAGAGTATGTGAGATAAATTTCCTCTAAAGAGGAGTATCTGAGACATTCTCCCATCAACGACAATAGACTCAAAACCAGACGACAAAAAGGCCAAAGTAAAGGAGATCATTCGATAATATCGAGCCGAAGTGGATGAGAGAAGAAGAACTGGAAACCTGAGAAGACGAACCCGGAAACAGGAGAAGAAAAACTGATGAGGGGAGAAGAAAATCGGCGACTGGAGAAGAAGATGACCAGAGAAGAAGAAGTGGCGACCACGGAGTGATTCTGCCGGCGAGAGATTAGGGTTCGTCGACGGAAGAGAAAAATATTTTAATCATTAAGTACTTATGTAAAATTTTTTATTTGTTTATTTATTTGTTCTATTGTTGTATCCAATTTTTTTTTTAAAGTAATATTTGGTAAAATGGCATGGATTTAAATAATATGATTATGTCTGGTTTTTGTGTCTTTTTGAAGTTTTTTTACACAAGTTTTTTGGAAGGGTGTTAGATTAGTAATAAAATGATGAATGAGTGTTAATCTGACTAAATTTCTCTACTTGTTTTTCGGGAAAAATTCCTAAAAATACCCAACTTTAATTTCATTTGCCAGAAAAATACACAAACTTTTAAGGTTGCCCGAATAATACCTCATTTAAATTTGGTTGCCCAGTTAAAACCCGAATATTCAAAATCGATTAGTTTGACACCGATAATTAGACGTCGTTTAATTGTTTGATGGAAACAGTAACCCGTCGTTAGTGTTGTTAATAACACATGATTTTAATAAGACGAAGTGACATTATTACCCTTTTTCTCCAACTCGACTAAACCTACTTTTCCCCAAATTGGAGATGAAGAACCCTAGTTCTCTTGCTCACGATTCTCCCTTTCCCCAAATTAAAATCAATCATCTTCTCTCACGATTCTCCCTCTCTCTGTTGTCACTGAAATGGAGAGAAGTCAAAATTCATACTCAGATGCCAGCTCGTTCAATCAGAGCTACAGCCAGATGGAGGGTCCTTTATGCCACTACAACAAAGTAACAGTTCTGTCAAAATCATGGACAGACGATAATCCGGGACGAAGGTTTTTCAAATGTGATGTACATGGCTTCTTTGTTTGGGCTGATAAATAGAAACCATATGGATGGCAGAAGGTGAGTTTGCTGGAGGCTAGAGATCAGATTCGTCGTCGGAAAGAAGAAATCAAGGATCTCAAAGAAGCTATTCGAAGAGGAGAAGCTATGAGTGACCCAAATGTTGATTCAAGCATGGTCACTTCCGATTTATTGAAGAAAATAACAGACTACACTAAGAAGCTTGAATTCGAAGCTATAGGAGGGAAAGAAAGGGAAAAATTGTTGCGCAAATTTGTTGTTGTATCGTGGAGAGGATTCATTGTTCTGGCTGGAATCATCCTGACAATGTTGAAGAAGTAGTGGTCTGAGTCTTAACTCCTTGTTCTTGTTCTTGTCTTGAGTCGTTGTTCTCGTCGTGGTGGTTTTAGGTCGTTGGTGTTGTTGTCTTTGTCAGTGTTATCTTTGTTTTGTTGTGTTTGTTTTCAGACTTTAATGTAGAAGAGTTATGTCCGTTTTGTTTCACTCTTCCTTTCTGATTATCAAACAAGAATCGACCAAAATAGGAAGAAAAAAAACTTCATAAATCATGGCCATAAGTCACTAAAAACATCATTCATAAGTCACTTAAAACATAAGACAAAAGATCAATCATAAGTCACTTAAAACGTAAGACAAAAGATCATTCATTAGTCGCTTAAAATAACATCCTCAATACATAAACATCAGGAAAAGCGTATTGTAATGTCCCAGCTACTCAAGTTCTTGAGGTGGTTTTGGATTGGATCCATCCATGTCTGAAGCTCTAGATCCCCATACCTCAAAAACTCGACCAGTGAAAGGAGAAATGTAACATCCATAACCTCTAGGAATGGGAGGCTCACGGATACGGCCACGACCACGGCCACGGCCACGTGAAGCTGATGCAGGTGGAGCACTTGAAGGCTGCGTGTAACACCCCCGAACCGGACTAGACAGGACCGGCCGACCAACAATCAAACAAGAACATGGAACGGCCAATCCCTTTATGCGATCGAACGACAATCAAACAAGAACACGAACGACCGCACAGTCCAGCCGACCCGGAGATGCCACTGTACGGGGTTAAGTAACGAGTCTGCTCATTCCAGGACGAAGTCCGAAAACAGAGCCGTCCCATTACCTAACACCGTTTACCTCTCGACCGTGGCCTAAGGCTTTTCAACCCAGTTGTGTTAGTCCGGACAAGACTAATATCATTGAGCCAGTTAAGTTCATAAAACGTTTCATTTCATTTATAAAACTCAAATCCAACTTGTACAAGTACAACCGTACAGTGATCACCTTGGGAAATCCGAAAAGAAAACATTCTTACAAACGAGTCCTTTACAAAAGTCAAGAAAAATCTACTTCCGATGTCCTAACGTTCCGCCGCTCGCTCTATCAGCTTACTATAGGTTACCTGCAAGAGGGGGGAGGAAAGGGAAAAGGGTAAGTAATCGGGAGATTACTTAGTGAGTCCAGAACATAAACAGCAAGGATACCCAACCCAGTTCCCATCATGCAACACACAATCAAACAATCACAGAATAGCGGAATCAAATAAAGATAGCCGAAGCAACATAAAAGTAAATAGTCGAAGCATGAAAACACGTTAGTAAATGAGTGCACCAGCACTCCTCTAATTCCTCTGCATCTTTCTGAAACCGCGTTCTCGCAACGCACAACACACGCGTGGGCACAGAGATCTCAAAGCATGGTGTGAATCCCCGTGAACACCCTGCACTTGACTATCACAAAGACCGTCAAGCCGGAACATCAAAACAAGGCCATACACCGGCTTTCGCACAAGTGTTTCCAGACCCCAGCCCCGTCCTTCCTCTTCCGGAAAGCTGTCACGGTCAGTTCCGCCCTTCCTCTTCCGGAACGCCGTCTGCAGTACCCCGTCGGGTCCAATTCGGCCAGGGCAGCCACCCCTTCCACCGAGCCTTCTCCACCTCTCAGTCCATCGATGCCGTGGAGGAAAACCATTTGGGATCACACACATACCGCCACTGAACTGTCTCTCACGGTTCCGCCTCAGTCCGAAAGACTACCCGTCAATCGGACCTACTCACCACACCAAAACAAAACATCACAACTCCAATCACAATCCTCAACAACTCAAACTTCCCAATCTCATGGCTCTCACTAACCGAATTCAATACATTCCTCTGTGGTGATGCCTGCATTAAACGTTAGTGTACACCACAGAGGTTACCTGCACACAACAATCCACAACAATCTTCACAACTCACGGCTCTCACTAGCCGGAACTGTGCATATTCCTCTATGGTGATACCTGCACGAATGTTAGCTTTACACCATAGAGGTTACCTGCATGAAACAACTTCACACCAACACCACAACTAACAAACAACAAGCTCATGAAATCAAAATCCTTATTCTTTCATAAACAAAAACCAAGTCAATTCCTTTTTAAAATCCGATGAAAACTCTTTTGTCAAATAAAAACGATTCAAAACCTTTTAACCATCAAATCCATTTAAAAACTCTTTCCTTAACCCACTATCCCATGCAAAGCTAGACACTCTAACTCAAACTTAACAACTCTCTTAAATAACTTAAAACTATCCCTGCCAAGATCCTTCTCTTAGACTCTAACATGCAAACCCTTAATGCAACTTAATTCATATATAAAATTCTAATTCACATTCTAGTCCATTTTAATATGCATCCTAGTTGTAATCTCTTAACATGCAACTAATTACTAATCAAGATAAAAACTTAACTATAGATTATTTAACATGCATGCAACCTATGATCATTTACCTAAGACTAACACAATTTATAAAATCCTAATTCTTAACTCATTAAACTTTCTAACAGTTCTAAACAAACTGCCAACTAATGCACACTAATAATATTCAAAATTCAATTATTAATTCTTATGCCTAAACCTAAATTCCAATTTAAATTCTAACTCCTAAATTATCAATTCAAATTTGCCTATCATACTTAATAACCCATTAATACTCAATTAAATTTACACTTAATTATTTACTAAATTACTAAACATGCAAAACATCTAACAACTTAACTTCAAGATTATACAAACATGCATGCAATTCTTAATTCTATCCTTACCCCAAAAATCAAGATATCTAAGCTGAAAACTAAGTTTCATCAATAAAAATCACTTTTCTTAAAGCAAGAAATCTGAAATCAATTTTTAGGAGTAAAGAAACCATCTTGAAAACAATCTTAAAATCATTCTTAAGCACCCTGAAATTCACCATCAAAGCAATCCTCAACACAACAACTCAATCAATCACACCAAAGCAATTCACAATCATGCATGCAAAGATCAATGCTTCAAACTCAACAAAACAAACATGCATGCAAAGATTAGGTGATCAAACTCAACAAATTAAACATGCATGCAAAGATCAATCATTCAAGATTATTAATCAACTTTAATTAAAACTGAAACTGAAAATAAAGCATGGTTTCTAGGTGGGTTCCTATCTGAAACTCACCTAAGACAGTCCAAAGACTAAAGACACACTCCACAGGCTTAGATCTTCATTGCTAAAATCCCAGATCTCCTCCTCACACTCCCTCTCTCTCTCACCACACACTTAAACAACAAGGGAAAAAGCTTTGATTTTTTTTTCTAAAGGAGAGCAAGTGAAGAGAGGAGATGCTTATTTATAAGGGTGGGGATTAAACCCTAGGTTGACACCTAAACTGCCACTAAACTCCCCCTAAAACTGCCACCTAGCACTAAACACCCTCTTGGTTTATCATAATGACACTTGGGTTCCACTAAGATGAACAAACCACTTAATTTATTTACTTACTACTCTTTCTTCTAGAAGCTGCCCACTCACAACTTTGCCCACGAAAATTCACTTTCTGAAGGACACCTGGGCACTCCAAAATGAGTCTGATTGAAGATTAGACTGATCTCTTTGCAGATTATTCAACTGATTCACCCAACAACCTTACACACCTCCAAAATCATAACTTCCACTTCCCCTACTCAAAAGTTGCTCTGCTTGATTCTGAATGCTCCTCATGATGTCCTCTGTGCCCACAAAAAGTTTCAGAATCTTATATTAGTAAAACTAGACTTATGAATTTTCTTGTCCAAACTGCCAATCTTCGTCATTCCATCTTGTCCGATTTTTAATTCTCGCAGGAGAATTTTTCTTTGACCAAATCGTTTTGTAATAGTTCCATATGGCTCTTTAATACCTCTGTGCAAAAGCCCAGAGTTTTTAAAATAGTCCTTCTAATCCTTTCGGATTTATTTGCTCGAACTGTCCCTTCTTTACCAAAATCTGATTCTCGTGATTTTTCTAGGTCACGTCGGAATTTTTTCTTGACATGAATCCTTTTGAACTGGCTTCTATGATGTCTTGTGTATCTACACTCCAAGTTCCACAATTTTTAAAATTGTTCTCATCGCCCATAAGAAATTATTTTGCTCCGTGGTAATTTCCACTGTAGTATCGGGGTATTACATTCTCCCCTCCTTAATAGAATTCGTCCTCGAATTCACTGCTTCTGGTGGCTTCTCCTAGCTTTGTCCTTAAGCTAGCTCTCCTTAGCTATAAGTAGACACTCCATGTTGACACGGTAACCACAGCTCTTTTTCTGGTCTCTTGGTTCAATTTCCGATTTCTTCTTGGTCCAACTTCATCCTCGTCTTCACTTCCATCTCCATCTCCATCCAGTTTCTGACCTTGCTTCATTCCACTTTCCATCCTTGGTTAGATGCAATCCACTTTGATCTGTTTCCTCTGATTCTTTGATCTTTCTTACAAACTTCTGAATCTTCTCATCCTCTTCTTGTGCTTCACGGATCCATCGGATAGATTCCAATTGTCTGACAGCTTATAGACCTGCTGGTTCGTTGGACTCTCCTTCTAATGCTTCCATACTCACTTGCTTCATTTCTTGACTCAAAAATTCCACTTCCACTTCCTCTTCTACATGTACATCCGTTCTTTGTCGACTCAACGCATCAGCCACTGCATTGGTTTCTTCCGGGGTAATACTGGATCCTCGAACTCTCGGCGTCAAGAGAAAATTTCCTTCGGATTGACCATCAGTCTCTTGACATCTCCCTTTGCTGTCATAATCCTTGCTTGGTATCGCCATCTTCCTGACACTGCCATTCCTCCTATCTTACTTGGAATTACTGTCTTGTCTTACTCTCCTTCACTTAGCTTGTAGCCTGGTTTCCTTGTTGGTCTTGACCTTTACCTCAGATCCATACTCTTCAATTCCACAATCAGCTTTGCTATCACCATCCTCGTCCAATCTTCCAAGGTCCTCCACTTATGAGCTCAACTTACGCATTCACCATAATCCTCAAGCTGAACGGCTCCGACTAGGTTCGGTTTCTAAAGCTAGGCCACTACTAGACTTCTATTACCAGCCCTACTATTATACTAACTGACCCTAAGGGTTTCAGCTCTAAGGGTTCACTCTATGGGTTACTCGGAAATTTGGCAATTCTATCGAATGAAAAACAAAGCATTCAATTATCACAGAAAAGGGAGTTAGCGCCCATGCGTACCTGGTTTGAGACCGTGGAATGGTCCTGTGGAATCTGAAGCCACTCCTTCCAGCGCATACACTCGGCCTGTCAAATACCTGTTACAAGGCAACAAACTACCTAACAACCTACTGAGCGGAACGTATCGGAATTCCTAATTGACTTTTGCGACACCTTTGACACGATAAAACTTTGAAAACGCGGAAAAACACTGGTCCCGTGAGCATGATCATACAACCACGCTCTGATACCACCATCTGTAACACCCCCGAACCGGACTAGACAGGACCGGCCGACCAACAATCAAACAAGAACATGGAACGGCCAATCCCTTTATGCGATCGAACGACAATCAAACAAGAACACGAACGACCGCACAGTCCAGCCGACCCGGAGATGCCACAGTACGGGGTTAAGTAACGAGTCAGCTCATTCCAGGACGAAGTCCGAAAACAGAGCCGTCCCATTACCTAACACCGTTTACCTCTCGACCGTGGCCTAAGGCTTTTCAACCCGTACTTTGGTCTCGAGTTGTGTTAGTCCGGACAAGACTAATATCATTGAGCCAGTTAAGTTCATAAAACGTTTCATTTCATTTATAAAACTCAAATCCAACTTGTACAAGTACAACCGTACGGTGATCACCTTGGGAAATCCGAAAAGAAAACATTCTTTCAAATGAGTCCTTTACAAAAGTCAAGAAAAATCTACTTCCGATGTCCTAACGTTCCGCCGCTCGCTCTATCAGCTTACTATAGGTTACCTGCAAGAGGGGGAGGAAAGGGAAAAGGGTAAGTAATCGGGAGATTACTTAGTGAGTCCAGAACATAAACAACAAGGATACCCAACCCAGTTCCCATCATGCAACACACAATCAAACAATCACAGAATAGCGGAATCAAATAAAGATAGCCGAAGCAACATAAAAGTAAATAGTCGAAGCATGAAAACACGTTAGTAAATGAGTGCACCAGCACTCCTCTGATTCCTCTGCATCTTTCTGAAACCGCGTTCTCGCAACGCACAACACACGCGTGGGCACTGAGATCTCAAAGCATGGTGTGAATCCTCGTGAACACCCTGCACTTGACTATCACAAAGACCGTCAAGCCGGAACATCAAAACAAGGCCATACACCGGCTTTCGCACAAGTGTTTCCAGACCCCAGCCCCGTCCTTCCTCTTCCGGAAAGCTGTCACGGTCAGTTCCGCCCTTCCTCTTCCGGAACGCCGTCTGCAGTACCCCGTCGGGTCCAATTCGGCCAGGGCAGCCACCCCTTCCACCGAGCCTTCTCCACCTCTCAGTCCATCGATGCCGTGGAGGAAAACCATTTGGGATCACACACATACCGCCACTGAACTGTCTCTCACGGTTCCGCCTCAGTCCGAAAGACTACCCGTCAATCGGACCTACTCACCACACCAAAACAAAACATCACAACTCCAATCACAATCCTCAACAACTCAAACTTCCCAATCTCATGGCTCTCACTAACCGAATTCAATACATTCCTCTGTGGTGATGCCTGCATTAAACGTTAGTGTACACCACAGAGGTTACCTGCACACAACAATCCACAACAATCTTCACAACTCACGGCTCTCACTAGCCGGAACTGTGCATATTCCTCTATGGTGATACCTGCACGAATGTTAGCTTTACACCATAGAGGTTACCTGCATGAAACAACTTCACACCAACACCACAACTAACAAACAACAAGCTCATGAAATCAAAATCCTTATTCTTTCATAAACAAAAACCAAGTCAATTCCTTTTTAAAATCCGATGAAAACTCTTTTGTCAAATAAAAACGATTCAAAACCCTTTTAACCATCAAATCCATTTAAAAACTCTTTCCTTAACCCACTATCCCATGCAAAGCTAGACACTCTAACTCAAACTTAACAACTCTCTTAAATAACTTAAAACTATCCCTGCCAAGATCCTTCTCTTAGACTCTAACATGCAAACCCTTAATGCAACTTAATTCATATATAAAATTCTAATTCACATTCTAGTCCATTTTAATATGCATCCTAGTTGTAATCTCTTAACATGCAACTAATTACTAATCAAGATAAAAACTTAACTATAGATTATTTAACATGCATGCAACCTATGATCATTTACCTAAGACTAACACAATTTATAAAATCCTAATTCTTAACTCATTAAACTTTCTAACAGTTCTAAACAAACTGCCAACTAATGCACACTAATAATATTCAAAATTCAATTATTAATTCTTATGCCTAAACCTAAATTCCAATTTAAATTCTAACTCCTAAATTATCAATTCAAATTTGCCTATCATACTTAATAACCCATTAATACTCAATTAAATTTACACTTAATTATTTACTAAATTACTAAACATGCAAAACATCTAACAACTTAACTTCAAGATTATACAAACATGCATGCAATTCTTAATTCTATCCTTACCCCAAAAATCAAGATATCTAAGCTGAAAACTAAGTTTCATCAATAAAAATCACTTTTCTTAAAGCAAGAAATCTGAAATCAATTTTTAGGAGTAAAGAAACCATCTTGAAAACAATCTTAAAATCATTCTTAAACACCCTGAAATTCACCATCAAAGCAATCCTCAACACAACAACTCAATCAATCACACCAAAGCAATTCACAATCATGCATGCAAAGATCAATGCTTCAAACTCAACAAAACAAACATGCATGCAAAGATTAGGTGATCAAACTCAACAAATTAAACATGCATGCAAAGATCAATCATTCAAGATTACTAATCAACTTTAATTAAAACTGAAACTGAAAATAAAGCATGGTTTCTAGGTGGGTTCCTATCTGAAACTCACCTAAGACAGTCCAAAGACTAAAGACACACTCCACAGGCTTAGATCTTCATTGCTAAAATCCCAGATCTCCTCCTCACACTCCCTCTCTCTCTCACCACACACTTAAACAACAAGGGAAAAAGCTTTGATTTTTTTTTCTAAAGGAGAGCAAGTGAAGAGAGGAGATGCTTATTTATAAGGGTGGGGATTAAACCCTAGGTTGACACCTAAACTGCCACTAAACTCCCCCTAAAACTGCCACCTAGCACTAAACACCCTCTTGGTTTATCATAATGACACTTGGGTTCCACTAAGATGAACAAACCACTTAATTTATTTACTTACTACTCTTTCTTCTAGAAGCTGCCCACTCACAACTTTGCCCACGAAAATTCACTTTCTGAAGGACACCTGGGCACTCCAAAATGAGTCTGATTGAAGATTAGACTGATCTCTTTGCAGATTATTCAACTGATTCACCCAACAACCTTACACACCTCCAAAATCATAACTTCCACTTCCCCTACTCAAAAGTTGCTCTGCTTGATTCTGAATGCTCCTCATGATGTCCTCTGTGCCCACAAAAAGTTTCAGAATCTTTATATTAGTAAAACTAGACTTATGAATTTTCTTGTCCAAACTGCCAATCTTCGTCATTCCATCTTGTCCGATTTTTAATTCTCGCAGGAGAATTTTTCTTTGACCAAATCGTTTTGTAATAGTTCCATATGGCTCTTTAATACCTCTGTGCAAAAGCCCAGAGTTTTTAAAATAGTCCTTCTAATCCTTTCGGATTTATTTGCTCGAACTGTCCCTTCTTTACCAAAATCTGATTCTCGTGATTTTTCTAGGTCACGTCGGAATTGTTTCTTGACATGAATCCTTTTGAACTGGCTTCTATGATGTCTTGTGTATCTACACTCCAAGTTCCACAATTTTTAAAATTGTTCTCATCGCCCATAAGAAATTATTTTGCTCCGTGGTAATTTCCGCTGTAGTATCGGGGTATTACACTGCGGGTCAACTGAAGGTTGCGAGGAACTTGCAGGAGCTGGTGTGGATTGGCTTTGAGCATTCCTGCTCCTTTTTGGTGCATTTTGAATACTCCAGGGATCATCAAAGGGATCATCAACCTATAACACAGTCAGTTATGCATTGTCTTAAATGAAAAGAAGATGCACATCAATGCACATATACATACCGTATTCTTCCGAGGCCTTCCCCTTTTCCTTTTAGGAGGTGCTTCTACATGAGGTCGAGTGCAAGTATCTATGTTATGACCTGTTTGCCTACAATTGCTACATGTTATTGTTCTTCCTTCCCTTGTGGCCTTTGTCGGATTTGATTGTGAGTCATGTGGCTCCTTATCCTATCAATTTTTTTAGGACGTCCTGGCATTCTCTTTTTTTCAGGTACTTTCTTTGTCTGTCTTCTTCCACAACCTCTCCCCATTCACGGGTTTAATGTTGTCTCTATAAGTGTCTTGCCACTTAGATGTCAAGAAATACTCATCGACATAGCTGCTATCATATTACACATTGAAAAGTAAAAATATTAAGTTCGTAAAGAAGATAGAACGAAAAGAACTGAATTTTTAGTAAAACTTACTCTTCTGGATCACGGTTAAGTTCACTTATGACAGAAATTGCATGGGCAAAAGGAATTCCTGTGATATCCCACCAGTTACTGCCACAATGCTTATCCGGAAGACAAACCTCGTAGCTACCGTCTTGCCCAACAACCTCGTACAAGCTTTCACTACTTTTTATAATAGTGCAAGCCTCACTTTGGGTCCAATTTCCTTAAAAATCTCCATTATATGTGGTGGAAACCTGCTCTCACATCCGCCTGTCATCGCAAGCCTCCTTGATATACGCTTCATGGCAAGCCTCCTGATCTCCTCTAACATGTTAATCAATGGAAATTTACGGGCTTCTTTGATTGTTCTATTGAAACTCTCAGAGAGATTGTTACAAACATCCTCACACCTTGCTTGTGGACTGAAAAAAGCTCTACACCAAGTACGTGGTTCTGTTCTAAGCAAGTCATCATGTGCCACTGGATCAAACTCTTTCAGAGCATTCATATTATACCCATAATCACCTTCAGATGAGCTATGTGCCACTGCCCAAAAATAGTATTAATGAGGCCCTTTTGCTTGTCAGAAATTACTGTGAACCCGTTTCCTAATCATAACTCCAACTCTGACTTCAGCTTACCAACAAACCAAGCTCATGACTCATTATCCTCCACTCTAACTATAGCCCAAGCAATATGATAAATCCTGTTATCTGCG
Organism: Isatis tinctoria; assembly: GCA_010577795.1. Taxonomy (NCBI): domain Eukaryota; kingdom Viridiplantae; phylum Streptophyta; class Magnoliopsida; order Brassicales; family Brassicaceae; genus Isatis; species Isatis tinctoria. The sequence continues at coordinate 16,327,305 of CM021245.1, read as the reverse complement.
TCACGGCCAACAGCTGTCAAAATCTCTCCTTTAAGCTCCCATTTCATAAACGCTCCATCAAGGCCTATAATACGCCGACAACATCTCTTCCAAGTTCTTCTCAGATTCGTAAAACTAACATAAAATTTTTCAAACACTTGCTTACCATCTTCACGTGGGATAGTCACAATCTCTGTACTCACATTCTCATTCAAACGCATCAGCTCACCCTCATAATCCCACAGCTTTGCAAATTGTTCCTTCTGAGTTTCTATAACCATATCCAAAGCTAACCTTCTTGCTTTTCTGCATATCCACTTAGACACTGACAGATTATATCTAATCTGAATCTCATCCTTGATGTCAGTCCAATTGATGCCAGGCCTTCTTCTTGCTTCATCTTTGAATAAGCAGGCCACTATCCGCTGATTTAACATCCTCGCTTTGGAACTCTTCATATGGTTATGTTTATCAACATAGGTTTTCACCATCCACTTCCCTACTCCTTTCTCTACCGAGCAGTATATCTTCCATTTGCAATCCTTTTTTGTACATACTGCTGCCAACTTGTGTTTCTCCTATCTACACAACTTCACATCGTAGTTTGTCTTTAGAACATATCTGAGGAGTTGTTCTTTAAACTCCTCTCCACTCTTAAATTTCTGCAATAACCACAAGTAAGGCGGCTTCTCATTAGTGTATCTTGTTCTCGAAATCTCAGTCTCCTTTCTATTGAAATCAATCCATTCATCATCAGTGTCTTCAGCTGGAGTAGGATGTTCGCCATCCATACACTGCCTCTCCACTTCAGCCTCGTCAGTATCACTAACATTAGGACCCTCATTTTCTGCCTCTGCACCCTTAGCATGAACATCGCCTAGTCCATCAGCTTCTTGACTACGAATTTCATCAAAAAAGGACGTAAAACGAGCATCTGCTGCTGCTGCTGCGACTTCCTCGACAATTTCTTCCTCAACTTCTTGTCTTTCAGCATGACCAGCTCCATCGGTTTCTGCATCACTTTCATCACTTTCTGACTCACCACCGTCTTCTCTTACTGTCTCAGGAGCTTCTTTATAATGCCCCGTCCGCCCCTACCGGTGAGTCACCCATCCCTTTATCGGGCTCGTGGGCCCCACCCCTGTCCGCCGGTCGGTGCGTTATTTGAAAGGCTCGAAAGTCATGATATACTGACCCTGCAATCACCACATGACCGTTTCCCGTGTTTTTTTCCTAACTCACACGATACTGCGAATCACTTCCTGGTAGGTCACCCATCCTTCCATTACTCCAGCTCAAGCACGCTTAACTCTGAAGTTTGTTGGGGTCAAAATCCCCTCCTCGGAGAATGATAGAACGAGAACTCAAGATCAAGAACAAACGGACCACGTCCCGAGCATAAGGGCCAGCTGGCCGTGCTCTAGGCATGGGCCAGTCGCCCTTATCTCTTGCTCAAGACATGGCGGCTGGACTTATCCCGAGCATGGCCAGCCGCCCATCATTCTCTCATCAGTACATGGCGGCTGAACTTATCCCGAGCATGGCCAGCCGCCCATCACCTTCTCATCAGTACATGGCGGCTGGACTTATCCCGAGCATGGCCAGCCGCCCATCATCCTTCAATCAGTACATGGCGGCTAGACTTATCCCGAGCATGGCCAGCCGCCCATCATCTTATCATCAGTACATGGCGGCTGGACTTATCCCGAGCATAGCCAGCCGCCCATCATCCTATCATCAGTACATGGCGGCTGAACTTATCCCAAGCATAGCCAGCCGCACATCACCTTCTCATCAGTACATGGCGGCTGGACTTATCCCGAGCATGGCCAGCCGCCCATCATCCTCTCATCAAGAAATGGTGGCTGGACTTATCCCGAGCATGGCCAGCCGCCCATCATCCTCTCATCAAGACACGGCGGCTGGACTTATCCCGAGAAAGTCCAGCCGCCCATCATCCTTCAATCAGTACACGGCGGCTGGACTTATCCCGAGCATGGCCAGCCGCCCGTCATCCCTCAATCAGTACACGGGGGATGGACTTATCCCGAGCATGGCCAGCCGCCCATCATCCTTCCTTCGAGCATAATCCCGGGCTTGGATCAATCTAAGGCAAGGCGTCTGCACGTTCTGATCCCGAGCGTTGGCCACCCGCCCATGAGCATTGGCCAGCCGCCCATGAGCATTGGCCAGTCGCCCACGAGCATTGGTCAGCCGCCCATGGACCTTAGCCAGCCGCCCATGCACACAAGGCAGAGAACGGGCGGCTGAACATCAACACGAAGCAGGCGGCTGAAGGTTTGAAGAAAAAAACAGGCGGCTCGGTCTCAGAAATCGTAGAAATGCTCGGAACACTATTCACATGGGAAAACCGCTAAAATACTGTTCACGAAACACTATTCATCCCGAGAAAAACTTAACCGAGAAATCAATTTAAGCTTAATCGAGCTCCGATTTACTATTCATTGGGTTACTATTCACGGTTTACTGTTCATCGGGCACTATTTATCAAAAATCGGTCCGGGCCAGGATCAGACTATGTGACGGACTGCTGAAGATTTCGGGCCGGGAATTGGGCCCAAAAGACTAGGTCGGCGGCTGAAAGGAAGGAACTTTGTCCCACATCGCCCAGAAAAATATTTAGCCTCCTAGGTCTCCTAGTATAAATATAGACCCTTGTACTAGGTTGAGATCATCTCAATTCGAGTATTAAGGCTTTTTGCAATATAAGACTTTTCAGCTTTTGCAATTATTCTTGTACTTCCGAAAAATATCAATAAAAATATCTTTTTGCATTTCGGTCCTTTTGTTCTTTTAAAATAGAATTTTCGGATCCCCATAAAATATAAGTTTTGACAGTGTGAGTTTCGGCTCTCACAAAGTTCTTTCTGGATTATTATCCGAAAAGGTAAGTGCGCTTTGGTGACATAGGTAGTCAAATCAATTCTTTTAACCTCTCCCACATATGTTTCCGTATTTACCAGAAATCGGGATGTTACATTCTTCTCTTACTGTCTCATGAGCTTTTTCTCTTGCCGACTCAACACCTTCTCTTACTGTCTCAGGAGCTTCTTCGTTAGGTTTCTCGCCTTCGTCGGGTTTGTTCTGAATAAAGATATCAACTTTCCTTTGACCATGGCTTCACTACACATTTGAGTTATTTGCGCATCTGAATTTAGGTAATAGATTGCCTTTGCTGAACTCATATCCTGCTGTGGGAGCTTGTACCATGCCTTTTTAACCACCCCCATTATTCCATTGTCTTCACAAAATTGATCGAACATAGACCATGTCATATAGTTGTTGGGGTCAAAATCCCCTCCTCGAAGATTGACGGAACGAGAAGTCAAGGTCGTGATCAAATGGAACTTATCCCGAACATGGAACGGACAAGCTAAGGCAAACTGCCCACGATCCGTCCAAGACATCAACCGGCGGCTGGGACAAGGCCAGCCGCCGGGTCTTCTTACACCCACGGCCGGCGGCTGGGATAAGGCCAGCCGCCGGGTCTTCATTGATCCACGACCGGCGGCCGGGATAAGGCCAGCCGCCGGATCGTCTTGGTCCATCAACCGGCGTCTGGGACAAGTGCCAGCCGCCGGATCTTCACACGACCATGACCGGCGTCCGGGACAAGTGCCAGCCGCCGGATCATCACACGTCCGTGACCGGCGGCCGGGACAAGTGCCAGCCGCCGGATCATCACACGTCCGTGACCGGCGGCCGGGACAAGTGCCAGCCGCCGGATCTTCACACGACCATGACCGGCGTCCGGGACAAGTGCCAGCCACCGGATCATCACACGTCCATGACCAGCGGCCGGGACAAGTGCCAGCCGCCGGATCCTTATGCGTCCATGGCCGGCGGCTGGGATGATTGCCAGCCGCCGGGTCCGCTCCATCCAAGGCCGGCGGCTGGGATAAGGCCAGCCGCCGGATCTTCATCACATACCAACCGGCGGCTGGGATAAGGCCGGCCGCCGGATCATCATCACATGCACACGATCGTTTCTCAAGACAAGACTCATTACCCGAACATCGTCCAGTCGACCGACCATCATGCCCGGACCGACCCGAGGATCATCCTTTGCATGTTCTGACTCCAAAGACGTCCGTAAACATTCCCCGAAGGACCGTGACGAACGTCCAGCCGTCCGTGGACCAGTCGCCGAGCACACGAGCTAGAGGAACCGGCGGCTGGCCATCAACACCGAAACCGGCGGCTGGAAGTTCAAACAAAAAACGGGCGGTTCAAATCTCAGAAGTCGTAAAACGCTCGGGACACTATTCACGCGGGAAAAACCGTTAAAAACACTATTCATCCCGAGACAAGGTTAACCGAAAGATCGAATTGAGCTTAAACCGAGATTCGGATTACTATTCACGGATCACTATTCATCGGCGGGCCGGATTTGGGTCAGAACGCGCAGATGGATCACGGAAGACTCTCGGGCCGGAAATCGGGCCCAAAAAGCTTAAGTCGGCGGCTGGGAAGGAAGGACAAAGTCCCACATCGGAAATCTGAAGTCTTAGCCTCCTAGGATTGTCAGTATATATATGTACGCTCATGTAAGGTTTAAGGCCATCCCAGATCCGAGTATTAGGAGTTTTAGCAATTTAAGACTATTCAGCTTTTGCTAATTTCCCTTGTACTTTCGGAAAATATCAATAAAATCTCCCTTTTCCTCTTTTTTGCATTTTCGGTCCTTTAGTTCTTTATAAATAGAATTTTCGAGCCCCCATTAAATATAAGTTTTGACAGTGTGAGTTTCGGCTCTCACAGTTTGGCGCCGTCTGTGGGGACGAGAAATATTCTTAACCCTAAGAACGAAAAGGATACCGAACGAAGACAATGACCAGAAGAACTGACGACATCACCAACCAAAACCGGAGCAGCAACCGGAGTGGGACTTCCCGCCATTAGCACGTTGGCGGCCGGAACCGGAACGACCGCCGCCGGGACATCCACCGACGGAGAAGTCGGAAATCCCGGGACTTCGCCCAGGGCCCTCGCCAGATACGGAATGCCACTCGAAGATCCATCATCACGGAAACGGCCAACACCGCCCCGGAGAACGCAGCAATCACCGAAATGCGGAACAGGTAGCCGAAATCGCGGAGCGGCAGAACAGGCAAGAAGAGCGGCCGCACGAGAAAGAGCGGCTTCCCAAGAACCAGCACACGTCCCCCGGACGTTAGGAGTAAGACGCCTTGTCTTCACCCCGCGAGCAGACCCAACGGGCCGTCAGAATCCAGACGAACAAACCCCCGTCGGAACAAGGAAAGAGCTATCAGCACCACCCCCGCTGTACCGGAAGAGCACCACTGGGCGAACAGCCGAACGGCCAACTTCCACGGTGACCAACGGCGAGAACTCGAGAGACGTCACGAACAGAGCCGAAAACGAAACTGACGACGAGGCTGGAGATCTGAACGCGGACGAAGAAGAGCTCCGCTGGATCGAAGAGCAGGAAAAGGAGGAACGAGAGGCCAGAGCTAATCAATCCGCTAGCCGAAGGGACGAGCTGGACGAGCTCCGTGCCCGCCTAGAACTCACGACAAGTCAGATGAAGGAGGTAAGGTCGCAGGTCCATAAAGCAACAAGCGCGGCCCCGGAAATTGACCGCGTCCTAGAGGAAACGCAAAAGATCCCGTTCACTTCGAGGATCACCAGCGTCAGACTCTCTGACCCGGGCAAAATCCGAATTCCCTTCTACGACGGGACAACTGATCCAAAGGCCCACATGACAGCCTTCCGCATCGCTATGGGACGTGCTAGGTTCAAACCCGAAGAGAGGGACGCAGGATTCTGCCTCCTCTTCGTGGAGCATCTGAAAGGATCAGCCCTGTCGTGGTTCTCGAGGCTAGAGAGAGATTCAATTGACGGTTTCGAGCAGTTGTCGACAGCCTTCTTGAAACTTACTCGCTGTTCATAAGACAGTCGACATCCGACGCGGATCTTTACTCGCTGTCGCAGGAACCCGAAGAAAGCCTCCGAGATTTCATCGAAAGGTTTAAAGTGATCGTCTCGAAAATTGACGGACTGAGCAACAGTGCTGCGATCAACGCCCTGAAGAAGTCCTTGCTGAAGACTTCGAACTTCCGAAAGGAGATTACCGTGAACCCACCAATCACCATTCAAGACGCTCTCCACCGCGCTTCCAACTTCGTCATCTACGAGGAAGACATGAGGGTCCCGGCCGGAAAACACCAATCCTCAAAATTGGTCGCCAAAGGCACGGTGCAACCTTCTAACTTTCCAAACGAGAGAAGAAGTAGGCGAACCAACCGAGATGAAGAACCCAACCCGGGCGGAGCGCATAACTACCAGATAAACACGGAGAGACCATATAATGAGCGCAACAAGGGACCATGGAATACATGGACTCGACCAGGATTCGACGAGAGCGCCTTCTGTACCTTCCACAAGACAAAAGGCCACTCAACCGAAAACTGCAGGACCGTCGGAAGGAGGCTCGCGGCAAAGCTGTTAGCCGGGGAGCTCGAAACGGAGTGACCCTCGAGAGTCTCGGAGCCATCGAAGAAGATGCTGGCGCCCCAGACGGACGACCTAACCAGGAACGTCCCGAAAGGCCCGACGAGGATACCCCCAAACGAGGAAGGAGACCAAACGGAGACGACTCCGCAGCCAACCGTAGAGAATCCACATGATCATCGGAGGATCACAATACTGCCGAGATACGGTGGCCTCCATCAAGGCATTTCTGAGAAGAGGAGACAAGGAATCAAACCGCGGGAACCGATCACCGAAAACGATGACCGGATCGCCTTTCACGAAAAGATGCTGAGGGCCTCGACCAACCTCACGACGATCCGTTGGTAGTAGAGTTGGACATCAACGACTACGATGTCTCCCGAGTCTTGATCGACACCGGAAGTTCGGTGGACGTCATTTTTCGAGAGACGCTTCAAAGGATGAAGGTGGACCCGTCGATGATAAAACTGAATCCGAGGTCGCTAACCGGATTCTCCGGCGAAGTCACAATGACGGATGGAACGATCCAGCTCCCGGTTCGTGCCGGCGGAATCACGAAAATCGTTAACTTCGCGGTGGCCAACCACCCCGCGATTTATAATGTGATCATGGGAACTCCTTGGATCAACTCAATGCGAGCTATCCCATCAACTTACCATCTCTGCCTGAAGTTCCCGACACCAAACGGGATCAAGACCGTGTGGGGAAACCAGAAGGAGGCTCGGATCTGTTTTCTGGCAGAGCACAAGCTCCAGAATCCGACCATCCCGCAGAGAGAAAACCCGAAAAGAAAGAATGAAGACGACGCCCCCGAACTGGGGAAGAAACTGAGTAGAACCGAGCGGTTCGAAAAAACGGAGGTTCCACCCACGGAGACCGAAATCAACCAAGAAAAGACAAAAGCTGCCGAAAAGACCGCAGAAAACGCCGAAGCCGCAACGGACAACTCCATTACCAAGACTTAACCGTCTTCCCGCCACAAAAAAAAAAAAAAAAAAAAAAAAACGGAACTACGGGTGACTTGATCCCTTTTCACGAAGGGTACGTAGGCAGCTCGCTTAAAAAACGAGTGCAGTTGCCCCTCTCTTTAAAAAAGGGGGGAGTGTGTCCGTATGTACATACTCCCAAATTTTCGCAAAAATTTCAAGGAGATGGACATTGGGACTTAGCATCTCATAACACATCCAAAGCTTGAAAAAGTTTCCCGAAAACACCATTCTGACAAACATCGAGACTTAGCATCTCGAAACTTGATCCAGAAACCAAATGGATCCAGAAAAACCCGAGGAAAATGAACATTGAGACTTAGTATCTCATAGCACAAACTCGAACTTAAAATCAGATAAACATCGAGACTTAGCATCTCGCAACTTATCCGCGACCACTAACCAGTCAAGATATTCTTCCCAATACTTAAGCAAATCCGTCTGTTGCTGGCCACAACAAGACTATCTTTTTAAACCATGGTTCTTTCAACATCCCGCAGAGGATAAACTAGCGCGCTATACAATTTCCGGACTAACATCTGAAGGGCGTAACTTGTATCCCGCGATCCTGCAGGAAGCGCTCGACACGATGTTCTGATTAGTTTACTTTTACCAACACTTTGCATAGTACAGGACACAAAGTAAACTCTTTAAACAGTAAAGCGCCTGACACGGGAACACTGGTCAAAGACATCTCGAGAACGCAGTATCAAACCGGCTCTGATGCGAGATCTTAAAAGCGTTCAGTCGAAAGAGGGATTCGAACAAGCTCGGTCCCCTACGACAACAAAAGACTGCATTAAACCCAGGGACATTCGCAAAATACAAACTGGTCTAAAAGTTCGAGTGTCCGGAACAACACTCCAACGCAATATCAAAACGGGCCAGCCGCCCGTCCTCCGTAGAGAGACGGGCCAGCCGCCCTTTACTCCACAAAACGGCCAGCCGCCCGTCCCTCCTCCGTAGAGAGACGGGCCAGCCGCCCTTCATTCTATAAAATGGGCCAGCCGCCCTCTTGGAAGAGAGACATACCGGCCGCCCATCTTCTCCTTTATCAAGGCTATAAAAGCAAAGCAAGCAAGCAAAGAAGTCCATAACATCTAAGGCAAAAGCTGATAGATAAAATCTCCATGAAAGGAGATATGAGTTCGGTTAACAAAGCAAATAGTAAAAAGGGTCAAAAGACCCGAACACAACTAAGGCAGAAACAGAAAAAACAAGGCTATAGCCTAATCGTACTCAACAGAGGAGTAGGAGCTGCGTAGTCCAAATCCTCGGCCTCCGGAGACTGATACGGAGAAACGGGAGAGTATACCAAGTGGCTCTCGAGAACGGCAGCAGCCCGATCATAGGAACCGGTCCAACCTCCTCCTTTGAGCCGCTCCAATTCCGCCTCCAGCTCTCCCTCTTCCCCCTCAACCTTCGACTTCCCGGACTTAATGTCCCGGACTAGGTCGAGGTTAGAGCTGACCTCAGACAAGGCAGTCTCGCCATATTTTGCCTGACGCATCGGCACGAGAGCAGCCTTGGCTCCCTCGATGCGAAGACGGTACTTTTCCACCAAGTCCCAGCGACATTTCTTAAGAGCCAGCTCCAATTTCCGCTCAGCTTCCGCGAGCACCTTCTTAATCTCCTTCTGAGATCGCCTCTCCACGTTCCGAAGCTTCACTTCCAAGGCCTTGATCTTCTTGTCCTTCTTCCGGGACTCTCTCTCCGAAGCTTCCAAGGCAACCTGGGTTGCATGAGCTCGGGTGGCGATCTGAATCAAAGAAAAGCAAATATCAGCAAAGACCAAACTGCGTCCAAACGAATCTAAAGGAAAAAAGAATTACCGTCATAAGACTGGAGGACAGATCTCCGTAAGCCGCTGAACGATCGAACGGCGCAGCTGGGGCCGGAGCCAGCGCTCCAAAGTAGTCCACAACCTTAACGGACTCAGCTGGATCGCCTCCCGCCGCCTTGCGGGCATCGAAGAGAAGACCATGATCGGACCTCGGCCGTCCGAGCCACTTTCCCCTTCCTCAGACGGCCAGGGCTGTTGGAAGCTCCCTTCCCCTTATCCACAGCGACGGCACAAGCCGAACTCTGAGGAGCAGCAATCTGTTCCTCGGGCGCGCCATGGAAATCAGGTCCGGGCGGAAGAACAAAGCCGGACGCCGGGTCAAACTCGACTGCCTCTCCGGACGGTCCAGCCTCGCCGTACTTCTGCTTGCGATAGTTCCAAACACCCTCCATTCCGGGGTACGTCGCCAGCGGGTCGATGAAGTCGGGACCTTTGAGAGGGGCACGTCCTTCTAAAATATCTCTTGCGTCAAGAAAGCGGTGCCAAAGGTCAGGACACTCCCAATCGATTTTCTTCTTATCAACTTCTGTAACGATATCCTCAAACCCGGAAATCCTGGGAACAAAGGGATCACGACCTAGAAAGAGAAAAGAAGAAAAGCTGTGAGAAATGAAGAATGAAACAAATGAGCAAGGACTACTTATAGAAAAAATTCACAAAAAGACGAAACGCTTACGTGGCAAACTCCACTCGGTCTTAACCGAGCCGCCAAGTCGAACCAACCGTGAGCGGGCTGCGCTTCACATAGAAAAACTCGAGCCGCGAAGCTTTGCAATGCTGTCGAAGCCCGGTGTAGAAACGCTTCACGTTCCTCCGAACGTTGATTGAGCAGAAGAAATCCGAATTGGAAACCTTCCTCATCGAAAAGAAATTCCGAATCAGATCACCCTCCAACTTGATCCCACATTCGGCACAACGGACCACAAGTCCCATCAAAATCCTCATGGCGCCAGGGTAAGTTGGGAGATCGCAACCCCATATAGATCGAGAAAATCAAAAATGGCTCCCGGGATCGGGAACCAGAGGAAGGCCTCGTAGAACATCGACTCGTACATGGCAAAATAGCCATCCGGCGCCTTGTTCATCCTATCCCCATCTTTCGGGAGACGGAACTTAATCTTGTCCGGAATCCGGAAATCGTATCTAAGCTCGGCTAGCGAATCCCGATCGCTCAAAGTAGGACCGTGCTTGAATGTCTCGGCTATCGATCTATAACTCGTAGACGGTCCAGGCTTCTTAAACCGCCAAGCGAAAATGTCTTCACCCCAATAGGCTTTAGCCTCTCCGGGAGAACGACACTCGGATTTCACGTCCGGATGCACAAAGACAGGCACTTCCGGGTGATCCGACCTAACTTCTTCCCCGGACATGGCCGAGTCGTCACCTGTCCCTGACCAAACACGACGACGTTCGGAAGGGACCAGAGGTCGGGACGGCCATGCACGCCATCCGCCGATGTCCTCAATATGTTGAGGAGGAGTCCAAACGCCACGTGCTATACTCGTCCTTGGCGAGACGCCGTCAATTTCAACTCGAGAAGAGCCGGACGCCCTCTCTAAGGCACCTCCAGAGCCGAGCGCCCATCTTGATACGGCTACTATGCCAGCCGCCCTCTTGGAAGCGTTTTTAGAGCCAGCCGCCCTCTTCGAACCAGACGCCCTACTCCCGGCCGCCGGCTCGGGTCTGATCTCATTCCCGCCGCCGGCTCGGGTCTGATCTCATTCCGGCCGCCGGCTCGGGTCTGATCTCATTCCCGGCCGCCGCTCGGGTCTGATCTCATTCCCGGCCGCCGGCTCAGGACTGATATCATTCCCGGCCGCCGGCTCGGGTACGTCCTCATTCCGGCAGCCGTTTCGGGTTCCCATTGAGGAACATTATCAAAACCGTACGATCCTTGAGCATTGCTAGGACCAGCCTCCCACTGCGGAACACCTTCGGACCGTACGCTGCTCGTAGAATGGCATTTTCTCCAGCTGCCAGCAGATCTTCCACAAGTACCATATCCTGATCAGCGCATAAAATCGAACTCAAACTGATTATTCACTATGGCATCAAGGTTGAGTTCGAAAGGAGAACCTCCTTCACCAGCCATTACTAAAGAAAAATTATCAAGGAGAGACTTGAAGAAAGAACTTGAGAAGAGAAGTGAAGTGTGAAAAAACGAATGAATCCACTTCTTTGATATAGCAAACATGGCACAAACTTCCATGATGAACAATGCTCTGACAAGACATCAAAGAGAAGCGGATGAACGGACGAACGGGAAAACTCATTGCCTTCCCGTTTCAGTCAATCCCGATCAAACTCTCAGCTCGACGCTCCTTGCTCCAAACCACGGAAGCAAAGAGCTGGGGGGCTAACTGTTGGGGTCAAAATCCCCTCCTCGAAGATTGACGGAACGAGAAGTCAAGGTCGTGATCAAATGGAACTTATCCCGAACATGGAACGGACAAGCTAAGGCAAACTGCCCACGATCCGTCCAAGACATCAACCGGCGGCTGGGACAAGGCCAGCCGCCGGGTCTTCTTACACCCACGGCCGGCGGCTGGGATAAGGCCAGCCGCCGGGTCTTCATTGATCCACGACCGGCGGCCGGATAAGGCCAGCCGCCGGATCGTCTTGGTCCATCAACCGGCGTCCGGGACAAGTGCCAGCCGCCGGATCTTCACACGACCATGACCGGCGTCCGGGACAGTGCCAGCCGCCGGATCATCACACGTCCGTGACCGGCGGCCGGGACAAGTGCAAGTGCCAGCCCCGGATCTCACACGTCCGTGACCGGCGGCCGGGACAAGTGCCAGCCGCCGGATCTTCACACGACCATGACCGGCGTCCGGGACAAGTGCCAGCCGCCGGATCATCACACGTCCATGACCGGCGGCCGGGACAAGTGCCAGCCGCCGGATCCTTATGCGTCCATGGCCGGCGGCTGGGATGATTGCCAGCCGCCGGGTCCGCTCCATCCAAGGCCGGCGGCTGGGATAAGGCCAGCCGCCGGATCTTCATCACATACCAACCGGCGGCTGGGATAAGGCCGGCCGCCGGATCATCATCACATGCACACGATCGTTTCTCAAGACAAGACTCATTACCCGAACATCGTCCAGTCGACCGACCATCATGCCCGGACCGACCCGAGGATCATCCTTTGCATGTTCTGACTCCAAAGACGTCCGTAAACATTCCCCGAAGGACCGTGACGAACGTCCAGCCGTCCGTGGACCAGTCGCCGAGCACACGAGCTAGAGGAACCGGCGGCTGGCCATCAACACCGAAACCGGCGGCTGGAAGTTCAAACAAAAAACGGGCGGTTCAAATCTCAGAAGTCGTAAAACGCTCGGACACTATTCACGCGGGAAAAACCGTTAAAAACACTATTCATCCCGAGACAAGGTTAACCGAAAGATCGAATTGAGCTTAAACCGAGATTCGGATTACTATTCATCGGTTACTATTCACGGATCACTATTCATCGGCGGGCGGATTTGGGTCAGAACGCGCAGATGGATCACGGAAGACTCTCGGGCCGGAAATCGGGCCCAAAAGCTTAAGTCGGCGGCTGGGAAGAAGGACAAAGTCCCACATCGGAAATCTGAAGTCTTAGCCTCCTAGGATTGTCAGTATATATATGTACGCTCATGTAAGGTTTAAGCCATCCCAGATCCGAGTATTAGGAGTTTTAGCAATTTAAGACTATTCAGCTTTTGCTAATTTCCCTTGTACTTTCGGAAATATCAATAAAATCTCCCTTTTCTCTTTTTTTGCATTTTCGGTCCTTTAGTTCTTTATAAATAGAATTTTCGAGCCCCCATTAAATATAAGTTTTGACAGTGTGAGTTTCGGCTCTCACAGTTTGGCGCCGTCTGTGGGGACGAGAAATATTCTTAACCCTAAGAACGAAAAGGATACCGAACAAAGACAATGACCAGAAGAACTGACGACATCACCAACCAACCAACCGGAGCAGTAACCGGAGTGGGACTTCCCGCCATTAGCACGTTGGCGGCCGGAACCGGGACATCCACCGACGGAGCAGTCGGAAATCCCGGGACTTCGCCCAGGGCCCTCGCCAGATACGGAATGCCACTCGAAGATCCAGTCATCACGGAAACGGCCAACACCGCCCCGGAGAACGCAGCAATCACCGAACTGCGGAACATGGTAGCCGAAATCGCGGAGCGGCAGAACAGGCAAGAAAGAGCGGCCGCACGAGAAAGAGCGGCTTCCCAAGAACCAGCACACGTCCCCCGGACGTTAGGAGTAAGACGCCTTGTCTTCACCCCGCGAGCAGACCCAACGGGCCGTCAGAATCCAGACGAACAAACCCCCGTCGGAACAAGGAAAGAGCTATCAGCACCACCCCCGCTGTACCGGAAGAGCACCACTGGGCGAACAGCCGAACGGCCAACTTCCACGGTGACCAACGGCGAGAACTCGAGAG